>CM040932.1:40523485-41168485 GCA_023029165.1 Gobiocypris rarus
ATAATCTTATTTTAACTATGGATAGGAAACGAGTATTATCCTAACTCGACAAAAAAAATCCTAAAAAGTGTCTCACTGGTGTCCTAACTTCAAACATTTTTTAAATCCAATGGTAAAAAAAAAAAAAAAAAAAAAAAAACAGTACAAAAATCCTTTTTCGAGAGAACATTACATTTATTAATTATAGAAGATGAAGTGCAGCAACGTTTTGATGGTGGAGATACTTTTGAAGGACCCAGAGGATGTGCTGCGCTTTGATGATAAAATGCTTGTAAATAATTACAGACTCCATGACACATGATTTTGCAGTTAGTTGACGAATTGAGACCAACATTACAGAGGCCAACGAGCCATCACAGAGCACTACCGGTCGAGTTGGTTTGACGCTGGACGTTCGATATTCGCAAATTTAAGGAACGTCTCTAAAGTTACATATGACATTTATTTATAAAACAGGCTTTAACTTTTCAACGGAGCTTATCAAAATTTAATTTGCTGCCGCATTGAAATTAAAAGCACGCCGTTGTTTCTCCATTTTGATTTTAGGTTTACCTCAGAAGCAGTTTGTGCATTGTTGGTTGCTTGGTAACAGACCTGACAATTGATTACGAACTTGATTGAGCGGTTTAAGATTTCCTAACTACAGATACTTAGATTTTGTAAGATAGGATAAGAATCTTAAATCAAGTTAAGATTTGCTTCTGTAATACGACATTGTGAAAAATCCTAAATTAACTTATCATATCTTAAGTTAAGACCTAAGATAGAAAGTTTCTGTGAAAGACTCTGACCAAACAATCAGAAACAGACTTCATGAGGGTGGCCTAAGGGCCCGACGTCCTTTAGTGGGCCCTGTGCTCACTGCCCGGCACCGTGGAGCTTGATTGGCATTTGCCATTGAACACCAGAATAGGCAGGTCTGCCACTGGCGGCCTGTGCTCTTCACAGATGAGAGCAGGTTCACCCTGAACACACGTGACAGTCGTGAAAGGGTCTGGAGAACCTGTGGAGTTTTGCTGCCTGTAACATCGTTCAGCATGACTGGTTTGGTGGTGGGTCAGTGATGATCTGGGGAGGCATATCCATGGAGGGACACACAGACCTCTACAGTCAAGACAATGGCACCCTGAAAGCCATTAGGTATCGGGATGAAATCATTGGACCCATTGTCAGACCCCTTGCAGGTGCAGTGGGTCCTGGGTTTCTCCTGGTGCATGACAATGCCTGGCCTCATGTGGCCAGAGTATGCAGGCAGTTCCTGGAGGATGAAGGAATTGATAACATTAAATGGCCCCAAACGCTCACCTGACCTAAACTCAAATAGAACACCTCTGGGACATTGTGTCACCAGGTTGCACCTCAGACTGTCCAGGAGCTCAGTAATGCCCTGGTCCAGATCTGGGACGAAATACTTCAGGTCACCATCCGTTGTCTCATTAGGAGTGTGCCCAGACGTTGTAAGGCATGCATACAAGCATGTGGGGGCCATACAAAATACTGAGTACCATTTTGAGTTGCTGCAATGACATTTCAGCAAAATGGAATTTTTTTTCACTTAGATTTTCAGGGTGTCTTTGAATTCAGTCCTCTGTAGGTTGATCATTTTAGTAAAGTATGTTGAGCAACGCAGTGGAAAGTTCGGATCATTGAATCTTGTTCAGCAAAATGAACAAATCATGTCATTTCGTTCATTTCAGAAGAATATAATTAAAATGTCACATGTTAAATTCCCCAACACATCTAGTACTTATGCAAACGTCGTTAGTTTCATCATCAGTGTCTGATCTGTGCCCTAAAAGCAATGTGTGCAGTCCCGAAAACAGAATAGATTAGTTCACCTCTCGAGTTTTCGGGTTCAAGTCATTCGTTCTCACAGTCCCATAGGCTGAATGCAGAAGATCCTGATGGCCTGTAGCGCATGCACGGTCAACACAAAATGAACGAATCACTCTCTGAGACAACTCATTGTCCCGAGTCATATTACATAGATTAGTTGAAAAAGAACGAATCGTTCATGAACGACATCAACTGCACGCACGCTGGAAGAAGTAGAAGAAGATGAGTGTAAACGATCTTTGCCGATGTTGTAAAAAATACACAGAGTATTTACTAACACAATCATCATTTTTGAGAGAAAAAGTAAAGGTGAATGCATATATGAACAAGTTCTCCATTTAGGATTGGAACGAATTCAACCCAAGCGCTCTTTGATGACATGGATGATTACGTCGCGTTATCTGTCAATCATCGTATAAAGCCCACCCTGACAAAATGATTGGTCCGAACAGTTTCTGTTCGGGCATAAGCACTCCACAACAGAGCCGTGAGTCGTCTTTCGCTGCTGACTGCGATTCAAAGGCTTAAACTGACTTGTTATTACACCATAGTTCTCACAAAGGTGTGCAAATGTGGCATTCATGCCGTTCATGACCATGCAGCAAAGCAACCTCACATGATTGGGTAACTTCAGAAGGCAAGAGTCTGTTGATGTCATTCACCGTGACGCCGCCCTGGCAACTTTTTCAAAAGCTCATCAATTCTAGACAAAAATCACAATAATGACCTATTTATGAGCAGAAACTGTGAATTTCGCAGAAAGGTGATATGTTTGCACCCCTGACATCATTATTGTTTCTAATTAAAGTTCCTAGTAATCTTGAATCAGAATATCTTCCCCTCCCTCTTCATCTCTTCTCTGATGATGAGGGTGGGGCAACCTGTCACTCATATGAGATCCACCAATAGCAAACCACAACCAGCCTATCAAGCCCAGCCCTACGATTGTTATTTTTTAGAAGCCGTTTCAACCGGACATACGTCACAATAGGGAAGAGAAGACAATCACAAACCGAGTTTAACTAGGTAACAGTAAATACTTTAGCATGAAAACTATTGTGTTCCTGAGAGCTTCTATGGTCTGTGTGTATATGTGTGTTTACTCACGCAAAAGTAACTTTGAGCTCCAAAGTAAGCTGTTGATCTCCACACACAGAGCTGTCCTGATCCAGAGAAAGAGGCTGTCGAGAAGCAAACACACAGTATTTCACAAATACTTTGGTTAAAAAGAAAAACCTAGACCAATAGCACACTTTTAAAATGGTGGCTTAAAAAGCCCATAAGCCAAATATAGTATAATACAACATGTTGAACCTCTTCATAAACCAATACAGCCAATAAGAGTTCTAAAGAATAACTACTTTAAAGCTGCAGTCTGTAGTTTTTCCTCTTTGTCGCCATCTCTGTTTGATATCTGCAACTGCAGTTATTCGCGGAATGATCAACTCTACGTGAGCTGTGCCTCGGCACCGCACAGCGCGTATGAATACAATGTTTTGAGGAGAATGTGCGTCTGTCATGAGAAGGGCTGTCAGTCACCGCGCCGGTGTGGATAATGTCATTCAGAATCACAGATTCTACTGTTTGAACGCATGACCAACATAAGAATGTCATCTGAACAAGTAAGCAGCTAACATCCACTTTTGTGCTGACCAACTAGGCCTACGTGGGAAAAGCGTCGCAAAGCACAAACAAAGCACAACAAAGAAAACTCTGTAACTTTTACTGTATGAATTAAGCGAAGTGTGCTACTGTTACATAATAACCATTGAAATGTCTGACCTGTTCAGCAGAAAAAAACTCAGTCTCTGCATCCGTTTTAAACCCCTTCATAGCACAGAGTTAACGCCACCTTTCAAAAGCCCTTTTTATCCTTGTTTTGGCTCGGTTGAAGTCTCTTTTTTTTGTAGCCATTCCGAAAGTCCGAAGTCTTTCGCATTTTACAACGGCCAAATCTCCAGATGTCACTGTCACTGATTGAGGTTTCAACCTTTCTGGATCCGCTATCAAATTTAGAAGTTTAACTATATCAAGCACTGTGAGAAAATACTATATCTCCCCACATCCAACATCCTCACACGCGATATAGCCTACTAGCCGGGACTTCTTATTGATGTGTACAGATGTGATGTAATTACGAATGCTCGAATCTCGGAAATCCACCAGTACCACTGGAATTAAAAACATTATTACAAGCTAACGGCTGTAAATCAAGCTAAGGTAAGCAGATAGTTTTGAACACTGGCTGATTATGTACTTGCTCAAAAATAGATTTTGGATAATTTTGAATCCAAAAAAGTTACGGACTGCAGCTTTAACACAAAGTCTTAAACAGGAAGTTTTTAGTACTGCACATTTAATTCTCGGGGTCAGAATGAGGGCAGAAAAAGACCTTACACAACTAAATTCTAAATTCTTGCAACAAGAAAGAAAGTGGACGTTAGAAACTTAAAATAGACAAAAGTGTAGAAAATTATGGACCCCTTAAAGGGACATGGTGATGAAAAAAAAAGTAAGATGGGAGGAAAAAGATTAGGGGGTGGGGTTGCATTCTCTCACAAATTTGTGTTCCCTGAGAAACTTGCTTTTGCAGAGAACAAAACACAAAGGCTTTAAAGAGGTGGTTGATTGCCCCTTTTTACAAAATGTAAAATAAGTCTCTGATGTCCCCAGAGTGTGCATGTGAAGTTTTAGCTCAAAAAAACCCTACACCCACAGATAATTTGTTCTAACATTAACATTGTCATTTTTGAGCAAAAACACACCATTTGTGTTCCTTTAAATGCAAATGAGTTGTTGCTTGTCAAGAAGAGGCGGAGCTTCAAGAGCTTATGTTAGCAGGGATAGTTATAACGCATGTTGTCATCTTTCTTTCATGACATGCTATTGCATTGGTGTTACGTACATTTTTGGAGTGCTAAAGAAACTAAGCAACATGAGTATAATGCAGTATATTGATGGTCAAAAACATCAAAATGAAGACATTTTTAGGTGCGTCACAGAAAAAATGACTGAGGTCGGATGAAAGAGCTTGCCCAGTAACACCTCCTGTTCTTTATTTGTATACGAATGTGAATAACAGCAGTAATAATGAAAAATGCATTTAAACGGAAGTGAAGAGGTTACTCGTGTTATATGTAAACTTCTTACTGTGTCCTTGCTGTATCACATTGATGGTACACATGTAAACAGTTAATAAACAGTTGTGTTTTTATAAAAATGCGCCTATTATGCTTTTTCGAATAGCACCCTTTATGCAGTGTGTAATATAGCAGTTTGTAAATATATAAGAGGTCTGGAAAATTTTAAAGATCAAAATGTACAACAAATAAAGTTAGTCTCCTAAAAAAAAAGAATCGATCCTGAACTGCCGAAACAAGCCACGGTAAATCCAGTCTCACTTCTCGTTACATACCTATGTAACAATGTAACATCTTTGCATAATGCCATCCGGTGGTTTTCAAAGGCTGCTGGCGAACAGCATCTCTTTGCCCAGCCCTCAAACACTGTATTTGTATCAGTGACTGGAAGAGTTTGGTTGGTGTTACTCATGTGGAGAAGACGCTGTTTTCTGCAAGTATTAGCCTGGAGTAATGGGCGTGCCGAACGGTTTCTCATTGGTCACGAAAGCGGTTGTTCTTATACTCTTAATAAATATTGGCCTATATATTAAAAGGAAGCAATAAATCAAACATAATCCTATAAGACCTAATTCCATTATTTTAATGTAAAAACAACGTTGATGATAATTAAGAACATTCGATTAAATAAATACTTTCAAAAAGTACCTTTACGGATTACTGACGTCATCACATTATGCAGATCACTGACAGTTAAGTTCTACATTTATAAACCATCAAAATGAATGATTTTGATGGTTGGTTTGAGGAGACAAAATTCTTCTTTGTTAACGTTAATTTCAACATTTACTAATACACCTTAAAATCAAAATCAAAACATGACAAACATGAACAGCTGTATTTTATTACCTAATACTAACAAAGATTAATAAATACTGTATCACATGTATTGCTCATAGTTAATTTAATACATCATGTTAACAGGTAAGTTTGAGATTAGTTTGAGCAAACTCTGGTTTTTCGGCTCAAGAAGGTGGATTGGTTTTTAGCAGTGTTAATCACCATGGTAACTTACACTGCACAGCTAACCTGCTCTGGAGCAGGTTTTATTCTGGGTTAGAGATCACAAACTCAAACTGGACCAATCAGCTGCAAGTAAAACTCACACCACCTGTATCTCTTAAATTAAAGTAGTTTATAGTGAAAACTTTAGAGACAAAATTGCTCATCTTTTGGTGCAAATAATTTATTATATTTATATATGAATTATAATTACTTTTAATTCACATAATATATTCATATAATTATATTGACAAGTAGCCAAATATTAATATAAATATAAAACATGCATTCATAATTCTTTTAAACAACGTGTATTTATTTTAGCTCTATGTGAACCTATAATTATTAGGCATATTTCTTTGATTCACATCATGCATTGATATAGTCAGATTATCTTTCAGCTGCCTTCTTAAATTGGCGCTGCAGCATAAGTGTTTATTCCTGCTTTAAACACATTTAATTTCATGATAATCTTCAGAACGATCTCTCAATCTTCAGAAGAGAAGTGAATGAAACGGACGCTGTGATTGGCTGTTTGCCAGTGTCACACTTTCAGGTGCACGCTTCAGTGTTAATTGCAAACTCTGGATTGAACCTGAGTTGACAGAGAAAGTTTATACCAAGCTTTGAGAAACAATTGAACTTGATCTAAACCAGGTTAGATTTATCTGGATTTGTCAACTCTAAACCTACTCTGAAACTCAGAGTTTGTTCAGCTAGCTTTGTGCAACAGGCCTCTGATGCTGGTCACCGGTTAGATAAACATGCCAAGGCAGATACACCAGGTTGCGGACTGACCTTATCTTTGCCGTGTAGGTAAATGAGGCGTCTTTCAGAGGAAACCCTCTCTTCTCACACAGGCTACTGAGCATGTCTCTGAGGGTCAGGCCCGGTCTGGCAGGGGCCAAGCTGGCCGTCCCGTCCGGCAGATAGACGCAACAGTACTTATCTGCTGTAGGAGAACCCAAACTCAAAGCCTCTGGATCAGAGATATTCACACTGCAGCGTCCATTCTGACAGAGAAAGAGACCAGCCAAAGTTGCACATTTAACTTATGCACAAAATTGGGATATCACATAAGACATTTGTGAATTAGCACAGGTTTTGTATGCCTTTTTGGAAACAACTGATTGTAGGCCTCATTGATCTAAGCTTAAGCAACAAAATGTTTAGGTGCATAAGGTCGGCTCAAAGGGGCCTATGAATAATCAGTTACCATATAGATCAAATATTAGGTGATAAGCTGTGTTGGGAAGGTTACTTTGGAAATGTAATGGGTTACAGATTACAAGTTACCCTATTTAAAATGTAATATGTAGTCTAACTATTTCAATTACTTTATTAAATAACTGATTACATTTAATTACTTTTTGATACATTTTTAAAAATTTTTATGAATGTTTACAACTGTAAATCATTTTGAAACATTTAACTTCTAAAAACAGAGTTATATTTAATTATATTTAAGAGTTTGTTATATTTAGTTTGGCAACCCAAACAGAAGCCCCCAGTGTAGCTGCGATAACATGCATAGTATTGTTTTTATCCTACCTAAAATATAGTTTAGACTCAACAACCAATTGTTGTGTAGTTAAATAGCTCTATTTTTAAAGTCATTTACAAGTCAAAACGGAAACAAACTAGTAGAGAGACTTGTCCATTAGGTGGCACTTCAGTTTATCATTCATCATACGAGCATTTTAAAAGTTGGCAAACATATTTTGCACTTTCTAATTCCTGGATTAAATGATTTTCATTTTCTAGAACGCATTATCACTTGCCATGGTGGCAACTCTCAGACAAGTTGTAGCTTAAAGCTTTCGCGGCAATGTGGATTGATGTAATTAGCAGACGTGATGTTCTGCAGATTCAAACAAAAGAACCATTTAAAAGCATCACAATAGCATCACTTTACTAAACGACCTTTAAAAATGGCAAGAGACATCATGCACATCAAAACAGGTAAACCAACAAATTAATATTTTTCAACATATCCTAGTTTTTATAGAAAATATCCAGATGTAACCCCCTTTGTAATAGTTAACATTTTCATAAGTAACTAATTGGTAACAGTGACAGATTACAGTTACATTTATTTTGTAATTAAATTATGTAACTGTTACATGTAACTAGTAACACCCAACACTGCTTGTAAATAACTTATCATGCTATATTATCCCCAATTTAAAGGGGTCCTATTTTTTTTCTCCATGTTGATCTCTCTTTAGTGTGTAATGTTGCTGTTTGAGCATGAAAGCGTCCCTCCAGCGGGAGTTCTTCTCTATATCAGTGTCAGTGTTTCTGAACTCCTGAGTTTTCTTCTGGGAACAAACACGTCACAATATTCCTCATTTAAATAATTAATATGCAGAAAAAGGGGCGGGGCCTGATTGAGTTCGTTAGTAGTGTGTTGAAACCGGTTATGGTAAGGGGTGGGATATTTTCCTAAACACTTGACCAATCAGAGCACACTGTGTTTTTCAGAAGGAGGGGCGTTACTGACAGACTGGGAAGAGACGAGCTGCAACAATGGAGAACATGGGGAAAATAATCAACATTCAAGCAGGAAAACCTGGGGCCTATTGCACAAAAACTAGGATAAGGATTAAGCTAGCATATCTTTATGATCTTGTCATCTGTATGCAAAATTTAGTACACCGATGTCGTGTAAATTTACCCTGAAGGCACACTCACACCAAGAACAATAACGATGACGAAAGATAACTATATTAGCGGATAAATTGAGCCAGGATCACCAAGATATCCCGGCTTAATCTCATATCCTAGTTTTGTGCAATAGGCCCCTGCTTTAGCAGAGCCCACAAACAACATCAAGACTTTGTAAAAGGACATAATAGGTGACTTTTGACCAACAACACAAAATTAGGAAAAAAAATTAACACAGTCCTTTCAATGTTTTTCAGCACTATATGTCATTGTAATACTCAAAACAGCAATACATTTACCCAAAATGTTTGCCACTACAATTTTGCTCTTTTGCAAGCACTTGTATTTTCTTCATGAAATGCAAAATCTTGCAATCTCCAGGAACATTTGGTTTTTTGGCCAGAGGAGACCTGGCCCCTGACTGAGCCTGGTTTTGGTTTTCTGTTGCCTTTGGCTTTTGGCTTGCTTAGTTAGGGACACTAAATATTAAACTATAATACAGATCTGCCGCATTGACACCTTGTATGATAATTGAACTGAGCCGGACGATGGCACCACTGTTTTCTCCAGAGCGGCTGTACAGCTGAATCAAATTGTGTTACCTTATTTTTCTGTTAACACTGTGAAGCTGCTTTAAAACAATCTGTATTGTAAAAAGCGCTATATAAATAAAGGTGACTTGACTTGAAGATACCTCAGTTCGGCCGAATCCAGAGACCAACTCCAAACTGCTGTTAGACTTCACCGAGATCTGAGACTCTTTACGAGACACAGTCACATGCTGGTACGACTGGTCAGCTGAGAAACATAAATTCTGTGAGTGTAGGTATGAACAGTTCAGAGAACCATGCAAACAGAAAAACTGTGGGCATCTGAAAACCATCACTGAAACATGCATCTTCATAAGACCGACTCTTAATAGAGACATGAACTGCAAATACGTCCGCACAGATGCCACACACAGATAGGGAACTGCTGAGTCATATGGTACCTCCCCATGAGCCTCTCTTCTCTAACCTCTTCTTCCTGTTGGTCTTGCTGTCTGACGAGGGCACTTTCAACTCAACACTCTGTTTAGAAACACACAATAACCTACATGTTAGGACTTTTTTCCACTGTGGTTCTCATATCATATTCCCACGGTTGACTGACAAACATTCTCACACAATTTATATATTAACAGAATTCACACAAGTGCATGTACTGTAGAGTTTCAGAATAGTGTCTATTTTTAATGCAAACTAAAGTAAGCATAAAAAAATGCCTTTTCATCAACACATTTTGCAATATAGATATCTATGAAGCAACAGATCATTGGAGCAAAAGATTCTCACTCATTGTTTGCGAAAAAAAGATTCAAGTTCTGCATGCAAAAACATTCTATTCTTTAAACTGATCAACTTCTTCATAGTGCACTCCAAAAGTTTGGAAACATACATTTTTAAAGTCTCTTATGCTCATCAAGCCTGCATTTATTTGATCAAAAATACAGTAATACAGTAAAATTCTGAAATATTATTACAATAACGGTGTGAAAATAAAGTAAGTAAAAGTAATAAGTAAAGTGTTATTTATTCAGTGATCAAATCTGAATTTTCAGTCTTCAGTGTCACATGATCCTGTAAAAAGAACGGCATTTATTCACAATAGAAATCTTTTCTAACAATATAAGTCTTTATCACTTTTTTATCAATTTAACACATCCTTGCTGAATAAAAGCATACTTGTCTTTATATAAATGCGATTATATATAGATATAGTTTTTTTAAAGAAATTAATACTTTTATTCAGCACAGATGCATTAAATTAAATAAAAGTAAAAATAAAGACTTTGAAATTGTTATTGTAGATTTTTACAGAAAAAATTGTGAAAGCCTTAAAAAGTAAGAAAAATATTCCACAAAATGAACCGTTTCAACACTGATAATAATCATAAATGTTTCTTGAGCAGTAAGTCATCATATGAGAATGATTTCTGAAGGATCATGTGACACTGAAGACTGGAGTATTGATGATAAATTCAGCTTTGATATACAGGAATAAATTACACGTTACTATATATATTCACATAGAAAACAGCTGTTTTACATGGAGGAATATTTCACAATATGTTATTACTGTATTTTTTATCAAATAAATGCAGCCTTGGTGAGAAGGAAAAAAAAAATCATCACTTAAATATAAGGTTAGATCAAAGAAATCGTATCAACCCAAAACTTGTGAATGGTAGTTCAATTGTTGGTGGGTTTTTTTTTTGAAAAAATATCTAAAGTAACAACATGTTAGTAAGGAATTTGAAGGTATTTTTAATGTGTTACCTTTCTGTTACTAGGTGGCGTTGCACTTTTTGGACATTTTGCTTTTTGGGCTCCGGGGTTCCGATGTTGGGAAGAGGACGACCCTCCACACAAGCCAGCATGCAGTTCTGGTAAAGCGGAGAGCGAACAAACGCGTGTAGCTGTCCATTTTCATTAGTTTGAAGATCTGTGGCAATGGAAAATAATAAACCGTTACCGTAAATCATTCCAGATTTTCTTTGTTCATGTACATGTTTCATAATATTATTAGTTTTACTGTTTAAAGTTGCATCAAGTGAAGCCAGTTTTGCAAAGCTAGACTTATTCATTCAAATACTTTATCAACAAACAAAAACACAAATGCAATTTCATTTTTTAAATATTTAATTTATTGTATTATCCAAAACAGGCTTTAATATATGGTTCCTTAATATACAAACCTTTTTTCATAAAATTGCCAGCAAGAATAACTATGGCATGACATACATATCATCATTCGAGTAATTTTGTATTGGCATGTGATTTTTGTCATAGCACCCACCCACCCACAGACTGTACCTGTGCCTGTGCTTTATCGAACATGCCGGGTGTAGGCGTCTCCAGGGCGCTCTCTTCCATCTGGGCCGTATCGTCAATATTAACCGCATGCAGAGAGCTTTCAGAAAGAAATGTGTCGTAGATGGAACGGGCCTCTTTCTTCAGCTGATGGGGGAAATATGCAATAGTTTGATGGTGATATTTGCCTTTGATTTTCTCGTTATGACTGAATATTATATGAAAGCTTGTTTCTGCCATGGAACAAAAATACAAATAGCTAATTGGAAGAAATAGAACTGAGAAGTAAACTTGAAAATGCGAGAAATAGTCAGAACTGTGAGTTATAAACTCAAGTGATTTACATTTGACAATTATCTCAACTATTTTTGTTCTGTGGCGCACACAAGCTTCCATCATACAGTCAGATCATACAGAGAAGAAATAAAGATAACAGTGAAAGAAATTCTGGAATTCACTGCCGCTTCGATATACCTGTAAATAGCCTAATTCAATTCATAATTAAAAAGACTTAATTCATATTTATCCTCCTATTTCTAATGATTAATTCCAGTTGATTTTACTCAATAGAGCCACTGATTGTTTGTTATTCTTTTATTTTTTTCTAAAGTTTGTGTTTGGTCTTTGAGTGGCGTCTGGCCTAGGGTTGTGTGATGTGTCACTAAACACTTGATAGCAACATGTTGTCAGTGTTTGGATTTTGGAGATATCATACACCTCAAACATGCTGGGAGTGCAGTAACAGTGTTTGCTCACTTAGCTCGGCTTCCAGAGATTAAATATGGATTTGTCTTTCATTTTTATTATATTTTATATTTCCTTTTACTGAAACACTAAAGAATCAAGATGAATATTACCTGCACTATTGACTCTACCTCTCACTGAGAGAAAGCACATGCTATCAGTATGTTTTGGAACATTTTGCATCGGAGCTTAATCAGCTCCAACCTTGAAAAGACTGTGTATATGTGTATGTGCGCAATATTCTGTTTCAGATCAGTATTGAAGGTGGATTACGGGCCTCCTAAGAGACGGGTGGATTTGTTGTTCTGGCCAAAATGGCACCTGTTCGGGTGAATGGATCAATAGGTTACGTGTATGGACATGTGCATCTGATTCACTGACCAGGTATGGAAATTTACCATGACTGTGTATTTCCTCTGAGCCAATCAGAATCATACACCTTGCAATAATGATGTGGCAAGACCTTGAAAACAGTATAACTGTTGGGACAATTGTATGTGTGATGCAGCGAGGCGGTAGAGGAAGCGGCCTACTTTAGCTGGCTTCTGCTGATGAAACTGCAAACTATTCTTCAGTAAAAAATTTATTTATTTGGCCTTTTGCACACTTCTTGCCAGAAGATTAATATTGTTTAAATGGAAAGACTCTCTTACTCCCACTTTTTCTCATTGGATTAAGGAGAGTATGCATCTTAAACTAGAGAAAATAAGATACTCTCTTCAAGGGTCTGTCCAGAGATTCTATGCAATCTGGCAACCCTTCTTGACATTTGTTGAAAAATCAAGTATACTGTATATACCCAATAATTTCTGTCTGATGGGTAGAGGTTGGGTTGGGGTTTTGTTGTACACTGTACTGTTTCAGTTCTCCTTTGTTTTTTGTGGTATATTGTAAAATCTTGAATAAATAGAAAATTTTTATCTATTAATTAATTAATTCATTTAATTTAATTAATCGTACTCCTGACTCTTGGTCTTCATTCTTCACTACTGGTCTCTGGGTCTAAACTGTTTACCTTTAACAACAGACACTCCAAAAATGCAACTTCTAGCAAATATGTAATGCTGTGATGTTATTAGCCTACTGGGCTACAAACACAACAAAATACATCTTATCGGTCTTTGTTTAATGGCATTGTGAAATTATTACCTCGACTAGACAGACTAGACTAGACTGAAGTAACCTGGTTTTCCCTCAAAGGCACAATAATGATTCAATTCATTCTGAATAAAACCAGAGACGTCCAGTTCCAAGCTATGACTTTTACCCACCACACCACCAGGTGGCTTCAGGATTCAGCTCAGGTTCAAACCAAGTTCCTGTTTTACACCAAGATCAAGCAATGTTGCGCCATATTCTAGTTGTTAAATTGCATGACTTGCTAATATTCTGAAGTGGATGGCGTGCATTTTACATGACTGCACATTCACATATTAAACAGCAACAATATGTAAATAAATTAAATCCAGTTAGACATTCAATAATATAAATAATATAATGATTATATTTCACACACACACACACACACACACACACACACACACACACATGTTGTGTTTCCATGTTTTATGGGGACATTCCATAGGCTTGAATAATGCATTTTTATACTGTACAAACCGTATTTTCTATCCCCTACACTGCCCCTGCCCCCTAAACCTACCCATCACAGGAGACATGCTGCATTTTACTTTTTCAAAAAACATCACTTAGTGTGATTTATAAGATGTTCCCTCATGGGGGACTAAAAAAATGTCCCCACAAGGACAAAAATTTGGATATCCATCTTTGTGGGACATTTTGTCCCCATAAAACCAGAGGATTACCAGTCCACACACACACACACACACACACACACACACACACACACACACACACACACACACACACACACACAGCACACACGCACACACGCACACACGCACACACGCACACACGCACACACACACACACACACACACACACACACACACACACACACACACACACACACACACACACACACACACACACACACACACACACACACACACACACACACACACACACACACACACACACACACACACACACACACACACACACACACACACACACACACACACACACACACACACACACACACACACACACACACATCAAGTCATAATGCATCTTCAAAAATCTCAAAACTTTATTTCTTGATTTAAATGGTATTTTCTACTTTTAAATTAGATTTTTCCATTATTAAAATTAGATTTTCATTTCTCATGTCAATTTAAAAAGGTCTTTGCAAACCTCTTCCAGTCTCGTAGGTGGGATTTTCTTGAACTTTTCACAGGCTTGGTGGAATAGGATATTCTCTGCACTCACTTCTGATTTGAGAAACGCCTGTGAGGAAAAACCAAAACACTTCAATGCTTCACATATGCAATCCAAATAAGCTCTGGGTGTAAATTATGCGTTTTTCATACTTCCTTTTGACCAGTAACTTTGTGAAGGAACATGCTGAAATTACATCTGTTACAAATAACATGCCCAGTGTATTATCAGTTTTCCTTCCAATTAGCCAAAAGGGAAGACAACAGCCTTATGTATCGGTTTACTCTCGTCAGGTAGCACTGATTTTAAAAAAAAGTTTCACCTTTCTACTGCATAGGCAGCTGAGTTTTATTGAAAGCCCATTTTTCCAGCAGTGAAGTACCCCTTTAACTTTTAGGTTAGATGTCTGTTGATACCACAATACTACAGTCAGTTTGACAATACACATTCTTTCAAAGATATTTATATTATTAACATCTTCAAGCCTTATAGACACATTTAGCAGATCAGAGCTAGACAGTAATATAGTTACATTTTGCAGTGATACAAGCAATTCAAGCAGCTTATAATCGCTTTACGGGAGTGTACTGTATGCATGCGGATCAAGTTGGACATACTTGTTTATAAATCTCTGAAACTTAAATTCAGCAATTAGTCTTTGCCAAGAAATGTTAGGGCTCTTTAGAGATATTTGGGCCCTATCAACCGGCAAAATGCGATGCAAGGCGCAACGCAAGTGTTTTTTGCTAAGTTCAGCCCAATGCATTTCTCATTTTCATATCCAGCTCCATGTTGTTTAAATAGCAAATTCACTAGTGCTTCTGTTTAACAATTGGTGTGTGCTGGTCCAAAAACCAGGTGTGTTCAGGTGCATTGTTGGTGCATTGCTATTTTGAGGAACTGAAAACAACTGTACCATTGACCAACACAAGCCTGCTCTAAAGTTAATAGCGCAGTATTTTCTGTGTTATTTAAAGAACGTGTTAGTAATATGTGCCTATAGGCGGTGCACAATGTGTGTACACTGAAACAGGAACAGTCTTCCAAGCATTGTTCAGGAAGCAGACACTCTGTCAGTTTAAATCTAGACTAAAAACGCATCTCTTTACTATGGCATACACACAGAACAATATCATTTTCTATTATTTAAATCAGTTAAATGATTGTTAGGCTGCATTAACTAGGTCTGCCGGAACCGACTTCCCATAACACCTGATGTACTGGTTACATCATCAGAAGAATGGCATCTACCCTAATGTTAGTCTCTCTGTTTAACCCGAGGTTTACTGCAGTCAGCCAGATCCAGATCAGATGATGAACCCGTCAACTAGACTCTCCCATGATGGCCTCCTTCCCTTCCCTCCCCTCTGTACAGATAAAAACACACACATACGTATTCAAACTCGTTTGCCTTTAGAATAAACATGTAATGCTTGCGTACATGCAGTCGCCGTTTTCACGGATTCGCCTTTTTAGGGGTTTGCGCGGGGATGATGATGGAATAGTTTCAAAACTACTTCAAACCTATTTCATGTATAGCGTTCTTGACCACCAGCTGTTGTTGCCATGCGGATGGAGTGCGGAACGCATTGGGAGTTTTCTGCTTTGATTGAAGATGGCACCAAATTAAATAACTAATCAGTTTTTACAACAGAAATCAATCAAAAACTTTTCCTCAAAAACAAAATGCATTTCCTATTATCACTGTAAAGCTGCTTTGAAGCAGTCCGTGTTGTAAAGAGTGCTATATAAATGAAGGTGACTTGACTTACACTGCTTATTACAGGGATGCGCAAGCAGCACACACATACACAGACCGTTTTTTCCGTTGTTAAACTAGCAAAAGTGAATTCGGACATGCCCTAAATGCACCTGCGCCGTGAGCTTCAGACCATGACCACATATAAAATAGGGTCCATAATGTTCCAGGAAATCCACTCTATCAATTACCAGTGCAGAATGTCAACATTATTCAGGAAAATAAGATTCTTATTATATTGGTAAAATGTTGCACTGCAAAAATAAGTACACCCTCCTTGAACATTACTGGTGTAACTTTATGGCCATTTTTAAATCAACAGGTAAGTATGATGAACCAAAACATTTAAAGAGAAGTCATTTCTTGACAATTAAAAGTGTTTTATAGCCCACTGAATAAGGGAGAGAACTGTCTTCTTAGCACAAGAGAGGACAATGGTGCAAGACGATTACCAAACCATTGTTTAAAGTGTGAAAATATAGCAAAAGTAACAGAGAAATTCAAAAACAATGGACTTGTGACAGGGCCCCTGAAATAACCAGGCCTTCATTTTAAGCTTTCATTTAGTAATGAGTGATTTTTTGATAGAGAAAATCAAAGCGAGTGTCTCAGAGCCAGCAAAAGCTATGAAAAGAGTGTGTGTTTATCTCACAGAGTAAGGCACAGCCGGCAGAAGGGACTGGAACTGCCTACTGTAGCCAAAGCACCAAAAGGTCAGTCAGCCTTTAAAAGGCCCATATCTACAAAATATAGACTTCTGGGAATCCATACTCTGGTCTCATGAGACCAAGTTCATCATTGTGGATCTAACAGCATCCAAACTGATCTGGTGTTGCTAGAGGAGGAGAGGAGCGAGAAGTTCAGTGGTAGTTCAGCTCTTCTATAGGGACCTGTGAAGGAGTTGTGCTTCATCAATGCTGTCATGTAATGCAACAATTTGAAGCAGAAGATGCTACCCTCTCCTTATTCCCTGCACTGTTGGGCATGTTTTCAACATGACAATGACAATATGCCTTCTCCCAGGGTGAAATCCCTTCTGTGGATGTATCTTAACACTCTCGAGCACCTGTGGGGGATTCTGGAGAGACGAGGTGAGCGACACAGGGCATTTAAGGAGCTCATCATCCAGGAGTTAAACAGGACACGTTACAATTCATCATGAACCTTACACTCGATGCCAAGAAGGGTCAGAGCCGTATACTTAAAGTTATGGAGTACATATTAGAATATTATACATTTGTTGAATTAAATCTCAGGTGTACTCATTTCTGCAGTTATTAATTTGAACAAAATTGGCTGATTTGCTTATTTTATGGATATTAATGACACATAATGACACTTGTTTTTTATTAAGAATCTTTAATACACTTAAAATTTGCCATCTTTCCATGAACTGTATTAGTGATCATTAAGAAAATACATCTTTTGCATTTTTTCACATAGGGTTTACTCAGGGGTTAAAGTGGGCCGCAATGGTCCGGAACTGCACCTCAGATAAATTAATAAGTAAATAGATCCAGCAGTCGCAGCACGAGAGCAGATGGATCGTCTCACGCACAGCGCTGACAAACTCGTTTGGCGTGAGATTAAGTGATAATTTCATCAGATTTGGCATAAAATATGAATGTTTTATATTGTGAATTAATTTATTAAACGTATTTACCTAGTGTTTGTAGCCTTCAGTGAATTAACTTTTAACTAAGAAAATGCTAAATAAAATATAGGCTAAATATCAGTTGACCCTATGTTTACTTTCTTCAGACAGAAATGAAAAGACTATCAGTCAGAGCTCAGCTTTAGGACGGGAAGAGACAGGGCAAGAGAAGGAGACAGAGAGAAAAAGAAAGAGTGATGGAAATGAGAGAGAGATTAAATGAAGAGAGCGCAGGTATGGCAGATAATCTACTGCACACTAATGGTTTTTTTTTAGCTTTCAAACATCTTAGTGCACATATGTAGATCAGAGAAATCAACATTTTCTTAGGGGACAGTGCCCGCCGAACTCCCCTAAATAGCTCAAATTTGGGACCTTTACTGGTTTTAAAAATCCTTAAGGCAGTAGCATGCTTAGAAGTTGTTGCTGTTTCTGCAAACCTGTTTGCTTTGACTCCATATCTGGAGTTAATGCATTTATGCTGGTAATGTGTTGCAGTCTGGAATATTTATATAAAGATGTACTTATTATTAAAATGGAATATTCAGACAGTATATACTCTTTGTATCGCTGTGCTTTGAAGATTTTGTTTTTTAAAAATAATTATTATTTCCATGGTAGAAAACATTGTGGCAACAAGATCGACTACAATGGCCCTTGGCCTGTGGAGTTAAAAGGACAAACCAAGTCACAGTACAAGTCAATATGGGAGCTATTTTGATTGGATGTGAGAAAAGCTACAATATTTAGGCCATCATACATTGTTGTTGATGGTGTTGTTGTTTCTTATATTTTATTATACAGCAAAACTTTTGATTCTGCATTTAGACATTGACTCTGCTGATAGGTCTATATAGGTTGTGATTTATTTCTGTTATAGTTGTGTCTTCAGCCATTTTGATGTGTTAAATTTGAGTCAGTTTTGGGTCAGTGCTTCCCATTTTTATGTTTGAATTTACATTGTGAAAAACAAGTTTGTGTTCAATATTGTGGTGCTCAACAATTTAAACATAGTATCGTCATCATATCAGTGTAGATGTACCAATATAAAACCATTCAAATATCAAATAAATAAGTATTGTGATACTTGGTACCAGTGACACTCTTGCTGTACTACAATACTTGATATGTTGCCCCACAGTGAGTCAAGTTTGAGGGTTCCCCCACCTGCCAAATCCCACTTTAACCACTGGGTGTACTCATTTATGCTGCACTGTAGCTCTACATTCTCATGGACACTATTTTAGCTCTCAACCTGATCAAACACACCTGAAAATGCTAATCATTGTCTTCAGGATCATTAGAGAGTTTGATCAGGGTTGGAGCTAAAATCTGCAGTGCATTGGCCCTCCAGGGTAAGATTTGAATAGCCCTGCTTTACAATTTTATAGATAATGTGAATAAATAGGAGTGCGTTATGATATTACACTCAACAGTGGAAGTGTTGTAAGAAGTCTAAAACTTACAGTAAAGTATCGCACCCGACATTGTCTATACACACACACACACATATATACACACACACACACACATGTATATACACACACACACACAACACACATATGATATATACACACACACACACACATATATTACACACACACACACATAACTTCAGGTTCAGCTCTGTATAAAAATGGATCGAGTGATTGACAGCTTGTGATCGGACCACAGGACTGATGTTACAGCAAGTTCTACACACACACATACACACATATATATACACATACACACAGTACATATATATACACACACACACACATATATACACACACACACACATATATATACACACACACACACATATATATACACACACACATACACACACATATATACACACACACACACACACACACACATATATACACACACACATACATACACACATATACATATATATATATATATATATATATATATATATATATATATATATATATATATATATATATATAATGAAGAATATATATATATATATATATATATATATAGCTAAATATATATATATAAATAAAGGCATAATATAATTAATATAATACAATTTATATATTTAATTTAAATTGAATTTTCAAAGCATTAAAAGGGAATCATATGGGCCTATTGTATTATTATATTACACAGTACTGCCCACAAGTCATTTCTGGATGGGATTTTTGTGACATGAACAAAATTAATTTAAATAGTTAAAAATCACAATTATTTATATAATAATTAATCGTCAGCACAAAGTTCATGACGTGTGATGGGCTTATTCTACAAGGTGCAGAAATGAAACTTACCGCCATCAGAAACCGCCTGGGTCTGCAGAAACAAACAAACACACACCATCAGTCTAGCATTAAATCAATGGGCCTGTAGTACCACAGTCATGAATTAAGTGAGTAATGCATCACAGGAAATTTTAACAGCTGCATGTCTTGCTTCTCAGCTCACACAGGAAATGGGTGTGTTCGCCATGAAAAGCTCATTAGGAGACATGACAAGGCTCTTCAGAAAGCATACACATGAGCAAACAGCATAAGAGGTGTTAATAATAAGGTTCACTTTTTGACTGACTCTCTGGCCAAACACGTCTGTGTGATTGAAATGGAAATTGCCATGGAAACAATGTGGAAATCTGATTGAGAAATGCTAAATTTCTCTGCGGCTCAACATGCATTCGTTTTTTCCTTCTCACAAGACTTTGCAAGCTACCGAAATAGTCACACCATAGATTGTTTTCATTTCTACAGTGCTAATATTACAGGGCACCTTGACTGGTCTGTGTCTATGCAGCCCCATATACGCACTGTGTATTCTGACACCTTTCTATCAGAACCAGCATTAACTTCTTGAGCAGTTTGAGCTCCAGTAGCTTGTCTGTTTGATCGGACCACACGGGCTAACCTTCACTCCCCACAAACATCAATGAGCCTTGGCCGCCCATGACCCTGTCGAAAATTTTCACAAAATGTTCACTTGCTGCCTAATATATCCCACCCACTAACAGGTGCCGTAATGAAGAGATAAACACCCCAAGACTAAATCTAAAAAGCATTTGTATCATGTATATACACGCATTTACATTTGCATTTTGCTCTTGATTAGTTTAACCGTTTAAGTAACAAAGTCGAGGTAGACATTAGACTTCTAGCATTACATTACAGTATTTTTTTTCAGTGCCATAATTGACAATAAATATCAATATCAAACAAACATAATATATTTAAGTGTGTTTGTATCACTGTATATAAATTGCAGTGGCACAATCATCAGAGATGAACCAGTCAAAAGAAGTTTCTATAACTGTATCCCTTATTGAGTGTATATTTGTTCGTTTTGGTTGTGGGTGACATGAGGGGCAACAGAAACCCTAAAGGGACAATAAATAATACAAATAATAATGTTTTTTTTTTTACGTTCTCTCGCATATGATTTGCATTCCCACAAGAGACTCTGCATTAACTTTACGAATGATTACAAAGTTTCTTGGAGAGACAACATTTTTTTCTTTCTATCACTATGTCTCTTATTGCCTCTGTAGGGGTCTGATTGTTTAAGGGAAATTGAAAATGGAAAGGGACATTTGTTTGTTTGTTAATGTTTTCTTCCTCTTCATATAAAAACACTTAAAGTAACTCTTCTACCTGTTGTTCTTTACATAGCTAGCCTATAATGTGGATGTAACCCCATTTGGAGCACTAGTAATCCGGATTTGATCATCTGAAAAGGTGTGAATCTGGATCCTTCATTCATAAAAATATTACAATTTTAGCCTACTGTGTACTACTATATTGTTTCTACATTAATTTGGAGATTAAACACATTACTAAAAATCTAAAAAAAATTAACTTTAATGTTAGGTACAATTAATCATGATTAATTACAGAAAGAAAATGTGATTTAGTTATTTTTAATCAATTGACAGCACTAATACAAATATTACTCATATTTCCCTTTAAAGACATCCATAGACTTCCGAAAACTATTATCAGGGGACAACTTCATCCTCACACAGACGCAAACACAAGCCCCTCTGACTCATTGTGGACAGAAAACCGGACCAGTTCTAGTTAAATGAGCCAACCAGAAGAAAACATCTGTAAATGCAGCAACACATCATGCCAAAAGCTGAATGTCACAATAGTCAACCAAACACCACTTTCTGGAGTGTAAATATCTTGTCTTTAGCATATAGTTGAAATTGTATTTTTGATGCCAGGTTAAACACATGATCATGATCCCACAATAAAGCAACTCTCGCCACACACCCATCAGAATCATCTCATCAGTCAAACTGCAGCAGGCCTGAACCCCACTCACCATCTGACCCGCTGGCACTGCCAGAGTCATCATTTTCTTGGACATGACCACATCAGGATCGGGTCGACCGTGGCCACACCGAGGACGTCTCTCTCCAGACTGTTTCTCTCTACAGCTACGCTGCCTGCTACTCCTCTTTCTTACAGCTCTGTCACTTCCTGCTTGAAAGGGAAGTCTTACCATAGCAACACACCGCAAGAGGAACTGTGGTTTCTCTGACTAAAACCTCTTTCTTGACTCTCTTTCAGCCCTTTGTGTGGTATGAGACCCACCTGCCCCTTCACCTATCCATTCAAACGAACAGAGCAATGACAGAATTACATCAACAACAACCACAGAGGAGAACCTCAACCTGTTAGGAGCCGCTGAAGCCCACCGGTTTCATAACAGGCCTGAGAACCTGCAGGACATGGACATTTTCATTGTGGATGAGGAGAGGGACTGAACAATGTGTCATTCTGTGACGTCCCACATGCAGAGAACAAGAGCAGACGAATTACTGTGGAAAATAATTATTCAATGCTAAATAAATAACATGAGATTACTGTCAGGGGAAGTTGTTAAAAGCTACTGTTTGATACTAGCTTTAACATTTTTGCCTGCCTTATATAGCTAAAAACTTGCTCTATATAGTGTCAACATGCTCTTCTATTGAACCAACCATATTTTTTAATAACAATATATTTTTATAACAGTCTATCCATTAATGGGAAACAAAAAGCAATATGTATTTTGGAAATTTGAAGTGCTAACATAACTTTAAAAAAAATGCAATAGATGACAAAATATCATCTCAACACTTTTGATGAGCGTCATTTTGTCTAATGTGCGATTTACTCAGCCGAAACAGTTCTGAGGTTAACTTAAGTGGCCTAATTAAATCGAAAAAAATCTTTGTGTGTGTGTGTGTGTGTCTATTTGTTAATCAGGGATTTGTGGATCCAATTGTCTTTTTAGATTTGTGGATTAAACGTGATAGTTATTATTTTGAAGTATAAAGATAAAATTAGACCATTGGGGTAAGATGAGCCAGATGAGAATTGGCACAAATGGCATGTTGTTATTAATGTTATTATTTTTAAATGTAATAATTACTGTAATTGATGGGGTCATGTATTTAATAGATGCACATTTCAGACGTTTTTGCTGTAGGTTAGCTGAGTGAGATCATTACATTTTGCATTCTAGTGTTGCTATGATGACATATCTTCAATTAAAATATGGACACTTAAATTGCTCAGTTGGAGACACTAAAATTTCAACTATATTACTGATCTGCCCACATTGATACTATATGAAAACTGAAATATCTGATACTATATGAAACTGTACAGCCGAATCAAATTCATTTGCATTATTTTCCTGTTAACACTGTGAGGCTGCTTTGAAATAATTGGACTTTGACACCTTCAATATGAATATTTAGGTAAGATAGCCCCTTGAATAATTTACATTTGGTAAAACAACTAACTTAGCAATGCATCATCATCCTGCACAAAAAAGTTAAACTTATATCGAAAAAACGGTATGTCACAAATTCACAATTTAAAAGTAGATGCACATTGTCCTTAAGGGGGGCACTGTCCCCCATGGTACCCTACATTCCTTTCTATTTCCACAGCACATTCAATCAAAGGCGTTTGTATTACAGATGTGATACTATGGAATAAAATCATCTAAATCACCTGATACTCGCTCGAGCGCATCTTCAACACGCGACTCTTGCTGAGCTTTATCTGTAAAGATGCTCCTCTGGCCAGCCGACAGAAGCTTTGGCATAGATTTCTTATCGCCACCATAATAACACCAGCAGCCGAGAACACTAGAGACTGTGCGTTTACCTGAGCAACGCGCCTCAACTTCAAACAGGTGAGCGGGAATCAGCTGACACGCATGCGCACATTGCGCACACCGCTCAAAGGACTTTTATATTGCGAAATGAAATGAAATGAAATGAAATGAAATGAAATGAAATTAAATTAAATTAAATTAAATTAAATGAAATTAAATTAAATGAAATTAAATTAAATTAAATTAAATTAAATTAAATTAAATTAAATTAAATTAAATTACAAATGCATTGTTATATGATAGAAAGGGTCTTTACTGGTGCATATGGATCTGTCTCCCCCTGCTGATGTAGAAATAAACTACAGTTGGGGTGAATTCAGGGAGATTGGGACACATCTTGCCATTGAGATGACTTGGAAAACGTGTCCCAATCACCCTGTATGATGTACTTCTGATGTAGATGAGATTCTTTGGCCTAAACTGACCCATATCTTGGGGCAATGTTTTGATAAAATACTTGATACATTTGTTTGTTTTCAGTTCACAGTATGTCCATGACATTCCTGAAATATGATACTGTGTTCAGCATGCAAACTGACAGCAACAATGTTTCCACTTGGTAACATTTATTTCCTCTATGAGGTGCCATTTTTTCCCTAACATCTAAATACAAAATATATGCATAGAGGTCAATCATAAAAATAAAAAATAAAATGTTTTTTTTTTTTTTTTTTTTTTTTTTGTGTTTTGGGCATCTGATGGCAATTTCTGAATTAGCTAAGTTATTTCTTAATATACATTGTTTGATTTTGTTATAATTTAAAAGTATTAAAAGTATATAAGTTAAGTTAATTTCTATAAAAGTATAGAAATGGTTTTAAAAATGTACCCACTGGTGAAAACTGTTAAAGGATACCAAATTTGTATGTTGGTACAATGTATTTTTCTTTAAAGTAACTTTCTTTAAATAATACTTGCTATATTAGGACACTATATATACATTTACACTGATCAGGCATAATATTATGACCACCTTCCTAATATTGTGTTGGTCCCACTTTTGCTGCCAAAACACCCCTGACCGTCGAGGCATGGACTCCCCTAGACCCCTGAAGGTGTGCTGTGGTATCTGGCCCCAAGATGTTAGCAGCAGATCTGTTAGCAGTAAGTTGCGAGATGGGGCCTCCATGGATCGGACTTGTTTGTTCAGCACATCCCACAGATGCTCGACTGGATTGAGATCTGGGGAATTTGGAGGCCAAGTCAACACCTTTAACTTGTTGTTGTGCTCTTCAAACCATTCCTGAACCATTTTTGCTTTGTGGCAGGCACATTATCCTGCTCAATGAGCAGGTTAACATCCACATGGATGGCAGGACCCAAGGTTTCCCAGCAGAACATTGCCCAAAGCATTAAACTGCCTCCACTGGCTCGCTTCTTCCCATAGTGCATCCTGGGGCCATGTGTTCCCCAGGTAACACACACATACCCGGCCATTTTCACATCCAAGAAAATGTGATTCATCAAAACTGGCCACCTTTTTCCATTGCTCCATGTTCCAGTTCTGTTGCTCATGTGCCACTGTTGGTACTTTCGGTGGTGGACAGGGGTCAGCATGGGCACCCTGACTGTCTATGCCGCCCCATACACAACAAACTGCGATGCACTGTGTATTCTGACACCTTTCTATCAGAACCAGCATTAACTTCTTGAGCAATTTGAGCTCCAGTAGCTCGTCTGTTTGATCAGACCACACGGGCCAGCCACATGCAAGAGCTGCAGTTTTGGAGATGCTCTGACTCAGTCGCTAGCAAACACAATTTGGCCCTTGTCAAACTCGCTCAAATCCTTACGTTTGCCCATTTTTCCTGCTTCTAACACATCAACTTTGAGGACAAAATGTTCACTTGCTGCATAATATATCCCACCCACTAACAGGAGCCGTGATGAAGAGATCATCAGTGTTATCCACCTGTCAGTGGTCATAATGGTATGCCTGATAGGTGTACATAATAAAGCTTATATTCCATGAATTAAATAAAGATAGCCTATAGAAATTATTTTACAGCTTATATGTTATTACAAACGGTATTGAAACTAAAACTCTCAATTTACATGTAAAATTAAAAGATAGAAAACCAAACAAAAGCTCTTTGTGTTTGTTAGAATCCTTCTATGTGCATCACATTAAGCAAAGCAGTCTGCTGTATTTTGAAATATATTCATGTGCCTGCAGGGTCACTAAGATGATTTGCATTATTATCTGTATGTATATCACTAAATATGCGTCTATGAACAGAGCTCTGCTGTCAGATAGAGACGCTCACTCCTGACTGCTTAATCACATCTGAAGCATACAGACAGATCATGTCAGGTAAAATACTTTTAAAATATGTGTAATGTGCATTTTAGTGATTTTGTATAAAAGAGAGATTGTGTGTGTCATTAAGGATTCTGTTTTAATACCATTTGTAATAAAATGGAAGATTAATACAGCTTTCATTACTTCAGAAGTTCATAAATTTATTAATATTTTATTTTAATTATATTTTATCTTATTAGTTTTTCCTATTAGTTTCTTATGACGGAAAAGGTTTTTTTTTAGTTACTAAAACAATCTTTATCAAAGAATACACTTGTTTGTTCACCAGTTGAACGTTCTTGTGTATGTTTAATTTCAAAATAGTAGGCCTATCACTTTTATAATGGCAACAAAGCTGGGCGCACTAAATTATATTCAGTTTCATTACACGCTTCTAACATTAAACAAAGCACATTACCTGAGATTAGCATTGCCATACTTTGTGTTGTTGCTATAGCCGCTAGAAACTGTTTTTTACCAAAAAAAAAAAAAAAAGATACCTTTTTTGGGTTAGGACAGAAAATATCAGGGAAAGTCCCGTTCACAAGAGCGTTAACGATAAAGATATAGTTCTAAAAAATATTTTTAAATAAGTGCTGACAATCAAATAAAAACAAATAAATCACACATTTCTTTCTGTAATTAATCACACCTAACATGCATTTTTATAGTGTAATTATTTCACATCTAATCTCCAAATGAATGTAGAAACAACATAGAGATGGTATATAAAAATAAATAAAAATAAAGATCTAACAGGCAGGATTTATACAGAAATTGAATAAAGTTATCAAACACATCACAGTCTTCTCTGCATAAATTATAAATTAAATAAAGATTAATTCTTATTAAAGCTAGAAAAGTTTAGACAAGAGCACTGAGTGTCTTTCTCTTTGTCTTTTGTTCTTTGATTGTCTTTAATAACAGACATTAAAGCAGCGAGTTTATTAGGCTGTTGTCACTTTAAGACCTGAAGCACATGACGCGGATCATATCTGACACGCATCCGATGCACTCACAACAACTCTTGGCTTTAATTTAACACTTTTTAACTCATTTAATAATGTGCTTACAAGGATATTTGGCAAAGAGGACATTTTGGCATACTTTTGTGTGTTTTTGTCCATTCAAGTGTGAAAGTGAACTCAAAACGGCCATGCCCGTGCTATTTATTGATTCGCACTTGAATGGTTTAATAGCACTTGAATAAATGATTGCGAGACTTTATGGGACCCAACGCAATAGAGTGTGGCATGGACTAGACTTGTTGTCCGAGTGCGCACGGGTACTCATACTCGGGTACTCGATTTGTGGGACATCTAAAAATAAAATATCTAAAAACAAATGAATTGTTATTCATCTATAGCACAAAAGCAACAAGAACAACTAAAAAATGTTTACAGGTTTACAGGCACAAGCATATTTATAACATGTTTTTGCAGCATTGTGCAATGTAGCCAATTGCAGACATATGTGTTGATTTCTTGAATACAATGGCCAATCAGATAGAATCCACTCAATGTTTTTGTTCAGTGCTGAATTCTGCATGCTGGCAAATCCTGAGATTAGTACAAGGAAAATGTGTAGACATTATGGAAGATTCATTGTGCAGCTTTGTGAGTAATGTTAAATACAGAAAAAAAATAGATGTATTTTTCTCGCAATTGCTAGAAAGTCGCAATTACAGGTTATAAAATCAGATTTGTGAGATATAAAATTTCAATATCAATTCAGACTTTTTTTCTATCAATTGTGAGGTTACATTTCATTATTCTGACTTTATATCTCATGCACTGTCATTTGTTCAGGGCCGCATCGTAGTTCATTTACGGCCACACTGTCATTCGTTCAAGGCCGCACTGTCATTCGTTCACAGTGTTAGGGGTTTAACAGTTCAGACCCAGAGACCAGTAGTGAATAATGAAGACAAAGAGTCAGAAGTGCAATTAATTAAAGAATTTTTTTACTGAAGAATAGTTTGCAGTTTCATCAGCAAAAGGTCTCACAAGGAGTTCATAGGCCACGCTTCCCCTCTACCGTCGTAACGTACATACAATTGTCTCAACAGTTATACTGTTTTCAAGGTCTAGCCACGTCATTATTGCTAGGTGTATGATTCTAAATTTCCACACATTGTCAGTTAATCAGATGCAACCTTCCAGGTCTGGAGCAGGCGCCAGCTTGTCCAGATAAATAAGTCCACCCCATCATCTTTCGTTCCTTCATGGCTGCACTGTCATTTGTTCATTCACAGCTGCACTTTCGTTCGTTCACGAGTGCACTTTTGTTCGTTCACGGGTGCACTGTCGATCGTTCACAGCTGCACTGTCATTCGTTCATGGCTGCACTGTCGCTCGCTCGCTCACGGCTGCACTGTCGTTCGTTCATGGCTGCACTGTCATTCGTTCATGGCTGCACTGTCGTTCGTTCACAGCTGCACTGTCATTCATTCATGGCTGCACTTTCGTTCGTTCATGGCTGCACTGTCATTCGTTCATTCACAGCTGCACTGTCGTTCGTTCACGGCCGCACTGTCATTCGTTCACAGCTGCACTGTCATTCGTTCACGGCTGCACTGTCATTCGTTCACAGCTGCACTTTCGTTCGTTCACGGCTGCACTGTCATTCGTTCATGGCTGCGCTGTCATTCGTTCACGGCTGCACTTTCGCTTGTTCACGGGCTGATCTTCGTTCGTTCACGGCTGCACTGTCATTCGCTCATGGCTGCACTTTCGCTTTGTTCACGGGCTGCACTTTCGCTCGTTCATGGCTGCACTGTCGCTCGCTCGCTCATGGCTGCACTGTCGTCCGTTCGCTCACGGCTGCACTGTCATTCGCTTCATGGCTGCACTGTCGTCCGCTCGCTTCACGGCTGCACTGTCATTCGTTCATGGCTGCACTGTCGCCTGTTCGCTCACGGCTGCACTGTCGCCCGCTCGCTCACGGCTGCACTGTCGCTCGTTCACGGCTGCACTGTCATTCGTTCATGGCTTCACTGTCATTCGCTCACGGCCGCACTGTCATTCGCTCACGGCCGCACTGTCATTCGCTCACGGCTGCACTGTCATTCGTTCACAGCTGCACTTTCGCTTTGTTCACGGCCGCACTGTCATTTGTTCACGGCTGCACTGTCATTCGCTCACAGCTGCACTGTCATTCGCTCATTCACAGCTGCACTTTCGCTCGCTCACGGCCGCACTGTCATTCGCTTCACAGCCGCACTGTCATTCGCTCATTCACAGCTGCACTTTCATTCGCTCACGGCTGCACTGTCATTCGCTCATTCACAGCTGCACTTTCGCTCGCTTCACGGCTGCACTGTCATTCGCTTCACGGCTGCACTGTCGCTCGCTCGCTCACGGCTGCACTGTCGCTCGCTCGCTCACGGCTGCACTGTCATTCGCTCACAGCCGCACTGTCGCTTGTTCATGGCTGCACTGTCGTTCGCTCGCTCACGGCTGCACTGTCATTCGCTCACAGCCGCACTGTCGCTTTGTTCATGGCCGCAATGTCATTAGTTCACGGGTGCACTGTCGCTTCGCTCATTCACGGCTGCACTGTCGCTCGCTCATTCACGGCTGCACTTTCGCTCGCTTCACGGCTGCACTGTCGCCTGTCATTCACAGCTGCACTTTCGCTCGTTCATTCACAGATGCACTTTCGTTCGTTCACGGCCGCACTGTCATTTGTTCACGGCTGCACTGTCGTTCGCTTCATTCACGGCTGCACTTTCGTTCGTTCACGGCTGCACTGTCGCCGTCATTCACAGCTGCACTTTCGCTTCGTTCATTCACAGCTGCACTTTCGTTCGTTCTGGCCGCACTGTTATTTGTTCATGGCTGCACTGTCATTCGCTTCATTCACAGCTGCACTTTCGCTTCGTTCACGGCTGCACTGTCGCCTGTCATTCACAGCTGCACTTCGCTTCGCTCATTCACAGCTGCACTTTCGCTCGCTCATGGCCGCACTGTCATTTGTTCATGGCTGCACTGTCGCTCGCTCATTCACAGCTGCACTTTCGCTCGCTCACGGCCGCACTGTCATTCGCTCATGGCTGCACCGTCGCTCGCTCACGGCCGCACTGTCATTCGCTCATTCACAGCTGCACTTTCGCTCGCTCACGGACGTACCGTCATTCGCTCATTCACAGCTGCACTGTCGCTCGCTCACGGCCGCACTGTCATTTGTTCACGGCTGCACTGCCGCTCGCTCATTCACGGCCGCACTGTCGCTCGCTCACGGCCGCACTGTCATTCGCTCATTCACAGCTGCACTTTCGCTCGCTTCACGGACGCACTGTCATTCGTTCATTCACAGCTGCACTGTCGCTCGCTCACGGCCGCACTGTCATTCGTTCACGGCTGCACTGTCGCTCGCTCACGGCCGCACTGTCATTTGTTCACGGCTGCACTGTCATTTGTTCACGCTGCACTGCCGCTCGCTCACGCCGCACTGTCATTCGCTCATTCACAGCTGCACTTTCGCTCGCTCACGGACATACTGTCATTCGCTCATTCACAGCTGCACTGTCGCTCGCTCACGGCTGCACTGTCATTCGCTCATGGCTTCACTGTCATTCGCTCACGGCCGCACTGTCATTCGCTCACGGCCGCACTGTCATTCGTTCACGGCTGCACTGTCATTCGCTCACAGCTGCACTTTCGCTTTGTTCACGGCCGCACCTGTCATTTGTTCACGGCTGCACTGTCGTTCACAGCTGCACTGTCATTCGTTCATTCACACAGCCGCACTGGTCATTCGCTCATTCACAGCTGCACTTTCATTCGCTCACGGCTGCACTGTCATTCGCTCATTCACAGCTGCACTTTCGCTCGCTTCACGGCTGCACTGTCATTCGTTCACGGCTGCACTGTCGCTCGCTCGCTCACGGCTGCACTGTCGCTCGCTCGCTCACGGCTGCACTGTCATTCGCTTCACGCCGCACTGTCGCTTTGTTCATGGCTGCACTGTCGCTCGCTCGCTCACGGCTGCACTGTCATTCGCTCACAGCCGCACTGTCGTTTGTTCATGGCCGCAATGTCATTAGTTCACGGGTGCACTGTCGCTTCGCTCATTCACGGCTGCACTGTCGCTCGCTCATTCACGGCTGCACTTTCGTTCGCTCACGGCTGCACTGTCGTCTGTCATTCACAGCTGCACTTTCGCTCGCTCATTCACAGATGCACTTTCGTCGCTCACGGCCGCACTGTCATTTGTTCACGGCTGCACTGTCGTTCGTTCATTCACGGCTGCACTTTCGCTCGCTCACGGCCGGCACTGGCTGCACTGTCATTCGTTCATTCACAGCTGCACTTTCGTTCGTTCACGGCTGCACTGTCGTCTGTCATTCACAGCTGCACTTTCGTTCGTTCATTCACAGCTGCACTTTCGTTCGTTCATGGCCGCACTGTCATTTGTTCATGGCTGCACTGTCGTTCGTTCATTCACAGCTGCACTTTCGTTCGTTCACGGCCGCACTGTCATTCGTTCATGGCTGCACTGTCGTTCGTTCACGGCCGCACTGTCATTCGTTCATTCACAGCTGCACTTTCGCTTCGTTCACGGACGCACTGTCGTCGTTCATTCACAGCTGCACTGTCGTTCGTTCACGGCCGCACTGTCATTTGTTCACGGCTGCACTGCCGTTCGTTCATTCACGGCCGCACTGTCGTTGCGTTCACGGCCGCACTGTCATTCGTTCATTCACAGCTGCACTTTCGTTCGTTCACGGACGTACTGTCATTCGTTCATTCACAGCTGCACTGTCGTTCGTTCACGGCCGCACTGTCATTCGTTCACGGCTGCACTGTCGTTCGTTCACGGCCGCACTGTCATTTGTTCACGGCTGCACTGTCATTTGTTCACGGCTGCACTGCCGCTTCGCTTCACGGCCGCACTGTCATTCGTTCATTCACAGCTGCACTTTCGTTCGTTCACGGACATACTGTCATTCGTTCATTCACAGCTGCACTGTCGTTCGTTCACGGCCGCACTGTCATTCGCTCACGGCTGCACTGTCGCTCGCTCACGGCCGCACTGTCATTTGTTCACGGCTGCACTGTCGCTCGTTCATTCACGGCCGCACTGTCGCTCGTTCACAGCCGCACTGTCATTCGCTCATTCACAGCTGCACTTTCGTTCGTTCACGGACGTACTGTCATTCGTTCATTCACAGCTGCACTGTCGTTCGCTCACGGCCGCACTGTCATTCGTTCACGGCTGCACTGTCGTTCGCTCACGGCCGCACTGTCATTCGTTCATGGCTGCACTGTCGTTCGTTCACAGCCGCACTTTCGCGTTCGTTCATGGCGCACTGTCATTCGTTCATGGCCCCACTGTCATTCGTTCATGGCGCACTGTCGTTCGCTCATGGCCGCACTGTCGCTCGTTCACGGCTGCACTGTCGTTTGTTCATTCACGGCCGCGACTGTCGTTCGTTCACAGCCGCACTTTCGTTCGTTCATGGCGCTGTCATTCGTTCACGGCTGCACTGTCATTCGTTCTCACGGCTGCACTGTCATTCGTTCACAGCCGCACTTTCGCTCGTTCATGGCCGCACTGTCATTCATTCATGGCCGCACTGTCATTCGTTCACGGCCGCTGTCATTTGTTCACGGCTGCACTGTCATTTGTTCACGGCCGCACTGTCGTTCGTTCATCCACGGCCGCGCACTGTCGTTCGTTCACGGCTGCACTGTCGTTCGTTCATTCACGGCCGCACTGTCGCTCGCGTTCACGGCTGCACTGTCGTTTGTTCATTCACGGCCGCTGTCGTTCGCTCACGGCTGCACTGTCGTTCGTTCATTCACGGCGCGCACTGTCGTTCGTTCATTCACGGCCGCACTGTCATTCGTTCACGGCTGCACTGTCATTCGTTCATTCACAGCTGCACTTTCGCTCGTTCACGGCTGCACTGTCATTCGTTCCGCGGCTGCACTGTCATTCGTTCACAGCCGCACTTTCGCTCGCTCACGGCTGCACTGTCGTTCGTTCACGGCTGCACTGTCATTCGTTCATGGCTGCACTGTCGTTCGTTCGCTCACGGCTGCACTGTCGCTCGCTCGCTCACGGCTGCACTGTCTTTCGCTCACAGCCGCACTGTCGTTTGTTCATGGCTGCACTGTCGCTTGTTCGCTCACGGCTGCACTGTCATTCGTTCACAGCCGCACTGTCGTTTGTTCATGGCCGCAATGTCATTAGTTCACGGCTGCACTGTCGTTCGCTCATTCACAGCTGCACTTCGTTCGTTCACGGCTGCACTGTCGTCTGTCATTCACGGCTGCACTTTCGTTCGCTCATTCACAGCTGCACTTTCGTTCGTTCACGGCCGCACTGTCATTTGTTCACGGCTGCACTGTCGCTCGTTCATTCACGGCTGCACTTTCGTTCGTTCACGGCTGCACTGTCGTCCGTCATTCACAGCTGCACTTTCGCTCGTTCATTCACAGCTGCACTTTTCGCTCGTTCTGGCCGCACTGTCATTTGTTCATGGCTGGACTGTCATTCGCTCATTCACAGCTGCACTTTCGCTCGTTCCACGGCCGCACTGTCATTTGTTCATGGCTGCACTGTCGTTCGTTCATTCACAGCTGCACTTCGTTCGCTTCACGGCCGCACTGTCATTCGTTCATGGCTGCACTGTCGTTCGTTCACGGCCGCACTGTCATTCGTTCATTCACAGCTGCACTTTCGCTCGTTCACGGACGTGCATTCGTCGTTCATTCACAGCTGCACTTCGTTCGTTCATGGCCGCACTGTCATTCGTTCATGGCCGCACTGTCATTCGTTCATGGCCGCTGTCGTTCGTTCCACGGCTGCACTGTCGTTTGTTCATTCACGGCCGCGCACCGTCGTTCGTTCACAGCCGCGACTTTCGTTCGTTCATGGCGCACTGTGTCATTCGTTCGCGGCTGCACTGTCATTCGTTCACGGCTGCACTGTCATTCGTTCACAGCCGCACATTCGTTCATGGCCGCACTGTCATTCATTCATGGCCGCACTGTCATTCGTTCACGGCCGCGACTGTCATTTGTTCACGGCTGCACTGTCATTTGTTCACGGCCGCACTGTCGTTCGTTCATCCACGGCCGCACTGTCGTTCGTTCACGGCTGCACACTGTCGTTCGTTCATTCACGGCCGCGCTGTCGTTCGTTCACGGCTGCACTGTCGTTCGTTCATCCACGGCCGCACTGTCGTTCGTTCACGGCTGCACTGTCGTTTGTTCATTCACGGCCGCACTGTCGTCGTTCATGGCTGCACTGTCGTTCGCGTTCACGGCCGCACTGTCATTTGTTCACGGCTGCACTGTCATTTGTTCACGGCCGCACTGTCGTTCGTTCATCCACGGCCGCACTGTCGTTCGTTCACAGCTGCACTGTCGTTCGTTCATTCACGGCCGCGCTGTCGTTCGTTCCACGGCTGCACTGTCGTTCGTTCATTCACGGCCGCACTGTCGCTCGTTCATTCACGGCCGCACTGTCGTTCGTTCACGGCTGCACTGTCGTTCGTTCATTCACGGCCGCACTGTCGCTTCATTCACGGCCGCACTGTCGTTCGTTCACGGCTGCACTGTCGTTTGTTCATTCACGGCCGCGACCGTCGTTCGCTCACGGCTGCACTGTCGCTTCGCTCATTCACGGCCGTGCATTGTCGTTCGTTTATTCACGGCCGCACTGTCGTTCGTTCATTCACGGCCGCACTGTCGCTTCGCTCACGGCCGCACTGTCGTTCGCTCACGGCTGCACTGTCGCTCGTTCATTCACGGCCGCACTGTCGTTCGTTCATTCACGGCCGCACTGTCATTCGTTCATGGCCGCACTGTCATTCGTTCACGGCCGCACTGTCGTTCGTTCACGGCTGCACTGTCGTTCCTTCATTCACGGCCGCACTGTCGTTCGTTCATTCACGGCCGCACTGTCATTCGTTCATGGCCGCACTGTCATTCGTTCACGGCCGCACTGTCGTTCGTTCATTCACGGCCGCACTGTCGTTCGTTCACGGCCGCACTGTCGTTCGTTCACGGCTGCACTGTCGTTCGTTCATTCACGGCCGCACTGTCGTTCGTTCATTCACGGCCGCACTGTCATTCGTTCATGGCCGCACTGTCATTCGTTCACGGCCGCACTGTCATTCGTTCATGGCCGCACTGTCATTCGTTCACGGCCGCTGTCATTCGTTCACAGCTGCACTGTCATTTGTTCACGGCTGCACTGTCATTTGTTCACGGCTGCAATGTCGTTCGTTCATGGCTGCACTGTCGTTCGTTCACGGCCGCACTGTCATTTGTTCACGGCTGCAATGTCGTTCGTTCATGGCTGCACTGTCGTTCGTTCACGGCCGCACTGTCATTTGTTCACGGCCGCAATGTCGTTCGTTCACGACTGCACTTCGTTCCTTCATTGCTGCATTGTCATTCGTTCACGGCTGCACTGTCATTCGTTCACAGCCGCACTGTCATTCGTTCACGGCCGCTGTCATTTGTTCACGGCCGCACTGTCATTTGTTCACGGCTGCAATGTCGTTCGTTCATGGCCGCACTGTCATTCGTTCACGGCTGCACTGTCATTTGTTCACGGCTGCACTGTCATTTGTTCACGGCTGCACTGTCATTCGTTCACGGCCGCACTGTCATTCGTTCATGGCCGCACTGTCATTCGTTCACGGCCGCACTGTCATTCGTTCATGGCCGCACTGTCATTTGTTCACGGCCGCACTGTCATTCGTTCATGGCGCGCTGTCATTTGTTCACGGCTGCACTGTCATTCGTTCACGGCCGCACTGTCATTCGTTCACGACCGCACTGTCATTTGTTCACGGCCGCACTGTCATTCGTTCACGGCTGCAATGTCGTTCGTTCATGGCCGCACTGTCATTCATTCACGGCTGCACTGTCATTTGTTCACGGCTGCACTGTCATTCGTTCACGGCTGCACTGTCATTCGTTCATGGCCGCACTGTCGATTCGTTCACGGCCGCACTGTCATTCGTTCATGGCCGCACTGTCATTCGTTCACGGCCGCACTGTCATTCGCTCATGGCCGCGCTGTCATTCGTTCACGGCTGCAATGTCGTTCGTTCATGGCGCACTGTCATTCGTTCACGGCTGCACTGTCATTCGTTCCACGGCTGCACTGTCATTCGTTCATGGCCGCACTGTCATTCGTTCATGGCCGCACTGTCATTCGTTCACGCGGCCGCTGTCATTCGTTCACGGCCGCACTGTCATTTGTTCACGGCTGCACTGTCATTTGTTCACGGCTGCACTGTCATTCGTTCATGGCCGCACTGTCACTCGTTCACGGCCGCACTGTCATTCGTTCATGGCGCACTGTCATTCGTTCACGGCCGCACTGTCATTCGTTCACAGCCGCACTGTCATTTGTTCACGCGCTGCACTGTCATTTGTTCACGGCTGCAATGTCGTTCGATCATGGCTGCACTGTCGCGTTCGTTCACGGCCGCACTGTCATTCGTTCAGGGCTGCACTGTCATTTGTTCCGCGGCCGCAATGTCGTTCGTTCATGGCTGCACTTTCGTTCCTTCATTGCTGCATTGTCATTCGTTCACGGCTGCACTGTCATTTGTTCACGGCTGCACTGTCATTTGTTCACGGCCGCACTGTCATTCGTTCACGGCTGCAATGTCGTTCGTTCATGGCCGCACTGTCATTCATTCACGGCTGCACTGTCATTTGTTCACGGCTGCACTGTCATTCGTTCACGGCTGCACTGTCATTCGTTCATGGCCGCACTGTCATTTGTTCACGGCTGCACTGTCATTCGTTCACGGCCACTGTCATTCGTTCATGGCCGCACTGTCATTCGTTCACGGCCGCACTGTCATTCGTTCATGGCCGCACTGTCATTTGTTCACGGCCGCACTGTCATTCGTTCACGGCCGCACTGTCATTCGTTCACGGCCGCACTGTCATTCGTTCACGGCTGCACTGTCATTCGTTCACAGCTGCACTTTCGCTTGTTCACGGCCGCACTGTCATTTGTTCACGGCTGCACTGTCATTCGTTCACAGCTGCACTGTCATTCGTTCATTCACAGCTGCACTTTCGTTCGTTCACGGCCGCACTGTCATTCGTTCACGGCCGCACTGTCATTCGTTCATTCACAGCTGCACTTTCATTCGTTCACGGCTGCACTGTCATTCGTTCATTCACAGCTGCACTTCGTTCGTTCACGGCTGCACTGTCATTCGTTCACGGCTGCACTGTCGTTCGCTCGTTCACGGCTGCACTGTCGTTCGTTCGTTCACGGCTGCACTGTCATTCGTTCACAGCCGCACTGTCGTTTGTTCATGGCTGCACTGTCGTTCGTTCGTTCACGGCTGCACTGTCATTCGTTCACAGCCGCACTGTCGTTTGTTCATGGCCGCAATGTCATTAGTTCACGGGTGCACTGTCGCTCGCTCATTCACGGCTGCACTGTCGTTCGTTCATTCACGGCTGCACTTTCGTTCGTTCACGGCTGCACTGTCGTCTGTCATTCACGGCTGCACTTTCGTTCGTTCATTCACAGCTGCACTTTCGTTCGTTCACGGCCGCACTGTCATTTGTTCACGGCTGCACTGTCGTTCGTTCATTCACGGCTGCACTTTCGTTCGTTCACGGCTGCACTGTCGTCCGTCATTCACAGCTGCACTTTCGTTCGTTCATTCACAGCTGCACTTTCGTTCGTTCTGGCCGCACTGTCATTTGTTCATGGCTGCACTGTCATTCGTTCATTCACAGCTGCACTTTCGTTCGTTCACGGCTGCACTGTCGTCTGTCATTCACAGCTGCACTTTCGTTCGTTCATTCACAGCTGCACTTTCGTTCGTTCACGGCCGCACTGTCATTTGTTCATGGCTGCACTGTCGTTCGTTCATTCACAGCTGCACTTTCGTTCGTTCACGGCCGCACTGTCATTCGTTCATGGCTGCACTGTCGTTCGTTCACGGCCGCACTGTCATTCGTTCATTCACAGCTGCACTTTCGTTCGCTCACGGACGTGCTGTCGTCGTTCATTCACAGCTGCACTGTCGTTCGTTCACGGCCGCACTGTCATTTGTTCACGGCTGCACTGCCGCGTTCGCTCATTCACGGCCGCACTGTCGTTCGTTCACGGCCGCACTGTCATTCGTTCATTCACAGCTGCACTTTCGTTCGTTCACGGACGTACTGTCATTCGTTCATTCACAGCTGCACTGTCGTTCGTTCACGGCCGCACTGTCATTCGTTCACGGCCTGCACTGTCGCTCGCTCACGGCCGCACTGTCATTTGTTCACGGCTGCACTGTCATTTGTTCACGGCTGCACTGCCGTTCGTTCACGGCCGCACTGTCATTCGTTCATTCACAGCTGCACTTTCGTTCGTTCACGGACATACTGTCATTCGTTCATTCACAGCTGCACTGTCGTTCGCTCACGGCTGCACTGTCATTCGTTCATGGCTTCACTGTCATTCGTTCACGGCCGCACTGTCATTCGCTCACGGCCGCACTGTCATTCGTTCACGGCTGCACTGTCATTCGCTCACAGCTGCACTTTCGTTTGTTCACGGCCGCACTGTCATTTGTTCACGGCTGCACTGTCATTCGTTCACAGCTGCACTGTCATTCGTTCATTCACAGCTGCACTTTCGTTCGCTCACGGCCGCACTGTCATTCGTTCACAGCCGCACTGTCATTCGTTCATTCACAGCTGCACTTTCATTCGTTCACGGCTGCACTGTCATTCGTTCATTCACAGCTGCACTTTCGTTCGTTCACGGCTGCACTGTCATTCGTTCACGGCTGCACTGTCGTTCGTTCGTTCACGGCTGCACTGTCGTTCGTTCGTTCACGGCTGCACTGTCATTCGTTCACAGCCGCACTGTCGTTTGTTCATGGCTGCACTGTCGTTCGTTCGTTCACGGCTGCACTGTCATTCGTTCACAGCCGCACTGTCGTTTGTTCATGGCCGCAATGTCATTAGTTCACGGCTGCACTGTCGTTCGTTCATTCACAGCTGCACTGTCGCTCGTTCATTCACGGCTGCACTTTCGTTCGCTCACGGCTGCACTGTCGCCTGTCATTCACAGCTGCACTTTCGTTCGTTCATTCACAGCTGCACTTTCGTTCGTTCACGGCCGCACTGTCATTTGTTCACGGCTGCACTGTCGTTCGTTCATTCACGGCTGCACTTTCGTTCGTTCACGGCTGCACTGTCGTCCGTCATTCACAGCTGCACTTTCGTTCGTTCATTCACAGCTGCACTTTCGTTCGTTCTGGCCGCACTGTCATTTGTTCATGGCTGCACTGTCATTCGTTCATTCACAGCTGCACTTTCGTTCGTTCACGGCTGCACTGTCGTCTGTCATTCACAGCTGCACTTTCGTTCGTTCATTCACAGCTGCACTTTCGTTCGCTCATGGCACTGTCATTTGTTCATGGCTGCACTGTCGTTCGCTCATTCACAGCTGCACTTTCGTTCGTTCACGGCCGCACTGTCATTCGCTTCATGGCTGCACTGTCGTTCGCTCACGGCCGCACTGTCATTCGCTCATTCACAGCTGCACTTTCGTTCGCTCACGGACGTACTGTCGTCGTTCATTCACAGCTGCACTGTCGTTCGCTCACGGCCGCACTGTCATTTGTTCACGGCTGCACTGCCGTTCGTTCATTCACGGCCGCACTGTCGTTCGTTCACGCCGCACTGTCATTCGTTCATTCACAGCTGCACTTTCGCTCGTTCACGGACGTACTGTCATTCGTCGTTCATTCACAGCTGCACTGTCGCTCGCTCACGGCCGCACTGTCATTCGCTTCACGGCTGCACTGTCGTTCGTTCACGGCCGCACTGTCATTTGTTCACGGCTGCACTGTCATTTGTTCACGGCTGCACTGCCGTTCGTTCACGGCCGCACTGTCATTCGTTCATTCACAGCTGCACTTTCGCTTCGTTCACGGACATACTGTCATTCGTTCATTCACAGCTGCACTGTCGTTCGTTCACGGCCGCACTGTCATTCGTTCACGGCTGCACTGTCGCTCGTTCGTTCACGGCCGCACTGTCATTTGTTCACGGCTGCACTGTCGTTCGTTCATTCACGGCCGCACTGTCGCTCGTTCACAGCCGCACTGTCATTCGTTCATTCACAGCTGCACTTTCGTTCGTTCACGGACGTGCATGTCGTCGTTCATTCACAGCTGCACTGTCGCTCGCGTTCACGGCCGCACTGTCATTCGTTCACGGCTGCACTGTCGTTCGTTCACGGCCGCACTGTCATTCGTTCATGGCTGCACTGTCGTTCGTTCACAGCCGCACTTTAGTTCGTTCATGGCCGCACTGTCATTCGTTCATGGCCGCACTGTCATTCGTTCATGGCCGCACTGTCATTCGTTCATGGCCGCACTGTCGTTCGTTCACGGCTGCACTGTCGTTTGTTCATTCACGGCCGCGCTGTCGCTCGTTCACAGCCGCGCTCGTTCGTTCATGGCGCGCTGTCATTCGTTCCGCGGCTGCACTGTCATTCGTTCACGGCTGCACTGTCATTCGTTCACAGCCGCACTTTCGTTCGTTCATGGCCGCACTGTCATTCATTCATGGCCGCACTGTCATTCGTTCACGGCCGCACTGTCATTTGTTCACGGCTGCACTGTCATTTGTTCACGGCCGCACTGTCGTTCGTTCATCCACGGCCGCACTGTCGTTCGTTCACGGCTGCACTGTCGTTCGTTCATTCACGGCCGCACTGTCGTTCGTTCACGGCTGCACTGTCGTTTGTTCATTCACGGCCGCACTGTCGTTCGTTCACGGCTGCACTGTCGTTCGTTCATTCACGGCCGCACTGTCGTTCGTTCATTCACGGCCGCACTGTCATTCGTTCACGGCTGCACTGTCATTCGTTCATTCACAGCTGCACTTTCGTTCGTTCACGGCTGCACTGTCATTCGTTCACGGCTGCACTGTCATTCGTTCACAGCCGCACTTCGTTCGTTCACGGCTGCACTGTTCGTCACGGCTGCACTGTCATTCGTTCATGGCTGCACTGTCGTTCGTTCGCTCACGGCTGCACTGTCGCTTAGCTCGTTCACGGCTGCACTGTCTTTCGTTCACAGCCGCTGTCGTTGTTCATGGCTGCACTGTCGCTTTGTTCGTTCACGGCTGCACTGTCATTCGTTCACAGCCGTCGTTTGTTCATGGCCGCAATGTCATTAGTTCACGGCTGCACTGTCGTTCGTTCATTCACAGCTGCACTTTCGCTCGCTCACGGCTGCACTGTCGTCTGTCATTCACGGCTGCACTTTCGTTCGTTCATTCACAGCTGCACTTTCGTTCGTTCACGGCCGCACTGTCATTTGTTCACGGCTGCACTGTCGTTCGTTCATTCACGGCTGCACTTTCGTTCGTTCCGGCTGCACTGTCGTCCGTCATTCACAGCTGCACTTTCGTTCGTTCATTCACAGCTGCACTTTCGTTCGTTCTCGCACTGTCATTTGTTCATGGCTGGACTGTCATTCGTTCATTCACAGCTGCACTTTCGTTCGTTCACGGCCGCACTGTCATTTGTTCATGGCTGCACTGTCGTTCGTTCATTCACAGCTGCACTTTCGTTCGTTCCGCGGCCGCTGTCATGGCTGCACTGTCGTTCGTTCACGGCGCACTGTCATTCGTTCATTCACAGCTGCACTTTCGTTCGTTCACGCGGGCGTACTGTCGTCGTTCATTCACAGCTGCACCGTTCGTTCGTAGCCGCACTGTCATTCGTTCATGTGTCATTCGTTCATGGCCGCGCAGCCGTTCGTTCACGGCTGCACTGTCGTTTGTTCATTCACGGCCGCACTGTCGTTCGTTCACAGCCGCACTTTCGTTCGTTCATGGCCGCACTGTCATTCGTTCACGGCTGCACTGTCATTCGTTCACGGCTGCACTGTCATTCGTTCACAGCCGCACTTTCGTTCATGGCCGCACTGTCATTCATTCATGGCCGCACTGTCATTCGTTCACGGCCGCACTGTCATTTGTTCACGGCTGCACTGTCATTTGTTCACGGCGCACTGTCGTTCGTTCATCCACGGCCGCACTGTCGTTCGTTCACGGCTGCACTGTCGTTCGTTCATTCACGGCCGCACTGTCGTTCGTTCACGGCTGCACTGTCGTTCGTTCATCCACGGCCGCACTGTCGTTCGTTCACGGCTGCACTGTCGTTTGTTCATTCACGGCCGCGCTGTCGTTCGTTCATGGCTGCACTGTCGTTCGTTCACGGCCGCACTGTCATTTGTTCACGGCTGCACTGTCATTTGTTCACGGCCGCACTGTCGTTCGTTCATCCACGGCGCGCACTGTCGTTCGTTCACAGCTGCACTGTCGTTCGTTCATTCCACGGCCGCACTGTCGTTCGTTCACGGCTGCACTGTCGTTCGTTCATTCCGCGGCGCGCTGTCGTTCGTTCATTCCGCGGCGCACTGTCGTTCGTTCACGGCTGCACTGTCGTTCGTTCATTCCACGGCGCGCACTGTCGTTCATTCACGGCGCGCACTCGTTCGTTCCGGCTGCACTGTCGTTTGTTCATTCACGGCCGCACTGTCGTTCGTTCCGCGGCTGCACTGTCGTTCGTTCATTCACGGCCGTACTGTCGTTCGTTTATTCACGGCCGCACTGTCGCTCGTTCGTTCATTCACGGCCGCACTGTCGCGTTCGTTCCACGGCCGCACTGTCGTTCGTTCACGGCTGCACTGTCGTTCGTTCATTCACGGCCGCACTGTCGTTCGTTCATTCACGGCCGCACTGTCATTCGTTCATGGCCGCACTGTCATTCGTTCCGCGGCGCACTGTCGTTCGTTCACGGCTGCACTGTCGTTCCTTCATTCACGGCCGCACTGTCGTTCGTTCATTCACGGCCGCACTGTCATTCGTTCATGGCGCACTGTCATTCGTTCACGGCCGCACTGTCGTTCGTTCATTCACGGCGCGCACTGTCGTTCGTTCACGGCCGCGCTGTCGTTCGTTCCGCGGCTGCACTGTCGTTCGTTCATTCACGGCCGCACTGTCGTTCGTTCATTCACGGCCGCACTGTCATTCGTTCATGGCGCGCTGTCATTCGTTCACGGCCGCACTGTCATTCGTTCACAGCTGCACTGTCATTCGTTCACGGCCGCACTGTCATTCGTTCACAGCTGCACTGTCATTTGTTCACGGCTGCACTGTCATTTGTTCACGGCTGCAATGTCGTTCGTTCATGGCTGCACTGTCGTTCGTTCCACGGCCGCACTGTCATTTGTTCACGGCTGCAATGTCGTTCGTTCATGGCTGCACTGTCGTTCGTTCACGGCGCACTGTCATTTGTTCCACGGCCGCAATGTCGTTCGTTCCACGACTGCACTTTCGTTCCTTCATTGCTGCATTGTCATTCGTTCACGGCTGCACTGTCATTCGTTCACAGCCGCACTGTCATTCGTTCACGGCCGCACTGTCATTTGTTCACGGCCGCACTGTCATTTGTTCCACGGCTGCAATGTCGTTCGTTCATGGCCGCACTGTCATTCGTTCACGGCTGCACTGTCATTTGTTCACGGCTGCACTGTCATTTGTTCACGGCTGCACTGTCATTCGTTCACGGCCGCACTGTCATTCGTTCATGGCCGCACTGTCATTCGTTCACGGCCGCACTGTCATTCGTTCATGGCCGCACTGTCATTTGTTCACGGCCGCACTGTCATTCGTTCATGGCGCGCACTGTCATTTGTTCACGGCTGCACTGTCATTCGTTCACGGCCGCACTGTCATTCGTTCACGACCGCACTGTCATTTGTTCACGGCCGCACTGTCATTCGTTCCGCGGCTGCAATGTCGTTCGTTCATGGCCGCACTGTCATTCATTCACGGCTGCACTGTCATTTGTTCACGGCTGCACTGTCATTCGTTCACGGCTGCACTGTCATTCCGTTCATGGCCGCACTGTCATTCGTTCACGGCCGCACTGTCATTCGTTCATGGCCGCACTGTCATTCGTTCACGCGGCCGCTGTCATTCGTTCATGGCCGCACTGTCATTCGTTCACGGCTGCAATGTCGTTCGTTCATGGCCGCACTGTCATTCGTTCCGCGGCTGCACTGTCATTCGTTCACGGCTGCACTGTCATTCGTTCATGGCCGCACTGTCATTCGTTCATGGCCGCACTGTCATTCGTTCACGGCCGCACTGTCATTCGTTCACGGCCGCACTGTCATTTGTTCCACGGCTGCACTGTCATTTGTTCACGGCTGCACTGTCATTCGTTCATGGCCGCACTGTCACTCGTTCACGGCCGCACTGTCATTCGTTCATGGCGCACTGTCATTCGTTCACGGCCGCACTGTCATTCGTTCACAGCCGCACTGTCATTTGTTCACGGCTGCACTGTCATTTGTTCACGGCTGCAATGTCGTTCGATCATGGCTGCACTGTCGTTCGTTCACGGCCGCACTGTCATTCGTTCAGGGCTGCACTGTCATTTGTTCCACGGCCGCAATGTCGCTCGTTCGTTCATGGCTGCACTTTCGTTCCTTCATTGCTGCATTGTCATTCGTTCACGGCTGCACTGTCATTTGTTCACGGCTGCACTGTCATTTGTTCACGGCCGCACTGTCATTCGTTCACGGCTGCAATGTCGTTCGTTCATGGCCGCACTGTCATTCATTCACGGCTGCACTGTCATTTGTTCACGGCTGCACTGTCATTCGTTCACGGCTGCACTGTCATTCGTTCATGGCCGCACTGTCATTTGTTCACGGCTGCACTGTCATTCGTTCACGGCCGCACTGTCATTCGTTCATGGCCGCACTGTCATTCGTTCACGGCCGCACTGTCATTCGTTCATGGCCGCACTGTCATTTGTTCACGGCCGCACTGTCATTCGTTCATGGCCGCACTGTCATTTGTTCACGGCTGCACTGTCATTCGTTCCACGGCCGCACTGTCATTCGTTCACGGCCGCACTGTCATTTGTTCACGGCCGCACTGTCATTCGTTCCACGGCTGCAATGTCGTTCGTTCATGGCGCCACTTCACGGCTGCACTGTCATTTGTTCACGGCTGCACTGTCATTCGTTCCACGGCTGCACTGTCATTCGTTCATGGCGCACTGTCATTCGTTCACGGCCGCACTGTCATTCGTTCATGGCCGCACTGTCATTCGTTCACGGCCGCACTGTCATTCGTTCATGGCCGCACTGTCATTCGTTCACGGCTGCAATGTCGTTCGTTCATGGCCGCACTGTCATTCGTTCACGGCCGCACTGTCATTCGTTCATGGCGCACTGTCATTCGTTCACGGCCGCACTGTCATTCGTTCATGGCGCACTGTCATTCGTTCACGGCTGCAATGTCGTTCGTTTCATGGCCGCATCATTTGTTCACGGCTGCACTGTCATTCGTTCACGGCTGCACTGTCATTCGTTCATGGCCGCGCTGTCATTCGTTCATGGCCGCACTGTCATTCGTTCACGGCCGCACTGTCATTCGTTCACGGCCGCACTGTCATTTGTTCACGGCTGCACTGTCATTTGTTCACGGCTGCACTGTCATTCGTTCATGGCCGCACTGTCACTCGTTCACGGCCGCGCTGTCATTCGTTCATGGCGCGCACTGTCATTCGTTCACGGCCGCACTGTCATTCGTTCACAGCCGCACTGTCATTTGTTCACGGCTGCACTGTCATTTGTTCACGGCCGCACTGTCATTCGTTCATGGCTGCACTGTCGTTCGTTCACGGCCGCACTGTCATTCGTTCAGGGCTGCACTGTCATTTGTTCACGGCCGCAATGTCGTTCGTTCATGGCTGCACTTCGTTCCTTCATTGCTGCATTGTCATTCGTTCACGGCTGCACTGTCATTTGTTCACGGCTGCACTGTCATTTGTTCACGGCTGCAATGTCGTTCGTTCATGGCTGCACTGTCGTTCGTTCACGGCCGCACTGTCATTTGTTCACGGCTGCAATGTCGTTCGTTCATGGCTGCACTGTCGTTCGTTCACGGCCGCACTGTCATTTGTTCACGGCCGCAATGTCGTTCGTTCATGGCTGCACTTTCGTTCCTTCATTGCTGCATTGTCATTCGTTCACGGCTGCACTGTCATTCGTTCACAGCCGCACTGTCATTCGTTCATGGCCGCACTGTCATTCGTTCACGGCCGCACTGTCATTCGTTCACAGCCGCACTGTCATTTGTTCCGCGGCTGCACTGTCATTTGTTCACGGCTGCAATGTCGTTCGTTCATGGCCGCACTGTCATTCGTTCACGGCTGCACTGTCATTTGTTCACGGCTGCACTGTCATTTGTTCACGGCTGCACTGTCATTCGTTCCGCGGCTGCACTGTCATTCGTTCATGGCCGCACTGTCATTCGTTCACGGCCGCACTGTCATTCGTTCATGGCCGCACTGTCATTCGTTCACGGCCGCACTGTCATTTGTTCACGGCCGCACTGTCATTCGTTCACGGCTGCAATGTCGTTCGTTCATGGCGCACTGTCATTCGTTCACGGCTGCACTGTCATTTGTTCACGGCTGCACTGTCATTCGTTCACGGCTGCACTGTCATTGGTTCATGGCGCACTGTCATTCGTTCACGGCCGCACTGTCATTCGTTCATGGCGCACTGTCATTCGTTCACGGCCGCACTGTCATTCGTTCATGGCCGCACTGTCATTCGTTCACGGCTGCACTGTCATTTGTTCACGGCTGCACTGTCATTCGTTCCACGGCTGCACTGTCATTGGTTCATGGCGCACTGTCATTCGTTCACGGCCGCACTGTCATTCGTTCATGGCCGCACTGTCATTCGTTCGCGGCCGCACTGTCATTCGTTCATGGCCGCACTGTCATTCGTTCACGGCTGCACTGTCATTCGTTCATGGCGCACTGTCATTCGTTCACGGCTGCACTGTCATTTGTTCACGGCTGCACTGTCATTCGTTCACGGCTGCACTGTCATTGGTTCATGGCCGCACTGTCATTCGTTCACGGCCGCACTGTCGTTCGTTCATGGCGCACTGTCATTCGTTCACGGCTGCACTGTCATTTGTTCACGGCTGCACTGTCATTCGTTCCGCGGCTGCACTGTCATTCGTTCATGGCCACACTGTCATTCGTTCATGGCCGCACTGTCATTCGTTCACGGCCGCACTGTCATTCGTTCACGGCCGCACTGTCATTCGTTCACGGCTGCACTGTCATTCGTTCATGGCGCGCTGTCATTCGTTCACGGCCGCACTGTCATTCGTTCATGGCCGCACTGTCATTCGTTCACGGCCGTACTGTCATTCGTTCACAGCCGCACTGTCATTTGTTCCACGGCTGCAATGTCGTTCGTTCATGGCTGCACTGTCGTTCGTTCACGGCCGCACTGTCATTTGTTCACGGCTGCACTGTCATTTGTTCACGGCTGCAATGTCGTTCGTTCATGGCTGCACTTTCGTTCCTTCATTGCTGCATTGTCATTCGTTCACGGCTGCACTGTCATTCGTTCACAGCCGCACTGTCATTCGTTCACAGCCGCACTTTCGTTCGTTCACGGCCGCACTGTCATTCGTTCACGGCCGCACTGTCATTCGTTCACGGCTGCACTGTCATTCGTTCACAGCCGCACTTTCGTTCGTTCACGGCCGCACTGTCATTCGTTCACGGCTGCGCTGTCATTCGTTCACAGCCGCACTGTCATTAGTTCATTTACGGCTGCACTGTCATTAGTTTACGGCCGCACTGTCGTTTGTTCACAGCTGCACTGTCGTTCGTTCACAGCTGCTCTGTCCTACGTTCACAGCCGCACTGTCATTCATTTATTTACGCCCGCACTGTTGTTCTTTCACAGCCGCATGGCCGCACTGTCGTTTGTTCACAGCCACACTAGAAGCCCCTGCTTTTACCTGTATTACCGGTGTTGTCACGTGCCAATTAACCAGTGGGAACAATTCCTCACCTTCACATCCATAGTGTCCAAATACTTTTGGCAATATAGTGTAATTATCGTTATAATTATTTTTCTTGGTGTGTGCATGAAGTGAAAAAAAAAGAGTAGACATTAAGAAAAATAAACGTGACTTGCTTATTTCTTGATTTCTTTTGTTTTTTGTTTTTTGTTGTTGTTAATGCTTGCATCATATTCCTGTCATGTTAGGACAAGGGATCATGACAGTGTTTGAAATGCTGCTCATCACCGCCTGTCTTCTTCATCTCTGTAAGTATTTCTCTATCTGCTCTGGTCAGACACTTCATTTAATATACTTTACACAATGGCAAGAAAATGATTCCATTATGCCTGATTGGATGGAATCAAACCTGAAGTTTCTACTGCTCCAGTGAGCGAAGGTGTTATTTTACTATCATTATTTTATTATTTTTCATTTTTTATTTAAATTTTAGTTATAAAATGTTGTACATTTGGTTTCAAAGTTATTGGAACACTTTTTACAAGAAAATATTATTTCAGTCTTTTCATGTTCAACTCAATGTAATACTTTTCTTCCAATCCTTTTCTTTGTAATTTCTTGTGAAATATACTTCCAATGTCGTAGTGAAAATTGTATTTATTTATTTATTTTGAAACTTTCTTTTTATTGTAATTTAGAATGTTTTTATACATTTTTTCAACAACTCCCATCCCAACATACAAACAAACCCCTTACATCTGAGGCAAAATAAATAAATAAATAAACAAATAATTAGAATAATAACAAGATGATATTAATAATAATAATAATAATAATAATAATAATAATAATAATAAAAATACTGACATCAATACATTTTCTTTTTGGAGGCCACTTTTGTACAAAGGGACAAGGTAACAGGAGCAGGTTACGTTTATGTTACATTAACTTGCTAAACAAGTCTCACTGATCCGTCTTATTTACAAATACAATGTAATTTCTCGATCTTTGCAAAAATATATCCATCTTCATTTGTAGACATGCAGTCATTTTTTCCATTATATAGACCTGTTTCAGTCTCTGAGTCCATTGAACCAAACTTGGTGGTTCTTCTTCCTTCCAATACAGTGTTATATATATATTTTTCGCTATCAATAGCAATATTCGCAGTACATATCTCTTTTCCTCATTATACAGTTTTTTGGACAATACTCCCAACAAACATACCACTGGACCTAGAGGTATCTCTACCTCCAGTATCTTGTTTATTTCTTTTTTAACACTTTTTCCAAAATTCTTGAATTTTCGGCCAATCCCAAAAATGTGCGTATGATCTCCTATTTTATCACATTTTCTCCAACACAATGCCACTGATGGTTCTTTCACATATGCAGAGATCACATGACGTGTATTGAAAAATCACATTTTTACTTTCCAGTCGAATTCTTAAAATTTTATTATTAATGGTAGTTTTATTAAGGTTTAAGTTTTTGTTTTAGTTTGCTATTTTAGTTCTTAAACAAACTAAATGAAAATCAGAAATGCACAAATAGCTGAAATTATTTTTTTAATTAATTTTATTTTTAAGTCATGTTTATTTTAAGTAATGAAAAAGTTAATTTTCATATTTTTAATAATCTCTTGAACCATCAACTAAAAAACAATCACAGAAATCATCATACCTTAATAGGTACTGATGCTTGTGCTGTTGTTTTCCCACCAAAATAGTGTCACTTCCTACCTAGAGGATTGTCATTTTAGTATGTTTAAGATAAAAGAAAAACTGAATGAAAACTTTTTTTTTAAAGTTCATGCCTATATTTACCAATGCTATATGACATGATATATGACAAACAAACATGATTTCCAGCTTAAATATCTGTTAATGTTTAACCCATTATATTTCATATCTCTCTCTCTCTCTCTCTCTCTCTCTCTCTCAGCTGGTCAAGGGTTTGGACAATCTGACACATGTAAACCGGATGAATGTTGGAATTGTGCTTTGAACTCATCACATAACTGCACCAATGGTAAGTTACATTTCGTCTTATTATTAAATAAATTAAACTATATTCGAATGCAGCTAGTTGTGTATACAAAATAGTGGACATGTTTTAAGAATAGCTTTTATGTAATCAACTACAAATCACAAATGTATGTAAATATAGAAGTATAAAATACATAAACAAGAGTTTAATCTGTTCTTATTCTCGTTTCCCCAGGTGTTCCACAAAATTGCACAATAAAAGGTATGCCTGAAACACACACTGAAACGTTTTTCCATCTTTTAGATCTAATTTGTAAATGTATAATGGCCTTTGACCTTTTGCTCTCCTTCCCAGAGTTTAATGTGACCATACTCAATACCACCCAAGTCAAGGAGTGTTCAGACGTGACCGTGACCTGCCACCATAATCTTCCCAATGGGTCCATCAGCTGGAAAAAGGACAATGTGCAACAGTCAGGAGAAAATAAAGACACACTTCAAATCAAGGGTATTTTAAAGAACACAGTCATCGACTGTTTTGTTAGCAGTGTTTGTGGGGTCTTCAACTCTACTTCATCCATTACCGTAGAAGGTGATTACACTGCTCATTATTTCTGATTGTTTCCATATTTTTTGACAATGAGAGACATTTGAGATCAATGATGATGATGATATAAAATACTAGTAAATAACATAAATAAATAATTCTATATATATATATATCAATATTCTTTAAATATTTTGGTAACTTTTATAATAATTTTTCTTTGTTAACATTATTTTATGTATTAAAGGTAGGGTAGGTACGAATTATCTAAAACTCTTTTGTCCAAATTAGTTTGAACTTTCTTTATATGTCAATACATAATTAAAATGTAAGTAGTCTGAAAGAGAGTATAAAAATCGAGTGACTCTGCAATAAACACCGCTCATTATTTTCGCTTGGGACGAATCAAGTGATTGGATTGTGCGACTGTCACTCTCTCGTGCTACCATGGCTACCACCCCTTTTGCTACAGGATCTGTCCACATGTGCGCACCTCTGCCTAGTTGCCCGCCCTCTTGCACGACCTCTTCTGCTTCGCCCTCGACTCCGGCCTTGTCCTCGACCCGACGATGCGGTACTTTTCTCCAGAGTGTAGTCCTCAGGGGCGTAGCAACAAATTTTGGGCCCTGAGTACAAACCATCTTGCTGGGCCCCCATACCAAATTCCATAGTGATACCAATGGGTGGGGTTTTGCATTTTTATCATAAAAACACTTAACATGTAAACAAAATAAGCCGCACAACAATATTTTTGTTTTATTGTCAAAAGTAGGCTACTACTACTTACTGAGATGACAAAAGGTCTAGAAGGTCCAAACCTGGACTAAATCAAATATACTGTAAAGCAGTTCTGAACAATGACCATACCAAATGAGTAAAACTTTGGTCTGAACATTAGTAAACACAAACTAAATAATGTCAGTCTTTACTAAATACCAATTGACGGGTTTTGCATGCGCAAATTTGCTGATCAGGTCTTTAAAGTCCAGTTTTTTAAGCCAACTCAAATGAAGGCTAAGTACAAGTTAATTGCTGTCTATTTCTCTGTTTAAAATAAATGCAGACTATAGAATCACAGGGTACAGTACACTAACCGCCAAACTAGACATTCAGTCTTTGAATTAGCTACGTTTTAAAATCAGTCATTTTCAATCATAAAGATATGCATTAAACTGAGAACAATCCTGTACTTAATGTAATAGTGTGCGCGAGCTAATTTGCATAACAATAAGGTAAAATAGGCGCTAAATATCTGTGCTTTCGCGGGTGTTAGATTTTGACTGTAGTATATAGTGCCGCGTACATATACTAATGTTAAATAGTGCCCGCTTTGGAGTGATCTGAGGTTGTTGGAGGGGGGTTGTAGGCTGTTAGGGTGCCTTGGCTGTTATTAAAGAAAAGGAGTAAACAGATTTACTTCGTGTCATCCTTTCTCTCACCACGACGCACATTGTAAATGAACACAAATAGAAACTACTACAGACAATGGAGGGAAATGTACAGTGTTTTCATGTAAACTTCTGACTGTGGGGAGAACTGCAGCAGAAGAGGAGCAGCAACCTGGAGTGGCAGTGTGTTGAGTATGTTAGATATTTGATGTGATTCTGACATGATGTCACTACATGCACTCGTCTCAGGTGAATAATGTGTCTTCCAGCTGTTCATGTGTTTTGGGGCGTGGCTTTGGAAAGAGCCCAGAAGGAGAAGGCCAGTGAATGGAAATAATGAGCTGTCTTTAAACGGTCTACAGACACTCAATTTTTATACTTTCTTTTTCAGAGTACTTACATTTTAATTATGTATTGATATATGAAGAAAGTTTAAACAAATTTGGAAAAAAAGTTTTTTAAGCAATTTTTACCTACCCTACCTTTAACTTGAACATAAACGTGATTTGGTGAGGATGTCCCACTGCACAGGAGCGAGAATAAGAGATTTTGGAATGATGGATTTGATAGGTTGATTCTGTGGACTGGACAGCATCAGCTTTAACGTTCTTTGTACCATGGCGGTAAGTGATGGTGAAATCGGAACGCGTGAAGAACAGGGCCCACCACGCCTGTCTTAAGTTGTTTGGCAGAGCGGAGATATTCGAGATTGTGATGGTCTGTCAGAACGAGAAAAGGATGTCTTCCCCCTTTCAGCCAATGCCGCCACTCCTCAAATGCTGCCTTTATGCTCCCTACATCTTAATTTTGCTCAGTCGAAAATAGTTTAGGGGGAAAATAGGCACATGGGTGGAGCTAGGGAGGTGTTCCATTGCGTTGGGAGAGATACCAGATACCAGAGTTGGAAGCGTCAACTTCCACAATGAATGGGATATCGGGGCCAGGGTGGTGAAGTATGGACACAGAAGTGAAACAACATTTTAGTTCTATGAATGAAGGACTGATGTGCTGCCGGTGACTAACAGAGCTTGTTGTTCCCTCCCCTTAACAAAGATGCCAGTGGAGCAGTTTCTGTTAAAACTTTGGTAAAAGTTGGGGAATCCTAGGGAATGTTGTAGTTCTTTTCTTGTGTTGGGTTGAGGCCAGTTTAATACAGCATGCGCCTTGTCATTGTCCATGGCTACTCCCTCCAAACTGATGATATAGCCTAAGAAGGATGTTGCAGTCTGGTGAAATTCACATTTCTCTGCCTTAGTATACAGTTGATGAGAGATTAATCATTAGAGGATGTGAGTGGATACACCCTGATATGAGTTTCATATTCAGTGAGAGAGTCGGAGTAATTTAGAATGCCGTCAATGTAAACAATTACCTTGTTATCGATTCTGCATGTCTTTGAATACATCATTAATGAAGGATTAGAAAACTGACGGACTGTCCGAACGCCATGACCAAATATTCGTGGCCACTGCTGGTGAAGAACACTGTCTTACATTCGTCCCCCTCTCGGATGCAAATGAGATTATAGACACAACAAAGGTCCAATTTGGTGAAATACTGTGCAGTTCAATGCATTGTCGGAGACCCCATCCTTCTTACCCACAAAGAAGAACCCAGCTGATGCAGGTGAAGTGGATGGTCGTATAAAGCCCTTTGATAACTCATCCTCGATATAGTTCTTCATAGCTTCAGCTTCTGTCCTTGGGGTGGTGTTGTGCCTGGCATGAGTTTGGCAAAATCGAATGGGTAGGGAGGAGGGAGTTGTGAGGCCTTGGTCTTACTGAAGGCTTCTACGAGGTCTGAATATTCAACAGGCAGGTTGGGTACTGTGGTTGATTCGACATGAACTATGGTGGCTCCAACGGCGTTCGTGACAATTTATACACATAAAGGCATTTATATAATTACAAGAGGTTTCCAAGATGGCCACCACGCCTGTGTCTTCGGACAAGATGGCCTGATTCCTGTCTTGTGTTCCCCTTGTCTTGTGTGGATTTTTGTTTCCTGTTTTCCTGTTTTTCAGCGTGTTGTGTAGTCCTTGGAAGGTTTTTTGTTTTGTTGTTGATTAGTTCCTGATTGTTCCCAGGTGTGTCTTGTTTGCCTATCACCCCTTGTGTATACTGTATATTCCTCAGTGTTTCTCATGTTCATTGACCAGTGTTGTCCTATGTGGATGTATCAATTCAATTCAATTCAAATATATTTGTGCTTTTCACAATACACATTGTTTCAAAGCAGCTTTACAGAAAGTGCATTTCATAAATGTACATTGAAAAATGTTAGAAAAAGTTAATCAATCATGTATTAATTTAGGCCATAACAGTGCTGGCGTTGAGTCGTCTCATCACAGGTATTGGGGCATCTGAAGTCTCCATGAGTAGCTGGATACAAACTGGAGCTGACAAACTATTTACCTCGGGACTAGTGTCCCGAGATAACAACAGAAAAGCAGATGGCTGTTCAGAATATTAATGCTTTTGATCCGATTTAACTGTAGTATAAAAGGTAATTATAATGTGAATGCTTGGCTAAAGAGATGCGTCTTTAATCTAGTTTTAAACCGGGACAGCGAGTCTGAACCTCGAACAATATCAGGAAGACAATTCCAGAGTTTAGGAGCTAAATGTGAAAATGCCCTCCCTCCTTTAGTGGACTTAGATATCCTAGGAATGACCAGAAGCCTCGAGTTTAGTGATCTTAAAGAGCGCGATGGATTGTAGGCGATAGAAGATCGGTTAAATACACAGGAGCTAAACCATCTAGGGCTTTATAGGTCAGTAGCAATACTTTGTAATTGATACGGAACTTAATAAGTAACCAGTGTAGAGATGATAAAATTGGTGTTATATGATCATATTTTCTTGACCTAGTAAGAACTCTAGCAGCTGTGTTTTGGACTAACTGTAGCTTGTTTGTTGAGGATGCAGGACAACCAGCTAATAAAGCATTACAGTAATCTAGTCTCGAGGTCATGAATGCATGAACTAACTTTTCTGCATCAGAAATAAATAGCATGTTACGTAGCTTAGCAATGTTTCTAAGGTGGAAAAATGCCGTTCTTGTAACATATGAAGTATGATTTTTTGAAGTTGCGGTCTAATATAACAGGTCTTTAACTGTAGTAGATAAAGTGACAGGACGTCCTACCAAGTTAAAGTTGTATTGTGAGAGGTTTTGTGGGCAGTTTTCAACTCATGTGATACAACTCATGGATCACATGAGTTGTTTTCAGTTCTGTTTTCTTTTTCTACCCCTCGTTTGGATTTATTCAGTTTTGGATTTACTCTGGTTTATGCCTGTCTCCTGCTGTTTGGATGTATTGTTATTTTGTTAATAAACTTCTATATACTGCATTTGGATCCTCCACTTCCTTGTTTCTGAAACACTCCACGTTACACATTGTGACAGACATGTCTCTCTTGTTATTTTCTGCTTTCAGCTGCTAATAATATGGTGATTATATTGATTTGTGTTGGGGGAGCGGCTGGTCTCCTCATGCTGTTTGCCATAGGCATGAAGATCGTGCTGAAGAGAGGACAAGGTACATCTATAAACCTCTGCTAGTAAACATCTGCATGTCGTCCTACTGTATTTCAGTATTCCTCTCTCTCTCTCTCTCAGTTCAGAGTCAGGCCCGAAAGAGACAAAGACAGCAGAACATGGAAAACATCCACAGCACCGTGAACACTGTCACCAGCTATTACTGAGTCTGAGCTTTTCTTCCGCTGAAGGTCCTGATTCGGTCTCAGCATCTAGAGCCGTTTCATTTCTACACCCCAAAAACTTTTTTTGGACTTGTGGATATGTTGCGTCCTTTCTCTGATACATTTAGATCCACTTTTCATCTGTCATCGCTTCATATCCTGCTTCCAGGACTTGACATTAACACCCGCCAACCCACCATATGCAGGTAGATTTCAGCTGTGGTGTGCAACACAGTCACTCTGTGACTAAAAAGGCATCTGTTATAATCGCATGGCGCATTATAACCAATCACACACGATTCTGTTGAGCTTATGAATGTAATATCTAATAATCATATGCGTTCGGATCAGTCATCAATGAAATGCCAGTTTTGTTCAGAGCGCACTCTCACTCACTAAAATCTGCACTCGTATCATAAACAACAACGCAGAGACATACGTGCGATGTATGTAGGAGATTCATTCATCATACTTTGATCGTCTGTTTTTGTTCTATTTCAGCAGGGAAAATAGTTTTAAACAATGATCACAGCAGAACCATAGCGCATCTGATGTGACTTGGCATAAAGTTGGCTTGATGTTGGATGTTTGTTATTTGCAAATTTCTCTAAATCATCTCTAAAGTTACATACGACATTGATATACACGTTTCTAACTTCAATAGCATTTGAAGAGAATGACTTACAATCATAAACCTAACTGAAAAGTATTTATCTGGGTGTTAGGTATAAAGCACACATTTTAGATTTTTGATATTTAACTCTTTCTCCGCCAGCATTTAAAAAAAAAAAGAGTTGCCAACCACCGCCAGGGTTTTTGACCATTTTCACCAAAATTTAATAGCCCATAGAAAAAAAAAACATTCTTGCATTCCTTTTTATCAACACTTAAATATGGGTAATTTTCATAAAAAAGCAAAATTTTCAACAAAAATCTGAGAAAATCACGTTTTTGTCAAAAACTGCATCCAGATCAGATTCAGAGCGATGATCAAATTCGATCGAGTCCATCAACACCCCTAATGCTTGCACAGTCCTATAGCTCGTCCTGGGTCCACATTTCATTCAGTAACATTAGATAGTTTTGATTCATATGATGTTTAATGTTGACAATCGCATTATTTTTTAATATGCATCGGCTTACGATCGCTTGTTTTACTGCGTCTTCCTCGCGTGTGTTTTGATCAGGAGATTCAGTACTCATTCCGAAGATGTGTACTAGCGCCCCCTAGCGTCTAACAGTGAAAACACGGAAACACTGAAAATTCTGATTTTGGCCGGGAAGCGTTTTCTCACAAATAATGGAAAATTCTGTGTTTGGCGAGGAAAGAGTTAATAAAATAAACTGTCAAATCATCTGAAAAAACTACTGTACTGGGCTCATACACAAATGTGCTATGATTTAAATATGTCATAGCTGATAGAACACTGATGAGAATATTGCTTGAGAATAAATTATATTTACACCAAAAAATATTTTCTTTTTTTCCAGACAAGCAACTGTTAGTGTTTCTCTGTCTAAGGAGCTTCACAACCTTATCAGAGCTAAAAATGCCTATTTGATGACCTGTCATGTTATACATTTAATGTAGACTTTTTTGGGTGTGTACATTGGTCATTTACATAATAGCCAACAACAAATTTCCCAACAACAACATTTTGGTCAGTGAAAATGCTGAGTGGCTAGTAACTTTGGAAAACCACTTGCCACTGTGAATGGTGAGCAAAATATTTAATGTCAAGCCGGCCATGGCAGTAATGGCAGTTCAGGGGGCCATGGCGGTAATGGTAGTTTTCTTGGGCAGGACGAAGGGGTCTTGGGCTGGAGCCTGGGGCGTGGGCTGGAGCTGGGCTGGGCTGGAGCTGGGCTGGAGCCTGGGCGTGGGCTGGGGGGCTGGAGGCTGGACTTGGGCTGGAGCTGGAGCCTGGACGTGGGGGCGGCCTTGTGGGCTGGAGCCGTGGTGGCCTCATGGCTCTGGTCATGGACAGAAGACATGGCGTGGCTCTGGTCGTGGACAGAAGACATGGCTTGACTCTGATCATGGACAGAAGACATGGCGTGGCTCTGGTCGTGGACAGAAGAGATGGCGTGGCTCTGGTCGTGGACAGAAGACATGGCGTGGCTCTGGTCGTGGACAGAAGACATGGCGTGGCTCTGGTCGTGGGCAGAAGACATGGCTTGACTCTGATCATGGACAGAAGACATGGCTTGACTCTGATCATGGACAGAAGACATGGCGTGGCTCTGATCATGGACAGAAGACATGGCGTGGCTCTGATCATGGACAGAAGGCATGGCTTGACTCTGGTCGTGGACAGAAGACATGGCTTGACTCTGATCATGGACAGAAGACATGGATTGGGTCTGGTTGTGGACAGAAGACATGGATTGGTTCTGGTCATGGACAGAAGACATGGCTTGGCTCTGAACAAAATCAGTCCTAGACAAATAATAGTCCCTTGCCTCCCCCACAGTGAAACTTGACTCACAGAGAAAGGTGCTAGGGTGTTCCACTGAGGACATGAGTTCTGAAAGGTCAGTGTCCAAACCAAAACGAAAACACCTTTTCATCCCTGGGCAAATAATCCATAAAACATAAAAAGTCCTTGACATTGTCCTCAATTGCTCGTCCTGCTTGAGGATTCATGACATTGTAGGCTGCTGGGTCCATGTTTACTGTGACAGTAATCCTTTTGGACACCTAATTTGCAATTCTGTGAAAATGTATTATTATTTAAATGAAAGGCAATCAGTTGAACTTAAGTACATCTTTATATTTCATAATTACTTCTATTGTCTTTGAAATATGGTTAAAGTGTACTGATGAATATAATATATACAAGCATTATGCTAAACTAAAATATAGCGCTGTAAACCCTAATGTTCAAAATAATTAAAGCCAACTCAAATTTAACACATTTGTATTTAGAACTTTCTTTTTCTTTTGAGTTCTCAAAACTGACACATTTTAAGTAATCTGAAGTGTTTCATTGTTTTAAGTTTTATGAACTTGTTTCTTTTAATTTAGACTAACTTAAATTTAACCGAAACTGGGCTGAGTTTTCTATTTCCCAGCATGCTTATGACACTCAAGGGACAGTAAATGCCCAAATTAATTGTTATATTATGTTTTATTATGTTTTTCAACTGAGTTTTGCCAATTTATTCGGATTACAATGTACTTGTAATGTTCCCTTGTGATACTACACGAGTACTGCGTCGTTCGTCTTATTAAGCTTAATAAGACAAGGCGGTAAGAGGAAAAAATGTTTTATCAGATTTTGAAGCCTTTATACAATCACGCAGTATAAACTGCACGTCAATGGTTCGTAAAGTTAAAGAAAAGCGAACCAATGACGGCGTGGTACACTCGAGCCAATGGTGGCGAGCCCACCGAAAGGGGCAGGGTCTCGGGCTATATAAGCGGCTGGTTCACCATATCGATTAATTGTCCTTCAGCGATGCAGATAACATTTCTTCGTTGAACCTCGAGACTGAAGCCGCCTTCACCTGCAAGCAAATGGATTCGCCGCTGATCTTCTCACCTCTGCGCAGTTGATTGGCCCTGCCTCCCCGCTGCTCTCTATTCTGCTCGCCACTGCAAGAGTATGAGAGTATGAGTCTCGCCTCTTTGCGCTCGCATATAGCGACCCGCCCTTGCGTACTCCTGTTTTCTTCTTCCCGGGAACCCGCGAGGAAAAAACAGCAGGGCATAGGAATTCAGCGCTCGGATGAGGGGGATCTCACGTTGGCTCAGCTCCTGCATGACTCACTCTCCCCACAGGAAGAGGTTCCCCCCGTCCAATTCTCTCGTCCAAACCAACGTCCCTCCGCAGTCGCGAGTGACCTGGTTTCGTTCGGGGGATCTGATGACGAGCCGCAGGACGACAGCATGTCTTTTGTTGCTTCAGAGGCCGAGGGAGTAGCATCTGCCTGCACAACCGGAGGCTGCATTTTCAGGACCACAGTTCTAGGACCCTAGGTTTTTATTGACAACGCCACCTAGCGAATTAGAGGACCAGCAAAGATGGATGATGATCAGAATGTGAGTATCACATGTGAATCAGTTTTTATTTTAACATTTAAAACAATCGTGATGCATTTCATTGGAAAGTTAACGTAGCCAAGGTGATCATGATTTGCTAAATGGTCTGGATGTATATGTATGTATATGTATAGATAGTCCTGTAAATTAATTGTTAGCACATTCATTTAACTAAACTTGCATGAAAGCTTGTGTTGACTTGGTGACAGCACAACTGCACAAGACAACTGTATTACGTTTGTTGTGAAAGCTTGTTAGTTACTCGTTGTTTTTTTTCTTCATTTTAACTAAGTTAAAATAATCTTAATGTTTTAGCTGTCAAGTCCTCACAGTCAGCCTGTTTAACATTACCACACAATACATGTTATGAGTACGTCTCTTCATTTTGATGTGGTTTTATAATGTTGGTTGAGACACATGACGTTTTTATAGTCAGGCATAACTGTAAAAATACCACGTGTTAGATTTTGTCATGTACTGACTGTACTCTATATGAAGTGCTTGGACACAGCTCAGGGCAGGCAGAAGTATGACAAAATATGAAATAATTGCTCAAGTCCTAGACTTAGCTAGCCTCAGCCTGACATGGTTATACTCAATTCTAGTAAGAATATGTGTCTGATACCCCTCCATTGGGCTTTGATTATGTGGCGTGTTTCAACCGAACCAGGAAAGACCTCAATTGGATAGACCTACAACCAATCAGAGCAACTGTCACGGAGTGATTTAATGCAGCGGAACCTAAAATGGCGGAAATAGTTCTGCCTGGACCGTTGTCCATTAAACACGCAGCCAGTTCCGGTAACTCCAGGCAACCAAAATTGGGAATTATTAAGAACAGGTGTGCGAACGACCGTGGCGATTGGTGATTGGGCAATTCAGAGAAGAGGATCGAGGCGTATAAATAAGGCATCCGGAGAACAGCTAGAGGGAAAAAGAGAACGAACATTTTGGTAGTGATGGGCAGACCGAGGCTTCGTGAAGCACTGAAACAGTTGAAGCAAATGTGCCGAAGCTTCAAAACAGCACCCGAAACCCGTCTCCATGACGCCATCTAGTGGTCACCTGCATGTATTTATCTGAAATAACCGTGACAGTGATCAATGTTAAAAATATATATCGTTTTTAACATCTGTCTGACAACTACTTGGTGTAACCTGTAGCCTCCTTGTTGTTGTTTTTTTCATGAAAAAATGAAGATTAATAAAATAAATACAACCACAATGTGTTTATTAAAAAATATTAATTGCTCAGCTGTTGAAGGACTTAGCCGACATCTTTTTTTTTTTACATATAATTTCTCCAGCCTTTGAAAAAAATCCTCTCACTAGGGACACTTGTTGCTGGCATGCACAAATATCTTTTAGCAAGTACATACAAATGAGGGAAATGTATTGCTCTCTCTTCCCAATAAATGAATGGATCAAAACCCAAAACACATCCTTGAGGTACCTTTTCACTTCTACTGTTGCAAATCATACATCTCACTTTATTTGGTATTTCCAAATGGAAATGCTCCCACACCACAGATGTACGGCATCTCTTATGTGGAGCCTCCATCCCAGCAGGGGTTCAGAATAAAAATCGGCAGCTGGCAGCAGGAAGTACCTGCCAATGGCAGCCGGAAGACAGTTGCTGGCAGCCAGACATCCTGCCAAAGTAGGCGCTTCCTGCCGCTTTTCGATCTCCAATCACTAGCATCCAAAGAGTGACAGCCACCAATCAGATTATTTGGTGACAGCAGCGCGTAAACATGTTAATGTAGGTTTAATATCAGCGAACGACAGTATCACTACCTACTGTAGTTAATTGTTTAAAGAGTCACTTCTTGTGTAACGTTACTGTATTTTACTGTATTAGCATCATTTGCCCCAGTATAGTCGGTCAAACATTAACTTTAATCAAAACAGAAGCATCGAGACTGCTAATCGAGGCTGTGGAATAATTATGTTCATAGTAAGTAGTAAGTGACCAGGGTTCTCTAACACGACATTAACGATGGACTTTGATTTATATTCATAATTGTTATAAAAATGTGGGGGAAAAACAGTAGGCTACTATACTGTATATTGCACTGGAGTATGAGCTTGACTTTACTCAGGTAAGCAAAATAAAAATGTTATGTATTTGTCAAAAGTATTTTGGGACATTTTAACTGTCATTTTGAAAGTATACTGTGCCTCAGCATAACTCCTTCAGTGGATCTGCTGGTGTCAGAAATAAAGAAGGGAAGGAATAAACTATGAATTCAAGCAATTTTGACTTTAATTTTTGACTATTAGTAGCCTAATCACTAATGAATATTTTCTAGAACCCTGCAGTTGTTGCAGAACAATGAAGGCGAAACAACAGACGAGGTAACAGCACATTCAGTGTGACAGGCAGAAGCTCATTTCAAGTGTTACCTACCATTCTGATTAAAATACAGAATAAATGTATTTCTCAAATACCAACTGCACCCATAGGATGTGCATTCTGTATTAAGGGAAGTTACTCTAAGTCGAGATGTTTAGAAAATAGTGTTTAATGACAATGTCAGTCATTTTTGTTAGTTTTGTATGCCACATTGTTGCCAGAGAAATGCTTCATGTGGTCATTGAGGTGGGTGATCCTGATTTTGTAAACTTGTCTTGTATGTTTGCATTTGAAACTCTGGTGGGAACATACTCATTCTGTTTGAAAGCACACTTCCACTGGTTGTATTTGACAGTGTGTATTTCTTTTCTTTTACTTATTTGATAAAAAAAAGTTAAAATGGCAAATTTATAGGCATGGTGTCACGGAGCGCACACCTGTCACTGAGCGCGCGTCTTCACCTCCCTCCGGTCTCACACGCTCCTTGTCACCGGAGTTCTAGAACTGCAATTCCCATCATTCCCCTCTGCTATCATTAGTTCCCAGCCCTGTCTGGTTGTCTATTCATTATCCTCACATCCACCTGTTTATCATTATCCACCCTTTATCTGGACTGCCTTGTTCTTTGTTCTTTGTGAAGTGTTGTTTTGCCACGCTGCATGTTGCTACGTGTTTCCTTTGTGGTTGATGTCAGTGATTCCTTGTTTCAGTTCTGAGTTTAATAAAGTTCTGCAGATGGATCCGCCTGCCTCTACTTCGTCATTACAGAACACTTCACCACCACAGGATCCAGCAGACTTCCAGAGTCTTGTTTCGAGTTCGTGCCCAGGCATCTGTGTTAGTCACACACCAACAACAGCTGGTCAAGTTGACGAATCTCACAGAGGAACTTGTGAAGTCAGTTCATGCTCTCACTCTACAGAGCACGGACACTCATTCAGTTCACGCTCCCGCTGCACCTGCGCACCTCCCATCAAGCGTGAGTACAGCTTCAAGCAATCCCAGATTATCTCTACCTGAGAAGTTTAATGGTTCACCGGCTGCCTGTAAAGGATTTCTGTTGCAGTGTGAATTATTCATCAGCCAGCAACCCCAGCTGTACCCCAATGGCGCGTCCAGCGTTTCATTTATCTGCTCTTTACTCACCGGGAGGCGTTGGAGTGGGCAACGGCTCTCTGGTCGGGTGGTCATCATACATTTCCCTCCTATAACGTGTTTATGTCTCAATTCAGAGGTGTTTGAACATCCCGCGGGCGGCAAGGAACCAGGGGAACTGCTTCTCGCATTAAGTCAAGGAGATTCCACGCGGCTGATTACACGCTTTCCTTCCGCACCCTGGCAGCACAGACGGGATGGACCGAGGAACCTCTTAAACTGCTGTATCGACGGGGTCTAAAAACTACTCTGCAGGGGGAACTGGCTTGTCGGGACGAGGGGATGTCTCTTGGAGAACTCATGGAGCTGGCCACTCGTCTCGATAACCTCATTCGCTCTCGGCCGCGCCTTTCTCATCCAGTCTGCTCGCCTATCCTTCCTCGGGCACGGAGTACGAGCCCATGCAGGTTGGCTTCACCCATCTCACTACGGAGGAGCGTGAGCGAAGGATGCGGAATAAATTATGCCTGTACTGTGGCCAGGCCGGTCATCAGAGAGCTTCATGTCCTGTGAGATCCGATCCGTGATACTTCTGCGGTGAGTCCTTTGCTTAAGTCTCCCAACTCCCTAACCCTCGAAGTTTCATTTTATTTTAATGGAAATAATTGTGAAACAAGAGCTTTAATTGACTCTGGTGCCGCTGGTAATTTTATCGATTTGGAGTTTGCCTTGTCTAAAAATATCTCTCTCATTCCTTGTGAGTCGCATGTGGCAGTGGCCGCTCTGGATGGACGCCCCCTGGGGACAGGAGGTACAATACATCACGCAGCCTCTCACGCTCAACGCCGAATCTCGTCACACGGAGAGAATTCAGTTGTACGATCAACTCACCCCTTCATCCTGTGATTTTGGGATGGCCATGGCTGGAGAGACACAACCCTCTAATTTCCTGGAGCGACAGGAGAATCACTGAATGGTCCTCTTTCTGTCATGACCATTGTCGGCCTGCTCTCCATGGTCCTGAATCTAGCCACAGTTCGCGTGAGAGGGTGAATCTGCAAGGTATTCCTGCTGTATATCATGATCTAGCCCAGGCATTCAGCGAGAGAGGCTTCCTTTTACCTCCGCACCGGCCCAGCGACTGCGCGATTGAACTTCTACCTGGAGCCGTTCCCCGCGGCCGTGTGTATCCACTTTCACGACCGGAGACAGAGGCTATGAGAGTGTATATCGAGGAACAGCTTGCTAAAGGGATTTATCACCCTCCACATCTCCAGCATCCGCAGGTTTTTCTTCGTCAAAAGAAGGGCGGGAGTCTTCGGCCCTGCATCGATTTCCGTGGTCTCAATGAGGTAACTGTGAAGTATCGTTATCCCCTGCCTTTAGTCCCTGCAGCCCTGGAGATGCTTCACTCAGCTCGTTACTTCACCAAACTGGATTTGAGAGCGCCTATAACCTCATTCGCATACGGAGGGTGGCGAGTGGAAGCGGCCTTTTCTCGACCACAGGCCACTATGAATATCAAGTTATGCCGTTCGGGCTGTCTAATAGTCCTTCTGTATTCCAGTCTTTCGTTAATGAGGTCTTCCGTGACATGCTGAATCAGAATGTGATTGTTTATATTGATGATATTCTGATTTTTTCAGAGACCCTCGGCGATCATGTATGCGAGGCGTGCGTGCAGTTCTCAGGCGCTTGATTGAGAATCAGCTATACGCCAAAACCCAGAAATGCGAGTTTCATCAGACTCGGATCACCTTCCTGGGATATGTCATAGCGCTGAGGGGTTCTCATGGGCGACAGCAAGGTCAAAGCCGTGGTGGACTGGTCTCAACCTTCGTCTGTGAAAGAATTACAGCGATTCCTGGGGTTTGCAAACTTTTATCGTAGATTTATCCGTAACTTCAGTCTCATTGTGTCTCCCCTCACATCTCTTCTCCGGGGAGGAGGAAAGCGCTTCCGGTGGTCTCCTGAGTGCACTGCAGCGTTTAACCAGCTGAAGGAGAGATTCACTGCCGCACCCATTCTCCATCATCCAGACTCGGAGAGAGTTCATCGTGGAGGTGGGCGCCTCGAACACTGGAGTGGAGTGCGATTCTGTCTCAACGTCACGGTAATCCGGCGAGAATGTTTCCCTGTGCCTTTTACTCCCGCAAGTTAAGCTCGGCGGAACGCAATTATGATGTGGGTGACCGGGAGCTTCTAGCCATGAAGGCTGCTCTGGAGGAATGGAGGCACTGGTTGGAGGGCACGTCAACCTTTCACCGTCCTCACAGACCACGAAACCTCGAATACATCAGGTCCAGCGTTTGAATGCTCGTCAGGCTCGCTGGTCACTATTTTTCTCTCGTTTCAATTTCAGGATCACATACAGACCTGGGTCCAAGAACGGGAAAGCTGATGCCCTGTCCCGTCAGTTCGGGGATTCCAACGAAATCCGCCAACCAGAAACCATCTTACCCCCCACTCTTATCGTGGCACCCGTGCAGTGGGATATCATCTCGGAGGTCACGGAGGCTCAACAAGCTCTTATGCCCGAGTGTCCTGTGGATCGCCTTTCGTGCCTCGAGCTCCGTGAGCGGGTACTTCAATGGGTTCACTGCACTCCCAGCGCCGGACATCCAGGTATCTCGGCTACCGTACAGTTAGTCTCCAACCGCTTCTGGTGGTCCACACTCCGGGCTGATGTTATCAAATTTATCCATCAATGTCCCATCTGTAACACCGTTAAATCTTCCCACCTTAAACCTGCCGGTCTCTTACAACCACTTCCAGTTCCTCAACGCCCGTGGTCGCACATCGCTGTGGATTTCGTAACGGATTTACCACAGTCTCAGGGATTTACCACAGTTCTGTCAGTCGTGGATCGCTTCTCCAAGTCCTGTCGGTTCATCCCCCTTAAGGGTCTACCTACTGCCATGCAGACTGCGGAGGAGCTTCTCAATCATGTGTTTCGTCTTTTCGGCATCCCCGAGGACATCGTCTCCGACCGTGGTCCTCAGTTCACCTCACGTGTTTGGAGGGGACTTTGCTCCAAGCTCAATATCAACGTCAGCCTCACCTCCGGATACCACCCACAGTCTAACGGTCAGGTTGAAAGGTTAAACCAGGACCTCGTTCGCTTTCTGCGGACATACTGTCATGAGAACCAACAGGACTGGAGCCGATTCCTGGTTTGGGCTGAGTATGCCCAGAATTCCCTGGTAAAGCCAGCCACAGGTCTAACACCTTTCCAATGTGTTCTAGGTTTCCAACCCCCTCTATTCCCGTGGGCTGGAGAGCCGTCTGACCTCCCTGCGGTGGATACGTGGTTGCAACGCAGTGAGGCCACGTGGAATACCGCTCATGTCCATCTGCAACGTGCCATCCGTCGCTTTCGCCGTCATGCAGATCAAAGGAGACGTGGGGGGCCTAGGTACAGGTCCGGACAGTGGGTGTGGCTTTCCTCTCGTGATCTCCGTTTAAAGCTCCCCAGCAAGAAACTCTCCCCTCGCTTCATTGGGCCCTTCAAGATCCTTCGGCAGATCACTCCGGTTTCGTTTCGTCTGGCTCTCCCAGCACATTATAAAATCTCACCCACTTTTCATATGTCTCTTCTCAGACCGCGGCCGCTCCCAGGAGAGAGAGATCCAAGAGTCGGTTCCGTGCAGGCTCCCCAATTGAAGTCGGAGGCGAGGAGGTGTACGGATCTGAGACATCCTGGACTCCAGGCGCCGCGGCAGGGTACTGCAATATCTGATTGACTGGGAGGGCTGCGGTCCTGAGGAACGTTCTAGGTCAGATCTCAGGATGTCTTGGACCCTGCTGTTCTTACCACTTACCATCACACTCACCCAGATCGTCCTGCTCCCAGACCCGTGGTAGACCCGTCGTCGTCCAGGTCCTCGCTTCGGAGCCGCTCGCAGGGAGGGGCTCTGTCACGGAGCGCACACCTGTCACTGGCGCGCGTCTTCACCTCCCTCCGGTCTCACGCTCCTTGTCACCGGAGTTCTAGAACTGCAATTCCCATCATTCCCCTCTGCTATCATTAGTTCCCAGCCCTGTCTGGTTGTCTATTCATTATCCTCACATCCACCTGTTTATCATTATCCACCCTTTATCTGGACTGCCTTGTTCTTTGTTCTTTGTGAAGTGTTGTTTTGCCACGCTGCATGTTGCTACGTGTTTCCTTTGTGGTTGATGTCAGTGATTCCTTGTTTCAGTTCTGAGTTTAATAAAGTTCTGCAGATGGATCCGCCTGCCTCTACTTCGTCATTACACATGGCATATGTCTGAATATTTCTCTCTTATGATGTTTCACTTTTATGGATTTCAAATTTCATTATACACGTGTAACAAAATGAAGTATAAAGTCTGTATCATGCCAAAAAGAATTGGAGACCTGTAGACACTGCCATGAAACTGTTAAACACTGCGAATCAGGTGATAACTGTTTAATAGGTATTTGATGGCCAAATACAACAAGAATAGTATTCACATGGATGTGCATGCATGTATATACTGTTAATAAGGCAATGTAAATCTTGTGTATGTAACAGTTTTCTTATTAATTCTCTCGGCTACACTGGAAGAGGAATATGGAGAGAGATGCATCAAGAAACACACTGGTGTCAGGAGAACCACCTCTCACTCAACATCAACAACACCAAGTAGCTGGTGGTAGATTTCAGGGAAAGGACAGAGAACACACCCTGTCACCATCGACTGGACACCTGTGCTTTAAGTTCCTTTTTGTTCACATCACTAAAGATCTCACCTGGTCTGCTCACACAGATGCAGAGCTGAAGAAGGCACGTCAGCACCTCTTTTATACCTCAGGTGCCAGAGGTAGTTTGGAATCAGCCCCAAGTTCCCCAACATCCACAGATCCAACACAGTCTCACTCCCAACTCGTCACATATTGCCGCTTGGTCAGTACCCCTCGGCGTCACTTTTTAACGCACAGGGTACCCCTTGCGTAATTTTTCGACGCTCAGGGCACTCCACTGATTCCAATGAGAAGCCTAGGGCGTCATATACAGACGTGTTGGGCACGTGAATGTTATCATCGTGATGAAATTATTTATTGGGTTATAATTTTTCCATTATGACATGTTGGAGTGTGATTCTCAATGTAATAAGCCAGCACACTTTTATTTAAATTTATTTATTTTTATTTACGCTATTCAGACACGCTTTTAAACAGCCTAACCCAACCCCACCCCGCACTAAACCTGCCCATTTGCGTATTATATGATATAAAACACAGAATATAACAGACAACAGACACACTTTATTGAAAAGTCCTGCTATTGCAACTGTTCCGAGGCCAAACGATTGATTTGTGTGAAGAAAAGACCCAAAAGCAATCACCGTCTCCGGTACCCCTCGGCGTCACGATATGGACGAAATGGGAACTCCATTGCTTTCAATGGAAACCTTTGGCGCCAACAGAAGACGCAAATTATATCGGTATGAAATCGCGCTGAAGAAGTGAAGTCTCATTCAGAACACATCGCGATGTTTGGCATCAGTTCACGTGTACGTGCCACATGTGGGTGAGTAGTCAAATATTATGTCCTAATGTTTGATATAAAGTATTCGCTATCGATCAGATTATTTTCAGTCACTGCATTATATCTGTCATCTCCACTGAGGATTTGAATTTCTTTGCTTTCTAAATCAACACATCTTGCTAATAGGGTAATTGCACACTGTCACGTGACATACTATAGACCTTTAAACAGTTGTTCATATTTAATTATAACTACCAGTGTAGTTTCAACGTGGAATTTGTAGTAGAAGCACAATAAAAACAACATTTGCCACACTTTTACCACAGTAACCTTAGTTTTAATGTGATAGGTGCAGTAAAAGGACAGTAACCTCAAATATTACCATGCTTTTACCACAGTAACCTTAGTTTTAATGTGATGTTTGTTGTAAATAGACAGTAACCACTACAATTACCATGCTTTAAATGCATTTTATGTAAATCCAAATATTTTAATGTAAATAGTACTTTTCCTGTATATAATGCAATATATTATATATTATGACTTTTTTCTCTTTCTTTTTTTACCTGAAAAGACCAAAAGGGCCTTCCGGACTCAGTCAGCCCATTCTTGTTTGTGGAGAAGTAACGGAGATGACCAAAAGCTGCAACAGCAAATATTTGCAAGGGTATGTATGTATGTTCTGCATGGAACCCTTTAACAAACATATTATTCAGCATTTGTTGTTACTTAAACTTATTCTTACAAATCCCATGGCTCAATCAATAAGAACATATTCTCAAAGTCTCAATAATTCACAAGATTTAACATGGAGTCAAATTCATATGATACTCGTCCATATTTGTATATACTCGTACATAATCCTGCAGCTTTTACTATGACTCCTGCCATTGGCTACTGCCTCAATTCCTGTACATATGTATTGTTGTGCCCTTTCTTGGAAAGTAGTCAGATGTCCCACACACTGTCAGAAAGTTTATATTAAGTCCATTGTATTCTTTAAAATGATTTCAAATTGGGCTCTGTCTGTTCATGTAATGTTACATGTCTCTTCACACCTCATAACCTACCGCTGTTTGCAAGAGTGAAAATTCTCACATGACATCAGATATTCGATTATTTTGTCATACTCAGATCAGTTGCACTGTTGATAACGTCAACAAAAAATCAAATGAATTATCAACATTTTTAAACACATTCATATGATCTAGCTTGCTATTAAAGATATACTTTTAATAATGGGAATGCACACATATCAGTGAACTTATTACATAAATGTATTTAACATTTAGTTATGCAACGCTTTTTACAGAAAGAAATCCTGCAGTTATGTATAAACTGACAACATCATCATCATGTCCTGCCTTGGGCACATTAGGCAACATGTGTCCTCCAACATATTCGATCTGTGGCCACGTTCTTCACATCTTCTCATTGAACACCGGCATTCAGGTCTTCGTGAAACATCTGTCTCATGTCTTCCTTGGTCTTCCCTGTCTCCTGCGTCCTCCTGGTGGTGTCCACTTCACAAGTGTTTTTGGGTGTTGTTGTTCAGGTATGCATAGGATATGTCCAGTGAAGTGCACCCTTTGTTCTTACACAGTTTCTCAAAGTCTTGATGTGGAGTCTGTGGAGTCTTATGATCTCTTCAATTTATGCAGAACCAATATTCCTTAACTGTACTTGATGTCTGCCTATGCCTTTATCAAAAAAGCATCAGTGCTCATCAGGAGTTTTAATGAAGGACATATCTATTGCCATCCACTAGTTCTAGTCATGCAGCGACTTCATGATGCTATAGTCCGATGTATATTGCTGCATTTGTTGTTTGTTCGAACAAATGAAGATAGTGAGAGTGAATACCTTTTGAAATCAATATTTATTCATTAAACCTTTCAATACAGTGGTCACTATAGTACATGTCCACCATATCTACCTCCATGTAATAACTACATCTATAGTATCATTATCACTACCTTTTTAATGTAACTGTTACATGAATGTATTATATTGAAGCATTTTCTTCCTAAAAATGGTTGACATTTATAATAATTTAATTGGACTTTCATTTAGTTACAATAATCGCAAATATATAGTATTAAAGTTGAGAATGTAAAATGTTCTTCAGTTTTTGCCTATTTATTTTTTAATGGGAAGAAATATATTTTCAGATAACAAAATTGCACCTCATCTCTTGGTTTGTACTTCATCATGGTAATATTTTTAAAAGTTATGTTTCACGTGTGTGTGTGTGTGTGTGTGTGTGTGTGTGTGTGTGTGTGTGTGTGTGTGTGTGTGTGTGTGTGTGTGTGTGTGTGTGTGAGAGAGAGAGAGAGAGAGAGAGAGAGAGACCCTTAAAATCTGTTTTATTTACAATAAATATTTCAAAGTATAATCACAAAGTAAATCTAAACAAAAAAAAAAAAAATATATATATATATATATATATATATATATATATATATATACACACACATATACACATACATGCATACACACATCAAAACAGAACAGAAAAATAAATAAACACTTCCATTTTTATATCACTCCAAAGCTTAATTGGTATCCGTGCCCTTCATTGGGCTGACACAGCACACCTTCTGTTCCCCACAGCTATATCATTTACCATTTCATAATATGCATACTCCAGCATCAAACGACCCGTAATAAAACCTTTTAACATATGCACTGGATCTACCCCAGTTAAATTAAGAGTCCTATTTTTCCTGGTTAACCAAATAGCCATTTTTGCTTTACCAAAAATAAAAATCAATATTACAACTTTTTGTTTTTTTGAAACACTATATTTAGGCCCAAATATAAATAAACTTTTAGTAAACAAAAAACCCAACTTTTGACAAACATCTTTTAACAAACAAAAAAGTCCACTTAATCTTGAACATTCAACAAAGAGATGATTTACAGTTTCTGACTCCCCACAAAAACTACAACCTACACTATGCAAAGGATTCAGATGTGCTTTGTATCTGTTTGTAGCTATACCCCAATGTACAATCCGCCACTGCAAATCACCCAGTCTTTTTTCAATAGGCTTCTTGTACAGGGACCTCCAACTACCTTTCGGGGAAGATCCTTGCTCAGTTACACCAATCCATTAAAACTCTTTCACTTTGTCCAGAGTTCTTAGATTGTGCACTTTAACACAGATCACATACAAGTCTTTCTTGGAAAAAAGTTCAAAGTTACCAGGTCCAGGTTTTCTAAAGGTCAATAAACTTCCTTCAGACTCTTCCCAATCCCCCACTTCTGCATTCACATGTAATTCAGGGAAAAGTCCATCAAAATTCTCCATATGTTGTAGCTGAAGAAACAAAAGATTCTTTATATCCTCCAGCAATCTTTGAAGAACTCGAAGAGACTGAATATCAGTTTTAAGATGCAACTCTTCTGCTGTAATCCACTTGTTGTCAATCTTTAAATGTCCAATTTTTGAAATGCCAGCTTTTATCAAAGTATTACGAAGAGTGTCTGAATTCAATAGCTCAATAGACAAAAGTCCATTAAAAAACAAAGGTTCTTCCAATGTCCAGAGATTAACTCTTTCCACAGAAAAAATCTGCCACACTTGTAATACTGATACATAAAAGGATGAAAGTCCGTTTAGGTCCATATTCTTCAAGTTCATTAAAAACAGATGTCTGTCAAGACCCAAATGACCAACCCTCCTCAATAGGGCACATGCCACTTCCATCCAGTTCTGATCTTGATTATAAAGAAACCGTTGGACAGTCTTTAAACGAAAAGCCGCATACCTGGATTTCAATTCAATTAGACCCTGTCCTCCTTCATGAACAGGTAGATACAAGACTGCTTCTTTCGTCCAATGCATTCCGGACCAAAAAAAATTTACAAGAACTCTCTGGATATCCACAAAAAAATCCATTGGTGGATCCAAGACATTTAGCCTGTGGCACAGGGTTGATGCAACTAAATTGTTAATCACCAGCACCCTTCCCCTATAGGATAGCTGAGGCAGCAACCAGTTCCATCTAGACAACTTAGCACATACTTTATCCTTTACATTCTCCCAATTCTTTTTTTTAAACTCCTCATTTCCTAAATAAATCCCTAAAAATGTAAATCCTATTTTTCCCCATTTTACATTTCCAGGAATAACTGGTAATACCTCTGTTGAATGTTCATTACACCACAAAGCTTCCGTTTTACTCCAATTTAACTTTGCCGAAGATGCCTTTTCATACACATTAAGACACTTCTCAATTCTATTTATATCTTTTTGATTCTTCACAAAAACTGTGATATCATCTGCATATGCCGTCAATTTCATTTGGTTATGAACACTGCTTCCTACACATAACCCAGACACATTCTTCCTGAATAGACACAACAGAGGTTCAACTGCTATAGCATACAGCTGTCCAGACAAAGGGCATCCCTGTCTGATTCCCCTTCGCAGCTGTATTGGTGGACTTAAAACTCCTCCAGTTTTTAATAAACATGAAGCATTTGTGTACAAAGTCTTTATCCGAGAAAGAAAAATATCACCACACCCAAATGCCTTTAGTGTTTTGAACAAATAATCATGATCAACACGATCAAAAGCCTTCTCCTGAAAGAAAAGAAATTACGAAAGAAAGCCTAAATTACTTCCATTTACTTTACAATAATCCAGTAAATCTCTCACTAGAAAAATGTTATCATAAATAGTTCTGTCTGGAATACAGTATGATTGGTCTTTATGAATAATATCACTCAAAACACACTTCAACCTATTCACCGAAATTTTATAGTCCGTAGTGAGTATGGAAACGGGTCTCCAGTTCTTTATAAGACTTACGTCTCCTTTTTTGGGAATAAGAACAAGAACAGCCCTCTGACAGCTCCTGGGAAGATTTTGTTCATCAAAGCATTTTAGAACAACCTCATAAAAGTCTTTACCTACAATTCCCCACATGACTTTATAGAACTCCACCGGCAAACCGTCAATACCTGGTGCACGCCCAGGCTTCATCTGTTGCACCGCTTCAGTCAGTTCTTGAAAAGAAATATCATTGTCCAAGTCTGCACGCTGTTTTCCATCAATAGTAGGAAGTTGATCTAACAAGTCCGAAGAGCTCTGTGCATCACACTCTACAGCTCTAAAAAGGTCTGAATAAAAGTCCACAGCAATTTTTCTCATCTTTTTTGGGTCAGTTGTTTTAGACCCATCTGGGAGTGTCAGACAATGCATTACACTCTGCTTTTTTGAGACTTTTTCAAGATTAAAAAAATATGCAGTTGGTGCATCCATATCCTGTACTGACAAAAAGCGTGATCTTATAAGTGCTCCTTTAGCTTGAACTTGTAATAAAGAGTTAAGAGTATTCTTTTTCTCACACAAGTTCTCCGCCATCTCAGTATCTGGTTGTAGCACCATTTTAGATGTAATTTGTGCTATTCCTTTTTCTAAATCACAGATTCTTTTCTTAATCTTTGTTGTAGAGAAAGAGGAAAACTGTTGACAAAATATTCTAATTTGTGTTTTTCCCAACTCCCACCACTGAATTAGGTTTTCATAATCTCTTTCTGAGAAACCCAAAACTCCCAAAAACATTTAAATCTCTCAATAAAGTCTTTCTCCTGTAACAAACGTACATTCAATTTCCAGTATGGACTTTTTCACTGAGTTTGTGACAGAGTCAGATTACAGGAGACAAAATGATGGTCTGAAAAACAAACTGGTACAATAGGCGCTGCTCACGATCCTATTATTAATCTTTTACAAACATAGAATCTATCTAACCTAGCAGCACTTATCCTCTCTTGTGAGATTTTTATCCAAGTATATTGTTTAACTTTTGGGTTCCTATCACGCCATACATCCAATAACTCATTTTGAATAAGTAAGTGTTTTAAAGCAACAGATGATTCAAAATCTGGTTCAGTATTATTCCTATCAAGAGTAAAATCAACTGTACAATTCCAGTCACCTCCTATTATTAGAAAATCATCTGAATTTACTTTTTTCAAATATTCACTTAGTTTTTTAAATATAGTTATTCTATCTATACTTCAGTTAGGAGCATAAATATTAACAAATATAAAAGTATATTCTTCAATCTTTGCCCTTACAACAAGAAGGCAACCTTTTTCCAATTCCTCTTTTAACAATATATCTACATTAAGGTAAGATGAAAAAAAAATAGCCACCCCAGCACTTAAATTTGTTCCATGACTTAAAACGTGACTGCCCTCCCAACACAATCCCCAATCTGTCTCATTTCTCTCATCACTGTGAGTTTCTTGTAAAAACGTTACATGTGAATCTTTAAGCTTAAGAAACTCTGTTAACAAGCCTCGTTTTTCTCTATTCCTCACCCCATTTACATTTAAAGAACTAACTCTTAAAGTTTGCATGCCAAATGAAGGGAAAAGAAACAAGAATGAAATAAGACAGAGGTAGAAAATTATAAGAGCAGCACCCATAGCCTTGTGAAACTATTTATTCTTCTTCTTTCCTTTTAAACTTTTTCGAACTACTGTAGCCAGTTTTTTCAAACGAAATCTTTTTTGTTTCGTTATAACATCACAACCTACACTTTTCTGAACATTCATAACTGACTTCAAGAATTTGACAGCATCAGGAAAAAACTTCAGAACATCTACTTTCTGCCCTTTTGTTTGATCCAAAAAGATATTAATTTCTTCAACAGTATACAACTCTCCAGATGATTGACTCAACTCACAATCAGAAACTTCTGAAAGACTATCACTATCACATCTTGATTCATCCAAATACACATCATCAACACTCTCAGCAATCTGTACACCGCTTCCACTAGCCTTTTCCATGTCATCCTCATTACTCCATGAAATGCTCTGTTCGGCTCCATCTGAAACACCAAGCACTTTCGGGATAGAAACAACACTCACCTCGGATCTTGACATTGACTCCTCGTCTGACTCCACCTGTCCTTCTGAAAACTGTATGTTCCCAAGGGAATTATTATATCCACCGTCAGTTGGACTTTCGTCCTGAGTCTCATCATCATTTTTTTTCCCATTTCGCAATTTTTGTTTTTTATTTTTTGGTTGTGCAAGCGTTTCCTTGATCAGCGTAGGTCTTTTTTCGATTTTGTCACTAGTTATTCCGCGATCCGACTGATTTCTCGTTTCATTATTTTCAGACTCAGAGTCACTTATCTCCTCATTTTGTTTTCTATGAGGACAGAATAATTTCTTATGACCTAAGTCTCCACATTCAAAACATCTCATACTTTCCGTTGTAGCGAAAATCATGTAAGAGCTTTCACCGTGTTTTATACGGAAAGATACCTCCAAATACTTTGTCGGTGCATTCAAAAACATAAAAACCTGTCTCCGAAAAGACATAACGTGCTTTAGTGCATCATTCTTACAGCCGAGAGGAACAGTTTTAATTGCACTGGCAAATTTTCCAAAACGACTTAGTTCCTTTGTGATCGCTTCATTTGTTATGAGCGGGAGCGTTCGAGATTATGACACGCGTCGCAGGTGAACGCAAAGGCGACACCTGCACAAAAGTTTCCGCTACTTCGATTCCCCTCTCTACAAGCACATTCACAAACTTCTCTTCCTGTAAGAACACAACAACGGCTTTGTTCATTCTAGACGCTGAAATGATTTTTTCATGGCCAACAACATTGCCCATAGCCAAAAGGACATCTTCCACCGTACAAACTTGGTCAGGAAAACACTTGCATCCGTTTCCAATGGAGAACACCGTCGTTCCCTCATTAGCAAGGGATGCCATGCTTAACCCCCACAAGTGGAAGCTAACAGAAAAAAAATCTTACCGAATCACTATTAAATTCTTAACTAAGGTGAGAAACAAATCCATAAAGTATAGAAAAAAGGAAAAAGATAAGATCAATCTATCAACTCTCACACTCCTCAACACACCCAACACATGCATGCGCAACAGAGAGAGAGAGAGAGAGAGAGAGAGTGAGAGGGGATTGATCTTTATACTGGTGTGCATGTCTTTGAAATGTTTGACATTAAATATTGGAATATGCTTACAAAATTGTGTGCATTCTTAATGCTTTTGTTACATTTATTTTAATTCCAATAGTTCAGATGGTCAAGGGTGGCATAAAGAAGTTTAAAATGTATACCTATATTTATTTACATACCTAAATATATATACAACATAAACACACACTATAAATGTTACAAAAGATGCAAAACTACCAGTGCTGTTGTAGCTTGTAGGCCATTGCATAGAAAAAGAGGTTTCTCTTTCAAATATATTTATGCATCAGTTTAACCACACACATGAGTCTTTCGTTTTAAAATGTTAGTTTTATTATTTAATTAGAATAAATAAATATTTAGCTGCCTTAATATTAAATATTTAAGGGATCCTTCAGTTGGAACCGGATGAGATCTGTCATCATTTACCATAAATGGACAGGTAAGTGTGACACCTCTGTTCAGCTGGATTGTCATTGGCTGTGACTTTATCGTAGGACTCGCTGTGATTGGACTATCTTTTAACACATATAAAACGGCGTTTCATGTTATAAAGTATGTATTGGTGTTAATATTACGTTAGTTATACGTTAAGTAAGCTATAAAGCCGTTATGTTGTGAGAAATTACTCCTTAACCGAGAACACAACCCTAACCCTAAGCATTGCTGCACACTTCAATGAACTACAGCGCCATATTTACCATTGCATTGATACAATGACAAAGATATATGGGTAATGTAGTTTAAAACGTTTAATAATGAAACAATAAATGTTAAGTAAATTACATCTTTAATGGACAAATGGATATCTAAATATGTGCATTGTGCAAACCTTTATGACATATATGAGGGGCAGGCGAAAAATTTAATATTTTACTGTGAGCATTTTGAGAAAACCTTTATGCCAGCTTTCCATATATGTCTGAAAACTGTGCCAAACATTATTTAGTAAACATAGCATAAGCAGTTGTCCTGCCGATTTTCTCTGTGATACGCTAACCAGACTTTGAGATACAGCCATTTGAAATAAGTTTTGTTTTGCTCTTCCAGGGGCCACTACTGGGTCCCTGGAGGTGGAAGGGCAGAACAACTTACACAAATCTATTCTCCTCATCATGGACAACAAATTTTGAGTCACATTTAAATATCAGAGTATTTTGTCTTTTCTATTCTAACATCATGCTTGCATTAGTTCTTGATGGGTATTGTGAGACCATCTGATGAAATACAGAAATATTTGAAAGAGATGTTGTAAAATAAAAATTATTAATATTTATTTCGTTTTATGGATAGACACCAATAAATATAATGGATGAACCTGCAACAACTTGCCATTATCCAGTTTCCAGTGTAAACAAAAACTATTTATGTATTTACACTTCACTATTACTATTAAATATAGGTCAATGCACGTTAAGTAAAATAACAAGAGACATTTCATCTTCACCCTGTCTCCACATTCCTGAAATCGGTAATGTGCTTTCTTTAATTTTTATTGCAGTAGTAGATGTACCAGAATTATCAATATGGATCATTTTCAGTTAAGCTTGAAGTGTTTGTAATCCTTCCCTTTATTTCACTGAAAACTAAAAGTATATCAAACTTTTTGGTGCATTATTGTACCAAATATAATATAACCAGACAAAAAATGTTTACATCTCAAGTAAAATAATCAGATCACCTAAATAAACTTGTAAAATGTGTATTTACTGTACCAAACACCATACACAATATTCACCATACTTTATCACTCAACACTTTATTGGAGGATACAGTATACAGTTGATACAGTAGCATAAAGACAAATGAGATTCAATATAAATAAAAATGCGTCTTCAAAAATACATTAACATCATATTAATCCATTCACAGCTGCTGAAGCCACACAAATGAGTGCCACATAATCCCATCCAGTGATACAGAAAACAGATTTGATATTGTGTTGGAAAATAATGATTCATTATCACAGCTAGACTGGTTTCTGGCTCTTTCTGGTTCGTGGTCCATCATGTTCTTCTTCTTCTAAACACTTTGCCCATTTGTACCCTACAGTATTGATGAACAGATGATGTGATCACTGATGTTGTGTAGCTTTTTCTCAACCAGAGGAAGAAGAACATTCCAGTGTCAGGCGTTCTCCAGTCCTGGTCTAAAAGTAAAACAAAACACAATTCAAATGAAGTTTAATGTACAGTCAGGTTAGCCTATGTTCTGCATGATTTAAGCAGTAGTAGTCGACTCTGGCCCTCAGCATCGACTGTCCAGCATATTTAGCTCCAACCTCAAACCCACCTGTCTATAACTGTCTATAAGTAAACCTGAAGACTTTGGTTAAAATTTTCAGGTGTGCTCGATTAGGCTTGGAGGTAAACTCTCCACCTGCCCATTCTGATTTAAATTTACCAAGCAGCAGTCAGTACATTATATAATATACACATTGAAGCATTATATATATATAATATTGCAGCACATAATATTAGCCAAGTACTGGACAAAAACTATTTTACCCTTATCGACAGAAACATTTTAAACAGCATATCTTTTAGAAAGGCATGGTCTCTTCTCTTCTGAGCTTTTATAATTGATGCTAGATTTCTTTAGTCACTTTCAAGAGCATCACTTGTGATAGCCTTAACAATGTAACAATTGTTAAAATACTGCAATACAAATGTCATGGTAAGAATTAAGAAATAGGTACCGAGGCACCAGACTTACCATGCTTATGAAGCACCCATGGCCATGCAGAGTTCTCAGAGAGTGGAGTTTTTGCCTCTTGTATTCCTCCTTGGCAGCACATTAGTCTTTTCCTGTAGAATCTTCTGAAGTTTGTGCATTCTCTATCCATCTGAAAACACAAATAAAATGTGTTTTATTCAGTGGAGTATAAAGTCTTGTTTCAAGCCAAAGAACTAACCAGATATTTCACATAATTCAAAGAACATTTACTATTTGATTCCTAATATATGCCACAACTCATTATCTTCCAAAGCTACCCAGAACCATCCATGGTCTACAAAACAATAGAGAAATAGCTGGAGTTTATAACAACTACATGTCTGCTTTTATCTAAGACAAACAAATGGTGATAAGAACTGAAGGCCAAAGTGTTTCAGCCTTTATGCTAAAAGGCAGTAATTGTAATAATAATTGTATCAAAAGGGAAGATTTTTTTTTTTTTCTAATGTTAGATAAATCCAAGAAACAGAACCTCATTTGCTCATTTTAGGAGTTATAAAATGATTTAGACATTATTAATGGTGTGTATTTTATCAGAATAGAAAGAATGATCGCTGCTGAAATGAATAGTTCTTTTTAGAGATCAACATCAAATTCTTAACTACATATTACAGCATTGCTTCAATACAAGACATACCAGTGGACTTGCACACTTTTCTGTCTTCTTCAAGCACAAGATGGCCATGTTCCTTCCTCACCCAAAGCAAAGGACTTATTCGATTAGCTTGCTTCGATATAAGGTCTGGTCTTTCTTCTCTGCTGTAAAACAAGAAAGTCTCACTTACTCTATGTGCAAATACTATTGTTTTTGAAACATATAAATTAAGACAGTTACAATAAAGTTAATTTACCATATGTTTCAGGAGAGCATTTGATTAAATACTGATATACTAAAAATATTCTAGAAACTTTACCTGTGAAGGGCTGATTACGGCAAGATCGCTGCGACTCACTAGTAGCTCTTGTGAGGGTTGACTGATGAATTTGATATTATAGAGATCTAAAAAAAACAAAACAAAAATAAAAGTAAAAGTAATCTGCAAGTAATCCTGCAAGACAGAAAGAAAAGACATTTAATTACATTGCATGCAAGTTGTCAGTTTATACATAACTGCAGGATTTCTTTCTGTAAAAAGCGTTGCATAACTAAATGTTAAATACATTTATGTAATAAGTTCACTGATATGTGTGCATTTCCATTATTAAAAGTATATCTTTAATAGCAAGCTATATCTTATGAATGTGTTTAAAAATGTTGATAATTCACTTGATTTTTTGTTGACGTTATCAACAGTGCAACTGATCTGAGTATGACAAAATAATCGAATATCTGATGTCATGTGAGAATTTTCACTCTTGCAAACAGCGGTAGGTTATGAGTTGTGAAGAGACATGTAACATTACATGAACAGACAGAGCCCAATTTGAAATCATTTTAAAGAATACAATGGACTTAATATAAACTTTCTGACAGTGTGTGGGACATCTGACTACTTTTCAAGAAAGGGCACAACAATAAATATGTACAGGAATTGAGGCAGTAGCCAATGGCAGGAGTCATAGTAAAAGCTGCAGGATTATGTACGAGTATACAAATATGGACGAGTATCATATGAATTTGACTCTATGTTAAATCTTGTGAATTATTGAGACTTTGAGAATATGTTCTTACTGATTGTGACGGAGGGGGCGTGGTTCTTCGAAAGCTGCAGCGGAAGAAAGAGAGCGGAGCAGAGCGGTCGGTAAGTAGGTCAAGCAGATGATAACACCTGTCTCTGATTACAGTAATTGGCGTGGAGAGACCGCTTATAAGCCGCTGCAGAGAGAGAGTGAGAGAGAGAGAATTGGACTGGGACTACACGCACGCTGCTGGGAGCGAACAAGAGAGACTGCTATTGCTGAGAACTGAACGGGGCGACCCATATCGTGGAACTTGAGTGTACGAGCCACTACGGTGTGCCGGTGTGAAACGGGGCGACCCATATCGTGGATTTTGAGTGCATACGCCAGAGAGCGTCTGTGTGTGCGTGAGAAAATAAAAGTGTGTAAGTCCCAGTCAAGCCGACCCGTCTTCTTCCTTCCACCCACAACGAACCTCATTACACTGGTGCGAAACCGGGAAGGGAGAAGACCGCCGCCATGTCATCTCCGCCCGAAGACGCCGCTTGGACATCGCCCAATCGTTCGCGGTCTTCACCAGGAACACCATCAGGATCTACTGGCCGTGAGGAGGAGCAACAGCAACGTTTGGCTCTCCTCACGGCCCAGCATGAAGACCGCGAGCTGTTCCGGGGCTGGATATACCGGAGATTCGGGCCATTCCCAGAGACCGACCACCGACTCAGCTGCGGCCGTCCGCTGTCGAAGATGGGGCCTCAGGATGATCCTGAGGCCTTCATAGAACTCTTCGAGAGGCGGCCGGGTTCGGGAATGGCCCAAAGCGGACTGGCCGATGCGGCTACTTCCACTGCTGTCAGGAGAAGCTCAGGTAGCCGCACACCAAATGGCAGTCCAGAATCTCCTGGTCTACGACGATCTAAAGCGCGCCATTCTACAGCGGGTCGACCATTCGTGTTTGCGCACCAGCTCCAGGACTCCTGCCGCAAGTGGCTGATGGCCGACGGAAGCGACGTCGAGGAGATCATCGACCGTGTGGCACTGGAACAGTTCGTGGCAAGGCTGCCAAAGAAGACTGCCCAGTGGGTCCAGTGCCACCGCCCGACGTCGCTGGACCAGGCCATCCAACTGGCGGAGGACGAGATGGTGGCGTGCCGAGGGGTCGGCGAACCCCTACCATCAGCATCTCTCTCTCTCTCTCTCTCTCTCTCCTTCCCCCTCCCGTCTCTCTCAAAACCTGTCACGTTTCCTAGGTACCGCGGGGGGGTGCCTCCCAGGCCGGCCCCAAGATGGAGGATGGGTGGGTCAGGAGAACCACCCGCAACCACCCAGTCAGCGCCGAGGGGAGGAGGAGGAGCTCCAGACCCGACACCGCTGGCGGGCCGCCCCGCGATCTCTCCACGCCAATTCCCGGGCCTGCTTCCAGCCACTAGGGCGGCGGGGAAGCCTGGGCCGGCGTGTTGGCGTTGTGTCCCCGACGCGCCACACGCTGCCCCCGATCAAGCTAGACTGTACCAAATACCCGTGAGTATCAAGGGGGGTACGTATCAGGCTCTGGTGGATTCAGGTTGTAACCAGACCTCCGTACACCAAAGCCTGATTCAGCCCGGGGCATGGGATAAGCGCCGCATGGTTATGGTGAGGTCTGTGCACGGGGAGGTGAGAGAATACCCTTTAGTGCCAATGGATTTTCTATTCAGGGGAAAAAACCATAGAGTTGAGGTGGCAGTTAACCAGCACCTTCCGGCACCCACTGATTTTGGGGACAAATTGGCCAGGTTTTAATGAATTATTGGGATGTTTGTGTGTGGGTGCCTCTTGGGGAAAAAAAGAGAAAGAAAAGGTGGCGGTTGCACAGGCGGGGGAGGTGGAACTGGGACCACTGGGCACTGATCCGGGGGAACTGAGCGCTCCGGAAACGGCAGTGTTTTCGGAACGCGATGACTTTCCCCTGGAACAGTCCCAGGATGAAACGCTCAAAAATGCATTCAATCAGGTCTGTGCCATCGACGGCCATCCCCTCCGTCCTGATCACCCGCTCAGTTTTCCTTATTTTTCTCTGATAAAGGACCGGTTGTATAGGGTGACCCAAGATGCCCAAACAAAGCAGACTACAACCCAGTTGTTAATTCCTAAAAGCCGTCGGGAAATGCTTTTCCAGGCGGCTCATCTAATCCTATGGCGGGCATTTAGGGCAAATAGCGACACTAAACCGCCTCATGGCCCGGTTCTTTTGGCCGGGCATTCACGAGAATGTACGCCGGTGGTGTGCGTCTTGTCGTGAATGTCAGTTGGTAAATCCACCGGCCCAACCAAAAGCACCATTGTGCCCCCTCCCGTTGATGCAGGTCCCCTTCGAAAGAATTGGGATGGACCTCATCGGGCCATTAGAGCGGTCAGCCCGCGGACATCGCTTTGCATTAGTCCTAGTGGATTATGCAGCGCGATATCCGGAGGCAGTGCCACTGCGTAACATTTCGGCGAAAAGTGTTGCGAGTGCACTGTTCTCCCTAATCTCCCGGGTGGGAATCCCGAAAGAGATTCTCACCGATCAAGGCACGGCGTTCATGTCACGGACAATCCGCGAACTTTACGGATTATTGGGCATTAAATCTATTCGGACCAGCGTCTATCACCCACAAACAGACGGGCTGGTAGAAAGATTTAATCGCACGTTGAAAACAATGATTCGTAAATTCGTTCACGAAGACGCCAAAAATTGGGACAAATGGCTAGAACCTCTCTTGTTCGCTGTCCGTGAGGTCCCCCAAGCCTCCACGGGTTTTCCCCTTCGAGCTTCTCTATGGCCGCCAGCCCCGAGGGGTTTTGGATGTCATTAGGGAAGCTTGGGAGGACGGACCATCCGCTAGTAAAAACGAAATTCAGTTTGTATTGGACCTGAGAACAAAACTCCACACGCTGGGGCGGCTTTCGATGGAGAATTTGTTACAGGCTCAAGACAAACAGAGACAGCTGTACAACAAAGGGGCTAGATTACGACAATGTGCACCGGGAGAGAAAGTACTTCTGTTACTCCCCACCTCTAGTTCCAAATTACTCGCCAAGTGGCAAGGACCGTTTGAGGTCACACGACGAGTAGGGGATCTGAACTATGAAGTCATTCGGTCCGACAGGGACGGGGCACGTCAGATATACCATCTCAATTTATTAAAAAAATGGGTTGAGGCCGAGGCTGTGATGCTGGCGACGGTAGTGAGTGGAGAGGATGATCTCGGACCAGAGGCGGTTCAAAAGTCACAATCTCCCGCTCTGGTCCCGGGGGGAGATCACCTCTCACCCTCCCAGCTCATAGACCTCAAACAATTACAGGCGGAGTTTGCGGCGTGTTCGCCTACCGGGTCGGACAGACCTCATCCAACACCACGTTGAGACCGAGCCGGGCGTCGTTATACGCAGCCGACCATATAGGTTGCCCACAAGAAAGAAGTGGTTCAGGCCGAATTAGAGGCAATGTTAGAGATGGGGGTAATAGAAGAATCCAACAGTGACTGGGCGAGCCCGATCGTTTTGGTACCAAAACCTGACGGCTCGGTCCGGTTCTGCGTGGATTACAGAAAAGTCAACGTGGTGTCGAAATTTGATGCATATCCCATGCCACGGATTGTTGCTTGATCGGCTGGGTACTGCTCGTTTTTATTCGACACTGGACTTGACAAAGGGTTACTGGCAGATCCCCTTGTCTCCAGTAACCAAAGAATAAAACCGCTTTTACCACGCCGTTTGGATTGCACCAATTCGTTACGCTTCCTTTCGGGCTGTTCGGGGCACCCGCGACTTTTCAGCGCCTGATGGACCGAATCCTTCGGCCGCATGCTGCATATGCCGCTGCTTATCTCGATGATATCATCATTTATAGTGGGGACTGGCAGCGTCATATGCAGCATTTGCGAGCAGTCCTCAGGTCGCTGAGAAGGGCGGGGCTCACGGCCAACCCGAAGAAGTGTGCAATTGGGCGGGTGCAAGTAAGATATCTGGGCTTCCACTTGGGTCATGGGCAGGTGCGTCCCCAAATTAATAAGACCGCAGCGGTTGCGGCCTGCCCAAGACCCAAGACCAAAGGAGGTTAGACAGTTCCTGGGGCTGGCGGGATATTATAGGAGGTTTGTACCTAATTATTCGGACCAGCCCGCTGACTGATCTAACTAAAAGGAAGAACCAGATACAGTTCGGTGGACGGAGCAGTGCCAGCAGGCTTTTACCCAGTTAAAGGCTGCCCTGTGTGGTGGACCGCTCTTACAGGCTCCTAACTTTTCTCTCCCATTCTTGCTGCAGGCGGACGCCTCGGACAGGGGTTGGGCGCAGTCCTGGCCCAGGAGGTGGAGGGTGAGGAGCGGCCGGTGCTGTACATCAGTCGAAAGCTCTCTAAGAGAGAGACGGTGTACAGCACCATAGAGAAGGAGTGTTTGGCCATCAGGTGGGCCATCCTCACCCTTCGCTATTACCTCCTGGGGCGGAGTCCACCCTCTGTTCGGATCACGCCTTGCAGTGGCTCCACCACATGAAGGATACCAACGCGTGGATCACCCGTTGGTATCTAGGCTTACAGCCGTTTAAGTTCAAGGTGGTCCACAGGCCGGGTGCTCAGATGGCTGCGGCTGACTTCCTCTCCCGGAGGAGGGCTGCAGGCCGGATGGCTCCCGGCCTGAGTCGGGTGGTGGGGTATGTGGCGGAGGGGCGTGGTTCTGCGAAAGCTGCAGCGGGAGAAAGAGAGCGGAGCAGAGCGGTCGGTAAGTAGGTCAAGCAGATGATAACACCTGTCTCTGATTACAGTAATTGGCGTGGAGAGAGCGCTTATAAGCCGCTGCCGGGAGAGAGTGAGAGAGAGAGAATTGGACTGGGACTACACGCACGCTGCTGGGAGCGAACAAGAGAGACTGCTATTGCTGAGAACTGAACGGGGCGACCCATATCGTGGAACTTGAGTGTACGAGCCACTACGGTGTGCCGGTGTGAAACGGGGCGACCCATATCGTGGATTTTGAGTGTATACGCCAGAGAGCGTCTGTGTGTGCGTGAGAAAATAAAAGTGTGTAAGTCCCAGTCAAGCCGACCCCGTCTTCTTCCTTCCACCCACAACGAACCTCATTACACTGATTGAGCCATGGGATATGTAAGAATAAGTTTAAGTAACAACAAATGCTGAATAATATGTTTGTTAAAGGGTTCCATCCAGAACATACATACATACCCTTGCAAATATTTGCTGTTGCAGCTTTTGGTCTTTTCCGTTACTTCTCCACAAACAAGAATGGGCTGACTGAGTCCGGAAGGCCCTTTTGGTCTTTTCAGGTAAAAAAAGAAAGAGAGAAAAAAAGTCATAATATATAATATATTGCATTATATACAGGAAAAAGTACTATTTACATTAAAATATTTGGATTTACATAAAATGCATTTAAAGCATGGTAATTGTTGTGGTTACTGTCTATTTACAACAAACATCACATTAAAACTAAGGTTACTGTGGTAAAAGCGTGGCAAGATTTGAGGTTGCTGTCCTTTTACTGCACCTATCACATTAAAACTAAGGTTACTGTGGTAAAAGTGTGGCAAGTGTTGTTTTTATTGTGCTTCTACTACAAATTCCACGTTGAAACTACACTGGTAGTTATAATTAAATATGAACAACTGTTTAAAGGTCTATAGCATGTCACGTGACAGTGTGCAATTACCCTATTAGCAAGATGTGTTGATTTAGAAAGCAAAGAAATTCAAATCCTCAGTGGAGATGACAGATATAATGCAGTGACTGAAAATAATCTGATCGATAGCGAATACTTTATATCAAACATTAGGACATAATATTTGACTACTCACCCACATGTGGCACGTACCGTGAACTGATGCCAAACATCGCGATGTGTTCTGAATGAGACTTCACTTCTTCAGCGCGATTTCATACCGATATAATTTGCGTCTTCTCTTGACGCCAAAGGTTTCCCATTGAAAGCAATGGAGTTCCCATTTCGTCCATATCGTGGCGCCGAGGGTACGGAGGCGGTGATTGCTTTTGGGTCTTTTCTTCACACAAATCAATCGTTTGGCCTCGGAACAGTTGCAATAGCAGGACTTTTTCAATAAAGTGTGTCTGTTGTCTGTTATATTCTGTGTTTTATATCATATAATACGCAAATGGGCAGGTTTAGTGCGGGGGTGGGGTTGGGTTGGGCTGTTTAAAACGTGTCTGAATAGCGTAAATAAAAATAAATAAACTTAAATAAAAGTGTGCTGGCTTATTACATTGAGAATCACACTCCAACATGTCATAATGGAAAAATTATAACCCAATAAATAATTTCATCACGATGATAACTTTCACATGCCCAACACGTCTGTATATGACGCCCTAGGCTTCTCATTGGAATCAGTGGAGTGCCCCTGAACGTCGAAAAATTACCCTTAAGGGGTACCCTGTGCATTAAAAAGTGACGCCGAGGGGTCCTGACCAAGCGGCAATATGTGACGAGTTGAGAGTGAGACTGTGTTGACAGATCATTCTACACCTGCACTGCAGAGAGCATCGAGAGCACTTGGTACTTGCTGGTGATCTACAAGCCATGTTGTAGGAGGTGAGCTTCCCTCCCTCCAGGCGTTGTATATGAAAGCCCGGAGGATCATCAGTGGCCATCCGAGCCACGGACTGCTCTCTCTGCAGCATCCAGCCCCACATGAGCCGACTGAGGGACAGCTTCTTCTCTCAGGCTATCAGGCTGCTGAACACCCAGAACTGATGCGCCTTACACAGCCCACTCTATCCTATGCCATGCGCTGCACTTTACACTTCATCACCACAAATTCAACCAAACTAGAATCTAATGTATTATGCACTGCACTTTTAACACCATTATCGATTCTGCCATCACCTACTTATCAACCCAATGTATATCTGCAACTGTATAATGTGTATAATTGGATGCCAAGAATGCTGAACACTGGTGGCGGTTGAGGAGAGACCCCTGACATGGTTGTAAAGCGTTTTCGGTATACAGTAGCATTCATATAATTATGTATTGTGTGTATAATATGTACATTATTTATTGTGTATAATGTGTATTGTTATCTGCAAAGTATGTCTAATTGTATTCTGCACTGCTCTCGAATGGCACAAATGTGCTGTTGCTGGTGTGACAATAAAAGTGGTTTGATTTGAAAACACCCATCCAGGTTTTTGCAGTGATTGGTGCCAGTTGCTGGAGGAGTGATTTTTATTTATTCTGTCTTGATAGTTCCAGTCTTAAATTCACTCTCAATAAAACATTTTAATTAAACATTTATTACATTTTGTGAATAGCTCAGCATTTCTGAATTACATAATCTTTTTGTGGGATGTGTTTGATACTTATCACACTTGTTTTTCTAACAAACAGCAACCACCAAAATACAGCCTACATCAACAAGAATAATATCATATATATATATATATATATATATACATATATATATATTTTTTTTTTTTTTTTTTTACTCTACTCACTAAGTTACAGTGTAAAACTGAACTTGAAATGTTTGTATGATACAGCTATATACAATACGCAATAATGAACGATATACATATGTTTTGTATATAAAAATTAGACTAGTCTATCTACTATAGTAAGATTTAATTTAATCATTTAAAATCTAAATCACAATTATGATTCGGCTATTATTCATACGATCACTCGTTATTATTTGCCTTTCTTCCCTTGGCTAAAAGTGGCAGGTAATGCCTACTTCCGGTTGTAAACGGCAGCCCACGTCAGTTTTAGTGGCAGGTACTGTCGGCTGACATTGGCAGCAACTTCCTGCTGCCAGCTGCCGATTTTTCGCTGAACCCCTTCTCCTCCATCTATATATCACCCATGAATAACCTATACATCTATATAATCTATATCTTTATAATTATATATCTTATGCTGTGCTATCTGTCACTATCTAACTTAGCCTATATGAATGTGTCACTTGCCTATATCTATCCTAACTATCTGTCACAGTCTATACCCATCAGTCAATATATCTAAATTAAATCTAGCTTAAATATAACTAACAATGCGCACTATAAATATTAATAGTGCGCATTGTTATATCACAAAACCACTGCTATCACAAAATGTTTCTCCTCTCACAAAACCCACAAGGTGAAGATGCACTTCACTTTTAAACTGTGGGGAATTAGGTTCAAAGATGTGTGACTGTGTGGTTTGTTCAAACCCCTTTCAATCAAACGCCGCTTTGACAGGCGCACCTGATGAAACACTCCGGCGCTTCATTTAGCGGTAGTCACGTGACATGGGTGTGTCGAATCACAGTTCAGAGCAGTGTTTCGAAACATCTGCGCTTCGGGATCTCGACACAGCATCGAAACGTGAGTTTCGCGTCAGCCATCCCTAGGGGAGAGTGGAAATTAACAGGAGGTGAGGAATGTAAATTTGGATGAGTTGAAGGTAATATTGAAATTTAAAGAGGATGGTGGAATACAAAAGGTAAGTCCAATTGTATTAACAAAAGAGTTGAGGAAAGTAGTTAAGATGGCAAAAGTGTTAAGTAATGGAGATTTGATGATTGTTTGTAATAGTGAAGAGCAAAGAAGGAAAGTGATGAAGATTAAAGAAATGTGTAAGCAGGAAGTGGTGAGTAAGATTATAGGACAGAGGCAGTGGGTAAGTGGAGTAATATCTGGAGTGCCATTAGGAGTGTCTATGGATGAGCTTAAAAGTAACATTGGCGGAGGTAAAATAGTTGGTGCTAGGCGACTGTTTATGAGTAGAGAAGGGAACAGAATGGAGAGTCTCTCTGTTGAGCTTAGGTTTGATGGAGTTATTTTGCCAGATAAGGTCAAGCTTGGATTTATCAGTTATTCAGTGAGCCCTTTTGTGCCTCCTCCTTTAAGATGTTATAATTGTCAAAAATACGGGCATGTGGCTATGGTGTGTAAAGCGAAGAAACGATGTGCAAGATGTGGGGGGGACATGATTATGGCAAATGTGAAGGAGCAGGACCAAAATGCTGCAACTGTGGAGGGGAGCATAGTGTTGCGTTTGGAGGATGTGAGGTGAGGAAGAAAGCAATTGAAGTACAGAATGAGAGAGCCAAGAGGAATATAACATGCAGATGCTGTTAAAGTGGTTGATACAAGGAATAGAGAGCAAGGAAAAAAGAGGGATGTGCAAAAAGAGAGGAGAATTGAGGAAATATCAGAGATGGAAGGTAGGATTACTGAAGAGACAATGATTGTAAGTAAAGTAAATTTCTTGTTGTTCATAGCTGAAGTAATTAATTGTACTGCACAGACTGAAAAGAAGACAACTAAGATTCAAATTATAGTCAAGGCAGCAGAGAGATTCTTGGGAGTAAAGGACATATCATGGGAAATGGTTAGGGATGGGCTGATTAGTGAGATACAGTCCAACCAGGAAGCATGGTTTGGCTAGGAGGATGATTTTAATTTTACAATGGAATGCGAGAAGTCTTGTGGCTAATGGATTGGAGTTTAAAGGTGTTATTAATGAGATGGAAGTTAAACCGGATCTGATATGTATACAAGAGTCATGGCTTAAACCTAGATTTGATTTTGTTATTAAAGGATATGTGAGTGAGAGAAGAGATAGAGAGGAGGGAAATGGTGGAGGGTGTAGTACTCTGATTAAGGAAGGCATGCAATATAGATCATTAGGCAAAGGTGTAACACAAGAATATGTTGTAGTAGAGGTATGGGTGAATGGAATAAAGTATGTAATAATAAACTTTTATAATCCTTGTAGGAAATTAGTGTTGAGTGAGTCAGAGCAAATAGAGGGTCTTAATGAAGATAGGGTAATTTGGTGTGGGGATTTTAATGCACAGAGCATGTTATGGGGAGGTTTAGTGACAGATTGTAATGGAATGGTGGTGGAAGATTTGATAGATCAGAGAAATTTGGTGTGTCTGAATGATGGGGGTAATACAAGAATGGATGTGGCTACAGGTAAAGAATCTGTGTTAGATCTAACAATGGTGTCTGATTCAATTGCAGGGAGTGCTGAGTGGGAAATATTGCGACAAGTTACTATTGGGAGTGATCATTATCCAATAATGATATCTGGTAGTGTGAATGTGAGAGGAAGTAAGGCGAGTCAAGGAAATGTTGGTAGATGGAGGTTTGATAAAGCGAATTGGGAAGAACTCATGAGTCTGAGTGAAGAGGGATTAAAGAGTATTATAGTAGAACCAGATAGATCAGTAGAAATGATTAGTGATGATGTTGTTTATGCCATTCAAGTAGCAGCAAATAAATATATACCAAAAGGGAAAGGAGGTAGGAAGAATAAAATAGTTCCATGTTGGACGGAAGAATGTACTAGTGCATTTAGAAGGAAAAGGAAAGCATTTAGGATGGTTAAGAAAACACATAATTTTCAAGATTTAATCATGTATAAACAAGCACAAGCTGAGGTAAGGAGGATAATAAGGAAAGTCAGAAAACAGTATTGGATGGCTTACTGTGATGAGATAGGGAAGAATACACCAGTAGAGGAAGTATGGGGTATGATTAAGAAAATGAAAGGGATTCAAAAGTGTATGGGTATCCAGTTTTAAGTATGGAGGGAGAAATAGCTGTGGAGGATGGAGATAAAGTGGAAATGTTTTTATAGGCATTTATAAAAGTAAATAGTTCAGAAAATTTGACTGAACAGAGTAAGGAAATGAGGAAGGCTGTGATGAAGGAATATCCGGATATAGAGAAGAAAAAAGAGGCTGAAGATAATTTGTTGGATGTACCATTTTCTATGAGTGAGTTAAAGAATTGCAGTAAGAAGAATGAAACAATCCACCCCGGGAGTGGATGGGATTAGTTACAGTATGATGAAGTATTTTAGTGAAACATCTATGGAAGTGATTTTAACATTTTTTAATAGAATATGGATAGAAGGTATAATTCCTCAAAGTTGGAAGGAAGCATTAATTATACCTATTACAAAGCCTGGGAAAGATCCAAGTAATCCTATAAATTATCGTCCAATAGCATTAACTACTCATTTATGTAAGGTAATGGAGAGAATGATAGCTGATAGATTGACTTATCATTTGGAAAAAATGAATTGTTTTTTTTTCTTATCAAAGTGGGTTTAGGTGTGGTAGAGGGACTATGGATCCAATAGTATCTTTAGAGGATGAAATAAGAAAGGCATTTATAAATAAGGAAAGTGTTGGAGCTACATTAGTTGTTTTCAGTAGTGGTAATTTGTTAATTAATTTGTTTACTATTATGATTTTTGCTCACATTAGTAATATATATATATTTTTTGATACTATTATTTTGTTGTTTGTTTAGTCTTTATTTTTGGTTAGTTTAAACATTATAATGTTTGATTTAGACACCTGGGGGCAGTAGTGGGCACAGGTAAAGGTGAATATAGGCAGGAAGTAGGAAGTTACCTGTAGGCATCTGGGTGATGGGCATATGGTTTTTTACCAGCGTGAGAAATGCTGTATTGTTTGCTCAGTTGGAACAAATAAACCAGCCACAAATCCTGAATCCAGTTTGGAAGTAGATTCATTGCTTGCCTGCGTACATTACCTGCCCATGATGCTAGAAGTTGTCGTTTGAAAGTTTGATTTGAGTTTCATGTCTTTTTTTTTTGTTTGACAAACGGCCACTACAACAAGTAAAAAACCTGCTCATTGACTATAGAAAGAAGAAGAACTTTCCTTGGAATTCGCTTCGGATATTATTGGGATACCCGATGGAAAATCAGCATGGATTGTTTTATTCATCATTTGTGGATTGTCTGTTGGCATGAGACAGAGGCCTGGCATGAGCTAAGAAATCTCCAATTGGTATGTACCTCTAGAAATGCTGTATAAGAAGACGGTTTCATGAAAAGTTATATGAACTTAAAGGACTGCTTAATTGGTTGTGCGCTTGTGTGGATGAAGAGGATTTGTTTGTATAAAACGAAGTTGTTTCAAGCAATATTGCCATCTTTGCTAACCTTGCAGCCAGGTTGTGAACATTCACTGATATTATCAACAAATTGGCTATAAGTCTGCAACAAAATGACAGAGGTGGAGAGGCCGGAATCAAAGCGGTCAATTAAATTGACTTCTAAAGGAATGTGCTTTTACATACAAACTTGTCAAGAAAAACGCACTGCAAAAACTAACCAGGCTAAAAAGTTTATGGATAAAATCCGTGCCCTAATGGAATTAAATGAAAATGCAGACGCAGTGAACACTCAGCTCACTTTGTTCATTAAGTGTTATAAAGAAGCACTCGATATACACGAAACATTTATGGAATTGCCTCTGCCAGAAGATGAAATACTCATCAATAAAACTAAAAACTTTGAAGAGAAGATGAAATCATGTCATGCATTTATTGAAGATGTGAAGGAGTGGCTGTCTAAAGCTGGTTATTCATACTCACAGCCCAAAGAATCTATCGCGCAGGATGCGTTGATGATGGAATACAACCTGAAGACAGTATTTCTAACGTCTCAAGTGTAAGAACAAGTTCTGCAAAATCACGTGCCACTGGCATATCAAAGACTTCTGTAACATCAGAGGCACGCATTGATGCGGAGGCCGAGAGAGCAGCTCTTCTTAAACGCTCCGAAGCTTTAAAAAGGAAACATCACATAGAGGTTCAGGAGGAAAGGCTTCGTAGAGAAAAGGAGCAATTGGCGCTTGAAACAGATTTGGCAGCTACAACTGCAAGGCTTCAGGTTTTAGAAATGAACTCATCACAGCGTGGTTCAAGACGATCTGATGGAATGAACTCTTATTTGGAGAGGAGCAAAGCTCAAAGATCCATCGGTTTAGATCCTCTTGCCAAAGTCTTTGTCCCACATGAAAATGATGTTCTTGCTGTACCTGATCCTGCATCAGTTGTTAAGCCAAGACAAGGATTTGCAGAACAACGTATGGAGGGTCATTTGGGCCAGAAGCTTCATATCCAGAAGTACAGACTGCAAATGGGCGTCAAATGGGACATCTATTAAACTCTCAAACTCAAAGCGGTAACAACCAAAATGACATGGTGGGCATTATGCAAAAACAAAAGCGAAATCACTGCACTGTTGGTTCAGCAAAATATATCCTCTGCTCTTCCTCCAAGAAATCTGCAAATTTTTGATGGAGACCCTCTTCAATATAAATACTTTATTAGAGCCTTTGAAAATGTGGTTGAGAAGAAAACGAATAATTCCAGGGACTGTTTGCACCTCCTTGAACAGTACACTAGGGGACAGCCAAAGGATCTTGTGCATAGTTGTCAACATATGCCTCCAGATCAAGGCTATCACAGAGCCAAGAGTCTTCTTGCTCAGCACTTTGGAGATGAGTATAAAATTGCATCTGCTTACATGGAGAAAATATTTAACTGGACACCTGTTAAAGGTGAAGATGTGAAAGGACTACAATCATTCTCTCTGTTTCTTAGAGGATGTTCAAATCTAACAGAACAAGTAATGTATATGAGGAACTGGATTTACCATCTAACATGCGAGTATCATTTTAAAACTTCCTTACAAACTAAGAGAAAAATGGAGGAATATTGCATGTGATCTGCAAGAAGGAAGTGGACAGAGAGCTACATTCATTGATCTTGTAAATTTTATTGAGAGACAAGTGAAAATTGCTTTAGATCCAGTTTTGGAAACATTCAAGACCCTCAGCTTCCTAATGTCAAGGCCTCCTGTGTCAGCCAGCTACGACAAAGAAGGAAGGGAAGCAGCTACATTACAAATGTCACTCCTGTGAGGGAAGAAGCTATGGCACGGTCTGCAGAACATAGCACACCCTCAAATCATTGCTGTCTTTTTTGTCTGCAGAGAAACCATACACTAGGTCAGTGTTCACAGTTTAAAGCCAAGACACACCGGGACAAGATCAACTTCATTAAGGGCAAGGGTATTTGTTTTGGTTGCCTGAAGGTAGGCCACACAAGCAAGGATTGTAGGAGTCGATTGGATTGCCATGTATGTCATCAGCCACACCCCGGGGTCCTTCATATAGAAAGACAGGATAAAGGCGCATTTGTAGAACAAGCCAAACATCCTGTGAGCCTTCCAAGTGATTAATCTGTAACTTTTCAGACGTGTGGCCATATTGGGGCCGGTGTAGAAGATGATTCTACCTTCTCTATTGTTGCAGTAAAAGTAAGAAGCAAACTGACTAATAAGATCATGCAGACATATGCTTTCCTGGATCCTGGCAGCTCTGGCACCTTCTGTACAGAATCCATGGCGAAAAGGTTACATTTGCGAGTAGGAAGACAAGCATTTTGTTGAGAACAATGGGCCAACGAAGGTTGTGAATGCTCATGTTTTGACAGGTCTTGAAGTGTCTGGCTTGGGTGCTGAAGATTTCATAGAGCTTCCTGATGTTTTGACTCAAAGAACTATACCTGTGTCTACACTTAATATTCCACGACAAGCAGATATTGATCCATGGCCGTATTTGAAGGATGTAATACTCCATGACATTCATGCAAATGTAGATCTGCTTATTGGAACTGACACCCCTAAGGTTTTGGAGCCATGGGAAGTAATAAATAGCTTAGATGGGGGCCCATATGCTGTCAGAACCAGGGTTGGCTGGGTCGTTAATGGTCCTCTTCATGGTGGAAGCTGTAGAGGTAAGAGTGGCGGTTCTGCTGTAACAGCAAATCGCATCTCTGTTGAACACCTGCAAGAAATGCTTGTTAAGCAATATCACCATGACTTTAATGAGAAATCATCAGAAGAGCAGATTGAAATGTCCAGAGAAGATATTAAGTTCATGGATATTGTCAGTAGAACAGCAAAACTAATTGGAGGTCATTATTGCATTGACTTGCCATTTAGAAAAGAAAATGTAATTCTGCCAGACAATCGTTATATAGCAGAGCAGCGCTTATGTAGCCTGAAAGAGAAAGTTTGACAAGAACAGTGTTTTTAAGGAGGAATATACAACGTTCCTAAATGAAATAATAACACAGCGACATGCAGAGCTAGTTCCTCTTGACCAGCTGACACAGAGCAATGGGAAAGTGTGGTATATCCCTCACCATGGGGTGTATCATCCTCAGAAGGGCAAGCTAAGAGTTGTTTTTGACTGTGCAGCCTCATACAAAGGAACATCGCTCAATAGCCAGCTTTTGCAAGGCCCCCGATCTCACCAACAGCCTCATTGGAGTTTTAGTCCGATTTAGGCAGGAGCCTATTGCAATAGTGGCTGATATTCAATCTATGTTTCACCAGGTTCATGTCTCAAATAAGCACGTTAACTTTCTCCGCTTCCTCTGGTGGCCAGGTGGTGACACTACACAGGCTTCGCAGGAATACCGTATGAAGGTACATCTATTTGGAGCTGCATCATCGCCAAGCTGTGCCAATTATGCCTTGAGGAGAACTGCAGATGGCAACGCAAAACACTTCCCTCTAGAGGTTGTGAGTACAGTGAAAAACAATTTTTATGTAGATGATTGCCTCCGTTCAATGGCCTCAGAAGAGGAGGCTAGGAAAATGGTTCAGGATTTAACTGCACTTTGTAAGAAAGGAGGATTCTCTCTCCAAGTGGGTCAGCAATAGTCGTGCAGTGTTGCGCTCTGTTAGCGAAGGCCACAGAGCAAAGGACATGATGGAGCTGGATTTGGATACAGATCAACTTCCTGTTGAGCGTACATTAGGACTACAATGGTACGTTGAGACTGACCAATTTGGATTTAAGGCCTCAGCACAGGATCAACCACAGACGAGAAGAGGAATTATTTCGGTGGTCAGCTCCCTTTATGATCCATTGGGCTTCCTTGCTCCATTCAGCATGATGGCTAAGTTGTTACTGCAGGAACTCTGTAAAGAAATCTTGGATGGGACGAAGATATTCCCCATGTTCTCGCTAAGCAATGGGCTGGCTGGTTGGAAGATCTCCACAAGGTGGCAAAGTTAAAGATTGATCGTTGTATTAAGCCTAATGACTTTGGCAACTCTGCCACTGTACAGCTTCACCACTTCTCTGATGCCAGTGAGGTTGGGTATGGAGCCGTCTCTTATTTAAGATTGGAAGTGGATAGTAAAGTGCATGTTGCATTTATGATGGGAAGGCCAGAGTTGCTCGCTGAAACAGACAACAATTCCTCGCCTGGAGCTAACAGCTGCAGTCCTCGCTGTTAGAGTAGACCGTATGCTACGGAAGGAGTTGCAACTTAGGCTGGAGAAGTCAGTTTTCTGGACTGACAGTACAACAGTCCTTAAATATATATCAAATGAAAACCGGCGATTCTATACCTTTGTGGCCAACAGAATTGCAGTCATCAGAGAGGCAACTGATGTTGATCAGTGGAGATATGTGGGATCAAAGGAAAACCCAGCAGATGAAGCGTCAAGAGGAATGAGGGCAGAAGATTTCCTGAACAGAAGGAGATGGATGATGGGACCTGATTTCCTTCATAAGTCTAAGGATGGGTGGCCTAAATTAGATGTGGGTCTTCCTGGCGCTGACCCTGAGATCAAAGGGACTTGACAGTGAATGCTGTTGTTAAAGACACAGACAATGCTACGAGCCACCTGATTCATTACTTTTCATCTTGGAAGAGATTGCAGAAGGCTGTAGCTTGGCTTCTTAAGATTAAGGATACTCTTGTGTTATTGGGACATAAGAGAAAGGAGCTTTATGCCTCTGCTGATCTCAGTATGGACACTATAGACTTACATCAACAGGTGGAAAGCCAAATGCAGAGCTTAAAGGCTACGCTCAAAGGACAAAGTCTGACACCTCAAGATGTGATCAGGGCAGAGCTGTCAATCATCCAGTATGTACAACACCAACGGTTCAAGGATGAAATTACCTCGCTGCAGAGTGGTGTGAAATCCATATCCAAGGACAGTTCACTGTACAGATTGGATCCAGTGATGGAGAGTGAGATTCTCAGAGTGGGTGGTCGGTTAAGCAAAGCCTCACTGCCAGTGGAATCCAAGCGTCCTGCTATACTGTCAAAAGACCTGCATGTATCCACACTAATTCTGCGCCACATTCATCAGCAGATAGGTCATGCTGGAAGAAATCATATGTTGTCCAGTTTAATGCGGAAGTATTGGATTATAAATGCAAACTCTGCTGCCAGAAAGGTCATATCAGATTGTGTTGTTTGCAGGCAACAGAGGAAGACTACTTGAACAAAAAATGGCGGACTTACCTGCTGAAAGAGTGTTGCCTGATGAAGCCCCTTTCACTCATGTTGGCATTGATTATTTTGGGCCCATTGAAGTTAAGAGAAGCAGAAGTCTTCTCAAAAGATCAGTGCTCTTCACTTGTATGACCAGTCGTGCTGTACACTTGGAAGTAGCATACACATTGGATACAGATTCCTGTATAAATTCAGTGAGAAGGTTCATCTGCAGACGAGGCCCAGTTTCAACTCTCCGGTCTGACAATGGAACTAACTTTGTTGGAGCCAGTCGTGAGCTCAAGGAGAGTCTGACCGCTCTGAATCATGGTAAAATTCAAAGAGCCTTTCTTCAGGAAGGCATAGAATGGAGATTTAACACCCCATCAGCTTCCCATCAAGGTGGCGTTTGGGAGCGCCTGATTCGCTCAGTGAAGAGTGTTCTTACCTCAGTCCTTAAACAGCAGACCTTGGGCGATGAAGCACTCCAAACATTATTTTGCGAAGTTGAAGCAATATTGAATGATAGGCCTATTACGAGGGCCTCAGATGATTCAAATGACCTGGAAGCTTTGACGCCGAATCATGTTCTGTTGTTGAAAGGTAAACCAATTATGCCACCAGGATTGTTTGAAAGAAATGATTTGTATGTCAGAAGAAGATGGAAGCAGATACAGTACATGGCGGAACTCTTCTGGAAGAGATGGATTTCTGAGTATCTGCCATTGATGCAACAGAGACAAAAATGGACAGCACTAAGAAGAAACCTTGCACCTGGAGATGTTGTTCTTGTGGCAGACGCTACAGCTTCAAGAGGATCTTGGATGATGGGGAAAGTTTTGGATGCCAGATCAGATGTGAATGGCGTTGTGCGCTCTGTCCGCCTCCAAGCGAAGACCAGCATCTTAGAGAGGCCTGTGTGAAGCTGTGCCTGCTGCTGGAGGCGGCAGTGTGATCACATGAACTTATTCTCTCTTTCTCTTCGTCTGCCTCTATCATTTTCTTTCTCTTTTTTTTTTTTTTTTGCAGGTGTAGCAAGACATCTGTGCCTGTTATAGTTAGAATACAGAGTGTGTAGCTCCGTTATGAGAGTTCAGTAATTGTGATAATGCACAATTAGGGGCCGGAGTGTTGGAGCTACATTAGTTGTTTTCAGTAGTGGTAATTTGTTAATTAATTTGTTTACTATTATGATTTTTGCTCACATTAGTAATATATATATATATTTTGATAATATTATTTTGTTGTTTGTTTAGTCTTTATTTTTGGTTAGTTTAAACATTATAATGTTTGATTTAGACACCTGGGGCAGTAGTGGGCACAGGTAAAGGTGAATATAGGCAGGAAGTAGGAAGTTACCTGTAGGCATCTGGGTGATGGGCATATGGTTTTTTACCAGCGTGAGAAATGCTGTATTGTTTGCTCAGTTGGAACAAATAAACCAGCCACAAATCCTGAATCCAGTTTGGAAGTAGATTCATTGCTTGCCTGCGTACATTACCTGCCCATGATGCTAGAAGTTGTCGTTTGAAAGTTTGATTTGAGTTTCATGTCTTTTTTTTTTGTTTGACAAACGGCCACTACAGAAAGTGTCTTTGCTGTTTTCTTTGATATAGAAAAGGCTTATGATATGTTGTGGAAAGAAGGGTTATTAATAAAGTTACAGAAAATGAGTATAAAGGAATAATGTATAATTGGATAAAAGAGTTTTTAATTGGAAGAAGTATTCGAGTAGAGGTGGGTGGAGCTATATCATTAAGTGGAGCAATTGAAAATGGTACACCTCAGGGCAGTGTAATAAGTCCACTTTTATTTATTATCATGATTAACGATGTTTTCTCAAGGATTGATAGAAGTATGGGGAAATCGTTGTTTGCTGATGATGGGGCTATCTGGTTTAGAGGAAAGAATATAGATTATAACACAAAGAAATTGCAAGGTGCGCTAAATGAAGTTGAAAAGTGGTCAAGGGAAAATGGTTTTAAGTTTTCAGTGGAAAAGACAAAAATAATACTTTTTACTAAAATGAGGAGGAATGTGGATGTTAAGTTAAAATTATACAAACAAGAATTAGAGCGTGTAAGTATAGTAAGATTTCTGGGAGTTTGGTTTGATAGTAGATTAACTTGGAGAGAGCATATTGAAAAAATGGTGGGAAGATGTAAGCGTGTTAGTGAATGTAATGAGATCTATTTCAGGTCAGGAATGGGGAGCAGATAGATTGGCTTTAAAAACTATATATATTTCTATGATAAGATCTATAATTGATTATGGTTGTATTGTATATGGTTCTGCAAATAAATCTCATTTAATTAAATTAGAGAGAATTCAGTCTCAAGCACTAAGAATTTGCTGCGGAGCATATCTAACTTCTCCAGTTTCGGCTCTTCAGGTAGAGATGGGTGAAATGCCTTTGCAGATAAGAAGACAGTAATTAATGGAATCTTACTGGGCAAATTTAAAAGGTCAGAGTGAGGATCACCCAACAAGGAAAGTAATGAGTCCTAGTTGGGAATATGAGAAGAGAGAGTGTAATAGTTTTGGATGGAGTGTGAGGAAATTGGTTAGTGATATGAGATTGGAGGAGGTTGGATATGCTCCAATAATTCCTTTATCTCCAGTACCATTATGGGTCATGCCCCAACCAGAAGTAGATTTAAGTTTATTAGAAAAAAGGCAAAAGGAGGGTTCATATGAAACAGAAGTATATAATGTAAGGGAGTATATTGGGTCAAGATATGGGGAGTATATGCACATTTTTACAGATGCTTCAAAAGATTCAAAAACTGGTCATGTGGGTTCTGCATTCATTATTCCAAAGGTTAAAGTGTATAAGAGTAAAAGGATATCAGATTGTTTATCGTGTATACTGGAGAGATGTTTGCATTAATTATGGCAATAAGGTGGACTAGGGAAGTTAAAATATCCAAGGCAGTAATATGTTCAGATTGTAGTTCAGCTCTAATAATTTTGAAGGAGATGATGTCAGAAACAAGACAATATATGGTAATAGAGATAGTTCAAGAATTATATTCAATTAAACAAGCTAATTTAGAGGTACAGTTTTTGTGGGTTCCAGCTCACATTGGGTTGAGAGGTAACGAGGAGGCGGATGCATTAGCAAAAAAGGCAATAGAACGAGAAATAGTAGATATACAGAATTAATTTAGCAGGTCAGAAATTAAATCAATTATTAAAAACCATATTTTGAAATTATGGCAGCAGTATTGGGACAATGAACTAAAAGGTAGACATATGCATCAAATACAGTCAACAGTGGGTAAGGGAAGAATATCAGGTAGGAGTAGGAATGAAGAGAATATGATTACAAGACTGAGATTAGGACATACAATATTGAATGGTACATTGCACTTAATAAGTAAGCATCCAACAGGTTTATGTGAGGTATGTGAGGTTAGTGAAACAGTTGAACATGTAATAATGCACTGTAGGAGATATAAGGTTGAAAGGAAAGAGTTGAAGGAGGAATTAAATAAAATCGGAGTAAAGTTGAATATTCAAAATATATTAAAATCAGATAGGAGTATAATACATTTATTGGTAGATTATTTGGGAAGTACTGGGTTAAATAAGCGTATTTAAAGTGGGTTTTTATTTTAGTTATTTATTTTCTATTTATTTTATTTTTTTTTCCTGTCATGGGGGCTGAGAGTGGATGGAGGAGCTGAACACGCATGCGGGTAAATAAGGGGAATTTATGTTGGTTATAGGAGGTGTCACTGGTCCATTTCAGATATAGGTGGCGGTAATGCACATATTTGTTTGCGATCCACCGTAAAAGAAGAATGAGAAGAAGAAGAAAGAGGGAAGTTTATTCCAGCAAACGCTGTGGGTGAGACGGGGCGATCAGTGGGTTGGAGGGATGTATTGATGTGGATATTACAGACTGGGCGAAGACAAAACAGGGTACTGGGCTGAAGAAAACACTGAGTTAAGTTGTTTGAAGCATTCCTTTTGAAGTGATTGTGTTGATGTGTATTATTACCTTGAAGAGATTGTTTACACTGAGAAGTCACTGAAAACGTATTGAGAAGAGGAAGGAGTGTGCTGAAAGGTTGTGGTTTTGACGTTTCCATATGGTCATCCTCCGGACCGACCCTTTCCACTATCCAGGACCTATTTCCCGGCCCAACGTGGTGATCCTCACCCTAATTCACCGTCAGTGTGTGGCGTGCAGTGGGTGAGTCTTTTTGATGTGTGTACACCTGAAGAATTGTAGTGTTGTGCTGTGCCAATATTGTCAGCGATCACACCCCAGACCGAAGAAAAAACCCTGCATTAGAGGAAGTGAATTGGTGACGGTGGGCGGCTGTTATATATATATCTCTGACTGACTCATTAACCCCTTCCCCCACCTGGTGGTGGCGTGGCAACTGTATGAAGTATGAGCTTGCTGTGAATATTGTGTGGAGTATCGAAGGAGGAATTTGAAATTGGCTGCTGCATAGAAGGCGCTTATGTGCTGTCTCCGATATGATTATACGTCTGAGTGCTTTCAGGTGCCCGCCCCTGTCTAGTTCTCTTGTCCCGCTGTTGGGAGAGGGAAGCGATTGGCCCACTCGAGCAGCACATCACATGGTGTGGTACCCTGCCTCGATCTACCCACCTTTGTAATACCATCTGTGGGCGTGCTAGGCCCAGTGTGCAGCAGCCTCGACCTGTACCTCCATCTGCCCTGCTTGTCAGAAGCGAAGAGGTGTTGTATCTCTCCCTAAATGTTCATTGAAGTAGTATACTGTTAAAGGAACTCTGTGTGTTTATCTGCCGCCAGTCCGCAGGATTGAGCCAAGGGCTCTGTCGTCGTGGGACTGTTCTACTACGTGTGGGAAGTCAACTTGTTCCTTAGAAGTCTGTCCTAGTGAGGAAGGCTAGAAGTCCGCTGAATGCAAATACGTCCTCCCCAGCCACCCGAGCCTTGAAGCGCTAAAACCTGACGTCCGCCTATCTACGGGTCTGTGACCTGACGTCCGCCTATCTACGGGTCTGTGAGTTGCATCCATTCCCGCTACATGCGTAGCATACTCACCTGTATAATTGCTTGTACACCCAAAGCCAAGAGCCTAGTGTACCTTCCTGTATACTCACCTGTACGCCCAAAGCTAAGAGCCCAGTGTACCGCCCTGTATACTCACCTGTAATTCATGTGTGGATAAAGAGAGGAAGTTGGGAAGACCTACCTGCACATCCCCGTGAGAGTCAGAAGCGGCTCGGATTTAAAGTTCTCCAGTCCCAAAGAGCTAGGCCTTTCTTCTTAAAGTATCCCTTTCCCCCTCCCCATACCCTTTTAAATAAATAAATATTGTTTTAACTAACCTGCTCTTGTCTGTTTGGTCGTTGGGGTGTTTTTGGGACCTCCTTGGGGTGGAAACTGAGAGAGGAGCGAGACTCACGGTAGTGGTGGTCCGCTCCGACCTGTGACACAGTGGTAGTGACGCATAACTTTAAATGACGTTAAATGTCAACAGAACTCAACTGCACTGTGTTGCCAAGTCCGTGTCTTTCTCCTTGTCCGCGGGTTGAAGCGACCCCAATTATGTGATTTATAGACCCAGGAATGCAACTTTTAGCAAGTAACCTTGCCAAAATAACATATTTTGCCAACCAAACGCCATTTTTTTTCCTGGAGAACCCCGCCCGGAAAGCTATTGTTTTGGGCTATAGTTTTGAGTAGCAATTGCGCGACTTTGCAAAAACGTGGCAACCCTGTCTGCACGCGCGCTGGATTATGTAACGTTACAAGAAAAAGATGAGTGTAAACGATCTTTGTGTATCCTTAAATTCTTTTTTACAATACTGGCAGAGTACTTATCAACACGATCATAATTTCTGAGAGAAATGGTGAAGTTGAATGCATATACGAACAAGTTCTCCATTTAGGATAAGAGCAAATTCAACCCAAGTGCCTTCGATGACGTGGATGATTGTTACTGTTTATCATCTGTCCATCATCGTCTAAAGCCCGCTCTGACAATTTCATTGGTCCAAACAGTTTCTGTTCTGTGGGCGGGGCTACATTCGGCTGGCATCCAGGCTAAGGCTTAGCCCTAATTTATGTCTATTTCTTTAAATGAAATGAACTTGTTTTTTTGAAAATGTGTTAAAAAACAATCACAGGTAAGAGTAGAACTTTGAATTGTTTTTACACAATGTCCATTGTACTTTTTTTTAATTATTATTATTTTTTTAACAGCATTTTTGTTAACCAAACAGTGATTTATGTTTTTATTTACTATTTCAGTGAAGTGAAGGAATTTGATCGAATGATAGAGAAACAATTGAGAAAAGAGGGAGAGTATCCAGTTGGTAGGTAGTGCTGCTGCATACATCAAAATGTGTGTTTTAAATATTTAAAGGACAGAAAAAAGTCATGTTATTGTAGAAATAACATGTTATTTCTATTCAGATTTCCTGCATACATTTTTTTTTGCATATAATGTGTGTGCTCTGTGGTGACTAAGAAAATAAAAAAATAGAGAGTTGAACAAGTTCAACTCAATGTTCCTTATATCAGTCACTTCTCATCCTTCTCTCTCTTAGGTGTCAGTGAAGACGTTGTCCATGAAGTTCTTCCTAAGTGGTTCACGTCATGAACAAATTTGTTTTTGTGTGTTCAAATTCAACTGTTGCAATATTATTTAATAAAATATACACAATCTTAAATCTACCCACAGAGTCATTCTTGTGTATTCCCTCTGTACTCTGACTGAAAGGCTATACCATTCCTTTTGTTTATTTTACTAGATGAGTTATTAAATTATGCAACTTGGATCCAATAATTACTCAACATTCCTAGAAACCAGATTTAACTACAATAACAAAAGCAGTATTTGGGTGTAATAAACCTTTTAAAACCTCTAAAAAAAAAGGAAAGAAAAAGGGTAAAAATATTGCCTTGGTCACTTGTTTCTGTTCTCCAAATTGTTCCTGGGATTGCAGTTCTCCGATTCGATAGGTGGCGCTGTCACAAAAAATAGGGTCCTAGAAATGCGGTCCTGAAAGTGCAGCCGCCGGTTGTGCAGGCAGATAATGTTGGAGAAGTGGTTGGGCTCGCATCATGCCCCCTTGTGTTTGTGTGTGTTCTGCGTTCCAAGGTAAACATGCTGGCGAAAGGAGCCATACGTAGACGTGGTTCCTCTGGCACTAGTCAGGATTTACAGCAGGTACTTCCTTGTCCCAAAAAGGATGGCAGTCTCAGACCCATCCTCGATCTCAGATATCTGAACAGGGCCCTGATAAAGAACTCATTCAGAATGATCACTTTGAAACAGATCTTCCTGCAAATACGCCTGGGAGACTGGTTCTTTACCCTGAATATGAAAGATGCTTACTTTCACATCCAAATAGCCCCCCATAACAGGCAATTTTTGAGATTCACCTTCTAGGGAGTGGCATATGGGTTTACAAAGAATGGTGTGAAAATGCCTTGTTGATGCTAGAGGTCAGAGGAGAATGGCCCAACTGATTCAAGCTGATAGAAGAGCAACTTTGACTGAAATAACCACTCGTTACAACCGAGGTATGCAGCAAAGATTTGTGAAGCCACAACACGCACAACCTTGAGGCGGATGGGCTACAACAGCAGAAGACCCCACCGGGTACCAATCATCTCCACTACAAATAGGAAAAAGAGGCTACAATTTGAAAGAGCTCAACAAAATTGGACAGTTGAAGACTGGAGAGTCAGAATTTGGCGTAAACAGAATGAGAACATGGATCCATCATGCCTAGTTACCACTGTGCAGGCTGGTGGTGGTGGTGTAATGGTGTGGGGGATGTTTTCTTGGCACACTTTAGGCCCCTTAGTGCCAATTGGACATCGTTTAAATGACACGGCCTACCTGAGCATTGTTTCTGACCATGTCCATCCCTTTATGACCACCATGTACCCATCCTCTGATGGCTACTTCCAGCAGGATAATGCACCATGTCACAAAGCTCGAATCATTTCAAATTGGATTCTTGAACATGACAATGAGTTCACTGTACTAAAATGGCCCCCACAGTCACCAGATCTCAACCCAATAGAGCATCTTTGGGATGTGGTGGAACGGGAGCTTCGTGCCCTGGATGTTCATCCCACAAATCTCCATCAACTGCAAGATGCTATCCTATCAATATGGGCCAACATTTCTAAAGAATGCTTTCAGCACCTTGTTGAATTAATGCCATGTAGAATTAAGGCAGTTCTGAAGGCAAAAGGGGGTCAAACACAGTATTAGTATGGTGTTCCTAATAATCCTTTAGGTGAGTGTATGTCAAAATCTGCCCTCCAATCAAAGAAAATGCAAACTTGGATACAACACCCAAATCTCAGCTACCAGTGACCCTCAGGTTATTTAGCATAAATTAAACATACTTCTTATTTCCATACAACAAGTAAAACATTAACAAATATGCTTTTAGTTAGTTGCATGTTTTGCACTTAAATTCGGTGAGCCTCTACAAAAATGTGGATTTATGTTTTGAATCTTTCTTTTAACAGATGACAGTTTTACGGCTAGTTCCAGCTTTGTAAGCACACTTTGTTCCCTCGGGATTAATCCTGACTAAAAACCTGTTGAGTGAATCAGACAACAACTATTTTAGAAATGGAGTAACAAATCTAACAGTTCAGAAAAACAACAACATACTACAAAATAATAGTAATAATTATTTAAAAGGGGGCGCTGTTCCTTACGAAGGATGTAAGACGTGTATCCCCGCGGCTCTGTGAAAAAGTGTTACATTTACTCATTTATTGGCACAGTTTTGTATAATTCTTTCATACATGTTGTAAAACTAGGTTATTAACATTACTAGGACAATTTATATCGACGGCAATTCATGAATATGTCGTCATCTCGAGCAGCGGACGCGGGTAAGAGCGGCCGCGGCAAAACTGTTCACTCGTCGGAAGATGCTGATGAGGCCTCAGCAAACACCAAATCTACTGACAGTTCATCTACGAACATAACTCTCCTCCAGAGCATGCTGGAGTCGGTCAAAAATGACATATGCACGAAAATTGACTCCTGTCAACAGACTTACGGTCAGAGATCGCCACAGTTAGACAGGAGGTTACAGGCTGGCTAGGCCCTATGCAGCAGAAAGTGGGCGCCACGCCGACACGATCAAAGATCTGGGCGTTCAGCATCCGATCACAGTGACCGCATAATTGAAATGGAATCAGTTATCTCCACGCTGCAAAAACAGGTGGGACAACTGGATGCCAAATGTGAAGATCTGGAGGAAGATCCAGAAGGAATAACATTCGCCTCGTTGGTCTACCAGAGGAGCCGAGGGTTCGCGCCCAGCTGACTGTGTTGCGCAACTTTTGCAGAGTTTGCTGCATCTCCAGGAGAAACCTCTACTAGATCGGGCACATCGCACACTGCGCGAGAGGCCACGGAAGGGGGAACCCCCCCGTCCCATGGTCATCAGAGTTCACTACTTCCAAGCCGGGATGAGATTCTCGACGCGCCGCTGCAGCTATCTCCTCTGATTCACGATGGGAATAAGTTATCTATCTTCGGACTACACAACGGCTGTTGTTAAGAAACGGGCTGCTTTCAAGGATTCAAAACGTCTCCTGCACTCATGCCCCGGGGTTAAATTTGGCCTTCTGTTTCCTGCTGTGTTGCGGATCACTCTTCCCAATGGTGCTGTACATAAGTTTGAGGACCCGTCCGCTGCATCTGACTTTATAAAAAAGACTGTTGTGCCTGCAAACACCTGAGGTAAATAATGTACTGGAGTTAGTTTGACTCAACACGTTTTGTCCAAACGAACTGACAGAATATGGCTAACGACACAGTCCTCCTGCTCGATAATTTGTCTAAGAATGTTGTCTCTAATAATAATCAGGTTTAATTTAGTCTAACACAAGTTTGCACATGTGTGTGTTATTGCCGTCGTGGAAGTTTAACCCTTAGTTTACATTTCACTGTGTTCTATTTTGTATTATAATTTCACTTTCTCACAGGCGGCATAAAGTTAACTGTGGTTGTATGTTCAAAGGGTATGCGCGTGTCTCAGTTGGGGATGCTTCTGCCGGGTGTGGGGGTGGGAAAAGGGTCCTGTTTTTTTTTTTTTTTTTTTTTTTTTTTCTTCTCCTTACCTTGGTCTCTGCAATTTTTCTGTCTTTCACACAAAATTTGATCCATATCGTGTATGATGCAACCTAGAATGACACAACTTCTAGGTGGGAGGAGCTTCACTTTCGTTAGCTGGAACTGTAATGGAGTGAACAATCTAGTTAAGCGTAGTAAGATATTACATCATCTCCAACATCTAGGGGCCCAAATTGTCTATCTTCAGGAAACACATCTTAAAGTTCATGACCACCTAGTGTTAAGGAGAAGATGGGTTGGTCAGGTATTCCACTCCAAATTTCAGGGTAAAGCCAGGGTGCAGCAATTCTTATACACAGGTCAGTTCCTTCATGTGCTCTGATGTCATAGCAGATTCTAATGGGAGATTTATCATTGTCTCTGGTAAAATCAATAATTTTCCAGTTCTCCTCGCGAATGTCTACGCACCTAACTGGGATAACGATAATTTTTTCCGACATTTATTTTCTGCACTGCCTGATACCTCTTCGCATCATCTTATTTTAGGAGGTGATTTTAATTGCTGGATTAATCCCAAACTCGATCGCTCTTCTGTTAGACACAACACGCCATCAAAGTCTGCACAGGTGATTCAGTCTTTTATGGAGGAGTTTAAAGTCTCTGATCCTTGGCGTTTTTTTAACCCTTCTGGGAAGGAATACTCATTCTTTTCTCAGGTGCATCATACCTTTACTCGGATTGACTTTTTCTTGATAGATAATAGGTTAATTTCTTCTGTTGAGACATGCTCATACAACGCTATCGTTATTTCAGACCATGCACCGGTTAGTATGAAGGTTTGTTTCAGAGGGCTTGATGGCACACGGCCGCCTTGGCGTTTAAATACTCGTCTATTGTCAGACAAACATTTTGTGGACTTTGTATCTAATCAAATAGATATGTTTATATCAACAAACAAGTCTTCAGATGTTTCAGCATCCCTTCTTTGGGAAACTATGAAGGCATACCTAAGGGGGGAAATTATTTCATACACTGCATATAGGGAAAAAATGAGGAAACATAAAATATCTGAGATCATTCAGAAAATTGCTCATCTAGATAATATCTATGCAGTTTCTGCCTCCCCAGATACGTATAAGGAGCGCCTTGCTCTACAGGCTGAATTTGACATTCTTTCATCATGTTATGCAGAGAATTTAATGCTTAGATCCAGGTACAAGTACTATGAAGAGGGTGACAAGGCAAGTAAGCTGCTGGCCCATCAACTAAAACAAGATTCATCCTCTCATCTAATTCCTCAGATTCAAACTTCGTCAGGGTAACAACAAATCCCCAGTTAATTAATGATCATTTTAAAGATTATTTTATTTCTCTATATGCATCTGAACATACTGATAACCCTCTTGCTTTTGATGCCTTTTTAGTGAGCTGAATATACCCACTGTTGACTCTGCTGATCAGTTAGAAAATCCTATCACTACAGAAGAACTAACTCGGGCAGTTGCCACTATGCAGAATGGTAAATGTCCAGGGCCAGATGGGTATCCAGTAGAGTTTTATAAAATATTTTTAGATAAATTGGCCCCTTAATTATTGACATGTATTTTGAGTCATTTGATTCATTCATGCTCCCCAAACACTGAACCAGGCTTCTATCTCTTTAATTTTAAAGAAAATAAAGATCCCCTTAACTGCGCTTCTTACCGCCCGATCAGTCTCCTTAATGTTGACTTTAAAATCTTATCAAAGTTGCTAGCATTACGTTTGGAATCCGCCTTATCTTCTATTATTTCTCCAGATCAGACTGGGTTTATTAAAAATAGACACTCGTTTTTAATATAAGGAGACTGTTTAATATTGTATACAATCCCTCCTCTTCTATTGTCCCAGAGGCTGTAATCTCATTAGATGCAGAAAAAGCCTTTGACCGGGTGGAGTGGAAGTATCTTTTTTACACTCTAGAGAAGTTTGGTTTTGGCCACAGATTTATTTCTTGGGTGAGGCTACTGTATTCTGCCCCACAAGCATCTGTCAGAACCAATAATACTCGTTCAGCATACTTTCCCCCACCGGTCCACCCGCCAGGATGCCCTTTGAGTCCACTTCTCTTTGCCATTGCTATTGAGCCCTCTCCATTGCACTGCGATCTAATACTTCTATAATGGGCATCAAAAGAATGGGCACAGTGCAAAAGTTTCTTTGTATGCCGGATCTCCTTCTCTACATTTCGGATTTGGATAGGTCTATACCTGCAGCTCTTAGTCTCTTAAAATCCTTTGGGTTAATTTCTGGTTATAAATTAAATCTAAGCAAGAGTGAGATTTTTCCACTAAATTCTGCGGCTAGGAACTACCCTTTACATAACTTTCCATTTAAGATTTCACAACATAGATTTACTTATCTTGGTGTTTGCGTCACAGATACATTTAAAGATCTTTTTTAAATATAACTTTTCTAATTTGCTACTCCAGATGGAGAAAGATTTTGAGCGCTGGTCACTACTTCCCCTGTCCTTGGCTGGAAGAATCAACTCGGTTAAAATGAATATTCTTCCAAAATTCTCTTACTACTTTCAGTGTATACCCATTTTCCTTCCTTTATACTTTTTTCGGAAAATTGACTCCCTGATTTTGAGATTCATTTGGAATAAAAAGATCCCAAAAATTCGAAAGGCATTCCTTCAGAGACCTAAAATTATTGGGGGTATGGCCCTACCTAATTTTCAGTTTTATTATTGGGCTACAAATCTTAGGGCCATGCAATACTGGTTAAATCAAGATCACTCCCACGATTCATCTGTGTGGCTTACCATGGAGGCTACCTCATGTATGCCGACCTCGCTAGCAGCATTATTACATGCTCCAATTAAATGTTCATCCTCTCCCTATACTAAAAATGTTATTGTTAAAACTACATTAAGAATTTGGAAACAATTCAGACACCATTTTGGTTTACAAACCTCGTCTATTTCTGCACCTATAGCAGAAAATTTTGCTTTCCCACCATCATTAATAGATAGGACCTTCTCTCAGTGGTCAACATTGGGTATTATAACATTTAAGGATCTTTATATAGATAATGTGTTTGCATCTTTCCAGCAACTACTTAAAAAATATGCATTGCCAAAACATAATTTTTTCAGGTATCTGCAGGTTCGCAGTTTTGTTCGGGATGCACATCCTCAATTTCCTAACCTCCCCTGGTGCTACTTCCATTGACTCCTTCCTCAAATCCATCCATACTATGAAGGGTATAATCTCCCATTTTTATGAAATAATCTGTACCTTGCAAGAAAGCTCACTCACATCTATTAAATGTCAGTGGGAGGAGGATATTGGAGAAAATATTCCTCAAGAACAATGGGAAAAGATTTTACACCGTGTGCACACCTCATCCTTTTGCGCCAGACATGGTCTGATGCAGTGTAAATCCTTCATCGCACCCACTGGACCAAAGTTAAACTTTCTAAAATATATTCGATGTAGATCCCATGTGTGACCGCTGTCATCAGGCCCCTGCGACTACTGCGCATATGTTTTGGTCTTGTCCATCTTTACACAAATATTGGTATCAAATCTTTAAAACACTATCTGAAACTCTTAAAATTCATGTTGAACCTTTGGTCACAGCTTTATTCGCACTCTCTCCCTTTCGCTTGTCACTCCAAAATATAAGACTGATTTCGTAGCGTTTGTTACATTCCTGGCAAGACGTCTAATTTTAATAAATTGGAAGTCACCTACACCCCCTACTCATTCTTCATGGATTAAAGATATTTTTTATTTTATCAAACTTGAAAAAATCAGATATACAATAAAGGGATCTTCCGATAACTTCTATAAAATCTGGGTTCCTTTCCTAGAGTGTGCAGGATAGTGAATGTTCTTAAACTCCTGTCTACTTAGCTCTTCTGGCAGTTAAGATTCTTCTTCTTCTTACACCTGTGATTTCAATTAGCAGATGGTTTTTTTTTTGTTGTTGTTTGTTTGTTTTTTGTTTTTCTTTTTTCTCCTTCAGATGTTCTTGTGTATATTGTATGCTCTTCTACTGTTATTTTATTTTCTCCTTCCCTTTATTTGTAGTTTATGTGGAATGCTCTATGAATGCAATTCGTCAGATTCATAATTGCGTATCTCATTTTCATTTATTTATTTTTCCTTAATTTAGAATTACCCTTGTTTAGTTTTTATGGCCCTTGTTATTAACAGGAGAGATGGACTATTATACATATATGGGATATTTCAATGGTATCTGTAATTACGTGATTTGTTCTGTTTTTGTGGAAAAAATCAAAATAAAGTAGGAAAAAAAATTATTTAAATAAAATTAAATGATAAAATAATAATATATAAATTAAAATTAAAATGCACAACTGTGGCAAACTCATGTTACATTATTGCACAATGTTTTAACATGTACCTTTCAATGAGTTCTAATGTGGCACTGGCTGACTCCTTGGTATTCAATGTTAAAAACACAGAAGACACTGAAAAACACAGTGCCACAGAGAAATCTAACTGCTCATCAATGCAATGTGTGTCACTTTCTCAATGCTGATCATCCACTTATGATCTTATGAAATATGAACTCACCATAAAAACTGCCAAAACAAATTCATTATTTACCATATATTTCATACTTACCATGCATGATGAGCCTTGGTGTGACTGGTAGATGTAGATTATTTTCCACTGACATTCGGGTTGAAGTTTTCTTAGGAAAAGCAATTGCCCTATGTTGGTGTTGTTTTGTATAAAAAAGTTAGTTGGTTAAAAGGAATTGCAAAGTTTGCATCTGTACATTGTGGCAAATCCTGACTAACCAAGAAAAAGCAAACGATAAAACAAGTTGTTTATCAGCAAGAGTTCAATTGCTGATAAATGCAATTACTCCAACAACAACAAAAATAAACTTCTACTAAAAGGTATATTACCTAGAGAGGTGTTGTGAGGAGAGTTAAAAACTTGCTAATCAGGAAGATATTTCAAACCATGCATATAAACGATCTAACTTTACATTATGTATTTTAAAACACAAATATTTGAATCTTTTACTTACTTTTAAATCGTTTAAAACATACAAATCTACTATTAGAGTTCTCAACACAGCACTTAGCGGTAGCAAACAAACTCCAAATGGGTGACACCTGGGGCCTATTGCACAAAACTAGGATAGGGATTAAGCCGATATCTTATGATCTTGTTATCTGTATGCAAAATTTTATACACACGCTGTCGTGTAAACTTACCCTGAAGGCACACTCACACCAAGAACAATAATGATAACGAAAGATAACTGTATATTAGCGGATAAATTGAGCCAGGATCACCAAGATATCCCGGCTTAATCCCTTATCCTAGTTTTGTGCAATAGGCCCCTGCTCGTTTAGGCTCAAACATTCAGCCCTTGTCTATGTATTTGTCTTGTATGCGTATATATGTGTGTTAAAGCATTAATCCTTGTTTTCTGACTGAAGATGTTAACAGTTTGAAATAAACTGTGACGTAATGCATCATGGGAATGTAGACCAGTAATTTACTAGTTAATATTACAGTTTTTTCCCTTCATGGGCACTGAAAATAATGAACTGTAGTTTATTATTAGTGCGGCAAAGCCTCACCTCATATCACAGTAAAATACCTTTCACTGATGTTAAAGTTAAATACTGGCGATTTTACCAGTGCATGTGTCACAGCCCTGGCCCCTTGGACGAACCCTTGCTGGTTCAAGAAAGGCGTGGCAATTGGAGCGATGGACAAGAGGAAAGTTGTCTTCACAGATGCCTCCAGGACATGTTGGGGAGCTCTGTGCTACACCCACCCAGCCTTTGGTGCTTGGAGCAACCTGGAAAGTGAGCTACATATCAACTGCCTAGAAATGATGGCAGTACATCAAGCTCTCCAGGTTTTCCTTTCTCTTCTGGTGGAACACCACATCTTGGTCAGGTCAGACAACATGACAGTGGTGTCCTTCATCATGCACACTGGTGTCAAATCACCAGGGCAGCCTCTCTTCAAAACCCCTCTTCACTCTAGAGAAAACTATCCTAGAGTGTGCACAGTGCAACATACTCTCTTTGAGAGCAGCGCACATACAGGGCATACTGAACATAGGGGCGGACATGCTGTTCTGGAGCAACCTTCCCTCAGAGCGGGGTTCAGTGCACCCCTGCTCAGTTCAGAGAATTTGGGATGTCCTCGGAAAGACAGAGGTAGACCTCTTTACCTCAGATAACAATCATCACTGCCCTATATTTTTCTCCAAAGCCATGCAAGGACATACTGGCCCACGATTGGCCCAGCCTCCTCCTTTATGCTTTTCCCCCGATCGCTCTGATTCCTCAGGTAATCAAGCGAGCCAGGGAGACAGCCCACAAAGTCCTCCTGGTGGCTCCTCTTTGGAGGACCCAACCATGGTTCTCAGAGCTGTCTCGGTTATTACCCCTGAGGCCATCAATCAATCAATCAATCAACTTTATTTATATAGCGCTTTTACAATGACGATTGTTTCAAAGCAGCTTCACAGTGTTAAACAGGACAACATTGCAACAACATTTGATTTGGCTAGTTTAATTTGGATAGTTTATAGAATTATTAACTATAATTTGGATAGTTTATAGAATTATATATGACCAAATTAATAAATTCTATTTGTATATTTAGTTGAGTAACTTGGATCATAATTTGAGTGTCCCCAACTGAGCAAGCCAAGCCAAAGGGAGGTAGAATATGATTAGGGAGGTAGAATATGTTCATGCAGATTGCATTAATATGTGCTTTATAAGTACTTATAAACAGCCAATATCCTAGTAAGATGCATGCTAATAAGCAACTACTTAATAGTGAGAATTGGACCCTAAATCTGTTGAGAAACCACACATGAAGGTCCCACAGCTCTGGTCTGGGGTGCCATATAGTCCCTCTCGCTTGTGAGAGGAGGTCAAGGTTCCTTGGTTCCTTGCTCAGTGGCAAGGAACCAAAACTCCATCAGGGCATGATGGAGAAAAATAAACCTTGGGAGAAACCAGACTCAGTCGGGTACCATTTCTCCTCTGGCCTATTATTAACAGTGTATAATTATTACTCTGGCAACCTTGCAGGTCATAAATCATATTAGATAGGAATATTCGAAATTTTGGGTATCACGCACGAGACGGGCTCATTTAGGATGGCCGATTACACAAGAATATGAATACTTGAAAGATCGGAGTTATTGCGCCGGAGACGGGTTAATTGAGGATGACGTGCCGGTGAGGCAAATTCAGAGGAGACACTAATGGACAATCCCCATGGGGACCTCCTCTCACAAGCGAGAGGGACTATATGGCACCCCAGTCCAGAGCTGTGGGACCCTCATGTGTGGTTTCTCAACAGGTTTAGGGTCCAATTCTCACTATTAAGTAGTTGCTTATTAGCATGCATCTTACTAGGATATTGGCTGTTTATAAGTACTTATAAAGCACATATTAATGCAATCTGCATGATCATATTCTACCTCCCTAATCCTACCCAATGCCTAAACTTAACATCCTTGCTAATTACAAATAAGCAGTCATTAGGGGTTTATTGAGGCAAAAGTCATAGTTAAAAGTTAGTTAGTGAGAATTGGACCCTACTCTAAAGTGTGACCTAAATGTCTTTAAATAAATAAAAAAAATGAATGAAAATACACTTGACTGTTAAGTGAAGTCAACTTTATTTATATAGCGCTTTTTACAATGCTGATTGTTTCAGTTTCACAGTGATAACAGGAAAATAATGCAACAGAATTGTATTCGGCTGTACAGCAACAATGTGGGCAGATCAGTAATATAGTTGATATAGTTAATTTAGTTTAGGAATTCAACTTATTTGGATATTTAGTTGAAAATGTTGTGTCCCCAACCCAGTAGTAATATAACTAGTTAGCAGGGTTAGTAAGTCAGAGATAATTCTGTAAAGTCTCAGTGGGGGTGGGAGAGAGAGACACTAATTCCGTCTTCCTAATCCTTCATTCTGCACGTCTTCTGCGCTCCAACACAACTAACTATCATACTCATAAACCCCTGAATATGGGAGAGGGATTGTCAGCACACACACATCCCTAAACCTGCAGAGACAACAGAGGAATGTAAGACAACGGGACAGAAGTCAAGATGGGCGAAGCTCCAAAGGTACGTTTATCGCTTTATCTCTGTCAGTTTAACCACACACAACCTTTGTGACCAGAAAACCCAAAGTAAACTACCATTTCTGCTAGTTAAAATAATTTTCACCAGATTACAGAAGGTCACGGTGATTTTGAAAGAACACATTTATATACACAAGTGTATTAAAGCCCAAATGAACTAAAAATAAAGATTATTTACTGACATCATTGGTTCTGTGAAGAACCTTTAACATCCACGGAACCACAAAAGGTTCTTTAAGAAAAAGGTTCTTCAGATTATTATAATTACACAACTGTACACTGAAAGGTTCTTTGGGGAAGAAAAATATATTATTCTATGGCATCATGTGAAAACCACCTTTTGGAACCTTCATTTTTTAAAAGTGCAAGTAAGTTTGGATACATCATCTGGCAAATACATAAATATAAAGATAGTATATGTTGAATAATCTGGATGAATTCTATATGCTTTAGGTTTGAGTACAATTTAGCGTACTAGAACGATTAGCATTGCCTTATGTAACATTCAGAGATGGGTCACATGACCCAGATAAATCTCATTAGTCTAAGCCTTAAGCACATGAATGGGGTTTGTGTTTTACTCTCAGAGTCTGAATGTCCAATTACAATTAGACATTTTGACTACAAACATACACTGCCACTGTCTTAAATACACACCATGTTCTGGAGTAAATTTGCTGAGGCATAATGCTATTTGCTTAATCTGTTCACCTCAGAACGAAGCTTAATCTGTGCATGCTTGCTTACTGTTTAAAGAAGAAGAAGAACGTTATTATTATTGCAAAGGCAAGTGCATCACTATTATTGCTACAGATTAGGATTTGATATACCAGCGTTATCATTGATCATTGATTGGCTATCATTGATTCTATTACAGTTTTTATTTATATTTTGAATTCGTTTTTTTAAAGTTTTAATAATTTTGTTGTGTCATTTTTCAGTTTTAGTTATTTTAGTAGGCTACAATAAAGTTAAACTAAATTAAAATGAGAAATGTTGCTTTATAAAATAAGCTTTTCATATATATTTGATTTTAATGATAGTTTATTTTACTCTTTTGTTCAGTATTATTCTATTTTCATCTAACAAAGGTTGTTTTTAAATGGTTTTAGTTTAGTACAATAACCAACGCTATCTCACGACCAATTGCATATATTTTACGAGGTGGCTATTTTGTACGACCAGACGCTTTTGCCTAAACCCCAGTGATGGGTAGGTTTAGGGCGGGTTGAGGTAGGTCATTCAGACGTATTCATACGAATTTGCCAACTCGTCAAATATGTACGATTTAGTAAAATCGTATGAATTCAGACGAGTGAGGTCGGACAAATTGCATTTAATTAGCCACCTCGTAAATATGTACGAATTGCCGTGAGATCGGGTTGCAATAACCATGGAATAAACCTCTAAGTAAATAATTCCTCAAATAAAATTTGTGTTACTATTGATCAGGGCTTGTTTTTATCAAGCATCTTAGAATTACTCACAAGAACACTGCTAAGAATTGACTTTTGGGTAAAAATTATTGTCTCAAAGCTGCGCTTAAAAGTCAGTTATCAAGCCTCTCAGTCACACTGAGTTAAGTCAAGTGAAGTGTAGGACTACATCTTAAGTGTCAGTCTTAGAGTTGATTCAGGACACTGCTGTCCCACAAACTGGATTTTGGATGATGTCATAGGCATGAACCAATCACTGAATATTCAGTGTTATTATTTCAGAATATTCTCAGATAAATCCACATTGAATGGTGAAATTTCTAAGAGGAGTTTACATTCAACACACATTTGACAATAAATAATTTTAAAGACAATACATTACAATATATATACACATTTGAACTGTGCTGTAAACTGACATGCTGATATATGGCCTAGATTTTATATATAATCAGTAGAAATGATCAGCCACCATTAATTTCAAAAGAGGGGCCTATTTTAATGACCTATAGTCTGAAGCTCACGGCACAGGTGCACTTAGAGCATTTCTGAATTCACTTTTGCTAGTTTACCAAAAAGGGTCTGGGTGTCAGACGCATGGTCCAAAAGGGTTGTACCTAGTCTCTTAATGAGTCATGGGTGTGTTCTGGGCTTAACGTGCAATAAATCCATCAGAGTCTCATCTCCCATTCCCTTTAAAAGCCAATTGTGCTCGCACCATGACGGATCCGCTATTTACATGGAGGAATTTGCAAGCGGAAAGACTTGTTTCCCCAGAACACATGGCGCCAGTGCATTCGTTATTTAAACAACGTGGAGCTGGACGTGAACTAGCAAATTACACTAGCATCACGTCTGGCTTCGCCATGTGTATGATAGGGCCCTTTAAACCTGCTAACAATTTTTGCTTCCCAAAACATTGCGGGAATGTTAATTTATGGTTTTAAAAAATAACAGCAGCGTTCCTAACAAGCAGCATTAATGAAGATAAAATGGTAAAGCGTGGCACTAGCAATGCCAAAGTCATGCGTTTGATTCCCAGGAAATGCATGAACTGATACATGTAAATCCTAAATGCAATGCAAGTCGTGTTGGGTAAAAGCATAAATGTGAATGATCCTAGAATGATCTAGTACAAAATATTTCCTGATCCTGTTCTCCCCTTTTCTCCTTTCTAAAACCAAAGTGCCACTTTGAACTGTGCATGCTCTAATAATGAGTGTTTGTGCTCCTCAGGGTTTGCTGTCGGTAATGCAGAAGCTGAAGGGATCCACAGAGCTTGAGCTCAGATTAGTTCTGTTGGGTCTGGACAACGCTGGTAAAACCACACTGCTCAAGTGTCTCGCCTCAGAGGACGTGAGCACCATCACGCCAACACAGGTGCGTCTAAACGCACACAAATCATCCCTGCTCAAAAGCCCAACGTAAACCAGCACGAGTTTACTGGCAGTTTAATGCAATTTGTTTGGAGTTATTTGTTATTTTTTATTTTATTTACCTTTAAATTACTAGATTTTATCAATAAATAATAATAAATAATTTTAGAACATTCTTCAATTTTTTTCAAAATAACACAATTTCACACTTAATCCTTTTAATTCAGCTCAAAATATCTCACATTGGGTGTCTTTGCTGACCTCTTGTGGAAAAATAATAATATAAGAAGATATTTCATCATGACTCTTGATGACCTTATAGCACTATATGGAGCAAATGAGCTGTTCCGCTGGGTCCTTAAGTCAGTTTCTGAGTGTGCATTCAGGGCCTGTATTTATCAAGCTTCTTAAAGTGCCATTTTAGTCTTAAGTGCTGGGAATTCATGAAATGTACTCCTACTTTCAAACTTAAGTATAAAAGCAAGTTATCGAATTTCTGAAAGCTAAGAATCACTTTTACTCTCTCACTCTCGAGAAGTCTCTTAAGTGGTTAGGAGTTGCCAGTAGGGGCTTGTGATGGCACTGAGGAGACAGAGACGTGTGTAAATCTTTCAGGAGAGAAAGAATATTTTTAAAATGTTTGACGACGAGCAGTTCATCAAACGGTATCGTTTGGACAGAGCAGGAATCATCAAGCATGTCAGTTAACAGCAGTTAACAGTTTAAAATTTGAATTAAGACATGGTGGAAAACGTGTAAATCTTTCATTTCCAATGTGTATATCATAATGTATTATCTTAAAAAATTTGTATTGTAAAATTTGTGTTGAATGTAAACTCCTCTTAGGAATTTCACCATTCAATGTGAATTTATCTGAGAATATATTTTTAAATAAGGAAATGTATTCAGTGATTGGTTCATGCCTATCATCATCCAAAATCCTTTGTGTCACAGCAAAGTGCCGTGAATCTTCTCTAAGACTGACACTTAAGATTTAGTCCTACACTTCACTTAAATTATGACTGAGAGGCTTGATAACTGACTTTTAAGCGGAGCTTTGAGCCAAGAATTTTTTTACTTATAAGTCAATTATTAGCAGTGTTCTTGTGAGTAATTTTCAGAGGCTTGATAAATACAGGCCCAGATACACATGTAGACATTATACAATATTTTTTTGGTATGTGGCTCAGATTGACCCACGAGGGAAGGATTTGTTACTTTATTTATTTATTTAAGTGCGACAAAAGTCCAAGAGTATTGGATCACTTTGATGAACACAATTTTTAATAAAAAATAAAATAAAATAAAACGTTTTGGGTAAAAATTACCTTGGGAGAATTGGCATTAGTGTGTTTACTAAGCTAAAACTGTGATGCTCTTTAAAGAATAAGCACAGAAGCTCACTAAATATTGATTAAAACATTCCATTATTGAGTGCTGTATATCAATGGCTGGCCCATAAGTTATGCTGCATTCACATGCTATTGGAAAATTCCTATTTCCCACTTCTGAAGTCATAATTATGAGCTTGTGCAAGTGCTTTGTTATTGGACAGAGCAGGAATAATTGAGGTCACCGGGTTTATTCTTGCCTATTTATTGGGAAAATCTTATTAAAGCCATAATGATATTTTCCCATTCATTGACAACCATATTCACTGCACTATCTAGAATCTAGATAGTCAGCTTGCTGACGAATGTGGAATTTCAGTCAAATACAGGCTATTTTTGCTGCGTATAAAACATACAATATGCTTCAAATAATTTTAACACATATGTAAATGTGCACTTTAATGACAAGACAGGGTGATGCAGCTGCTGTGGAAAAACTAATAACCAAAACCAGTCGAAGCAGCAATCGTTCTCTCTTCTGGCATTTTTTAAGTTTATGACCTGCCCAAAGCGGGAATTATGTAGGCAGCTCGCTATAGCTTTTGGAACAGAGCCTGTTGGAACATGCAGAACCTGTTATATCAAATTACATATTCTTTGATTTACAAATGAATTTATTTTGGGTGATGTTGACCAGTATGATGTTTTCAGGGCTTTAACATCAAGAGCGTGGCATCTCATGGGATGAAACTGAACGTGTGGGATATCGGCGGACAGAGAAAGATCCGTCCGTTCTGGAAAAAATACCTAGAAAACACAGATTTATTGGTGAGAAATTATTAACTTAGAAAGACTGCACAATACTACAAAGAAATGCATTAGTTATATGTGTCAAATGTTGCAATTTGTTAACTAACTAGACTTGTGTGTTGGTTCATCTGTAGGTTTATGTCATAGACAGCGCTGACAAGAAGCGGTTTGAGGAAACAGGATTGGTAAGACAGGAAATTATGCAAATGCACATACATTCTTCCAGGGACAAACCCTGTTTGTTGTTTTTTCCTTGTATATTAGCAGTAAGCTGTATTAAATTACACAGTAAAACATGAAAAAAACATACAGAGGTGTCCACAAGTCTTTACTAAAAAAGTCATTTGACTCTCATGACACTAAAATAATTAAATAAACATTAATTTAATGTAACATAAATCTGTAATGTGCATAACTGATCAGACAAAACTGAGAAGAAACATGATTATTAAAATTAGAAAACATCAAATGTGAAGTGTCAGACAGGGAATAACAGTTTTTTACTTCCATAAACGGTATTACATTACGGTAAAAATTACATCTATTACTGTTAAGGGAACTACAGATAATAACATAATTACATAAATAATATGTAATATTATGTGATATGTGATATAAATGCTGAAAATGTTTTTGTTGTTTAATATTTTGTGGAAACCCTGATTCACTACTATGCTAAAGTTTGGGTCAATAAGATAAAAAAAAGAAATGCATTGATGTATTAAATTGAACAGAACATTGCCCTAAGCATCACACTGCCTCCACTTTCGGTGGTGGACAGGCGTCAGCATGGGCACCCTGACTGGTCAGTGGTTATGCCGCCCCATACACAACAAACTGTGATGCACTGTGTATTCTGACACCTTTCTATCAGAACCAGCATTAACTTCTTGAGCAGTTTGAGCTACAGTAGCTCGTCTGTTTGATCGGACCACACGGGCCAGCCTTCACTCTCCACGTGCATCAATGAGCCTGGGCCGCCCATGACCCTGTGGCCGGTTCACCACTGTTCCTTCCTTGGAGCACTTTTGATATATCCTGACCACTGCAGACCGGGAACACCCCACATAATCAATGTTATTTACTTCACCTGTCACTGACAGGTGACACAATTTTATGCCTGATCTGTGTATATTTAATTTAGAAAACAGAATAGAAACATTTTACTTTTGGAGCCCAGTCTTCTCTTCCCTATTGTGACTTACACTATATTGGCAAAAGTTTTGGGGCATCTGCCTTTGCATGCACATGAACTTTAAAGGGGTACTTCAGCGCTGGGAAGATGGGTCAGTAGAAATGTGAAATTATTTCTGAATTTGGTGCCTTCTAGACTGAGAAAACACAGAAAATGTATTTTTGTCTCATGGGGATGAAAGACAACAATTCCCAGAATGCACTTCGCTGATCACTTGCCTACCACGTTCATTTTCAGAAAATCAGTTCAGTTAGAGACACTACAATTAAAAACTGAACGTGTCTGTTCGATATAATGCAAGTGAGCCGATTGAGCATCACGGCACAAAAGCAGCAGGATCGGATTACAGTCATCACATTGGCTGAGGTAATCGTGGGATTCGCGGCTGCGGCTGCATTCACAGCGCGTGATCAGTCTGGCGCGTGTGCAGTTCATGTCTTTGGAAGCTTAACTTTCATAGGAAGTTCATTTTAAAAGTTGAAACACTCACTTTGGTCTCCACCGCTCCGTTTACACGAATCTCCGCAGCGCCGCGTGCTGTGAGTGTGATGTTGAAAACATGTGGAAATAGCGCCTCCTGCTGGCTGTAGTCTTCAGCCTCTGGACAAAAACTCCTCCGATAGCGCAAAATGATGATATTTGCATCATCTGAGGAATTTTTCCAGAAATAAAATACATAATTCTCTCATCTCAGGGTCATATGAGGGGGGAAAGTACCTGAAGTAACCCTTTAATGACATTCTTAATCCATAGGGTTTAGAAGTGTGTTTACAGGAACTTTTGACCATTCTTCTAGAAGTGCATTTGTGAAGTCAGGCACTGATGTTGGATGAGAAGGCTTGGCTCGCAGACTCCGCTCTAATTCATCCTAAAGGTGTTCTGTCGGGATGAGGTCAGGACTCTGTGCAGGCCAGTCAAGTTCCTCCACACCAAACTCGCTCATCCATGTGTTTATGGACCTTTATGGACCTCTAGAGTCCAGTGGCGGTGTGCTTTACACCACTGTATCCCACGCTTTGCATTGCACTTAGTGATGTAAGGCTTGGATGAGCTGCTTGGCCATGGAAACCCATTCCATGAAGTTGGTGACTTCTGTGCACTGTGACCCTCAGCATGTGCTGACCCCGCTCTGTGATTTTACGTGGCCTACCACTTTGTGGCTGAGTTGCTGTTGTTCCCAGTGGCTTCCACTTTGTTATAATCCCACTAACAGTTGAGTGTGGAATATTTAGTAGAGAGGAAGTTTCATGAATGGACTTATTGCACAGGTGGCAACCTATCACGGTACCATGCCTGAGTTCACTGAGCTCCTGAGAGCGACCCATATAGTGTATTTCCGAGTGAAACGGTTTCTGAAACGAGAACAAATGTAGGGCGGGGCTTGATTTTGTCTGTGGGGAATGGATTGGATGGTTGTGGTTTGTTATTGGTGGATTTCATGTGAGTGACAGGTTGCTCCACCCTCGTCATCAGAGAAGAGATGAGATGAAGAGGGAGAGGAAGATATTCTGATTCAAGATTACCAGGAACATAAATTACGAACAATAATGATATGCACAGATAAACCATTTATAATAAACAAATTTCGACTTTGAATAGCATGCTATGTGTATGTCTGTAGGAACTGTCAGAGCTGATAGATGAGGAAAACCTTGCGGCGCTCCCATCCTCATCTTTGCCAATAAACAGGATTTAAATACAGCGTCTCCAGCCAGCGAGATCGCCGAGGGTTTGAACCTGCACACATACAGAGACCGAGTCTGGCAAATCCAGGCCTGCTCCGCGGTCACAGGAGAGGGTGTACAGGTGAGGGACATGGGGTGCTAAAGCCTCACATATAAACTACTAACTAAGCAGTTTGAGGGGTAAAAACAGATTACCAGGTGCAGCCATCACCTAAATCTTCTTCCATTTTCTCTGTGTATTTTCAGGATGGTATGAATTGGATCTGCAACAACCTAATCAGGAAGAAATGAAATTTTCTGAGCTGTACAAGCATATGCACCGCAAAAACATATGTTCTTTATCAGTATTTTTTGTCTAGTTTTCCAGAACAAATATCTAAACATTCTTAAATAGAGATACATTTACTTGAGATGCTAAATGACTGAAGATGTAAGGTCTTGTTTTCTGAAAAAAAATTAACTTTTCTCTTTGAATTAAGAAACATTTTCACAATACACTTAATACAGCACAAATACACTTAATTTTGATGATTGTATTCAGAAAGCAAGGAACCATATCTGAAAAAAAATAATAATTCCATCTTGATTTAACAAGCTTGATTTAGTAAAAAACGTGATGAAAATACTGAATAAGAAAATTATTTTTCTGCGGTGCAATAACCACAAATGATGATTTGCATAAACTCAGTACAATAAGTGTTTATATTTTCCTTTAAATATGTCTGTTTCTATTTTTGTAATGAAGTAATTTACTTTATTTTAAAATGTTTGCCATTACACTGCAAAAAATCTTGCACAGTATTTTTTTTGTCTTTCTATTAAAAATATCAAACACATTTTTAAACCAATATAGATTTACTTTAGAAGCAAAATGACTTAAGATATCAAGTCTTATTTTCTGAAAAAAGCATACAAATTAAGTGAGTTTGTGCTTAAAAAAGTAAAATAAAGATTTTTCTAACCCCACTGACATTTTTTTATGTTTTAACTATAAAATCATATTTTAGAAAATCTTTTTTTGTGTGTCTGTATTCTCAATTTGATATGTGATTTCACGATTTCTCCCATTTCTGATTTCACAATTACTGTATGATTGTATGAACTTCAGAATTAAATTGTAATCCATCCTATAGTACCCTATAGACAGACACAAACAATAACAGCAAACTACTTTATTTTTATTGAGTTTTGTTTCAAATGAATCATACTGTACCATATTGCACTGTACTTTCAAACTGGCTGTTAAATTTCAGTGAAATTCGTCAAAAAATACTGACAATGTGTTATTTTTACATGCAATTTCAGTTTTGTGTAATGTGATCATCTTGGATTAGTATGTGTAAAATTGCAAAAATATCATTTATTCATGCATGACGGCGATTTAAACCTAATTCACTTCATTAAAGTCCCTGTAAAGGCAATTCTGAAATTTGTTTCTAAACACATTAGAAATGTTAGAAATGTATTGTTGAAACACATTACAAAGACTGTGAACTATGTAGAACTGAATTCAGAAGTCAGACAGTTTTCCACCATTGCTGTGTTCCGGATTTTTGGGCGGTTAAAACGGAGGCTCGATGACGCACTGGAGCCGCTTGGCATGTGGCCCCTCCCCCATAACTAGAGCACATTCGTAATTTCGCATCAGTTCACCCGCTAGATTATGAGTTACTGTCAGAACCGTTAGTTACTACAGCCTACAACTTACAAAACAGCCTACAAAACAAAACAAAAAAGACGATCTCAAGAAGAGGTGGATTAATTTTGTGAACAGCTACCTTGATGGAGTGCTGACGATCACCACCAACACCTGCCTCTGCAGTGTCTTTACACCGGATAGTTTTACAAACTTTCATCGGCAACAACTGGGATTCACTGATAATCCGCAGCAGAATGAGGCCGAACCGACTATCTCCCGCCCCGACCTTCATCCTCCCGGCCCCGCCGACATCTGGTGCTGTCGTGACTCGTGAGCTGTACGTGAGTGTTGTTGTTGTCTTGTGTGTTTACGGCCGCTTTCCCGCGAGTGGGCGTGGTTTCGGCGCCGATCAACGGACACGCCCCCAGCGTTTGAGAGCAGAGAATGCTGCTTATTCTTTCAAGATTTCGATAAGATATTTGATGTACTTAGCAGATTTTTTTATGATTCAAATTTGGCTAGTTGGTTAATAACACATTTATCTGTGGTGTGAGAAACTCAGAACACATGTTTAACTTTGACTTTACAGGGACTTTTAATATAACTACATGCTATAGAGACAGCTAAGACATGTGACCAACTGGGCGGCAACGTCATCAGAACGCAAAGAATTTTGGGTATGTTTGGCCCGTTTACATGGCCTGGCATAGCAGGGTAGTGTTCTGGCATGAAAATAATTAAAAATGAGAGAGAAAACCAGAATATAATCCTACAAAATGCAGTGGACTTAAGAAAACATTGTTGGACCATATCGCCTAAAACTAAATCCTAATGCATAGACATTAATATGATGAGAAAATAAAGGGAATCAAAGGACTGGATCCTTACGAGCTGAGCGATTGGTCAAGGGACATCAAACTGTTGCCTAACTTCCAGCACCCATATATATGGATTTCTTTTAAAAGGTTTAAAAAGAAAGAAAAGACGAGAGTCGGCGGTTTTTGAATAGCCTATATTGTACGTTTCTAATTTAAAATGTTTGTGATTTTAGGCTATAACCTATGTTTAAATGTATTGCCACTTGTGTGTGCTAAATCTAAAGTACTAGGCTATATAAAATTAATTAATTAATAAACGTTTAAATGTAGTAGGCTACGTTAAAACCTGACATCTATCAAAGTGTAACCAAAGAGAATTGCAATTCTGACAAGCCATGTTCAATAACAACTTTTGGATTTGAAATAAAAAATAATGAATAAATGCTGTGTTTGTGGTATACAACAGCGGATCAGTTGCGCACTGCAAACGCAGCATATGTGAAAGCACAACAGTGCGGCTCCTGAACCGCAACACGCTGCGTGTAATGTATGTGTAAAAAAGGGCGTTAGTGTTAGTGCGTACATACACAAAGTTTTTAGTAAATTCAAGTCGCTTCAGCAGGCCCAGATGGATGGGTCCAGGTCCAGGTCCAGAAAACTGTCATCCGTGTGAAGGTATACTAATGTTTTAAGCACCACATGTCACATACCTGTCCTGTCTTGTGTGCACATGTGGGTTTTGTTAGTGTGGCCATGTGCCTCTGTCATTGTCAGATCCCACCCCCTTGTATCTCGTTATTGGTTTAATTTGCCCCACCTGTGTTCCCTCATTCCCTGCTTGATTTCTCCCCTTTATAAGTTCCTGTGTGTTTGCAGTCCTTGTCGGATCGTTGTATCGTCTACGTCTCCCAGTTCCCCGTGATCGATGTTGGTTTGTGTGAGTTGTGTTTTGCTATTTCATATTATGTGTTTTTCCCCATCGTGGGTTTTTGTTTTGAGTTTATGTTTTGTTTATAATTAAATCCCTTTTTTTCTCTGCACTTGAGTCCTCGACCCTGTTTTGTCCCTTGTTTTATGTGACCGAACGTGACAGAACGATCCGACCATCAGAGGACTCAGCAGAATCTCCCTGCCCTTCCGCTGCATCAGGAGAAGGACAACTAAGCAGACTCCTTTCCCTTAAGCAGGAGGGAAACCGCATTAAGGAGTTTGCTTACCGGTTCCTGTTTGCAGCGGAGGGGCTTAACATCAGTCAGGCGGAACTTAAGGACATATTTAACAACCGTTTTAATGATCCTGTCATCGCCTGGGAGATGGGAATGCTGGGGACACTATCATTTTGGCAGTTTGTGGGGTATACGTATGACCGTGGTGGGGGCGGAGTGCCCTGGAGGGGTGGTCTTCCACCTCTTGGGCCACCCCCATTTTTTCCCACAGACTGTCAAGTCCCCAGTCCTCCGATGACCCCTTTCGGGGAGAGGGAGGAGGAAGAACGGGGTCACCCCTCCGGTGGTCCCTGTGCCGATGGACCCTGTGCCGGTGGATCGTGTTCCGGTGGATCGTGTGAAGGTGGTCCCTGGGCCGGGGGTCTGTGTTCCGGTTCCGGTGGTCCTTAAGCGGAGGAGGAGAAGGAAGGCGCGCACCGTGACTGTTCCGGTGGTCTCAGTGCCGGTGGATCTTGTCCCGGTGGTCCCTGTGCCGGTGGATCGTGTACCGGTGGTCCCTGTGCCGGTGGATCGTGTTCCGGTGGTCCCAGTTCCGGTGGATCGTGTTCCTGTGGTCCCTGTGCCGGTGGATCGTGTTCCGGTGGTCCCTGTGCCGGTGGATCGTGTTCCGGTGGTCCCAGTTCCGGTGGATCGTGTTCCGGGGATTCCTGATCCGGTGCTCCCGAGTCCGGACATGGCCTGGAGAGCTGTGACAGGATACTTTATGATGGCCTTCTGGAGGGCTTGGGAGAAGCACAGGACTTTCTCCGAGCCCCCAGAGGCAGTCCCGGTGGATTGTGTTCCGGAGGTCCTGCTCGTGGACCCTGTGCCGGGCGGACCCTGTGCCGCCGGACCCTGAGCCGGGCGGACCCTGAGCCGGGCGGACCCTGAGCCGGGCGGACCCTGAGCCGGGCGGACCCTGAGCCGGGCGGACCCTGAGCCGGGCGGACCCTGAGCCGGGCGGACCTGAGCCGGGCGGACCTGCTTCCGTGGTCCGCTTTCCGTGGACACTGTGCCGGAGAACCCTGAGCCGGAGGACCCTGAGCCGGAGGACCCTGAGCCGGAGGACCCTGAGCCGGCGGACCCTGAGCCGGCGGACCCTGAGCCGGCGGACCCTGAGCCTGAACTCTGCTGGCCGTCCCGGCCGCCTGAACTCTGTTGGCCGCCCCGGCCACCTGAACTCTGTTGGCCGCCCGGCCGCCTGAACTCTGCTGGCCGCTCCGGCTCCCCCGGCCGCCTGAACTCTGCTGGCCACTCCAGCACCCCGCCGCCTTAACTCTTTGTGTTCCCTGTCCCTCCCTTGGTTTCCCCTTCCTTATCTGTTTCTCCCTTGTTTTCCCCTTCCTTATCTGTTTCTCCCAGGTCTGTCCCTCCCGCCCCGCCCTGGTCTGTCTCTCCCGTCCCGCCCTGGTCTGTCCCCGCCCCTCCCTGGTCTGTCCTCCCGCCCCGCCCCTGGTCTGTCCCTCCCGCCCCGCCCCTGGTCTGTCCCTCTCCCGCCCCGCCCCTGGTCTGTCCCTCCCGCCCCGCCTGGTCTGTCCCTCCCGTCCCTAGTGGAGCGTCTGGTAGCCGCTATTTAAGGAGGGGGTAATGTCACATGCCTGTCCTGTCTTGTGTGCACATGTGGGTTTTGTTAGTGTGGCCATGTGCCTCTGTCATTGTTAGATCCCATCCCCTTGTTATCTCGTTATTGGTTTAATTTGCCCCACCTGTGTTCCCTCATTCCCTGCTTGATTTCTCCCCTTTATAAGTTCCTGTGTGTTTGCAGTCCTTGTCGGATCGTTGTATTGTCTACGTCTCCCAGTTCCCCGTGATCGATGTTGGTTTGTGTGAGTTGTGTTTTGCTATTTCATATTATGTGTTTTTCCCCATCGTTGGTTTTTGTTTTGAGTTTATGTTTTGTTTATAATTAAATCCCTTTTTTCACTGCACTTGAGTCCTCGACCCTGTTTTGTCCCTCATTTTATGTGACCGAACGTGACACCACAGTCCTCGCTCTCTCTCATCTATCTGCATGCAGTCAAAATTCAACAAACCTCTAAACCGTCATTATTTTTCCACGCTGAAAAACAATAAAGGGATATCTTAAGCTTTATGTCACTTCAATCGTGAGAACGACTATTGCAGTTTATAACACAGCAGGTAGACGGCATGAACACTGCGTTCTACCCTCCATGCAAAGAAGTCTGGCGCCCGACATTTGTGCCGCGGATTCCCAAAATGCCTAGCGTTCACCACCGGGAATACGTCATGATGACGACACATCTCACAGCAATCTCTATTCTTGTCATGAGCGTCAAGGTGTGGTGGCGCTGCGGTGCAAATTCCACTCATGTTTAGTACATGTTAACACAGAGATTTGTAGAAAAAACATAAACGAATGTCCACTTATTGGATTTCTGGAGGGACAGCAAAGGACGCTGACTCCAGGCCTATGTGGTCGATTCTGTGTTAAGGTAAGACATACTATTCCCAATTATGTACCAAATCATAATTACAATCACCTGTTGACATCACCTCTTTCAAATCACATCATTATTTAACCATTTTACCTCATTACTAGCCCTTAATTTCTCCTGTCCCAACTTTTTTTTAAATGTGTTGCAGGTCTGAATGACAGGAAAGGATGCATATTTACAAATGACATGAAGTTGACCAGACAAAACATGAAATATTTTTTGTTCATATTGTCTGCAATAAAATACAAGCCAAAGTAAATTTAGAAATCACTTCTTTTTTATTTATTTGCATTTTCCATTCTGTCCCAACTTTTTCTGATTTGGGGTTGTAAAAGAACTGCCGGTAGGCCTATCTGTTTTATGTTAGCATGAGGTAGATTCTTCACCTGGGAAAGTTTCATAAAGATGCCGGCTGGTGAGTGTCCAACGCGTCATGGCACAACAAACCCTTCACCGCAAAACACTTCTACCACAGACACTGTCAACTACCATTTGCCTAATTCTGACAGGCAAAAGCAAGGACAGTTTGTTCGCAATTAACAACCATCATTAAATATAGTTGTGATAACATTCTGTAGTTGAAGGAATTATTAAAGTTAAAGAGAAAAAGGGTAAAGGAAATGAAATATTTTCTGACCCTAACTGGGAGTAGAGAGAGTTTTCTTTCCATCCAGCAGATGGCAGCAGATAAAGCTGGACTGAACACTGAGATCAGTAGTTTCTTTCAATTAGCAGACAAAATACAACAATTATTTACTTATTATTTACTGCATAACAATAAAGCTATCCAGCTGTTGATGGACACTGACTAATATGCGATATTCAAACCACCTGCCTGTTTCAAGCAAATGGCACAAACACTGAGGATGAATGAATGCAGTAAACAGTTTGTGTTGGGAGACATCTATCTATCTATCTGTCCGTCCGTCCGTCCATCTATCTATCTATCTATCTATCTATCTATCTATCTATCTATCTATCTATCTATCTATCTATCTATCTATCTATCTATCTATCTATCTATCTATCTATCTATCTATCTATCTATCTATCTATCTATCTGTCTATCTATCTATCTATCTATCTATCTATCTATCCTATCTATCTATCTATCTATCTATCTATCTATCTATCTATCTGTCTGTCTATCTATCTGTCTGTCTGTCTATCTATCTATCTATCTGTCTGTCTATCTATCTATCTGTCTGTCTATCTATCTATCTATCATCTATCTGTCCGTCCGTCCGTCCGTCATTGAGAAATCAATGATAAGCTCCCCTGACTGAGCCACACGTGCTACAGCCATGATGGTTCTGCTCGACACAATGATGGGTCAGTTACAGCTCATGTCAAGTCGTCACATTTATTTATATAGCGCTTTTTACAATACAGATTGTTTCAAAGCTTCTTTACAGCAATAACAGGAAAATAATGCAAAGTTTGTTTCGGCAGTACTGCAGATCTAGAAGAAAATTGTGTTATAGTCCAGCTTAAGCAAGTTCAGTGATGGTTCATCCACCTCAGTATGCTGAAGACCAAGCTTATGAGCCATCTGACTTCATGCACAAGATCCAAGTTTGCACGTATACTTCAGCTGGAAGAGCCTAGACTGATTGCAGAATCTTTCCTCAACTCTCCTGTCCTTAGAGACAATGAACACCTTGACGTAGAAAGTCTGTAAGCCTCATCAACTTGCTTTGAATAAAATGGCTAAACGATGCACCAAATGTCAGTCCAGGAGACCCTGAAGCCTTTGAAGGTTTAAAAATGTAAGCACTTGTTGGACTGCTTGGGACCTGATGGAGGAGCCGAAGGTGAGATGAGGTGCAGCTCCCACGTAGTTAACCTGCTGAAGTTGCCACCTGATTTAAAAGCTGCCTTCAGGAGACAAATGTTGTCAAACCTTGCCTCAAGCTTCACAATTCCAGAGTTCTCCAAATAGTTGCAGTCTGAATCATCATGTCAAAACAGTGATCTGGTGGAAAACATTCAGCCAAAGTGATGGTCAAAGCAAAGGATTGAAAAAAGCGAAAAAGCAATGGAACAGGCATTCTCGCCCGAATAGTACTTCATCTACTGTCAAACTGGCCACTTCACCAGAGAACCAGGTGAAAAGTAAAGCCTATTGAACCTACTGTGAGAATACAAACCATTTCCTTAGCTGTGCCTCAACTTTCAGCAGCTCATGACTGAACAAGTAAAACACTGGATTCAAAAAAATAAGCGCTGTTGGAAGTGTGGAAGGACACATTTAGCTGCACAGTGCAATCTGAAAAACTTAATGGACAAATGGAAAAGTAAACATTTGCTTATACAACCAAGTCAGTCAAAGAGACCGCACCAGCATCAAGTTCAAGCAACGTTACAAAGAGGACATTTGGGAGATTAACAGAACATTTCAACATGGTCCTCTGTTGGTCATATAATAACGTTCCCAATATGACTTAAGGTGGACATCCCATAATGGTTATTCTATGGTCACACCACAACATTACAAGGAGGACATTTGGAACATTAACAGAAAGTTTCCACATGGTCCTCTGTTGTTCATATAATAACGTTCCCAATATGACTTAAGGTGGACGTCCCATAATGGTTATTCTATGGTCACACCACAACGTTACAAGGAGGACATTTGGAACATTAACAGAACGTTCCCACATGGCCTTGTGTTGGTCATATTATAACGTTCCTGATATGACTTTAGGGGGACGTTCCATTTTGGTTATTCTATGGTCACAGAGCAATGTTAAAAAGAGGATATTTTGGATGTTCTCATACGGTTCCCTGTCAGTCAGATCGGGATGTTTCATTCAGGACTGCGCTGCAGCATATCTTGTTCAGTGCAGTGGTCTCTACACTACATTCCCATAATGTTTGCAGGACCTTTAGGGGACCAACCTAGAATGTTATTGGTTCCATCACATTTACTTAATGTTTTCAGAATATGTTTGTGTGAATGATTGTACACTGGAATGCTTTGCAAATGAGGGTCAGTAAAACACAGGATATTTGGAAGTTGCTTCTCAAAATGGATCAATACCAACTGTTTGTCCAACTTTATAATCTGAACATGTAAGATACGCAAGTTATTTTTTGTGAATGTACGCAAATCGCTTTTGTGAATTTGCTTGGTAGCACAGGGATTGTTAGCTGATGGCTAATGTGGCTAAAGTTACCATTGCCTCTGACTGTATTTACAGAGATCAAAGCTATGTCATTAGTTTTATTTTTAAGAAGTAATAAAATAAAATCAAAATGTGTGCTTCTGAATTGTACAGGCGGTAAGCATTTTTTTGGGCTAAAAATAACAAATACTGGTGTTTGCAAACACACATTATGGATCACGAAGGGTTGGTATTGATCCATCTATTGAGAAGCAACTTTTGTGCAAATCCTGTGTTTTACTGACCCTCATTTGCAAAGCAGTCCAGTGAACATTGATCCGCACAAACGTTCAGTAAACGTGATGAAAGGACCTATATGTCTGTCTGTCTATCTATCTATTTTAATATCTATATGTCCATCTGTCTGTCTTGTCTTGTCTTGTCTGTCTGTCTATCTACAGTATCTATCTATCTATCTATCTATCTATCTATCTATCTATCTATCTATCTATCTATCTATCTATCTATCTATCTATCTATCTATCTATCTATCTATTTTTCTGTATGAAAGTATGCAAGCCAATCCATCAATCTATCTGTCTGTATGTCTCTATCTATCTATTTTTCTATCTATGTCCGTCCGTCCATCCGCCCGCCTGCATCCATCCGTCTGTCTATCTGTTTGACTAAATATGTTTGATTGAATATGAGAACCCATGAACACACTTATGCATCTCATCTCATAAAATGAATGGAGGGACACACACTTCATGAGATATAATAGCAGAGAAAGACTTTTTTTATGTAAATGTTTTAATCTATCTACTCACCTTTGTTGGCAACACACTCTGATATTCATCACGTTCAAGCTCTCATCCCCTCAGTGAGCGTCTCTATGGCAACATCGACCGCCTCTCCTCCCTCTGCTCCCTCCATCCTTTCTTAATTTCTCTGTTTCTTTCGTCCTGTCGCACAGAAGTGAGCAGGTTCTGTAATGCAAACACAAGTGGACCAATCTTCAGAGGAGACACATTTCTACAGATAAGAACTGACAGCAGTTGCACTGGACCGGGTGAGTCTCTTCAATTGTGCCTCTGGTGAAACTTTTAGTTATAATATTTATTGCAAAGCAGAAATGACATGCATGTTATTTTTTGATTGAGCCATCACTTAGACTACTGGTAGGTCAAATTTAAATTGAGATTAATAATCAAAATCAAAATTTTCTATCCAATTATTGTCTTCTAAATGTCTGTATTGTACAGACCTCACATGCTGAATGTGCTGCTGGTCATTAGAATTTGTTGTTTTAAACTTACAAATTATGTTTCTGTTTTTAATTTTATACAATCTGAAAAAAAAAGAATCACAGTTTCCATAAAACATATTAAATACAGCATATCAGAATGATTTCTGAAGTAATGCCTGCTGAAAGGTCATGCCATCTGCCATTTGCCAACATTTTAAATTATACAGGTCCTTCTCAAAAAATTAGCATATTGTGATAAAAGTTCATTATTTGCCATAATGTAATGATAAAAAATTAAACTTTCATATATTTTAGATTCATTGCACACCAACTGAAATATTTCAGGTCTTTTATTGTTTTAATACTGATGATTTTGGCATACAGCTCATGAAAACCCAAAATTCCTATCTCAAAAAATTAGCATATTTCACCCGACCAATAAAAGAAAAGTGTTTTTAATACAAAAAAAGTCAACCTTCAAATAATTATGTTCAGTTATGCTCTCAATACTTGGTGGGGAATCCTTTTGCAGAAATGACTGCTTCAATGCGGCGTGGCATGGAGGCAATCAGCCTGTGGCACTGCTGAGGTGTTATGGAGGCCCAGGATGCTTCGATAGCGGCCTTAAGCTCATCCAGAGTGTTGGGTCTTGCGTCTCTCAACTTTCTCTTCACAATATCCCACAGATTCTCTATGGGCTTCAGGTCAGGAGAGTTGGCAGGCCAATTGAGCACAGTAATACCATGGTCAGTAAACCATTTACCAGTGGTTTTGGCACTGTGAGCAGGTGCCAGGTCGTGCTGAAAAACAAAATCTTCATCTCCAAAAAGCTTTTCAGCAGATGGAAGCATGAAGTGCTCCAAAATCTCATGATAGCTAGCTGCATTGACCTTGCCCTTGATAAAACACAATGGACCACAGCAGCTGACATGGCACCCCAGACCATCACTGACTGTGGGTACTTGACACTGGACTTCAGGCATTTTGGCATTTCATGCAAAATCTGAGCGACTGTCCAGTGCTGCTTCTCTGTAGCCCAGGTCAGGCGCTTCTGCCGCTGTTTCTGGTTCAAAAGTGGCTTGACCTGGGGAATGCGGCACCTGTAGCCCATTTCCTGCACACGCCTGTGCACGGTGGCTCTGGATGTTTCTACTCCAGACTCAGTCCACTGCTTCCGCAGGTTCCCCAAGGTCTGGAATCGGTCCTTCTCCACAATCTCCCTCAGGGTCCGGTCACGCCTTGATACAGCACTCTGGGAACAGCCTATTCGTTCAGAAATGTCTTTCTGTGTCTTACCCTCTCGCTTGAGGGTGTCAATGATGGCCTGCTGGACAGCAGTCAGGTCGGCAGTCTTACCCATGATTGCGGTTTTGAGTAATGAACCAGGCTGGGAGTTTTTAAAAGCCTCAGGAATCTTTTGCAGGTGTTTAGAGTTAATTAGTTGATTCAGATGATTAGGTTAATAACTCGTTTAGAGAACCTTTTCATGATATGCTAATTTTTTGAGCTGTATGCCAAAATCATCAGTATTAAAACAATAAATATATTTCAGTTGGTGTGCAATGAATCTAAAATATATGAAAGTTTAAATTTAATCATTATATTATGGAAAATAATGAACTTTTATCACAATATGCTAATTTTTTTAGAAGGACTTGTACATTCCAATAGAAAACATTCATTTTAAATTGTGATAATATTGAAAAACTGGGAACCACTTTATATTAGGTGTCCTTAACTGCTATGTACTAACATTTTAATTTATAATTTGATACATTGCACTTATTGTGTACATACATGTTTTTACATTGTACTTACATTTTAAAAAATGCCTGCATGTGTTTACATCTGTAATTAATTTCTGTAGTTACATTTGTAATTACACAGTTGACACTTCCCTTACACCTAACCATACCCTTAAACTGACCCATCCCAGCACACCTGTCCCTAACCCTACCCTTAAACTTACCCATCCCACCACACCTGTCCCTAACCCTACCCTTAAACTTACCCATCCCACCACACCTGTCCCTAACCCTACCCTTAAACTTACCCATCCCACCACACCTGTCCCTAACCCTACCCTTAAACTTACCCATCTCACCACACCTGTCCCTAACCCTACCCTTAAACTTACCCATACTACCACACCTGTCCCTAACCCTACCCTTAAACTTACCCATCCCACCACACCTGTCCCTAACCCTACCCTTAAACTTACCCATCCCACCACACCTGTCCCTAACCCTACTGTATCCCCTCAATATCAGCAAAGGTGTTTTGCAGCACAATATGAACACAGTAAGTACATTGTACTTATTTTTTAATGTAAGTACATAGTAGTTAAGGCCACCTAATATAAAGTGGGGCCAAAAACTGTTTTAAATCATTTATAAAACTGTAATTATGAATATCACAGAGTCCAGAACACGTCCAATGTAAAAATAAAAGTCAATAAAAATAAAAAATTATATTTCACATTCTGAAAATAAATTATTCTTAGATCATTAATATCCTATATAATTGCCACATCATTTGCCACATGCATAATATTTAAAAAATAATAATAACGGCTCTAAAATACATAAATTTAGTATAACAGTGTTTTACTTTCTTTGATTTTGCAGTGTTTTCTTGAGATTCGTCACAGTAAGTAAAGATGTTTTTTGAAATGACAGCACTATATCCTCCTCACCCCTGTGCTGTCTTCACCACAGCAGGTTACTGATAATAACATACACATAATACCCTCGCCGCCATGGCACACCTCAGCTCAGAGGCATCAGTCTACGGCGGTGGGAACGTGACATCTGCGGTGACCCCAGCTGAGACTGCGACCCCAACGTTCAGCCCTTCTGAGGACACATATGTTCACACCATCCTCATCATCATCATCTTCTGCATCGCGGTGCTTCCTGCTCTTGGTGGCGTTCGTCACACCTTCTGCTTCCACTGTTCACTGCAGACGCCACCCAAAGATGAGCGACAAAACTCCGGGTGCAGCCTGGACAGAGAGGACGCCACCTTCAGGTGCAGTTCCTCCAGCCCCTCGGTGGGAAACACCATCTGAGAAAGACTACAGGTCCTGGTGGAGACGACAGCTGAGATCAACAAAATCACTAGTTATTACTTTTTTATGAACCACAACCTGGACTAAAATTCCCATCAGGTAACCTTAGTTTTGATTTGCTGTTCAAAAGTTTGGGGTCAGAAAGATTTTAAATAGTTTTTTAAAGAAAGTAATAATTTTATTCAACACACACAGTTTCTGCCAGTCTCATGTTAATCTTGAGTACCTATAGAGTAGTGTTGATCCTTCAAATCTCCCAAGAGTCTTTAGTTTTATCATATTTATAAAAGACAGATACACAGATTCTTTCTGAAAACAGCCGAGCTCGTGGAGGAGTGCAGTGGGCGGAGCTAAAGACACACACACATACACACACACACACACACACACACACACACACACACACACACACATCATGGCATTATCTCTGGATAACTTTAGATTCACTATACGCTGGTTTTGTTCACATTTATGCCTTTGCACGCAGATTGCCAACAAAACACACACATTTGATGCAGTTTCACTCACCGGCTGTGGTTTCAACTCATGACCGGGAACAAACACACACACTCCAGAAAAATGAACTTTTGAACACACTTCTTTAGTGACATTGTTGATTTTGTGGTCTAAAAACGAAATGCCAGCACTGCCGACGGCTAGACACGCTCTTGCTCTGGTTAATGCGTGTGTGTGTGCTCATCAGGGAGAAGTGCCCATACAAGCAGTTCCACCCTTAATGATGTCATACAGGGCCATACTCGAAAAAAACTTTCCAAAACTTGTTTGAATCCTGAAGGAGTGTATTTGGCACTCGACTCATTTTTTTTTTTTTATCATTACTTTGGCCACGTTTATCATGAGAATCAACTCATTAACAGTGTAAACAATTCAGAATGCATGAAATAACATTAGACCCCCCCACCCCACACACACACACACACACTTTAATGTGAGCAAAAGTGACAGTAAAGACCTTTTATGTTACAAACTATTGTATTTCAAATAAATTATCTAGTAATGATGATCAATTTAGCTTTGATCACAGGAATAAATTAAACTTTACTATATATTCATATAGAAAACTGCTGTTTTACATCATAATAACTTTTCACTGTTTCTACTGTATTTTTTATCGAAAAAATTCAGTCTTGGTGAGCAGAAGAGAGACTTCTTTAAAAAACCTTTAAAAAACCTCCTGCAAGCCCCAAACATATGAGCAGCGCTATAGTCATTTTATTTGTTTGCATGGAACACCTGAATGACATTTACTGTATATGTAGAGTTGTAGTTATATGTGTATGTATTTTTATTTATTTAGATACACTCTTAAAAATAAAGGTTCCAAAAGGTTTTCTAGTGATACCATTGAAGAACTATTTTTGGTTTCCCAAATAACCTTTCAGTCAACAGTTCTTAAAGGAACAGTTCAGCCCAAAATTAAATTTCTGTCATTAACTCTTCACCCTCATGTCGTTCCAAACCCTTAAGACTTTCGTTCATCTACAGAACGCAAATGAAGATCTTTTTGATGAAATCTGAGAGCGTTCTATGCCTTTATTGACAGTCTGTGCAACTACCACTTTCAAGAAAGGAAATAAAGACATCATTAAAGTAATCCATGTGACTGCAGTGGTTTAACCTCAATTTTAGGAAGCTATGCAAGTGCTTTGTGCAAAAATAAATAAATAAAGTGGTAAAGTATATTTTTGTTTTGTGCTCACCTCACTTCATAAAATTGAGGATAAATCAATAGTGTCACATGGATTACTTTAATAATGTCTTTGTGGTAGATGTGTAGACTGTCAATGGAGGGACAGAAAGATCTCAGAAAGGTTTCATGGATGTTCATGTAACCATCTATGCCAATAAAGATCCTTGTTTAACATCATCTGACCCAGAAAGATAACTTCATTGAAATCTGAATCGCATTTGGGAGTGACACATTGCCTTGATGTGCTGGACAGCTAAATTATCCCAACAAGGATTTATACATGTATGTGTGTGTGTATGTATATTACAATAAAGCAAAACAGTCAATATGTTTGATGTATCTGGACATTAGTGAAAAACAGAATATAGTTATATCTTTTTCTAAGCCAGTTCAATTTCTCATGGTCTCATAACAGAAACTGGGATTATTATTTTCAGCATAAATAACACTATAATGCAGCAGAAGTGATGTGTGAAATTATTGAGCCTGATTGTGACGGACTGTAATTAACTGAAAGATGGTGATTAAACGAGTCACACTGTCACTCCTGGTTTATTTTCACCTCACTTTGAGAACAGAAAGAAAACAACACACACATAAATACACACTAGAACCTTAGACAGCCCAAACCTTTAGTGAGATAGAGAGATATCAGACGAATCTCTGAACACTTAAGCGTAACAAGCTAGATCTCAGAAATGTCCTTTTCAAAAGAGATCAGTTGAGCTTCAAAAAGTGTGATCTGTAATGGTAAATTACCACATTAAATCATTTTGAACTGTCCTTCACTTTGTAAAGAAAAACAAAAATAAGTGTTTTCAGTAATACACTTACAATGGAAGTCTGAGGGGAATTTAACTCAGATAGAAATGTTTCTAAAATAGATACAAGACATAAACATGTGTGAATGTATGGCCTGCTTTTCCAGGATGAAACACCACCTACATGGATGACATATGCATAACCTAGACACATTTACACCACAAATAATGCACATTTTTATACAGAAGAATTAATGGCCTCCCTTTATATTAGGTGGCCTCAACTACTATATACATACATTAAAATAAATGTGATATAATGTACTTATTGTGTACATACATCATACATGTTTTTACATTGTATTTACATTTTTAAAAGAACCTGCATGTAATTACATTTGTAATTAATTTCTGTAGTTACATTTATAATTACACTGTTGACCCTTCCCTTAAACCTAACCCTACCCTTAAACTTAACCACACCACACCTGTCCTTAACTTTACCCTCAAACTTACCCATACTACCACACCTGTCCCTAACTTTACCCTCAAACTTACCCATACTACCACATCTGTCCCTAACTTTACCCTTAAACTCACCCATACCACCACACCTGTCCCTAACTTTACCCTTAAACTTAACCACACCACACCTGTCCTTAACTTTACCCTCAAACTTACCCATACTACCACACCTGTCCCTAACTTTACCCTCAAACTTAACCATACTACCACACCTGTCCCTAACTTTACCCTCAAACTTACCCATACTACCACACCTGTCCCTAACTTTACCCTTAAACTCACCCATACTACCACACCTGTCCCTAACTTTACCCTTAAACTCACCCATACCACCACACCTGTCCCTAACTTTACCCTTAAACTTAACCACACCACACCTGTCCTTAACTTTACCCTCAAACTTACCCATACTACCACACCTGTCACTAACTTTACCTCAAACTTACCCATACTACCACACCTGTCCCTAACTTTACCCTCAAACTTACCCATACTACCACACCTGTCACTAACTTTACCCTCAAACTTACCCATACTACCACACCTGTCCCTAACTTTACCCTCAAACTTACCCATACTACCACACCTGTCCCTAACTTTACCCTTAAACTCACCCATACTACCACACCTGTCCCTAACTTTACCCTTAAACTCACCCATACCACCACACCTGTCCCTAACTTTACCCTTAAACTTAACCACACCACACCTGTCCTTAACTTTACCCTCAAACTTACCCATACTACCACACCTGTCACTAACTTTACCCTCAAACTTACCCATACTACCACACCTGTCCCTAACTTTACCCTCAAACTTACCCATACTACCACACCTGTCCCTAACTTTACCCTCAAACTTACCCATACTACCACACCTGTCCCTAACTTTACCCTTAAACTCACCCATACCACCACACCCGTTCCTAACTTTACCCTTAAACTTAACCACACCACACCTGTCCTTAACTTTACCCTCAAACTTACCCATACTACCACACCTGTCCCTAACTTTACCCTTAAACTTACCCATACTACCACACCTGTCCCTAACTTTACCCTTAAACTCACCCATACCACCACACCTGTCCCTAACTTTACCCTCAAACTTACCCATACTACCACACCTGTCCCTAACTTTACCCTTAAACTTACCCATAGCACCACACCTGCCCCTAACTTTACCCTTAAACTTACCAATACCACCAAACCCGTCCCTAACTTTACCCTTAAACTCACCCTTACCACCACACCCGTCCCTAACTTTACCCTTAAACTCACCCATATCACCACACCTGTACCTAACTTTATCCTTTAACTTTACCATACCACCACACCTGTCCCTAACTTTACCCATAAACTCACCCTTACCACCACACCCGTCCCTAACTTTACCCTTAAACTTAACCATACCGCCACACCTGTCCTTATTTTTATCCTTAAACTCACCCATACCACCACACCCGTTCCTAACTTTACCCTTAAACTTAACCATACCATCACACCTGTCCCTAACTTTACCCTTAAAATTAACCATACCACCACACCTGACAGCACAGAGCGGATCATGTGATCGAGTCGGTCCAGAGACACGCCAGCACAGAACGGATCATGTGATCGAGACGGTCCAGAGACACAAAAGCACAGAACGGATCATGTGATCGAGTCAGTCCAGAGACACAAAAGCACAGAACGGATCATGTGATCGAGTCAGTCCAGAGACACAAAAGCACAGAACGGATCATGTGATCGAGCCAGTCCAGAGACACAAAAGCACAGAACGGATCATGTGATCGAGACGGTCCAGAGACACAAAAGGCACAGAACGGATCATGTGATCGAGTCAGTCCAGAGACACAAAAGCACAGAACGGATCATGTGATCGAGTCGGTCCAGAGACACGACAGCACAGAGCGGATCATGTGATCGAGTCGGCACAGACAAACGACAGCACAGAACGGATCATGTGATCGAGTCGGCCCAGAGACATGACAGCACAGAGCGGATCATGTGATCGAGTCGGTCCAGAGACATGACAGCACAGAGCGGATCATGTGATCGAGTCGGTCCAGAGACACGACAGCACAGAGCGGATCATGTGATCGAGTCGGTTCAGAGAAACGACAGCTCAGAGCGGATCATGTGATCGAGTCGGTACAGAGTCACGATAGCACAGAGCGGATCATGTGATCGAAGTCGGTCCAGAGACATGACAGCACAGAGCGGATCATGTGATCGAGTCAGTCCAGAGTCACGACAGCACAGAGCGGATCATGTGATCGAGTCGGTTCAGAGAAACGACAGCTCAGAGCGGATCATGTGATCGAGTCGGTACAGAGTCACGATAGCACAGAACGGATCATGTGATCGAGTTGGTACAGAGTCATGGCAGCTCAGAGCGGATCATGTGATCGAGTCAGTCCAGAGTCACGACAGCACAGAGCGGATCATGTGATCGAGTCAGTCCAGAGTCACGACAGCACAGAGCGGATCATGTGATCGAGTCGGATAAAAAAAAACAACAGCTCAGAGCGGATCATGAGATCAAGTCGGTACAGAGTCATGACAGCACAGAGCGGATCATGTGATCGAGTCGTCCAGAGACACAAGAGCACAGAACCGATCATGTGATCGAGTCGGTCCAGAGACACGACAGCAGAGAGCGGATCATGTGATCGAGTCCGCCCAGAGACAGGACAGCACAGAGCGGATCATGTGATCGATTCGGTCCAGAGACACGACAGCACAGAGCGGATCATCTGGTCGAGTCCGGTCCAGAGTCACGACAGCACAGAGCAGATCATGTGATCAAGTCGGTCCAAGACATGACAGCACAGAGCGGATCATGTGATCGAGTCGGAACAGAGACACGACAGCACAGAGCGGATCATGTGATCGAGTTAGCACAGAGACACAAAAGCACAGAACGGATCATGTGATCGAGTCAGTCCAGAGACACAAAAGCACAGAACGGATCATGTGATCGAGACGGTCCAGAGACACAAAAGGCACAGAACGGATCATGTGATCGAAGCCAGTCCAGAGACACAAAGCACAGAACGGATCATGTGATCGAGTCGGTCCAGAGACACGACAGCACAGAGCGGATCATGTGATCGAGTCGGCACAGACAAACGACAGCACAGAACGGATCATGTGATCGAGTCGGCCCAGAGACATGACAGCACAGAGCGGATCATGTGATCGAGTCGGTCCAGAGACATGACAGCACAGAGCGGATCATGTGATCGAGTCGGTCCAGAGACACAACAGCACAGAGCGGATCATGTGATCGAGTCGGTTCAGAGAAACGACAGCTCAGAGCGGATCATGTGATCGAGTCGGTACAGAGTCACGATAGCACAGAGCGGATCATGTGATCGAGTCGGTCCAGAGTCACGACAGCACAGAGCGGGATCATGTGATCGAGTCGGTCCAGAGTCACGACAGCACAGAGCGGATCATGTGATCGAAGTCGGTTCAGAGAAACGACAGCTCAGAGCGGATCATGTGATCGAGTCGGTACAGAGTCACGATAGCACAGAACGGATCATGTGATCGAGTTGGTACAGAGTCATGGCAGCTCAGAGCGGATCATGTGATCGAGTCAGTCCAGAGTCACGACAGCACAGAGCGGATCATGTGATCGAAGTCAGTCCAGAGTCACGACAGCACAGAGCGGATCATGTGATCGAGTCGGATAAAAAAAAACAACAGCTCAGAGCGGATCATGAGATCAAGTCGGTACAGAGTCATGACAGCACAGAGCGGATCATGTGATCGAGTCGTCCAGAGACACAAGAGCACAGAACCGATCATGTGATCGAGTCGGTCCAGAGACACGACAGCACAGAGCGGATCATGTGATCGAGTCGTCCAGAGACAGGACAGCACAGAGCGGATCATGTGATCGATTCGGTCCAGAGACACGACAGCACAGAGCGGATCATCTGATCGAGTCGGTCCAGAGTCACGACAGCACAGAGCAGATCATGTGATCAAGTCGGTCCAAGACATGACAGCACAGAGCGGATCATGTGATCGAGTCGGAACAGAGACACGACAGCACAGAGCGGATCATGTGATCGAGTTAGCACAGAGACACGACAGCACAGAGCGGATCATGTGATCGAAGTTAGCACAGAGACACGACAGCACAGAGCGGATCATGTGATCGAAGTCGAACAGAGACACGACAGCACAGAGCGGATCATGTGATCGAGTCGGTCCAGAGTCACGACAGCACAGAGCGGATCATGTGATCGAGTCGGAACAGAGACATGACAGCACAGAGCGGTTCATGTGATCGAGTCGGTCCAGAGTCACGACAGCACAGAGCGGATCATGTGATCGAAGTCGAACAGAGACATGACAGCACAGAGCGGATCATGTGATCGAGTCGGAACTGAGACACGACAGCACAGAGCGGATCATGTGATCGAGTCGGAACAGAGACACGACAGCACAGAGCGGATCATGTGATCGAAGTCGGAACAGAGACACGACAGCACAGAGCGGATCATGTGATCGAAGTCGGAACAGAGACACGACAGCACAGAGCGGATCATGTGATCGAGTCGGAACAGAGACAGGACAGCACAGAGCGGATCATGTGATCGAGTCGGAACAGAGACACGACAGCACAGAGCGGATCATGTGATCGAAGTCGGTCCAGAGTCACGACAGCACAGAGCGGATCATGTGATCGAGTCGGAACAGAGACATGACAGCACAGAGCGGATCATGTGATCGAAGTCGGAACTGAGACACGACAGCACAGAGCGGATCATGTGATCGAAGTCGAACAGAGACACGACAGCACAGAGCGGATCATGTGATCGAAGTCGAACAGAGACACGACAGCACAGAGCGGATCATGTGATCGAGTCGGAACAGAGACACGACAGCACAGAGCGGATCATGTGATCGAGTCGGAACAGAGACACGACAGCACAGAGCGGATCATGTGATCGAGTCGGAACAGAGACACGACAGCAGAGAGCGGATCATGAGACCGAAGTCGGAACAGAGACATGACAGCACAGAGCGGATCATGTGATCGAAGTCGGAACAGAGACATGACAGCACAGAGCGGATCATGTGATCGAAGTCGGAACAGAGACATGACAGCACAGAGCGGATCATGTGATCGAAGTCGGAACTGAGACACGACAGCACAGAGCGGATCATGTGATCGAAGTCGGAACAGAGACACGACAGCACAGAGCGGATCATGTGATCGAGTCGGAACAGAGACACGACAGCACAGAGCGGATCATGTGATCGAAGTCGAACAGAGACACGACAGCACAGAGCGGATCATGTGATCGAGTCGGAACAGAGACACGACAGCACAGAGCGGATCATGAGACCGAAGTCGGAACAGAGACATGACAGCACAGAGCGGATCATGTGATCGAGTCGAACAGAGACACGACAGCACGGAGCGGATCATGTGATCGAAGTCGGAACAGAGACACGACAGCACAGAGCGGATCATGTGATCGAGTCGAACAGAGACACGACAGCACAGAGCGGATCATGTGATCGAGTCGGAACAGAGACACGACAGCAGAGAGCGGATCATGAGACCGAAGTCGGAACAGAGACATGACAGCACAGAGCGGATCATGTGATCGAAGTCGGAACAGAGACATGACAGCACAGAGCGGATCATGTGATCGAGTCGAACAGAGACATGACAGCACAGAGCGGATCATGTGATCGAGTCGGAACTGAGACACGACAGCACAGAGCGGATCATGTGATCGAAGTCGGAACAGAGACACGACAGCACAGAGCGGATCATGTGATCGAGTCGAACAGAGACACGACAGCACAGAGCGGATCATGTGATCGAGTCGAACAGAGACACGACAGCACAGAGCGGATCATGTGATCGAGTCGGAACAGAGACACGACAGCACAGAGCGGATCATGAGACCGAAGTCGAACAGAGACATGACAGCACAGAGCGGATCATGTGATCGAGTCGAACAGAGACATGACAGCACAGAGCGGATCATGTGATCGAGTCGGAACAGAGACATGACAGCACAGAGCGGATCATGTGATCGAGTCGGTCCAGAGTCACGACAGCACAGAAGAAATTAAATCTTGAATCAAGCTCTGTATCAAAGTACTGATGGGTTTTATGAAAACTGTCTAAATCATGTACAGATAATTTTTTACCCCAATCAAAAGGCATAAAATGTACACCACCATTCAAAATGTGGGGTTAGTAAGATATTAATACTTTTATTCAGTCATAAATTTATCAAAAGAGACAGTAAAGACATAAAAGATTTAAATTGTAAAGTACTTATACATCATGATAGTATTTGTTGCACTGATTAAAAAATAAAGAGAATTTTGCAGGAATGTGCTTATTTGTCATGCAAATAATTTGACTATAATCAACAATAAGGGTCTTAAAATAGGTGATTTTTCTCTATACAAAATGTTCTCTCTTTCCTTTTGATCTTGGGATATATGAGCGTGACATTTCTTTGTAAGATTCTTTAAAAATTAATGAATAAAGCTGTCTGTCAATATAAAGCATAAAACCAGCAAAAGGAATCAGACATTTATAAAGCTTTAAGCTGAATGAGTAGAGATAAAAAAAACAACACTATAAGCACATTTCAGTTCATCTAATCTCTTTACAAGATGATCCAGTGACTACAGAATATTCTTTAGGCAACAAATTCAGACCAATAACTTTAAAACAGACTCTCCAGAAGAATTCATGTCATGATGACTGTGATTAGGACACGGAGCACATGGTGCTTTTCTCGGAGCCGTGGGAATCACAGGAGCCATCGGGAGACTCCATTATCGAATCTCGGCCATCAAACTCAGCTGAGTCGAGTTCAATGAGTGGATCCTGAAGACTGCCGTCCTGAAGTGCGCCTTATAATGAGACTGAGAGAGAGTGTTTGATATTATCTGTGTGTTATATTATATCTCACTTAAGCACAGAAATCACACTCGGAGAACAGGATCTCACCTTACTGACCGACGCTTCTTCCAGCCGACACTCTTCCATGGACTCCTCCAGAGAGTTTCCAGAGGTTTCCATCTTCATGCGGTGAGAACGGTGGGATTTCACATCGTCCTCATTTTCACCTGCCACTGAGGGAAACACCTGAGCAGGAAGAATAGCCATAAAAAAACCAATGAGTGTTTTCAGCCATCCTGCAAACAGCTTTTCAAATGCACAATGATTCACTAATAATAATAATAGCTATAATTATACACACACACACGCATATACATACACACACACCGATCAGGTATAACATTATGACCACTGACAGGTTAAGCGAATAACACTGATTATCGCTTCATCACGGCACCTGTTAGTGGGTGGGATATATTAGGCAGCAAGTGAACATTTTGACATCAAAATTGATGCACTCTATCAAAAGTGCTCCAAGGAAAGAACAGTGGTGAACCGGATATGGGCGTGCCAAGGCTTGATGCATGTGAGGATCGAAGGCTGACCCGTGTGGTCCGATCAAACAGACGAGCTACTGTAGCTCAAATTGTTTAAGAAGTTAATGCTGGTTCTGATGGAAAGGTATCAGAATACACAGTGCATCACAGTTTGTTGTGACTACGGAGCAATGAAAGAAGGTGGCCTGGTCTGATGAATCACGCTTTTCTTTTACATAACATGGATGGTCGGGTGTTTGTGTGTCACTTATCTGGGGAACACATGGCACCAGGATGCACTATGGGAAGAAGGCAAGCCAGTAGAGGCAGTGTGACAATGTTCTGCTAGGAAACCTTGGTCCTGCCATCCATGTGGATGTTACTTTGACACGTACCACCTACCTGTCACATGCCTGTCCTGTCTTGTGTAACACATGTGGTGTTTTGTTATTTTGGGTCATGTGCTCATGTCATTGTCTGATCCATCCCCCTTGTTATCTGATTACTCTTTGATTTCACCCACCTGTTGCCCCTTGATTAGTTACCCTTTATAAGCTCCTTGTGTTTGTTAGTCTTTGTCAGATCGCTGTTCTGTCTACGTCTCCCATTTCCTAGTGACCCTTCCTGGTATGTGTTTAGTTGTATTGTTTTAGATTCGTTGTTTTGCCCCCTCGTGGTTTTTTTTGTGTTATGTTTATTTTGAAATAAATCACTCTGCTGCACTTGAGTCCTCACTCCTTTTTTTCCCTCAACAAACATGACATAAAGATCCGACCATGTCGAGGACTCCGCAGAGAGAGGATTTGATCCCGGAACCGCTTACCACATGACCTCAGTACGAGAAGATTCTGTGGTTTAGAGTCCTCCAACTACTCCGCCAGGAGGGGATGGAGATCAGGAGGTTAGCCAGGAGATTCCTGAAGACGGCCAAAGGGCTTAAGCTTAGTGACTCGGCTCTCAAGGACCTTTTTAATAATGCACTAGATGAGTCCATGGACTGGCTGCTCAGGAGTGCATATGATGGAGGTACTTTTGAGACAATGGTGAAGGGTATCGCCCACCAGCAGGATAGAGCTGCCAGGGAGATATTCCCTGCTCTGGTGGTCTCCGCTCCTGTGGTCCCTACTCTGGTGGTCCCGAGTCCGTTGCTCGGAGTCGGAGAAGGAGGATCCCAAGGCTTGTGGTCCCTGCCCGGTAGTTCAAAAACCCCTTGTGTTATGTTTATTTTGAAATAAATTGACAACAAACGTGACACTACCTAAGCATTGTTGCAGACCATGTACACCCTTTCATGGAAACAGTATTCCCTGGTGGCTGTGGCTCTTTCAGGAGGATAATGCGCTCAAAGCAAAAATGGTTCAGGAATGGTTTGAGGAGCACAAGAATGAGTTTGAGGAGTTGACTTTGCCTCCAAATCCCCCAGATCTCAGTCCAACCAAGCATCTGTGGGATGTGCTGAACAAACAAGTCCAATCCATGGAGGCTTAAAGGATCTGCTGAACATCTTGGTGCCAGATACCACAGCAGCACCCCTTCAGGGTCTAGTGGAGTAAATGCCTCGACTGGTCAGGGCTGTTTTGGCAGCAAAATGGGGACTAACAAAATATAATGTTATGCCTGATGGGTATACACGCACACGCCTGGTTCACTATCTTTGTGGGGATTCTCCATAGACGTAATGGTTTTTATACCGTACAAACTGTACACTCTATCCCCCTACACTGCCCCTGCCCCTAAACCTACCCATCACAGGAAACATTCTGCATTTTTACTTTCTCAAAAACTCTTCCTGTGTGATTTATAAGTTTTGAAAAGTGGGGACCAATGGCTGGTCCCCACAGGTGATCTCAGGTTTTACCATCCTCATGAGGACATTTGGTCCCCACAATGTAATATAAACAAGGCGTGCACACACACACACACACACACACACTAGAGCTGCCAATTTAATGCTTTAAATTACTTGATTTGTTATGGAAAAATAACATTTAACACAACTTTGGGAGTAATTTCTCAGCCAAATTTGATGTGATTAATTTGTGATTAATTAGATGAATCAATTCAGCCCTAATATACTATATATATATATATATATATATATATATATATATATATATATATATATATATATATATATATATATATATATATATATATATATATATATATATATATATATATATATATATATATATATATATATATATATATATATATATATATATATATATATATAGTATTTCTCAATATTACTCATTTTACTGTATTTTTGATCAAATAAATGCAACCTTGTATTTTCCAAAAACAAAAAAACTCATAAATTATTATTATTTTACAACGGTAATTAACTTTCACAATGTGATAAATGTAGGTTGGTTCTAGATTGTATTGATTGGATGGTCTAAAGCAGAGGTGTCCAAACTCAGTCCTGGAGGGCCGCTGTCCTGCAGACTTTAGCTCCAGCTTGCCTCAACACACCTGCTGGACATTTCTAGTATGCATAGTAAGACCTTGATTAGCTGGTTCAGCTGTTTCATTGGGGTTGAAGCTAAACTTGCAGGACACTGTCCCTCCAGAAGGATTGGACACCTCTGGTCTAAAGGCAAGTCTTTCAGAGGTGGGTGAAGTTGTTGAAGAAAGATATTTTTTATTTAATTACTTGCATTAATCAATCATTCAAAATAAGCCCAGATATAAATACCATTAAGTAAATATATTAATTATTTATTTGATTTCATGTTTAATGAATTTAAGTTAGATCAAAGCTTCAAAGTCCATCTAATATAACAGCTAAGTCATTTTAACTCAACTATTTTTTTCATAATACACAGTAAAAAAATTATATGATCAATGTTACCACAACAACTTATCACAACTTTGTTTTTATATTGTTTTAACTCATCAAAATAAATTAATTAATTTTCAACTCTTTTATAAATTATAGATTACAGCTCATATTTTAAAGTCAGTTTAGCATAATTTAAATTGAAATGACTTAAACATCCAAGTTGATTGTTTTGAAAAATTCCAGGCTGCAACTTTTTTTTTACAGTGTAGCAAGATATTTTAACATTTTGGTCATAATATCATGCATTTACCAGCACTTCCTCATCAATGGGGGTTCGGGGGCAGAAATGGCGGCTTTACTGATGGTCTGAGCTTCAAACTGTGGGCAGGCGGCCTGAGCGTTTCCATCTTTATCTCGCTTTCCTTTCAGCCAGTACGTCTCAATTTCCACATTCCCCTGTCAGAGAAAAGGTTGGTGGAGCAGTTGTATCTTTCAAAGCAAACATGAAGGTTATTGTAGTTCTAGACTAAATGTTAGCATACATTAACTTATCTCACAATATTCAATATTCCTCAACGTGAATAAAAACAGTGAATTGCAAACCTGCAATAATTACATGTTAAAATAACACAAATATACTTTAAGTATTTACTCTCACTTTATTAAGCAATGTCTTTGCCGCTGACCTTCGATGATCGAATTCACCCATACTTATAAGCCAAACTGACTTTAGATATACATCACAATTGTGTTTCATTTTTTTGTTTATAAGAAAGTGTTGAACTTTCTTTTCCTGCGTCCTATTAAAAGGTTTGTCTGAGCTGTGCCCTCTACTGTACAGGCCTGGATGTGCATTTTCTTCAGCTTGAGGCTTATAGGTTTTATGTCGAACATCACATGAACAAAGAGGAAAACAGGTCTCATTGCATTCGCTTGTCAGATTAAGAGTTAACGGCGGTGCGAACTGACGGTGATATCTATGGTCTTTTAAGGTAATCAGCAAACCTAACTATTTATTTTTATTGTTGCCATTTTATTACATTTTAATATCTTAATTTTAGCGAGAAGAAGAAAAATAAAAACTTTTAGATCTGCAAAGGACATCAGTTATGTTTTATCTTTGCTCGCTCCTTTGAAGGCATCTTGAGTAAAATGTCTCTATAGTTAAAGGGGTGGTTGATTATGATTTCACTTTTTTAACTGTAGTTAGTGTGTAGTGTTGCAGTTTGAGCATAAACAACATCTTCAAAGTTACAACGCTCAAGGTTCAAAGCATAGGGAGATTTTTTTTTTATTACAGAAATCACTTTTTAAAGACCACAACAAACGGCTGGTAGGGACTACAACAAGCTTCTTCACGGGTTAGTGACATCACTAACCCTAAAATGTACATATTTTTCTCTTCGCCTTCCATAAAGCTAAACAGGCACGTCCCATGTCTTCCTATTCTGAGGATATTCCTTTACTGAAGCGGCTAGGAGTAAATGTCAGAGTTGCATATCATTCACGTGAAGGGGGCCAACGGATCATGCAGAGCATTGCTCGCGCCATCACCGGGGAGTTATGAGCCAAGTTGCAGTGTGCTGAATTTTGGGGGCTGCTTTTTGATGGATCTGAGGACATCACAAAATCTGAGCAGGAAATAATTTACATTGTGTCTGTGTCCAGCAGCGGAGAGTTTACCTCAGACTTTATTGGACTGATTGAATTGGGTGCTGACCAAACCGCGCAGGCCATAACAGACGGAATTGTTAGATTTTTCCAGGACACAGGCTTGGATGGCTGGACAACAAAGTTGGTCGCTGTGTGCACAGACGGGGCACTCCGGCAACTCGTTGCGGTTGGAGAGTAATTTTGTGCACCGCACACACACTGGAGAATTGCGCAAAAAGTTTGAAATCAGATATGACTCCCTCAAGTCATGTGATCATTTCTTAGTTTTTGATCCTTCAACATGGCCTCAGGAAATGCAAGACCTCCACAGTTTTGGAAACACAACAGTTTGCAGCATTACATTTTTCAATTAAATTTCCAAATAAATCTAATTATTAAATTAAATTAACCATATAAACTAAATTAATGATCTAATTACTGATCTAAAGCCCACATTGTTACTGTATGATAATCGAAATATATTCTGTTGCATTATTTTTCTGTTTAACACTGTGAAGCTGCTTTGAAACAATCTGCATTGTTAAAAGCGCTATATAAATAAATTTGACTTAACTTGACTTGACTTATTTATAATAATAATAATAATAATAATAATAATAATGATTTAGATATCATTTATGTAAATATTATACCCTTAATCAATTACACATGTATCATTTTAGTTTATTAATCATTAATAGGCACTTTGTTAAAATAATATAAATAGCCTATATAAAGTATAGCTCTTTTCTTCTTGCGGTGTAAATTCTTAATATTTTCAATCATGTAATACTCTGCAGAAGAGAGAAATGAATCAGACTGCTTCTCTTGCGAGAAGTGAATCTAGTGTCACTGATCCAGAGCATGAGATTGGCTGTTCACTACTGATGTCACAGCTAAACTCCTAAACTCAGGATCAAACCCTGAGTTGACAGAGAAAGCTGCTGATCAGCATCATGGGACCAACAAAGCCTGAATAGATTGGTTTGGTTTTGTCAACTCAAACTCTTGTAACCCTGAGTTTGTTAAACTACCATCACGGTACAGGCCCCAGGTCAGTGGTTGTTTTTTTACTTAGTAAACAACAACAAAATGGCTGTTGGTCCTGGTTTTTCAGCTTAGTGACTGACCTTGATGATGATGGTACCACGTCTCTCGAAGATGAAGTGACTTCCTTTCAGATGCTCGTAAGTAGCGCTGCTCAGCTGAATGTGCATCTCCTATAAATGACAGAGCAGTCGATCAATGAAGTGAAATGTCAATCAGACAGCGGGGGGTTCAGGCCTGTGACTGGCCACTATGAGTTCAGTCCTATTAATAGCAGAGGAACAGTCAATAAAACCAACAAACATCAGTCTAATGAGTATTCAATACTACGGTGCTTGTGATTAAAATTGAACTAACCCTATAATTTCTGCTTCAAGTAAATGAATGCAAATGTCAGTGACTACAGTAAAAACAAAACTGATTCATACAGCAGTTATAATGTTTCACGAGTGTGTGCAGGACACTATATTTTGCTCTCCTCACTTACAGAAATGAACTAAAGTCAACTGTGATATATTATACACAAAACTTCTTCATACAGTGACTACCAGTAAAACTGATAAACATTTAGGAGCAAAATGATTCAGACACTTTGACCTGAGCATGTTTTTTCTTTAATTGCTAATGCGACCTTTGACACCACAGACTGAAGAAAATGAAGCATTGCTTGGTCATTGGTCATTGGTTGAGCTAAATTGGTATTATCTAATTATGTACTTAAATTTAACAGCTGATCTGTTGATTGTAAACCATTACACTCCTTTCTATTAAAGTTATCTGACATTATCGGGATGAATTTGCTCTGACAGTTTAACTCTCAGTTCTTGTCATATTTTATTACCATTTCTGAACTATAGCGGATAAACTGTGATAATGTGAGAAAATGTTGAAGGATTCTGAATATATTCTGATTTGACTGTATGTTTCAATCCAAAGCGCATTAAACAAAATTGGAATGTTGCATAAAACATTTTCAAATGAAGCACAGCTTGTGCTCAAGTAAACTAAATTACCACTTCCTGAAAAATTGCAGCAAAATATCTGTAATAAAAATGGAAGTTGTTGCAATCAGGGAAGAAACGGCCTCTTTTTTCCTTCATCATAAATTAGTTTTATCTCAGAGAGGCAGACACTGTCATGTTCTCCTGCCTTTGGGAATGCAATAATGTGAGACGCTTCTGGGTGGAATTAAACCAAATCATTCTGATGACAAACTTTGGCTCAGGCATTTCAGAACCACCAAACCAACATTTGAAAGGCTGTGTGATGCGATTGGTTCACTGGTTTGTCCAGTATTTATTGTTTTTGCACATCGAGGGATTTATTCAGTTAATTTGGATGTCTTCTTATCAGAAAAAACTTAACTGTCTCAATTGAAAAAAAAAAAGTATGTTCATTTTTAGAATTTATGGGCATCTTGTCATTTCTATTCAGTTTTTATTTATGCAATATCCCAAAATTTGCATAAGTGGATGGAAACATAGCTACAAGTAATGATGCACAAACGTCTGTGCAATATAAAGTATAATAATAATAAAGATGGTGCAATATGAATGCAGCTGCACTCTCCGTCTACCTTCCCATTGCTCTCCATGCAGAAGCAGTGTGGACTGTATCACCATGAAGTCCATAGCGAGGCATCTTGTGACCTACGACCCCCGCGACCACCATACCAGAGTGTATTCCTAAGAGAAGCATGACAGCGGTCAAAGCAGAACAGCAACAATAAAATATCAGCAAAAAAGCTGCTCTTATTGTTTTATTCAAGGGAATATTAAATTGAACAAAAGTAACAGTAAAGGATTTATTAATATTACAAACGATTCTATTTCAAATAAATGCTGTTCATTTGAACTTTCTATTCATCAAAGAATCCTGAGGAAATTGTAATAATTATGTTTTTACTGTATTTCTGCATTGGTGAGCAGAAGAGACTTAAAAAAGGTTAAAAACTCTTACCCTTTAAATGGTATAGTGTACATTGAGTTAGTTTGTTTATTACATTTTTACCACCATGTTAGCATCGAGGCTATTTACATGGCAAACACAAGGTCAATATCACAATCCATACAATGTAAAGCACTATAAAACATTTCAACTTGACATAAGATAGAAAATCTAAAACACATTCAGGTGATACATTAAAAAATATTCCATGTAAACATGTTTCTGAATAAAAAAAGTTTTCTAGCATTATCATAAAAATCACAGTCCAACAGAATATATAAACTTTCAAAGGAACTTGACACGAGAGACATAAAGGAGGAACTTCAGTGTATATTGTGTAAAGTAATATTACTTTAAATAATATAATAATTAAAATAAATAACAACATAATAATTAATTAAAATTATATAAACAAAATGTATTAAAATAAATAATTAACTCTATATTCATACTTTTCAGTAATGAATTAAATAAAATATATTTTTAATTCATATTCTATATTTCTATTACCTCGACAAACACCTTGGATTTTTTCCTGTAACACTTTACAATACAGGTGCTAATACGCATTAATTCATGCTTAACTAATGCACAGATAGTCATGAGTCAATGTATGACTCATGAAGAACTAAACCATTTATTAATGATAACTGCATCAGCAACTAATGAACATCTTTATGATTAATAGATTACATAATATGATTAACTAATTAACTAATTGTGGTTATGGGTTTTGAAGTAATTTTGAATTAGTTAATAGTCATGTGCTTCAACAAGTAAAGTCATAACATAATAATACCTTTGTAAATCATTAGCTAATGATTAATTAAAGCAGACAACAGGAAGTTGAAATGCATGGCTTTGACACGTTGTGGTAATTAACACGTTAATTTACATTATTAGTTAATATAATATGTTATTAGGGAATTATTAACGTCACACTACTTAATGTAGTGTGAAGCAGAGCAGGGCCGAGTGTTGAGGGAGCTGAGCAAGGCCGCTGGAGCGATTGCTAGTGAGAGACGAGCGCGACACGGCTTGTGAGCAACGGGACTTTTATGATGCCACAGTCGCCGGCGCCATTTCCACTTTGCTGGTCATGAGTATGAGGTAACGCAGCTCTGTTTATCATATTAGATGCATTTGAGTGTGTTGAAAAAGATGTTATGACGTTACTCTGTGCGTTCTCTCGGCGGCTGCTGTGACACTTGTTCACACTCCAGTGAGAGTAAAGCGCTTCTGACGGAAACCGAGGATAACGCAGATATGACAATTGACAGGCGATTCCCTCACACATGTCTCGGTTCATTGGTTAAAATAGCAATTTCACACAAATAGTTGGAAACATTTGGGATATTGTAAGTACTCAACTGAACAAAATATATAACACTGGCCTGATGTTTTTTGGATATTTTACTGAAAAAGTTTTACAACGTGCACCTTTAAGCATGAATTAATGCATATTAGTGAACCCATATTGAAGTGTTACCTTTTTTCCCCTCTGAGATCCTATATTTTGGTCAAAAGTATACCAAAAGGTACTTGTATCTACAGTTCCTTACAGAGCAGACTTTGCTTCTGAAACATGCATATGGCACTTTAAAATGCTGTCTAGGTAGGAAGCACACTAAGCGTGGACATTTAGAACAGAGCTAATGTATTACTGTGTCTGAGAAACAGTACACGAATCAAAGAAAAGTATATTTAGCAAAACACCATGAATATATAGTGGATCATCATTCATTACCATTACATTTCATCAACTATAACCGCAAGAATCCTAATCGGAGTCAAAAAATTAACTCTGAACTTCTGTAGCCCCGCCCCTTTTCATTGCTGCGCTCGTTGTGTTCCGGTTTGTATTTCCACAAGCCTGACGTTGTCAGATTCTAGTCAGAATATGAGTCTGAAATTGCTCCATTGCCTCTGCACTCAATTGGATAGACCTACAACTAATCAGAGCAACGGAGTAAGCAGAGTAAGTAACGAGCGACGCATGGTTGTCAGACCTCAACTGCACGCACACTGGAAAAAGTAGAATAAAATTAGGGTAATTCACTGATCTATATAAAGATCAGTGGTGTAAACGATCTTTGCTGGTGATGTAAAAATTATTACACAGAGTACTTACCAACCCGATCATCATTTTTGAGAGAAATAGTAAAGGTGAATGCATATACAAACAACAAGTTCTCTGTTTAGTATTAGAACGAATTCAACCCAAACGCTCTTTGGTGATGTGGATGATTACATTGAGTTATCTGTCCATCATCATATAAAGCCCGCCCTGACAATCTGATTGGTCCGAATAGCTCTGGTTCGAGCATAGTAACTCCACAACAGCTCAAGTCCAGACCGAACTGCCAGACCTCAAATGTTGTGGATGGGACTTAGTTCGGCTGGCATCCAGGCTATATTTCCACAGCATGAGGGTAAGATCTTACGGAATTATGAATGAAATGCTTGTTTTGAAATCTTCCCGGTCTGCTGACATTTGTTAAGACATCGGCTTCGAACAATCTCATGAATGAGAGCATATTAAAACACGGTTAAATCAACTCATCAACGATAGTGTGGTTTTCATCACAATTACGCTCACACCTTTGCGTCCTCAGACTGGCAAACCAGCATGAGCATCGAGTCTGATGAGGAGGGGGCGGGAAAACAACGATCTCCAATATTTTGAATTTGGACTGCAGTAGCTACTTATTTTGATCACTAGCTGTCAATCCTAAAATACTGCACCTTTAACTCTTCAATAAGTAAATCCATTTGACTAGTTAATTACTCTTCGACAGTGATGCCATAGAAATATACAGAGCTACCACAAAAATAGAAATTCAAACACAAAATTCTAAAAGATTTCTGTGCACAAAAGGTCTATATAATAGTTAATTTAGTCAACAACACCACAACCAGAGGTAGAAATAAGAGAAGACATACCCACGCGGATCTGGATGTTGTTTCCATTGGACGGGTCTTTGAGATGATCAATAGAGCGAACCATATCTAGAGCCATGTCACAAATATTGTGGGCGTGAAACTTCGTCTTTTCTGGAGCGCCTGCCACCACCATGTATGCATCACCTATAGTTTCAACCTGAAACATACACACAATAAAATGTATATACAATGCAAATTGATGATCTTTACATCGAAACTGAATCAACACAACTGACTGAAGCTGAACAATGACATTGCTTTATTTTAGAGCTGCTGTACAGCCGACATGAACTGTTTGCATTATTGAATAATTTTCCTGTTATCACTGTAAAGCTTCTTTGGTACAATCTGTATAAAGCGCTATAGAAATAAAGGTTGACTTGACTTGACTTGACTTGACTTGACTTGAGAAAGGTGCTTTCACACCATGTCAGAATGAGGCTTATTATCATTATTTAAAACTCTTAAAAACATTGCTTAAATAAAATATAATATATAATATTAGTTGAAAAACTTAAAACTGAACAAAAATGAGAAATGTTAGCAATAAACTGAAATAAGTTTAAAGGGATAGTTCAACCAAAAATGCCCATAATTTACTCTCCCTCAAGTCATCCTAGGTGTATATGAAGTTCTTCTCGAACGGTGTTATATTGAAAAATGTCCTAGCACTTCCAAAAAATGCATCTATCAATTTTAAACAAACTCCACATGGCTCCGGGGGGTTAATAAAGGCTTTCTGAAGGGAAGCCATGTGTTTGTGTGAGAAAAATATCTGTAATTTAAAGGTGTCATGAACTGGCTTTAAAAAAAAAAATTATACTGTTGTCTGAGATCAACTAATGACATTTGTGTGTTTTTTACATTCAAAATTTATAATGAATAAGTAATGGCAGTGGCTATTTGAACTAAGTGCAAATAGCAATAGCATGCTATTTACACAGAGTGTAAATAGCAAATAGATTCTATTTAAACTCAGTGAAAATAACATTTTCTTAGCGATACATGATATTTACACTAAGTGCAAATAGCTGTAGATGCTATTTACTAAGTTAAATAGCATACTAAGTTGATATATTCAATACAAGTTGTTATATTCAACACCATAAAAAGTAGCAGTTCTTTGCAATATGTGTAAATAGTAATTACATGCAATTTATACTTTTTGACAGATACATACTATTTACACCTCAGTGTTTTTGTACATTAAAAGGACGCAATAATAACATTGAGTGTAAATTATTATATTCATTAAAATTATTAAATGGATTCTGCCTGAATGGGACAATAGAAGCCCTCCCTACACCTACCGCTAACCCTACCCAATAAAGGCTTTTATTATTATTAAACATTTCATTAGGCACTTTATTTCCACATTTAGAAGATTTTCTTAATTTTAATTTCTGGTGTGATTTGTGATGAAAAAAGACGTAAGAACAAACTCTGCCCATGGCGGATTTGAACCCAGTCAATCGCGTCAAAATCAATATGCTTAAGCCATACACTGTACTGAGTGCACCACTGAGGCTGTTGAAATCAGAGCGCTTTTTTAAGTCTTGTTTGTCCCAACCAGGCATTGGTAGGCAGAGCTAGTGCGAATAGCACTTGCCAACAAGGCACGCTATCTGCACTTAGTGTGAATAGACACTCCGATAAGTGATAGGCTATTTTCTACACTGGTTTTGAGGCCCTCTCCTGAACGCTGTGTTTTGATGGTCATGCTGCACTGAAGACTTGGAAGTAAACGCCCACGCCCACGGCTAGGATTGGATAAGATTTGCATATTTAATGAATCCCCTGTCAGTTCACGTGAGAGATTGTTTTGAAAGTTGCTACCGGAAAGATTCTCTGACAGGGCTCTCAAAACGCATTTATCAAACAAAACTAGGGGTGGGCATAGATTAATTTTTTTAATCTAGATTAATCTCACTGTGATTTTGAAATTAATCTAGATTAATCTAGATTAAAATGGCTCATTTGAATTCTGCCGAAGGCATTCAGAATATGTGTGCTACCCAAATAATGTCTGGTGCTTTCACACTTGGTTCGATTGCCTGACCGAACCCAAGTTCGATTGCTCCCCCCTGCTGGACAGTGTTCATATTATATTTTTGGGTCTGAAACCAGGGTTCGTTTGCGTCATCAAAGCAGCAGCTGTTTACCCCGTTGCTTGGCAACGAAGGCGAGCGAGAAGGTGGCAAAATAAATAGCGTTGTTCACCTAACTTTTATATTTTTGTTTTTGAACCGTTAGTTTGGTTACCAAAGCTTCAGTAGGTAATGGCACTTGCGTCTATCTGCCGCGGATGTACTGCAAATGCTCTAAAGAACGCTGACGACGAGCAGAAATGAGATTTACAGCTCTCTGCTTACAGTACGCCAGTCACGCTCGTAAGAACTCGAGTACGGTTCGCGGGTGCGCACCCGAGTTCGGATGCCAGCGTTCACGCTTGATGTGGTAATTTCACAGTTTACACGCAGGCTCAAGACTCGCTCGCTCCCTACAGTGCAATTCGGCTAGGTAGCTATACATCCACGCTAAAATATCACTGTGAAAGTCATCATAGCTTGTATAGACCCAGCTCCCAACCCAACTTTGAGAATAGATTAACGGCGATATTTTTTTTATCGCCCGATAAGAGTCTCACGTTAACGCAGCACGTTAACGCCGATAACGGCCCACCACTAAACAAAACACAATGACTTATCGCTCATCCACCTGCAAAGGATTTATTATTGTATTACTTTGCCCGCCTGATCGGTGGATATAAGCGTGAACCGCATACACGCGTGACGCGCTTCTTCAAAGATCAAGTCAAGAGAGTTAACCACACAGATCAATAAAGGAATGTTATTTCACTATTTAAGATTCACCGGCCTGCTGACGGGCTTACGTTTTGGAAGCCTGTCTGTAAACACACAGCCCCAGGATGTTGGGCTTTGTGAGCCCTGGCCCTTACATATCAGAGTCTGATCCCGAATTGCAATGAACCAACAAATAAAGGATTCTCCAGCCTGTGACAGCATGCTTAGGAATGTTCTGTTAGACATGTACACACAATCAATACGATCTGTAACAATGCATAACTATCATACAACCCCAAATCAGAAAAAGTTGGGACAGTATGGAAAACGCAAATAAAAAAAAAGAAGTGATTTCTAAATTTACTTTGACTTGTATTTCATTGCAGACAATATGAACAAAAAATATTTCATGTTTTGTCTGGTCAACTTCATGTCATTTGTAAATATGCATCCTTTCCTGTCATTCAGACCTGCAACACATTTAAAAAAGTTGAGACAGGAGCAATTTAGGGCTAGTAATGAGGTAAAATGGTTAAATAATGATGTGATTTGAAACAGGTGATGTCAACAGGTGATTGTAATTATGATTTGGTACAAAAGCAGCATCCAAGAAAGGTCTAACCCTTTAGGAGCAAAGATGGTCCGAGGATCGCCAGTTTGCCAACAAATTCGTGAGAAAATTATTGAAATGTTTAAAAACAATGTTCCTCAAAGAAAGATAGGAAGATATTTGGATATTTCACATTCAACAGTGCATAACAATTAAAAGATTCAAGGAATCTGGAGGAATTTCAGTGCGTAAAGGACAAGGGCGCAAGCCTAAGCTGAACAACCGTGATCTCCGATCCCTCAGGCGGCACTGCATCAAGAATCGTCATTCATCTATAAGCAATATCACCACATGGGCTCAGGACTACTTTGGCAAACCTTTGTCAAGTACCACAATACGTAGTTACATCCACAAATGCCAGTTAAAACTGTACTGTGCCAAAAGGAAGCCCTATGTTAACAGTGTCCAGAAGCGCCGTCGACTTCTCTGGGCTCGGAGGCATCTGGGATGGACCATCACACAGTGGAAACGTGTACTGTGGTCCGATGAATCAGTATTTCAGGTATTTTTTTTGGAGGAATGGACGCCGTGTGCTCTGGACCAAAGAAGAAAAGGATCATCCAGACTGTTCCCAGCAACAAGTCCAAAAGCCAGGGTCTGTCATGGTATGGGGTTGTGTCAGTGCCCTTGGCAAAGGTAACTTGCACTTCTGTGAAGGCACCATTAATGCTGAAAAGTACATAGAGATTTTGGAGCATAATATGCTGCCTTCAAGAAGCCAATTTTTAAAGTAATGTGACTCGTAATCTTGAATCAAAAGAACTTCCCTTATAAAATTACGCGATTCTGATTTATAAAAAGCGATCATGTCCTTGTAGAACTTTTCATTACAACTTGTAAACTCAGAATTTTTGGAGAGTTCCGACTAGTACCACCTGACTGGTGAAAAATCATGTATCGACATGTGATTGTGCTGAAACCACAGAAGAAATGATCTGACCTTAAACACTCTGTGTTTCTCGCTGAGTGTGTCGAAGAGCGTGTACATGGTGTTGAGCATGGAGACCACCTGCATGGGAGTGATGTGACTGCAGATCCGAGTGAAGCCCACCACATCGCTGAACAGGATGGTCACATCAGGAAACACCTGGAACAAGTTGAGAAACCATTTAGATACTGCAGACCCATTACAGTAAGTTCACTAGCTTCACTTGTTTAACTTCATCATTAAAATCTAATTGGACAGTTCTTATTGTTTTAAATAAATGATTTAACTGTGCACATCATTATTATTTGTTTTAAATTCATGTTCCTGCTAATCTTGACTTCCCCTTGCTCTTCATCTCTTCTCTTCTCTAATGATGAGGGCGGGGGAAACCTGTCACTCACATGAGATCCACCAATAGCAAACCACAACCATCCAATCAATTCCCCATGCTCAAAATCAAGCCCCGCCCCACATGTTTCATTCTGATACATGGCGCAATAGAGAAGAAAAGAATAGAGTAACTTCTGTTTCATGCTAACTTTAAAAATGTTGAATCTACTAATTAATTGTTGCATCAGTTTTTAGATAAAAATAAAATACTCCTATTCAGCAAGGTTTGGCTGATACATATATGAAGCAGCTGTTTTAATAATTAGAATAGCTTCTTGAACAGCAAATCATCAAATTAGAATTATTTCTGAAGGATCATGTGACACTGAAGGCTTGAGTAATGATGCTGAAAATTCAGCTATATTTTTTAAATAATTAATCAATTGTTGCATGAGTCAGTACAGTTATTAAAAAAAACTTTTGAAAATCAAAAACTACAAAACGAGAATAGTTGGACACCCGTAACACCTCATTCTGACCTCACAGGTGTTCACAGCTGGCTCTCCCTTCCGCAGTCTCTTAGCAACAGGTTTAGGAATCATTCTGTACAGAAGATCGTCCGTCTTTTTCATCTCATAGTCCAACATTTTCATGCTTTCCTCTAGTTTACTGGATTTCTTTTGCTCCTGTGGGGCACAAAGACAAAGATACACAGGTTGAGTGTCCTGCCCCCATCAAAAGCAGGACACTCAGCGGCCTGACAGCTGTACCTGTATGAGGGCTCTCTTGAGCTCTTCAGACTGTTGAGTTCCTGCCAGCACCAGATCTCTGCTCGAGTCGTGCATGCTCAGGTCATTGATGTACAGCCCCGTCTTAAACATGGCACTTAAACTCTCCATGCTTCAAAGACAACACACAGACACTTAGAGAAATGCACCTGATTTTAATGAATTACACATGCAAAAAAATGCAACTGCAAGTCTCACTGTATAAACGTGTGTGTGTCTTACACTGGAGTCCCCAAGAAGATGATGGACTCCCACTCCGGCATGTACCTCATCTGACCCTTCAGTTTCAGGCAGCGGCTGCCGTCACCCCAGCTCTCCATCGCATTAGCGCTGTTTCCATCTGACACCATCCAAAGAAGAACTTGATCTGACATGTTAGCATTACTTTATGATGTTTTTTTTTGTCTAACTTCAAAGATACATTATTTATACTCTTTATTGGCATGACTGTGTTGAGTATCAAAATGTTGTCTAAGTATTACACATAAAAAAAAATTAAAAATATTAATTAACACAATAAATATAGTAAAAAATATATAGAACGACAACAAAATAACGATAGATTAAATTACATAATGATAGATAAAATAACAGATAGATACATACATGCATAAATACATATTGATAAACATACTACATCCATAAATCTATTATACATACTACATCCATCCATCAATACATACATACATCCACACAATACATACATACAGTGGGTACGGAAACTATTCAGACCCCCTTAAATTTTTCACTCTTTGTTATATTGCAGCTATTTGCTAAAATCATTTAAGTTCATTTTTTCCCCATTAATGTACACGCAGCACCCCATATGGACAGAAAAACACAGAATTGCTGACATTTTTACAGATTTATTAAAAAAGAAAAACTTAAATATCACATGGTCCTAAGTATTCAGACCCTTTGCTGTGACACTCATATATTTAACTCAGGTGCTGTCCATTTCTTCTGATCATCCTTGAGATGGTTCTACACCTTCATTTGAGTCCAGCTGTGTTTGATTATACTGATTGGACTTGATTAGGAAAGCCACACACCTGTCTATATAAGACCTTACAGCTCACAGTGCATGTCAGAGCAAATGAGAATCATGAGGTCAAAGGAACTGCCTGAAGAGCTCAGAGACAGAATTGTGGCAAGGCACAGATCTGGCCAAGGTTACAAAAATGTCTGCTGCACTTAAGGTTCCTAAGAGCACAGTGGCCTCCATAATCCTTAAATGGAAGACATTTGGGACGACCAGAACCCTTACTAGAGCTGGCCGTCCGGCCAAACTTAGCAATCGGTGGAGAAGAGCCTTGGTGAGAGAGGTAAAGAAGAACCCAAACATCACTGTGGCTGAGCTCCAGAGATGCAGTCGGGAGATGGGAGAAAGTTGTAAAAAGTTAACCATCACTGCAGCCCTCCACCAGTCAGGACTTTATGGCAGAGTGGCCCACGGAAGCCTCTCCTCAGTTCAAGACACATGAAAGCCTGCATGGAGTTTGCTAAAAAAAAAAAAAACACCTGAAGGACTCCAAGATGGAAATAAGAAATAAGATTCTCTGGTCTGATAAGACCAAGATATAACTTTTTGGCCTTAATTCTAAGCGGTATATATGGAGAAAACCAGGCACTGCTCATCACCTGTCCAATACAGTCCCAACAGTGAAGCATGGTGGTGGCAGCATCATGCTGTGGGGTGTTTTTCAGCTGCAGGGACAGGACTGGTTGCAATCGAGGGAAAGATGAATGGGGCTAAGTACAGGGATATCCTGGACAAAAACCTTCTCCAGAGTGCTCAAGACCTCAGACTGGGCCGAATGTTCACCTTCCAACAAGACAATGACCCTAAGCACACAGCTAAAAGCTGTACACCAGGTAAAAGCTTCACAACAACTCTGTGACTGTTCTTGAATGGCCCAGCAAGAGCCCTGACTTAAACCCAATTGAGCATCTCTGGAGAGACCTGAAAATGGCTGTCCACCAACGTTTACCATCCAACCTGACAGAACTGGAGAGGATCTGCAAAGAGGAATGGTAGAGGATCCCCAAATCCAGGTGTGAAAAATTGTTGCATCTTTCCCCAAAAACTCATGGCTTTATTAGATCAAAGGGCGCTTCTACTAAATACTGAGCAAAGGGTCTGAATACTTAGGACCATGTGATATTTCAGTTTTTCTTTTTTAATAAATCTGCAAAAATGTCAACAATTCTGTGTTTTTCTGTCAAAATGGGTTTGTGTGTACATTAATGAAAACAAATTAAATTAAGTGATTTTAGCAAACAGCTGCAATATAACAAAGAGTGAAAAATTTAAGGGGGTCTGAATACTTTCCGTACCCACTGTACATACATACATACATACATACATATACACACATACCATACATTCATACATACATACATACATACATACACACATACATACATACATACATACATACATACATACTAGATACATCCATCCCATCCATCCATCCATCCATACATACATATATACATACATACATACAGGTACATACATACATACATACTACATCCATCCATCCATACATGCATACAACATCCATCCAAACACTACATACATACCATACATACCATACATACATACTCCATCCATCCATCCATACATATCATACATATCATACATATCATACATATCATACATACATACATACATACAAACATACATACCATACTACATCCATCCATTCATCCATTCATCCATTCATCCATTCATCCATTCATCCATTCATCCATTCATCCATACATGCATGCATAAATACCCCGGTCAAAATGGACCAGAATGCAATTTTTTTTCAAACCCACATAATACTGTTAAAAAACGAATTCTCTCTTAGTTATTCACCCTTATGTTGTTTAAAACCCATATGACATTCAAATTCAAAATGAAATAAGTTTTATCTGTATGATTGTTTAGTAGAGTATCAAAATGGTGTGTTTCACATATACATATCTTTGGTTCACACAAAACACAAAACGTTCTGCATTTTTACATTTTCAAAGAAACTCATTCTGTATGATTTATAAGCTTGTTTCCTGAATTTAGGCTCCCACAGTGATCTGAGTCCCCATGAGTCTGTGCACTCAGGTTGAAGTCACCACTGGGATATAAAAAACTCACACAATAAAAAATGAATAAAAAAAAGAATTAATTAATAAAAGTCATATAGACTACTGTTATGGTACTTTTTTGTCATTTTTATGTCTGATAGCAGCTCTGTATTTTTGTATTCAATGGTATCAAGGAAGTCATACAGGTTTGAAATAACATGAGTGTGAGTAAATGCAAAAAAAACAACATTTTTATAAATCATAATAGGGAGTATATCAGTGAGGTCAGAGATATGACTGACCTTTATAATCATCGATGATTGACTGAAAGGCCATCAGTTCCACATCCACGTCAGCCGTGCGATTGGCGTTCTCATAATCAGAGTCTGTGAGACAGAGACAGAATCATCATGAGATGCAGCTGCAGGCCTGAGCTCTTCAGTGAATGAACACCGCCCTTACTCTGCACTCTGTTATGAAGGTTCCTCTCGCGCTTCACCGGCTCCTTCGACATGATCTCAAACAGGTTGTTGGGGTGGGAGATGATCTGTCACAGAGTCCATGGATTGATTTATTAACTGATCTTCTTAAATGTGATGCAACACTCTTTTATTAATGACTTAAGTTTGGTATTACTAATGATTTATTTATTATTTGATTTATTGAATTGCTGTGGATACGTATAGATTATTAAACCCTCAGGTAGACCATCTGCTTTACTTAATATAAATAATATAAATAATTTACTGCTTTACTTACATTTTCCATTTCCACAGGAATAAAATACAGAATATATTCCAACAGAAAACAGATATCTTTAAATTGTAATTTAAAATTAAATATTTAATGAATACATACTTGAATGTAATTTATAATAATTTATGTTAGAATATTAAATAATAATAAAAATGTACAAAAATATTCATAAATTATATATATATATATATATATATATATATATATATATATATATATATATATATATATATATATATATATATATATATATATATATATATATATATATATATATATATATATATATATATATATATATATATATATATATATATATATATATATATATATATATTTGTGTGTGTTAATATTTTGCCATGTAATGTATTGTAATACTTTTGTCATTGTAAATAACAATTTAATGGGAAATAAATATACATATTTTATTAATAGTTTATTAATATTTATATAAATACATATTGCAAAAAAAAATATATAATATATAAATATATACAATGATTTATATTTAATAATAGTTTATATAATAATAAAAATAATAATATAACATAATAACTAACAAACAGTTTAAATACAAAAAAACACTAACTTAAAATATGTAATGAATTAATATATATAAAATAATTAATAATTTTTTAATTTTATATATTAATAATTAATAATAAATATATTTCAACATATTACTATTACAAATAAAGTACCATGTTCCATGTGAACTCCACAAGAGGACGAGCAAGTAGAAAAGCATCATTGATCTTCTTCCCGTCCAGATCAGGAAAGACAGTGGCCAATCCAGAGCCTACGTTATGCACAACCATATCCTATTGGAACAGAAAATACATGTTATCCTGTATAACACTTTATCAGAGAAGACGGGATGAGATGAGAAGGAGACAGTCACCTGTCTGAACACGATGTTGAAGGGAAAAACTTCAAAGAAAAAGTCGCTAGTGATGGGAAGGATCTCTTGTTCCTCTTCGTCCTCTTTCTGGATATATCGATAGGCAGAGTTATCAAAGTTTAATCTGAAAAAAATATATATAATTGTTTCGTTACATCTGCCAAATGTCATGTAGGCATATATGTCAGTTGTTCGACATCCTGAAATGCTGATTACTATTATGTTTGTTTAATAACACAAGCAATACAGATGGTACTGGCAAATCAGGTAAATTGATCTGTTTCATAAACATATTGCCTCACCTCATTGTGACGTGTGAATAATCTCCCACCAGCTGCTCGGACAAAACCTCAACATGGATGTCAGTGTCATAGAACTGTTTTCCCATCTGTCTCAGCTGACCCATAGCATAGTGCAGGTAACCTTTACGCTTGCTCCTGAACAAACACACACAGCAAGAGAGCCGAGAATGTTGGCTTTCATGTTTTATAGGGACTTTACATTTACATTTTTATACTATACAAAATGTATATTTTGTATATTCACACACACACACACACACACACACACACACACACACACACACACACACACAATCACGCACAAACAGACACATAGCTACTCTCTCACACACACACTCACACAGACACCTACTCTCACATACGCAGACACACACATTCACACAGACACTTACTTTCTCTCTCTCTCACACACACTCTCTCTCACACTCACTCTCTCTCTCTCTCTCTCTCTCTCTCTCTCTCTCTCTCTCTCTCTCTCTCTCGCTCTCTCTCTCGCTCTCTCTCTCACACACACACACACACACACACACACACATACACACACACACCTGTAATGCAGTGTGACTCCTGTAGCTGATTCCTCTTGGCAGAAGAAGGTCGGTGGCTGGACTTTTGGGTAACTGAAGCGCAGGTACTCATGCAGGTTATCCAGACCATTTACAAAGTCACGCACATGGCGGCCTAACACCTGACACAGTACAAAAACACAAAAATACATACAAACATACAAACACACAGAGGCAAAGTGTGCATATCAATGCAGATACAAGAAGATTGGTCTGACTATAATTGTTAGATAGAAACTTTGTTCCTGGACAAACAAAGGTTTTTGATTCAGGAATGGTTCCTACTTGGGTAAATCACATCTTGCAAATTGCCTCAAACAAACCTGAACGTACCTTGAGAATTCTGTCATATCCGTATTTCCCCACAAATCCAAGGAAATAAACCCCCCATGAGTTCATGAGCTCATTATAGGGGGTTCCTGTGACGCCACTCGCTGCTTTAGCAATACGTGGAATCACACTCTCACTGTAGACCTACACAAACACACGTTAACACAGACATGTGCTTATGCATGGGTATAACCACACACATACACCGATCAGGTGAAGTGAATAACACTGATTATCTCTTCATCACGCCACCTGTTAGTGTGTGGGATACATTAGGCAGCAAGTGAACATTTTGTCCTCAAAGTTGATGTGTTAGAAGCAGGAAAAAACGCTTCTGTGGTTGTGAAAAATGCTTTGTGATCTCTCTGTGAGGGAATCTCTAAAACTGCAGCTCTTGTGGGGTGTTCCCGGTCTGCAGTCGTCAGTATCTATCAAAAGTCCTGCAAGGAAGGAACAGTTGTGAACCGGCCACAGGGTCATGGGCGGCCAAGGCTTATTGATGCATGTGGGGACTGAAGGTTGGCCCGTGTGGTCCGATCAAACAGACGAGCTACTGTAGCTCAAATTGCTCAAGAAGTTAATGCTGGTTCTGATAGAAAGGTGTCAGAATACACAGTGCGTATATGGGGCTGCATAGACACAGACCAGTCAGGGTGCCCATGCTAACCCCTGTCCACCACCGAAAGCACCAACAGTGGGCACATGAGTATCAGAACTGGACCATGGAGCAATGGAAGAAGGTGGCCTGGTCTGATGAATCACGTTTTCTTTTACATCACGTGGATGGCCGGGTGCATGTACATCGCTTACATGTAACACATGGCACCAGGATGCACTATGGGAAGAAGGCAAGTTGGCGGAGGCAGTAGCCGCGTTTCCAGTACTCTTCAAATTTGCGCAAATTGAAATTGCGAATTGAAACGCTTAATGGAAATGCAACATTTTGCAAAAACTCCCATATATCGCAAAAAAGTTTTTACGCTCACATGAGGTGGTTTTTCAGGTAATTTGAAAAAGGACATTTTCGCAAAACTGCAATGGAAACTTTTTTTTTTGCATTTACAGGTCACCTGGCGTACCGTAACGCATTGGTGCCACATACAGGTCCTTCTCAAAAGATTAGTATATTGTGATAAAAGTTCATTATTTTCCATAATGTAATGATACAATTTAAATTTCATATATTTTAGATTCATTGCACACCAACTGAAATATTTCAGGTCTTTTATTGTTTTAATACTGATGATTTTGGCATACAGCTCATGAAAACCCAAAATTCCTATCTCAGAAAATTAGCATATCATGAAAAGGTTCTCTAAACGAGCTATTAACCTAATCATCTGAATCAACTAATTAACTCTAAACACCTGCAAAAGATTCCTGAGGCTTTTAAAAACTCCCAGCCTGGTTCATTACTCAAAACCGCAATCATGGGTAAGACTGCCGACCTGACTGCTGTCCAGAAGGCCATCATTGACACCCTCAAGCGAGAGGGTAAGACACAGAAAGACATTTCTGAACCAATAGGCTGTTCCCAGAGTGCTGTATCAAGGCGTGACCGGACCCTGAGGGAGATTGTGGAGAAGGACCGATTCCAGACCTTGGGGAACCTGCGGAAGCAGTGGACTGAGTCTGGAGTAGAAACATCCAGAGCCACCGTGCACAGGCGTGTGCAGGAAATGGGCTACAGGTGCCGCATTCCCAGGTCAAGCCACTTTTGAACCAGAAACAGCGACAGAAGCGCCTGACCTGGGCTACAGAGAAGCAGCACTGGACTGTCACTAAATTTTGCATGTCATTCGAAAACAAGGTGCCAGAGTCTGGAGGAAGACTTGGGAGAAGGAAATGCCAAAATGCATGAAGTCCAGTGTCAAGTACCCACAGACAGTGATGGTCTGGGGTGCCATGTCAGCTGCTGCTGTTGGTCCACTGTGTTTTATCAAGGGCTGGGTCAATGCAGCTAGCTATCAGGAGATTTTGGAGCACTTCATGCTCCCATCTGCTGAAAAGCTTTTGGAGATGAAGATTTCGTTTTTCAGCACAACCTGGCACCTGCTCACAGTGCCAAAACCACTGGTAAATGGTTTACTGACCATGGTATTACTGTGCTCAATTGGCCTGCCAACTCTCCTGACCTGAACCCCATAGAGAATCTGTGGGATATTGTGAAGAGAAAGTTGAGAGACAAGACCCAACACTCTGGATGAGCTTAAGGCCGCTTATCAGCATCCTGGGCCTCCATAACACCTCAGCAGTGCCACAGGCTGATTGCCTCCATGCCACACCGCATTGAAGCAGTCATTTCTGCAAAAGGATTCCCCACCAAGAATTGAGTACATAACTGAACATAATTATTTGAAGGTTGACTTTTTTTTGTATTAAAAACACTTTTCTTTTATTGGTCGGATGAAATATGCTAATTTTTTGAGATTTTTGGGGAATTTTGGGTTTTCATGAGCTGTATGCCAAAATCATCAGTATTAAAACAATAAAAGACCTGAAATATTTCAGTTGGTGTGCAATGAATCAAAAATATATTAAATTTAAATTTTATAATTACATTATGAAAAATAATGAACTTTTATCACAATATGCTAATCTTTTGAGAAGGACCTGTAGGGCCTAGCCTACATATTTTTCACTCAATTATTTTGTAACAACATCTTTTTTTTCGTAATAACAAGATGTTATGTCGTAAAAAGTAATAGCTATATTCTTGAGATCTTATGACGTTATAACGGCATATTTTTCTCGTTAAAACAACATATAGCTATTTTCTCATTGTAAGGACATAGCCTATGTTGTATAGTGATGTGTACAAAATAAGCCTTCATCCACATTAGAGAATTTATATAGCCTATACTATGTGCCTTTGTCACACTTCCATGTTTCTATACTAGGTATATTAGAATAAAAGTAGGCCTATAATATAAAGTAGCCTATAAAATAACTAACTAATAACTAACAAATGGCGATTCTATTGCCAAGGTTTGCGTAGAAGGTTGTGCTCACGTTTCATAATCAACATATTAAATTTAAAAATATATATATTATAGGCTAATAGTTAAACATAGCCTACGAAACATTATAGGCTACATTTTATATAACCCTCTGTCTCACGAAAGCGCCGGCGCGACGCATTCTGATGGATATTTTCCTTTATGACAGCGGAAACAACTCACAATACTACATCATTTTTAGCCATACAGATAAGTGCAAGACATAATTATAAACTATAAACTGTCTACTTGAATTTGTGTAGGACTAGACTCACAATAACAAGGGCTGTGGATTAAGGGAACGGATTATTTTGCATGTGCTGCACCACAAGTCCAAACGCCGTCTTAATTTCAAAAATGTATTTTGTTAATTAAACAAAAAAATATATATATATATATATATATGTTATGCCTGATCGGTGTATGAACATTCACATAGATAAATATTTTTGTTATGAAAAGCATTGTTGATTTAATCTTTCTATGTGTCATTTTTACAATTCTAATAATAATAATAATAATAATAAGTGACAATTCTAACAGAATATTTCACCCATTAACTCTCTATGGATTACATTTTATCATTAATGTGTTTTAAAATGTAACTACTTGAAAATATTTGTAATTTTTTAATTTATTAATTAACATTAACATTTCTGTCATGACAACTCCGGAGTGTTTTGGCATGGTAATTGATATGACAGTGTTGATATGTCTGGTCTTGGCGGAATAGATCTGTTATTGCTGTTGCTGGTTATTGCTGCTGTTATTATTGCTGCTGCTGCTTCTGTTATTACTGCAGCTGTTATTGCTGCTATTATTGCTGCTGTTATTATTGCTGCTGCTGCTTCTGTTATTACTGCAGCTGTTATTGCTGCTGTTATTATTGCTGCTGCTATTATTGCTGCTGCTGCTGCTGTTATTACTGCTGTTGTTATTACTGCAGCTGTTATTGCTGCTGTTATTATTGCTGCTGCTATTATTGCTGCTGCTGCTGCTGTTATTACTGCTGTTGTTATTGCTGCTATTATTGCTGATGTTATTATTGCTGCTGCTGTTATTACTGAAGTTGTTATTGCTGCTGTTGTTATTACTGCTGCTGTTATTGCTGCTGCTGTAATTGCTGCTGTTGTTATTGCTGCTGCTATTATTGCTGCTGTTATTATTGCTGCTGCTGCTTCTGTTATTACTGCAGCTGTTATTGCTGCTGTTATTATTGCTGCTGCTGCTTCTGTTATTACTGCAGCTGTTATTGCTGCTGTTATTATTGCTGCTGCTATTATTGCTGCTGCTGCTGCTTCTATTATTACTGCTGTTGTTATTGCTGCTGCTATTATTGCTGATGTTATTATTGCTGCTCCTGCTGCTTCTGTTATTACTGAAGTTGTTATTGCTGCTGTTGTTATTGCTGCTGCTGTTGTAATTGCTGCTGTTGCTATTATTGCTGCTGGTTATTTCTGCTGTTGTTAATGCTACTGCTATTATTGCTGCTGTTCTTATTGCTGCTGTTATTGCTGCTACTGCTGGTTATTGCTGCTACTATTATTACTGCTGCTTGTTATTGCTGCTGCTATTGTTGCTGATGTTGTTATTGCTGCTGCTGCTGTTGTTATTGCTGCTGCTTTTATTGCTGCTGCTTTTATTGCTGCTGCTATTATTACTGTTTTTGTTATTGCTGCTGCTGTTATTGCATCTGCTACTATTGCTGCTGCTATTGCTGCTGGTTATTGATGATGTTGTTATTGCTGCCGTTGCTGCTATTATCGCTGATGTTGTTATTGCTGCTGTTATTATTGCTACTGGTTATTGCTGCTGTTGTTGCTGCTGCTATTGTTGCTGCTGCTGCTTCTGTTATTACTGCAGCTGTTATTGCTGCTGTTGTTATTGCTGCTGGTTATTGCTGCCGTTGTTATTACTGCTGCTGTTATTACTGCAGCTGTAATTGCTGCTGTTGTTATTGCTGCTGGTTATTGCTGCTGCTGTTGTAATTGCTGTTGTTGCTATTATTGCTGCTGCTATTTTTGCTGCTGCGGCTGCTGGTTATTGCGGCTGCTGGTTATTGCTGTTGCTATTATTACTGCTTTTGTTATTGCTGCTGTTATTATTGCTGCTGGTTATTGCTGCTGCTGCTGTTGTTATTGCTGCTGGTTATTTCTGCTGTTGTTAATGCTACTGCTATTATTGCTGCTGCTGTTATTGCTGCTACTGCTGGTTATTGCTGGTTATATATATATATATAATGTTATGCCTGATCGGTGTATGAACATTCACATAGATAAATATTTTTGTTATGAAAAGCATTGTTGATTTCATCTTTCTATGTGTCATTTTTACAATTCTAATAATAATAATAATAATAATAAGTGACAATTCTAACAGAATATTTCACCCATTAACTCTCTATGGATTACATTTTATCATTAATGTGTTTTAAAATGTAACTACTTGAAAATATTTGTAATTTTTTAATTTATTAATTAACATTAACATTTCTGTCATGACAACTCCCGGAGTGTTTTGGCATGGTAATTGATATGACAGTGTTGATATGTCAGGTCTTGGCGGAATAGATCTGTTATTGCTGTTGCTGGTTATTGCTGCTACTATTATTGGTGCTGTTGTTATTGCTGCTGCTATTATTGCTGCTGTTATTATTGCTGCTGCTATGTTATTACTGCAGCTGTTATTGCTGCTGTTATTATTGCTGCTGCTATTATTGCTGCTGTTATTGCTGCTGCTGCTGCTTCTGTTATTACTGCTGTTGTTATTGCTGCTGCTATTATTGCTGATGTTATTATTGCTGCTCCTGCTGCTTCTGTTATTACTGAAGTTGTTATTGCTGCTGTTGTTATTACTGCTGCTGTTATTACAGCAGCTGTAATTGCTGTTGTTATTGCTGCTGGTTATTGCTGCTGCTGTTGTAATTGCTGCTGTTGCTATTATTGCTGCTGGTTATTTCTGCTGTTGTTAATGCTACTGCTATTATTGCTGCTGTTCTTATTGCTGCTGCTGTTATTGCTGCTACTGCTGGTTATTGCTGCTACTATTATTGCTGCTGCTGTTGTTATTGCTGCTGTTGTTACTGTTTCTGCTATTACTGCTGCTTGTTATTGCTGCTGCTATTGTTGCTGATGTTGTTATTGCTGCTGCTATTATTGCTGCTGCTTTTATTGCTGCTGCTGTTATTACTGCTTTTGTTATTGCTGCTGCTGTTATTGCATCTGCTACTATTGCTGCTGCTATTGCTGCTGGTTATTGATGATGTTGTTATTGCTGCCGTTGCTGTTATTATCGCTGATGTTGTTATTGCTGCTGTTATTATTGCTACTGGTTATTGCTGCTGTTGTTGCTGCTGCTATTGTTGCTGCTGCTGCTTCTGTTATTACTGCAGCTGTTATTGCTGCTGTTGTTATTGCGGCTGCTATTATTGTTGATGTTATTATTGCTGCTGCTGCTTCTGTTATTACTGCAGCTGTTATTGCTGCTGTTGTTATTGCTGCTGGTTATTGCTGCCGTTGTTAGTACTGCTGCTGTTATTACTGCAGCTGTAATTGCTGCTGTTGTTATTGCTGCTGGTTATTGCTGCTGCTGTTGTAATTGCTGCTGTTGCTATTATTGCTGCTGCTGTTATTGCTGCTGCTATTTTTGCTGCTGCAGCTGCTGGTTATTGCGGCTGCTGGTTATTGCTGTTGCTATTATTACTGCTTTTGTTGTTGCTGCTGTTATTATTGCTGCTGGTTATTGCTGCTGCTGCTGCTGCTGCTGCTGTTGTTATTGCTGCTATTATTTCTGCTGTTGTTAATGCTACTGCTATTATTGCTGCTGTTCTTATTGCTGCTGCTGTTATTGCTGCTACTGCTGGTTATTGCTGCTACTATTATTGCTGCTGTTGTTATTGCTGCTGTTGTTACTTTTTCTGCTATTACTGCTGCTTGTTATTGCTGCTGCTATTGTTGCTGATGTTGTTATTGCTGCTGCTGCTGTTGTTATCGCTGCTGCTATTATTGCTGCTGCTTTTATTGCTGCTGCTGTTATTACTGCTTTTGTTATTGCTGCTGCTGTTATTGCATCTGCTACTATTGCTGCTGCTATTGCTGCTGGTTATTGATGATGTTGTTATTGCTGCCGCTATTATCGCTGATGTTGTTATTGCTGCTGTTGTTATTGCTGAAGCTGTTATTGCTGTTGGTTATTGCTGCTGTTGTTGCTGCTGCTATTGTTGCTTCTGGTTATTTCTGCTATTTTTCTCTGTTGTTATTGCTGCTGATATTATTGCTGCTGCTGTTGTTATTGCTGCTGCTGCTATTATTGCTGCTGCTGTTATTGCTGCTGTTATTATTGCTGCAGCTGTTATTTCTGTTATTGCTTCTGCTGTTATTGCTGCTGCTATTATCATTGCTGTTGTTGTTGTTTTTGCTTCTGCTTTTATTGCTGTTATTGCTGCTGCTGCTGGTTATTGCTGCTGGTTATTGCTGCTGCTGTTATTGCTGCTGCTATTATTATTGCTGCTGTTATTATTGCTGCTGCTATTATTGCTGCTGTTGTTATTGCTGCAGCTGTTATTTCTGTTATTGCTGCTGCTGCTTTTGTTATTGCTGTTGTTATTGCTGTTGTTGTTGTTATTGCTTCTGCTATTATTGCTGTTATTGCTGCTGCTGTTATTGCTGCTGCTATTATCATTGCTGTTGTTGTTATTGCTGCTGATATTATTGCTGCTGTTGTTATTGCTGCTGCTATTATCATTGCTGTTGTTGTTATTGCTGCTGATATTATTGCTGCTGTTGTTATTGCTGCTGCTGTTATTTCTGCTATTATTATTGCTGCTGTTATTATTGCTGCTGTTGTTATTGCTGCTGGTTATTGCTGCTGCTATTGCTGCTGCTATTATTGCTGCTGGTTATTGCTGCTGCTATTGCTGCTACTATTATTGCTGCTGTTATTATTGAAGCAGCTGATATCGCTGCTGTTGTTATTGCTGCTGCTGTTTGTTGTTATTGCTGCTGCTGCTGCTGCTGCTCTTATTGCTGCTCATTATTTCTGCTGGTTATTGCTGCTACTGTTATTGCTGCTGCTGTTATTACTGCTGCTGTTTTGCTGCTGTTGGTATTATTGCTGCTGCTGTGGCTCTTGGTCATTGCTGCTGCTGTTGTTGCTGCTACTATTATTGTTGCTGCTGTTATTACTGCTGCTGCTGCTGCTGTTATTGCTGCCGTTGTTAAGGCTGCATCTGTTATTGCTGTTGTTGTTATTACTACTGCTGCTGCTATTATTGCTACTGCTATTATTACTGCTGCTGTTATTGCTGCTTGCTGTTATTACTGCTGCTGCTGCAGCAGGTGGTGGTTATTGCTGCTCCTGCTTTTATTGCTGCTGTTGTTGTTATTGCTGCAGCTGTTATTGCTGCTGCTGTTGTTATTTCTGTTGTTGTTATTGCTGCTGCTATATTGCTGTTATTGCTGCTTTTGTTGTTGCTGCTGCTATTATTGCTGCTGTTATTGCTGCTGCTATTATTGCTGCTGTTGTTATTGCTGCTGGTTATTATTGCTGCTGTTATTGCTGCTGTTGTTGTTATTGCTGCTGCTGTTATTGCTGCAGCTGTTATTGCTGCTGCTATTATTGCTGCTGGTTATTGCTGCTGCTATTGCTGCTACTATTATTGCTGCTTCTGTTATTATTGCTGCAGCTGATATTGCTGCTGTTGTTATTGCTGCTGTTGGTAAGGCTGCAGCTGTTATTGCTGCTGCTGCTGCTGTTATTGCTGCTCGTTATTTCTGCTGGTTATTGCTGCTACTATTATTGCTGCTGCTGTTATTGCTGCTGTTGGTATTGCTGCTGGTTATTGCTGCTGCTGTTGTTAAGACATCAGCTGTTATTGCTGCTGTTATTGTTATTGCTGCTGCTGTTATTGCTGCAGCTGTTATTGCTGCTGCTCTTATTGCTGCTACTATTATTAAATTAAAATTAAAATAGTGATAAGACTTAAGAATACCACGTGTAAGACTTAAAAATAAAAACAGGATAATTAAAACAGTTGTAAAGAGAATTTTTAAAATAAGAAGACAATATAAATATATAGTTGTAAAGATATTTAAAAAGAATACAATTATTACAGTATATATAGATAAAAATAAAATAAAAATAAAAATTAAGATGATGCATAGATTAGAATAGGTGCAATCAGTGGGACTTACAGTGGCACAGTGCTCATTCAGTAAAGGCACAGCTGGACAGATGTGTTTTGAGTCTAGATTTGAATGTGGCTACTGTTGGAGCACATCTGATCTCTTCTGAAAGCTGGTTCAGCTGCGGCTGGCACAATAGCTGAACGCAGACTCTCCTTGCTTTGAGTGAACTCTTGGTATTTCTAGCTGACTTGATCCTGATGATCTGAGTGATCTGATGGGTTTGTATTTAATCAGCATATCTGCAATGTATTGAGGTCCTAGGTCATTGACTGATTTATAAACAAGTAATAATACTTTAAAATTGATCCTAAATGTAACTGGAAGCCAGTGTTAATGACCTGAGGACTGGCGTGATATGGTCATATTTTCTGGTTCTGCTCAGAATCCTGGCCGCAGCGTTCTGTATGAGCTGCAGCTGTCTAATGGTCTTTTTGGGAAGGCCGGTTAGAAGACCATTACAATAGTCCTCCCTGCTGGTGATGAAAGCGTGAACGATTTCGTGAACTGAACGTGAACTGGTTATTGCTGCTGCTGCTATTATTGCTGCTGTTATTTCTCCCTGCTGTTATTGCTGCTATTATTGCTGCTGCTTCTGGTGGTGGTTATTCCTGCTGCTATTATTCCTGATGTTGTTGCTGCTGTTATTGCTGCTGTTATTTCTGCCTGCTGTTATTGTTGCTGCTGTTGCTGGTGGTGGTGGTGCTGGCTATTGCTGCTGCTGTTATTGGAGTTGCTATTATTGCTGCTGTTGTTATTGCAGCTGCTTTTATCACTGCTGTCGTTATTGCTGCTATTATTGTTGCTGTTGTTATTTCTGCCTGCTGTTATTGCTGCTGCTGCTGGTGGTGGTGGTTATTGCTACTACTGCTGTTATTGCTGTTGCTTCTGCTGCTATTGCTGCCGCTATCGTTGGACATTTATAGCACTTGCTACTGCCAATACATTTACGACACGCTTCTGTGAGCATGCTGTACAATATAGCATACACGAATTACCCAGATCTATACAGGTGGTGGGTTTCTGAAAGCGTTCTGCAACTGCTACGGAATATGCAGACAAGTCTTTGAAGGTTGAGCAGCGAGCTCATTGGCTACTGATACATCAGAAACCAATCAGTTGTGCCCTACAGAGAATGTGATTGCAAGCAGATTGATGGACCCATCAGCTTCTAGAGTTTCATGACAGAACGTTTTTTTTGTGCTACACTGATCCCATCCAGCTTGTTATTTTCTGACAAATTAGTACATCTTTTTATAAAGTGTATAAGAAAAATAAATCTGTACAAAGTCTCTAAAATGTATAAAAAACATCTGAGAGAAAAAAAGAAAAACTCAGAGCTCTGATCACAGTAATAGGAGATTCTAACCTGATGAGTTACGAAGGAGTGCAGTCTGACATCAGCTCTCTCTCTGACCAGTTTCCACACATCGTCACCGTATGACTCCTTAATGAAGTCATGGAGACTTTCGCACAGCAGCCCGTACATCCCGAAAGCAAACTGAATGTCTGGGATCTCAGAAGAGTCTCAGGTCAGATGCAACTGTGAAACAATGAAGAACAGGAGAAAATAAAAAGAAACATCACCATCCTTCTAAAATACACAAGCATGTTGACAAAGAAACCTGACCTGTCACAATCGCAGATAAAAAAACTCAGTGTATAGTGTGAGAACTGACAGCTCCTCCGAACACAGTCCCAGTCTTAAGAATCGCGCTGGAGAAGCTGGAATCGTTTTAAACAGAGCCGCACTTACACCAGCTCTTTAGCTCTATTGTTGTGATGTCAGCAGCTGGTGACTTTGAGTAGTGACAGACGCGTACCTCTCACAGACACATGCTGCTCTTATTTTTGACTTTTTTTTTTTTTGTCAATTTCTTTTAAAATGTTATCATTAAATGTAATGTCTGACATAAAACTGATTCACAGTTTCTACAAAAAATATAAAGCAGCACAGCTGCCTTCAACATTGATAATAATGGAAATGTTTCTTGAGCATCAAATCATCAAATTATAATGATTTCTGAAGGATCATGTGACACTGAAGACTGGAGTAATGATGCTGAAAATTCAGCTTTGATCACAGGAATAAATTACACTTTACAATATAGTCACATCTATTTTAAACAGTAATAATATTTCACAATATTACAGTTTTTTTACTGTACTCTTGACCAAATGAATGCAGCCTTGATGATCAGAAGAGACTTTAAAACTCTTTCTGACCCCAAACTTTTGAATGAAAGAGAATATCTCTTGAATATCTCAATTTCCAGATAGCAACATGATTATGAAGAGCAGATGGAAAAAGTTCTTGAGCTCTCAAAAAGCAATATTTGCCAAAATAGCATCAAGTGTAAAATGGTAAATGGACTGCATTTATATAGCGCTTTTAACAGACCAATGGCCATCCAAAGCGCTTTACATCTTGCCTCACATTCACCCATTCACTCACTCATTCACACACCGACGGCGGTGTCAGCCATGCAAGGCGCCATCCAGCTCGTCGGGAGCAGCTGGGGTTAGATGTCTTGCTCATGGACACCTCGACACTTGGTCAGGTGGAGCCGGGGATCGAACCACCAACCTTCCGGTTTGCAGACGATCTACATGAACCACTGAGCCACTGCCGCCCCAGTGTCAGATCTCAATATGAATTCAAATAGTTTCTTCAAACTCTCCCGCGACCAAATGACCTGAGCCTTTTTATTGTGAGGCTGATGTCATAGAGCTGCATTTCTAGTTAGAGGTGAAGGTCTGACAGTGATACAAAAATATGAATCATTGGTTTCACTTTATTTTGATGGTCCCTTTAACATATTCTGTTGACTATAAGTAGCATTGCACCATGTCCACTAAATATCATTAGAGTGTTAGTAGAGTTTCAGTAGACTGGTAGGGTTAGGGTTAGAATAAGTTGACATGTAGTTGCAAAGTTACAGTCAGTAGAATGTCTGTTGAAAGACCATTAGAATAAAGTTTTAGCACATATTAAGCAGACAGTCTATTAATACTCTAATGAGAGTTAGTTGACATGTAGGTGCAACGTTACTTATAGTCAACACAATGTTCAAAAGGGACCATCAAAATAAAGTGTTACCCAATCATTCAGTTAACCATAGAGGTTAAAAAATTAATTATACGGAAGTCTACTTCATATTAACTTCAAGTCCATTACTGTTTGGTTATTGACATTCTTCAAAATATCTTCAGCACAAAGAAAGACATTTTGGTGAAATATCCCTTTAAAGCCACAACATTCACAACAAGAATGAGAAGTTTAATAATAAAGATATAGTTCTAAAAACGGTTTTAAATATAAAATATTGGCAAAGTCTACACCTATCAGGATATAACAACTATATCGCTTGAATCACTTTCTGCTGATTAATGATAAAAAACTGTGACAGCCAATCAGAATCCATCCTTTAAAGAGAAAGAAATCTCAACGAGCTTTGAATAAACACAATATTATTATCCGCAAAATGTTATCATCGTACAATATTGTAATCATTAGTGTTCCTATTATTATTATTATTATTCTGCTCTTGAAGCCTATGGCCGCCCATAGAACTGTTTGTAGTAGAGAGTTATTAAATTTGGTACACTGATAGAGGACAGTCTGAACTGTCACCATAGTCTCTAACTCTAGCGCCTCTAACTGTGCAAATTTGCACTCATGTTAATGTTCTTTTGAATTGTAAAGACTAGAAACAAAATATTTTTTTCCTCTGATTTCTTGACAATTCGATTGTGGCTCCTCCTGATCTGTTGCTCTTATTTTCACGAAGATCGAACCAGATCATCTTCAGACCTTGCTCAAAAAAAAGTTATGGAATTCAATTTTTTCAGATTTGTCAAACCGTTTTCGAATAACATGCAAATGAAGTGCCCGCCAAAACATGAGTCTATGTCTCTGCAACACTTAAGCATATTCTCACTAAACTTGGTGTGTGTTCTGACAACCATGACCTGAGTCAAACAATAGCGGCCATTTTGGGTGTCTGCCATTCTGAATTTTGCGAAAGTATTGGCATATCATTATGAAAATCGGTATGTGTCTTTGGCACCATGCCCTGGGGGTACTCAAAAAGTTGAGGCAGTGCCAACTTTTGGTCAAAAGTAATAATAAAATAAAAATGATTAATAACTTTTGACCTAATTGGCCTATTGTAATGAAAAAATAGATTCATTGGGTCATAATGAGAACATAGATGCCATTTTTGCCAAACTTCCTGTCTGCCATTTTGATTTTCCTATAAAACCTACTTTTTTCAAACAAAAAAAAAGTCATCTTCAGACTGTGCCAACAAAAAGTTATGGATTTTTTTGTTAAAAGGCGAAACGTTTTCATATAGCCTACCACAGCAACAAGGTGGAGGCATGATGATAAAACAACTCTCTCTGAGGCTGTATTTCTGCAATGCTTTGACATATTGACATCAAACTTCGCATGCATCATTGTCACATTTCTCTCAACACAACACATCAATTTCATATCAGCACCACCTATTAGTCAAAAGTGCTGCTCCCAGCCATGCAGTCATGCCTTCGTTGTGCTTGGCCACGTAATGGATGCTTGCAGCTATATTTCTAAGTCTATTGCCATATTAAGTCTATGGCAGTCCATAGAAAGTGTGGAGTCTCTAACTCAATCCCTCTACTCTAGCACCACCAACTGTCCAAATTTGAAATCACGTTTATGTTAGATTTATATCAAACTCCTCCTACACCTTTGCAGAGATTTTCACGAAAATGTTACGTTCTTTGTACGTGGCTAACTCAGTTAGCTTGATTTGATTGTTGATGATTTGGCATGATCTTGGATTGTTTGGTTCTTTGACACTCATCTTGGACTTGCTGTCATAGCAACAGGTCCATAAACTTAAACCTGATTGAGAGCAGTTTATTTAATGTAAACAGGATTAGACTGCATCTTGAGGTGATCCTTAAAATCTGCCCCAGCCACTGCTACTTTATTTCCTTACTGAACCAGGGGCAATAATAATTTTAAGTAATAATAATTAACTATAAAAATACATTTGAAAATAATATTATAATGTTGTGTTACATACTGTAACGTTACTCTGAGCCGTGCATTAATTTGATTGATGACCTTTTTATACAGTCTATCTATGATGATGACGGATATTATGGGATGGCTTGATGGAGATCTTGAAGGAGATGCAGATATCTTGATCTTTCAAGTTTTTTGCCAGGTGTCTTTTTTTATTATTTGATGTCATTACGTTGCTGTCTTGCCGCCAGCCAATCGCTGCTTTACTGATCGTGGTTTCGAGTATCGATGCATCTGCCCTCTTCAGGGAACACAGAAACGCTCAGTAATTTTAGATAATTTAATCCAGATATTTTAATCCAATCCACAAATTCGTTTGAAGAACCAAATTAGCCAGAGATCAGTTAACACGATCAGAAGATCTGGGATCTGTCAAATCATCTCAGATGTATTAAGCGAGGTACGAAGAACGGACCCCAGATCATCTTCAGACCATGCCGACAAAAAGATGATTTGTCAAACCATAGTCAAATAACGTGTGAACCAATTCGACGAAGAGCACCCTAAATGGACATGAGGCTATATCTCTGCAACACTTTAGCATATTCTGACTAAACTTGATGTGTGTTATGACAACCATGACCTGTGGCTACCCGCACTGTTTCGACACAGTGCGACCTAATGGTCAGGAGATATGAAAGATGGTTATTTTTGCTTATAACTGAACAGTTTGGCCAAAAAGTCGGTACAGCATGCCAAGTTGAATGATACCCAAGTTTCCATATTTTGGTCATTCAGAATTTTTCTGAACGCATTGGCATATCAGTATGAAACTCAGTATGTGTATTTGGCACCATGTCCTGGTGGTACTCATAAAGTTTCGGGGCAGCAAAAAAAAAAAAGATAATAAATTGACTACATTTGCATATTGTAATGAAACTTTTACACCAAATTCAAATTGTATCATCTTCGGACTATGCTGGCAAAAAGGTTTGGATTTTGTGTTGATAGACGAAACTTTTCATATTCTGCATCAACAAATTTGATGGCATGATGGCAAAACTAATGTATGCTGTAACTCTGCAATGCTTTGGCATATTGACACCAAACTTTGTATACGTCATTGTCACCTTACACTGACCACAACACATACATTTGGTCACAGCGCCCCCTATTGGTCAAAAGTGATAAAACATTAAGGCCTAGTTTCACAGACATGGTTTAGATTAAGCCAGGATTAGGCCTTAATACAATTGGGACATTTAAGTAGGTTTTATAAACGTGCCTTAGACTCAACATTACTGATGTGAATCTTGAGACAAAACAATTGCACTGACATGTTTTAAGATATGCCAGTGCAAGTTGCTTTCAGTTAAAACATCTCAAACATGCATTTTAGTTTAGGACTAGGATTTTTGACTGAGTGACGATCTCCTATGACAACAAACACAAAAACACACAGTAACACAACATACAGACAGCCTTGGACCGCTCCACACGCAAAAACGGCATCAGGTTTTTATTATGAGGGGTTGGCAGGTGTGCGTCAGGGACTAAATGCTTTGCCCCATTTAGCTCTTGTCGTTTGGCTAAACTTGTGGCGATGATGTCACTGGCAGCGCAGGCGGTGTGTCTATAGAAAGCAGCTTCACCCTGCTGCGCTCTCACACTCACAGACCTCAGCCAAGACACAGAACATCATCATCTCCAGCACACACTCAGGTAAGCCAGAGTACAAGGGACAGATTTGTGTGTGTGTGTGTGTGTGTGTGTGGTCATCTAATCTGCACTTTTAGCATGACAAAATGCCTCCTGTAGCTTCTATGGGAACAGATGGACTAAACTAAGCTGATAGCATTTAGTAGAACTGGAAACAATTTAAATTTAATTTAAAATTGCTCCAATGGGGGAAACAGTCTCCAGTCAAAAAAAAGTCAATTATTATTGACAATTATTATCCAGTCAATTATTTTTAGTCTCTAATAAATAAAATAACTTTCATTAGAGGCCGATACTTGGAGTTGATTTTGAGGGTCATTGTTTTACTTTACATAAAAACACACTTCCCACCGGTTTCACAGGCGAGGCTTCAGCTAGTCCCAGACTAAAATGCATGTTTTAACTGTTTAACTCAAAGAAACTTGCACTGGCATATCTTAAAATGTCAGTGCTATTGTTTTGGCTCAGATGAAACCAGTACTGTTTTTTCCAAGGCACGTTTATAAAAGCTACTTAATTGTCCTAACTGAACTAAGGCTTAATCCTGGCTTAATCTAAGCCCTGTCTGTGAAACCAGGCCTGTATGTCATCCTGTTATGTCAAATACCAATTCAGTATCAATTATTATAGGCTGTTAGTTATAAAATGAAATCAACGCACAATTCATATTTTATGCAATACTCTAATTTGATTATTTTTATTAATTATTTTATTATTATAATATTTTTAAATGTTTATTTATTCAGTAATAATACAATAATAATACATGGATTTTATTATTAAAATATCACTGTTTTTTAATATTTTATTAGTCAAATATAAAAAATATATTAAATAAAATATACCATCTGTTGCAATTTTATGCAATACTATAATTTAATTAATTATTTTTAATAATACAATATTTTATAATTAGAATGTAAAAATTGTAAATATATTATTAAAATTAAATATTAAAATAAATACATTTAAATATAAAGAATGTTAGTTACAAATTCTAAAGCATTACTAGACCAACTAGAGTAGAACTTAATGCTGTATCAATTAAACAAAAACAATTATTCTTATTAGAAGCAATAGTATTAGCATTCATAGTAATAATAAAAATACAATTATTATTATGACTACATTTAATATTTTTGTAATTTATTATTAATAATCATAATAATGTCGTTATATTGTTGTTGTTGTTGTTGTTGTTATTAACAACAACATTTGATTACATACATTATTATTGTTATTATTATTTTTACTATGTAAATAATTCACTGTGATGTTGGTGTGTGTGTGCAGATCGAGATGCAGAACGCACATCATAGTCTCACCAAACAGAGACAGCAGCAGGCCATGATCCTGAGCAGAGAGGCAAAGGGAGGTAAGACACACACACACACACACACACACACACACACACACACACACACACACAGACACACTCATACACTCTCTCACAAACACACACACACACACACACACACACACACACACACACACACACACACACACACACACACACACAGACACACACACTCTCTCTCTCTCTCTCTCTCTCTCTCTCATACACACACACACACACACACACACACACAGACACTCACTCACATACACACTCATATTGAGTGATTTAAATGGAGGGAAATCTCTGCATCCAACATTCCTGAAAACTATCCCAACACTCTAGAGGAAACATTTGTGTGCCCCAGTCTGTGCATTTATTTATTTATTTTAATCCATTGACCTCAGCCACCGTGTCCTATCTGGCATCACAACAACTCCAGCTCAGCTGAATCCGACTCTGAAGAGGGAATTTTATAAGAATACGCCAGCATGAGCCTGTCAGCGGGACATGAATGCCCTTACTGAAACTTTAGGGCAAGTCCAAGGCTTCCACATCCAGACAGTCTAATAATAATCATCAGTTAGTTACATAACACAACACACACGACAGAAGAACCCAGAGACAAATACAAGAGATCAAACTGCCATCAGTCACAAAACTAGGGATGGCGAAAACTAAACATTTTCTTGACCGACCACCGAGCCACATTAGCTGGTTGAAACCGGTTAACCGATTAGTTTAAAATATGCTGCGCTATTTGAAATAACAGCCGCGAGCCGCGCCTGCAATTTCGCAACTCTGTCGCATCTCTCTGCCGCTCTGCCTCCCGCTCTCACACACACACTCACACACAAACACACATTGTCCCTGCGCGAAACATGAGTCCTGCAAACGCGGCGCCGAGGAGCTTGTTTGTAATCGGAGGACAAATGGCTCCTTAGTTTCGAAATGGTTTGGGTACAAGGTGATAGCGCGAAGAGACGCCGCTTTAGTTCGAGGTAGTGCTAATAAAGAAAGATGATGATCAACACCTTATGTGTTACCACTGAAATGTAGATGTAATATATTTCCAAATGTAAGCCCATCTTATGCGGAATGTTGGCCAAAATAACTTTGCTTTGTAAAGTGGTGGGGACACTGCACAACTCGTTTTGCTGTTTATTTAATAACAGAATTTACTTGTGAACTGAGTTCAGAGTTGAAAATGCTCTTAATTTTTTACTTTAATGTAGGCCACACATGCATTACATTCACAAATTATTCTATAGACATCCAATAAGCAAAACGTAATATTCACAACACATCTAATGTTATACTAATATCAATCAAAATATGCAAGATAAATATGGCAAACTTACCGTTTCATTAGCCGCGTTTCCATTAGGCCTATTTGCGCAAAACTTATATTTATAAATAGGCCTATTTAACTTATACATTTAGCGATATTTTCTAAATGTCGATAAAAAACTATTACGAAATTATTGCATTTCCATTAACCGATGGTATGGGACTAAAACGTTTTTTTTTTATGTCATTCAAAAAAACATTTTGTGTAAGGTTTATGTGTATCCCAGCCACCACAATAGCCATTATTTAATGGAAGGAGACATAGGCCTGTTATTCAAGCATTTATTAAAATTAATAGAGGGAAATGTTTGAATTTGTATGGTGGTAACTTTTCATTTTTTTGTTTTTGTTTTTTTTAAACTATTTTATTTTGGCTTGAAATTTCGTTTGTTGAAAATATAAACTGAATTTAGAAATGCTTATAAAATGAAAAACTTTGCGTTTAATAAACAAAATACATTTTTGAAATGAAGACGGCGTTTGGACGGAGAGCAGCGCATGCAAAATAACCTGTTTCCTTAATCCACGGCCCTTGTTATTGTGAGTCTAGGCCTACACAAATAAAAGTAGACAGTTTATAGTGTTTAATGATGTCTTCCTCCTATCTGTATGGCTAACAAGACAGAGCGTTCTGAGTCGTTTCCTCTGTCATTAAGGAAAAAATCCATCAGAACGCATCGCACCTGCGCTTTCATCAGACAGAGGGGTATAGAAAAGCGTCGTTACGACTGTAACCTTAGTTCCCTGAATAGGAACGACGCCTGCGTCACCGCTTTGGGAACGCCTCTGCGTGATTGCGTCGTGAAGCACGTATGTCATCAGTCCAATAGAGAGACGGAACGCCATCGGGCGTGGTGGCGTCGTGAACCCGGAAGCTATATAGCACACTGGCAAACACACGCCGTTAGCTTCTGATAAGGATGAAACAAGGCGCTTGCGAGCATGCGGGAGTATGGCTGGGTGGCGCGGCGTCGTTCCTATTCAGGGAACTAAGGTTACAGTCGTAACGAGGCGTTCCCCTTCAAGGGAACTCGAGCTGCGTCACCGCTTTGGGAACGAGAATAACCACGCCCCATAGGGCGAATGCCCGCCTGTGTCATGATTAGGAGGCGAGCACCCGTGCCCCAGGAGTAGCCTTGATGTCAAGTTCATAGAACCTGGCGAAGGTATGCGGCGAGGACCAACCTGCCGCATCACAGACCTCCTGCAGGAGGCCCCTGACAGGATTGCCTGCGGAAGCAGCCATACTCCTAGTGGAGTGGGACCGGACAGCCAAGGAGAAGGCTGTCCGGCCGCCACATAAGCAAGTGAGATAGCCTCGACTACCCACTTGCTCATCCTCTGCTGAAACCGGCCCCCTCGAGGGAGGCCCGTAACAGACAAATAACTGTTCTGTTCTCCTCCACAGGGCAGCTCTGTGGACATAAGTGTCTAAAGCACGAACAGGGCAAAGCAGATTGAGTCGTTCCTGGTCTGACGTCACAAAGGCGGAGGACAAAAGGCTTGCAGCACAACAGGTCTCATAGGGTTAGTAAGAACCTTAGGAACATAGCCCGGCCTAGGGTACAAGAAAGCCTTGGCCATGCCGGGCGCGAACTCCAAGCACGAGGTGCCACCGAGAGCCTGTAGATCTCCTATTCTCTTTAGAGAAGAAATAGCGAGAAGAAAGATAGTCTTTAAAGTCAGAAACTTCTGGAAACTCCTCGGCGGCTCAAAGGAGCCTCGGAAAGACCGAAGGACCACCGAGAGGTCCCAGGCCGGCACCCTGGTGCGTACTGCAGGTCTCAACCTCAAAGTGCCACGAAGGAAGCGAGTAACCATAGGGTGTCGCCTAAAGAAACACCATCCAAAGGAGTGTGGTAAGCACCTAAGGCCGCCACATACACCTTTAGTGTGGAGCGCTAACCCAGCGGAGAATCTCTCCTGCAAGAAGTCCAGCACCGCACTCGCAGGGCAGTTAACTGGATCCCACAGGCGATCTCTGCACCATAAGGTGAAGAGTCTCCACTTCAGTGCGTACAGTTTCCTCGTGGAGGAGCTCTAGAGTGTAGAATGGTCTCAACAACCTCAGTTGAGAGACCAGAACTTATGAGCTGGGCCCCTCAGAGGCCAAGCCCACAGTCTCCACAACTCTGGGCGGGGTGCGCCGCCCGCCTGAGAGAGAAGGTCCCTCCTGATCGGAATCTCCATGGGAGAGCCGTCGAGGAGAGACACAATGTCCGAGAACCATACTCGGCCTGGCCAGAACGGGCTACTCACAGTAGACGGGCCCGTCGGCGCACTCTCTCTAGAACTCCCGGAAGCAGAGCAATCGGGGAAAAGCGTGCAGGGCAGCCTCGGCCACTCCTGTACCATAGCGTCCAGTCCGAGAGGAGCTGGAGGTGCTAGGGAGAACCACCGGCGACAATGCGTATTCTCGTGAGTGGCGAACAGGTCCACTTGAGCCCTGCCAAATCTCTCCCAAAGGAGCTCCACCACCTCGGTGTGGAGTCTCCACTCCCGAACCTCGGCCCCTGCCTCGACAGGATGTCGCTTCCACATTCAACCGCCCAGGAATGAACATAGCCCTCACTGAGAGCAGTTTCCCTGGGACCAGAGGAGGATAAGGCGCGCCAGCTTGTACAGCTGACGAGACCTCAGACCCCCCTGATGGTTGACATAAGAGACCACCGATGTGCTGTCTGTGCGAGCGAGCACATGATGGCCCCTGAGATATGGCAGGAAGTGCTTCAGAGCCTGAAACACTGCCAGCATTTCTAGACAATTTATGTGCCACGAATGATGGTGTTCCTGCCATAAGCCCTGGGCTGAGCGACCACTCATGGTCGCCCCCCAGCCCGTAAGGGAGGCATCCGTGCTCAGAGATACCCGCTGGCACGGTGCCCCCAGTAACGGGGCCCTGGGCTAAAACCACGGGTCCTTCCACATGACCAAGGAGCGGAGACACCGCCGCGTAACCTTGATCACACGAAAAGGATTTCCCCTCGGGGAAAAGCCCTTGGTTTTGAGCCACCACTGTAATGGTCTCATGTTCAACAGGCCGCATGGAATGATGTTGGACGCTGCTGCCATGAGACCTAACAGTCTCTGAAACTGTTTTACAGTGAGTGACTGTTCTAGCTTCACCCCCTCACGGCCGAGCGGATCGACCCTATGCGAGGCTCTGACAATCGGGCCTGCATAGGGCCGAATCCCAACTCACGCCTAGATCACGTTATTCTCTGTACTGGAGTTGAGCCTCAGCCCTAACTTCCTCATGTGCGAGGACAACATCTCGATGTTGAACCGCGAGACAAGCTGACTGTGCTAGGATCAGCCAGTCGTCGATGTAATTGAGGATGCGAATCCCCTGCATACGCAAGGGGACTAGCGCCACGCGTCCACACACAGCCGTGAGCGTGCGGGGTGAAAGTGCTAGACCAAAGGGAAGCACCCAATATTGGTACGCTTCTCCCCTGAAAGCGAACCTCAGGTACTTCCTGTGCTGTGGGAGGATGGAGACATGAAATATGCATCTTTGAGATCTATCGTGACAAACCAGTCCTCGGACCTGATCTGAGACACGATCTGTTTGAGTGTAAGCATCCTGAACTTGAGCTTTGCTACACAGTGGTTCAGAACGCGAAGATCTAAGATCGGGCGCAGCCCTCCATCCTTCTTTGGCACTATGAAGTACCGGCTGTAAAGCCTGACTCCCTGCCAGGCGGGGAAACCTTCTCTATAGCCCCTTTTTGCAGCAGAGTCTGTACTTCTTGAGACATAACCAGAGCCTGCTCGGGGCCCACCACCGTGGGCAGGACCCCGTTGAAACTGGGTGGACGACATCGAAACTGAATGGCGTACCTTCCTTACACTGCAGGACCCATTGAGATATATTCGGCAGATTCTCACTCTGCCAGAAAATCTACTAAGGGTACCAGCCTCTCGAGACTGGCCTCTGATGTACTCTGCACCACGAGTGCAGTGCCCTGAAACGGCTGACCGGCAGGGAACCACTGACTCGACAGCGCCACCTCCCTCCTCGGAGGCGCGAGCCATCCTCGAGCGACCCGCGAGGGCTCTCACGCCCGGCGCTCGGGCGGGTTGGTGGATCGACCCTGTGAGGGCACCGAGGACAGGCGGGTACCGTGTGCTGAGGTAACCACCGTCTGCCCCAGAGGATAACCCTCACAGCCCTGGGCGCCGTGGCGTCAGGACTTCTTCGGCGCAGCCTTCCTCGAGATAATAACTGTCCTCAGATCAGCTCTACTCGTGGAAGGCTGCGCCTGAGAGCGCCGCCCACCAGCCCACCCTTTCTGCGGGGTGCGCGGGTGGCGGCAGCTCTGTTTTGCTGCGCCCTGTGCGAGAGCCAGTACTCGGCGCCTGCTGCTCCGCCCAGCAGCAGGCGAGACTTGGGGTTTCGAGGAGGAACTGCTTAGCGCCGCGATTGTTTCTTTGCCTCCTGGAACCTGTCGGTAACCGTGGTGACGCGTCACCGAACAGACCTCCAGGAGACAGTGGCGCATCAAGCAGAAAGCTCTTGTCCCTCTCTTTGATCTCGGTCAGATTTAACCATAAATGCCTCTCCGTGGCCACCAGGGCTGCCATAGAGCGGCCCACACATCTGGCCGTCTCCTTGGTGGCACGGAGGCGAGATCTGCCGAAGATCGGGCTCGGAGACCACATCAGCTCCGATCTCCTGGCTTTCCCAAGTCCCTTAGCAGATCAGCCTGGTATGCCTGCACTAATGCCATAGTGTGCAGACATGCGGCCTGACCTGCTGCGGTATGCTTTGCCCACTAACTGAGATGTTACTTTCAATGGCTTAGTGGGCAAAGATGGAGCCTTCATGGCTGATGCTGATTCGGGCGAGAGATGGCTCGCGAGCGTCTCTTCAACCCGTGGCATCGAACCATAACCATGCCTTTTCAGTCCCATAATGTTACTATAAGCGGATGTATGGGGACTGAACACGTGAACATGGGCGTTTCCACGATCTCGACACCTCAGTGTGGAGATCAGTGAAAAACGGCAGGCTCCTCCGCGGAGGCTGAGCAGAGCGTGCGGGGAGAAAGCGCTCGTCGAGCCTGCTTTTACACAGGCTCGCTCATGATGCTCTTGTGGCCAGTCAATGTTTAATCTGGCCACCGCTCTGCTCAAAACCTCCACGAGCTCCTCACTGGCAGGGGATTGAAGTGGCGAGTCCTCAACCCTGCATCGATGCTGCAGACATCCACCTCCTCGGAGGAAGACAGCTGCAGCATCGCGGCCGCCAGGCGGGAGAATCGCAGCGCGGGCTCGAACCCAGAGAAGCAGCACTGGATCTAGCGGGTGAAGGCTGAGATAGGGCGGGGCCCGTCTCAACCCCCTCCGTCAGATCCATTTGCGAACCCCACGACATGAGCTGCCGCTGTGCCTCGGCAGCAGCGGGCCCACGCCGCTGGGAGCGCGAGCCGGACGCCCTCCTCGGCGCCCGGCGGGATCGCAGCACACGGAGAGGCAGAGCCTCACAGTGCTCACAGCCGGCACCCTCGAGTGCCGACTGAGCGTGCTGCTCACCCAAACAAGCGATGCACATAGAGTGTATCCCGTCCGTGATAGCGAGGACGGGAGGAACACACTTTCTGTACAATCGTTCTCGCCATACTCTCTTGCCCAATATCAGTGTGAGTGCAAACTTGTGAAAACAGGGGTCTGAACTCAGACACAAACAGATATTTAGACAGACAATGACACAGGCGCTTGTTGAAGACAACAGAAGCTAACGGCGTGTGTTTGCCAGTGTGCTATATAGCTTCGGGTCTCTGACGTCACCACGCCGATGGCGTTCCGTCTCTCTATTGGACTGATGACATACGTGCTTCACGGCGCAATCACGCAGAGGCGTTCCCAAAGCGGTGACGCAGCTCGAGTTCCCTTGAAGGGGAACTTAGCCTATATTGTTTCGTAGGCTATGTTTAACTATGAGCCTATACTATTATTTTTTTAGTTTCATATGTTGATTATGAAACGTGAGCACAACCTTCTACACAAGCCATTGGCTATAGTAGGCTAATTATTTGTTTTGTTTCGTTTAGTCGCCAGACTGATTTAGGCTATAGACCTACTTTTAACAAATATAGTATAGAAACATGGAAGTGTGTCAAAGGCACAGTATGCTAAATAGATTCTATAATGTGGTTAAAGGTCATTTTGTACACAGCACAATACAACATATGTCCTTATTATGATAAAATATATGTTGCTATATTTTTTTTTATCGACTATTAAGAAATATCACAAAAGTTTTGCATAAATCTGTAATGGAAAAAAATCTTCAGACCGGCGAAAAAAATTGTTAAATGAATGAATTAGATTATGAAGAATGACGATTTGTAGATCGTGCTTTTTGCTTTAATACACACCTTCCGCAATCTATTTTTCAGTCACTTTTAAAAAGTGGCAAAAAGTGGTGGGGACATGTCCCACCCGTAAATTACGCCTATGAATAGACTGCAACACGATAAAACCAATGGATAAAACAGGCACCTTCAGAATGCGTAAAAGACGTACCGGCCAAGGCAGGTCTAACTCACTGCGTCCCTTCTAATAATTTTTTAACCGACAACTCGGTTAACGTTGATACGGTCAACCATCGGTCAAACGGTCATTGGTTAACATTCCTACACAAAACGATGTTCTTCACCCTCCCAGGGAAAAGAAAATATATAAAGAGTGGCCTAAAAAGTATTTGGACTGCAAAGGCCCTCTTGATGTCACTGTATTATTAGAAAATAAAATATCAATGCTGATCTTGACCACGAGGCCAACAAATTATCATCATTTCGGGGCAGTAAGATTGTTTTGAAAAGTAGTCTCTTCTCCTCAAAGCATTATTTAATCAAATATACAGTAAAATTGTACAATAGTATTGAAATTTTAAAAAGCTGTTTTCGAACTAAATATTTAGTAAAGTGTAATTTATTCCTGTGATCAAAAAAAGTCTTGGTGTCCCAAAACGTTTGAACGGTATATAAAACACTAGAAGAAGATGTAGTAACAATGGCACTACTCACTATGATTGTGTGTGTGTGTGTGTGTGTGTGTGTGTGTGTGTGTGTGTGTGTGTGTGTCCTGGTAATCCCTACAGTATGGGGACAAAATGTCCCCACAAAGATGGCAATATCCGAAATCCTTGTCCTTGTGGGGACATTTTTTGGTCCCCATGAGGAAAACATCTTATAAATCACACTAAGTGATGTTTTTTGAAAAAGTAAAAATGCAGCATGTCTCCTGTGATGGGTAGGTTTAGGGGCAGGGGCAGTGTAGGGGGATAGAAAATACGGTTTGTACAGTATACAATGCATTACGCCTATGGAATGTCCCCATAAAACATGAAAACACAACATGTGTGTGTGTGTAGGTCTGAACCTTGGGAAGAAGATTAGCGTTCCTAAGGATGTGATGATGGAAGAGCTGAACCTCAACACCAACAGAGGATCCATAATGTTCCAGGAGCGTCAGAGGAGAGTGGAGAGATACACGCTGGAGAACTCAGGAGACGCTCACACCATCATTTATGTAAGAGACATTTTAAAGAAATTCATGCAATTTATCAGAGAAAAACAAAACTACAGAAAAGGCATAAGTCTGATCAGTGAAGGAACAGCACACCTGCTCAACACACATGATCTGAGGATGATTCATGGCTTTAGCATAAAGATACGAGTTATGCACCACAGTTTATTACCAGGCTCATTATCATTAACTTAGACTAAAACCTAAACCATAAAAAATGCATTAATAAAATAATAAAATAATATATATACACTGATCCGGCATAACTTTATAACATTATGACCACCGTCCTAATATTGTGTTGGTCCCCCTTTTTCAACCAAAACAGCCCTGACCAGTCGAGTCATGGACTCCACTAGACACCTGAGGGTGTGCTGTGGTATCTGGCACCAAGATGTTAGCAGCAGATCCTTTAAGTCCTGTAAATTGCGAGGTGGGGCCTCCATAGATTGGACTTGTTTGTTGAGCACATCCCACAGATGCTCGACTGGATTGAGATCTGGGAATTTGGAGGCCAAGTCAACACCTCAAACCATTCCTGAAGCATTTGTGCTTTGTGTCAGGTCATTATCCTGCTGAAAGAGTCACAGCCACCAGGCAATATCGTTTGCAGTAAAGGGTGCACATGGTCTGCAACAATGCTTAGGTAGGTGGTACGTGTCAAAGTAACATCCACATGGATGGCAGGACCCAAGGTTTCCCAGCAGAACATTGCCCAAAGCCTCACACTGCCTCCGCCAGACTGCCTTCTTCCAATAGTGCATCCTGGTGCCATGTGTTCCCCAGGTAAGCGATGCACACACACCCGGCCATCCACGTGATGTAAAAGAAAACATGATTCATCAGACCAGGCCACCTTCTTCCATTGCTCTGTGGTCCAGTTCTGATGCTCACGTGCCACTGTCAGTGCTTTCGGAGGTGGACATGGGCACCCTGACTGGTTTGTGGTTATGCCGCCCCATACGCAACAAACTGTGATTCACTGTGTATTCTGACACCTTTCTATCAGAACCAGCATTAACTTCTTGAGCAGTTTGAGCTCTAGTAGCTCGTCTGTTTGATCGGACCACACGGGCCAGCCTTCGCTCCCCACGTGCATCAATGAGCCTTGGCCGCCCATGACCCTGTGTCCGGTTCACAACTGTTTCTACCTTGGAGCACTTTTGATAGATCGACCGGGAACACCCACAAGAGCTGCAGTTTTGGAGATGCTCTGACCCAGTCGTCTAGCCATCACAATTTGGTCCTTGTCAAACTCGCTTAAATCCTTACACTTGGCCATTTTCCTGTTTCTAACACATCAACTTAGAGGACAAAATGTTCACTTGCTGCCTAATATATCCCACCCACTAACAGGAGCCGTGATAATCAAAGTGTTGTTATTCACTTCACCTGTCAGTGGTCATAATAAAGGCAACCTTTAATTGTTGCTTGTTATTGTTAACAAAAAAATAATTGCTTTAAAATACATCATTCTGTGCAGAATTCAAACAGAATTAGTTTTCTGGTCTGTGCCGATTCTGTGCTGTCGTGTTTCTGGACCGAATCGATCACATGAATTTTGCCATACTTTACAAGACATTGAACAAACTTCTCCATCCTGAAACTCTTCCATCAGAATGACATGGATCAGAATCAAATCCAGAACCAGAACCACATGATGACAGACATGCAGGGAGGGAAAGAAAACCTGCTGTATCCAGTGGCCAGCAAACACAGTCTCGTCACCAGCCTGAAGAACACAGTGGCCAAGAAAGGAAGCCCAAACGTCCTCGCACCAGGTACACAAACTCTCGCTTTGCGCATGATGTTTTTTTGTTTTTTTAAAACCACAGCTCTTTAGACCAATATTACTAAATATCCAAGACATTTAATGTAATTCCTCACACATATGGGTCTGGTTAAATGACATTATATCACGTAACACATAGTAAATATGTACCAAAAACCATTCATATGAATGTTAAATTGTCTTACTAAGATTAATGCATTGTTAATAAACCTGATTCAAAGTCAGTACACATAAAAACTTATACTGCAAAAATTTTATATTTTTTTCTACAGTAAAATATTTAAAAAATCCTTAAAACCAGATAAATGTAGGCTACTGGAGAACTAAAACTATTAATATAATTTTCAGTCATTTAAATAAAGGTTAAGTGAAATAAAATATAAATATTAAATGAAAAACAAACTTAAAATAATGAAAATAAAACTTTAAAAGTTTACTTTAAATTCTTTTAAATGGAAATGATATATATATATAGAATAGAAATATATAGATATAGATATATATAGAAAAAAATTAACAAATTACAATATTACTAAAACTTAAGTCTAAAACTGAAAGTATAAAAATAAAAGCTAATTCAAAATCTTAAAAACTATAAACTATATAAATACTAAAAGTACCACACAATCTATGAACATAAAATATGAATAGATATATAATAAAAACAAAATAATATATTATGTAGTACATTTATCTTGCTTTAGTGACTGTTAACTGTTTAAAAAAAAACTGAACTAGTCGTTAAAATGATTTTTGCAGTGCGCAAGAGGAATATTGTATATATTTCTGACGTCTTTGACAGCAGCTTCTGTCTTCATGTGTCTGATGAGCTGTTATCATTAGCTCGTCTCTGCCGCTCCTAATTAACTCTGTCTAATGTTCTTCTCCGTCTGTGAATCCCTTAATAAACATCCATCTCCTGTTTCCGTCTCCTTATCTGCCTGTTGCCCCTGAAGGGACCGACAGGTCGCAATAATTTCCACTAATGCGTTTGCGTGCTAGTCCTGTGCAAACCCTATGAGCTAAACACTGTAGCATGCTAGAATGTGCTTCAGGACAGCAAAGCTCCCTCTATAATTGGCCCTATGAATCACGAAGCACCATCCTGTCCTTTTAGGCTACTCCGGACCGCTAAGAGAGCATCCTCGAGAGAAATTCAATGCCACGGTGATCCCGAAGTCTTATTGTTCACCATGGCAGGAAGCCCTGGGAGAAAGCGAAGAGTTGCTCTCCTCGCTCAACACTCAGATACCGCAACCACCACAGAAACTCCCGCCAGCCAACTACAGGTGCTTTAACAGGTAAGACAACAATACAAAAACAAACCATAGGCTGCGTCCGAAATCACATAAGTAGGTACTTATTTTGAATTTCTTTGAATTACTAATTACTTTGTGGCTGCTAAAAAAGTATGTTCTATGTATCAGGCTTAACATTATGACCACTGACAGGTGAAGTGAATAACACTGATGATCTCTTCATCACGGCACCTGTTAGTGGGTGGGATATATTAGGCAGCAAGTGAACATTTCGTTCACGATACAGTTGATGTGTTAGAAGCAGTAAAAATGGGCAAGCGTAAGGATTTGAGCGAGTTTGACAAGGACCAAATTGTGATGGCTAGACGACTGGGTCAGAGCATCTCCAAAACTGGAGCTCTTGTGGGGTGTTCCCGGTCTGCAGTGGTCAGGATCTATCAAATGTGCTCCAAGGAAGGAACAGTGGTGAACCGGACACAGGGTCATAGGCGACCAAGGCTCAACAGATAGAAAGGTGTCAGAATACACAGTGCATCACAGTTTGTTGCATATGGGGCAGCACAGCCGCAGACCAGTCAGGGTGGCCATGCTGACCCCTGTCCACCACTGAAAGCACCAACAGTGGCACGTGAGCATCAGAACTGGACCACTGAGCATGCTTTCTTTTACATCACGTGGATGGCCGGGTGTGACACATGGGGAACCTGGGGAACACATGGCACCAGGATGCACTATGGGAAGTAGGCAAGCCGAAGGAGGCAGTGTGAGGCTTTGGGCAATGTTCTGCTCCTTTGGTCCTGCCATCCATGTGGATGTTCCTTTGACATGTATCACCTACCCAAGCATTGTTGCAGGTAGGTTGCTTGGAAACAGTATTCCTTGGTGGCTGTGGCTCTTTCAGCAGGATAATTCTCCTGCCACAGAGAAAATGGTTCAGGAATGGTTTGAGGAGCACAACGAGTTTGAGGTGGTGACTTGACAGATCTCAATCCAATCGAGCATCTGTGGGATGTGCTGAACAAACAACAAGTCCGATCCATGGAGGCCCCACCTCGCAACTTACAGGACTTAAAGGATCTGCTGCTAACATCTTTGTGCCAGTGGAGTCCATGCCTCGACGGGTCAGGGCTTTTTTGACAGCAAAATGGGGACCATCACAATATTAGGAAGGTGGTCATAATCTTATGCCTGATAGTTATCATGTGAACTACCATTGTCAGTTGTGTCTCTTCACTGCCACTCACAAATCCTTTCCTGACCTCCCTAGCAAAAGTATTTCCTTCCCCAGAGAAATCTTGCGTTTGCAAAGAACTCAACATTTTTGCCAACAACACAACGTTTTTCAGTGGAACGCAAAAGTCCATCACCATGTCCCTTTAGGGGCTCCGTATTATTATGACATACTAAGGGTGCGTTTCTATCAGCTCCCCAGTTCAGTATTCAGGGCACTGATCAGGAGTCGGACATTTCTCAAATCGCAGAATCCTTGCAGTGCACTTATAACGTATTTATCATAATGTATTTTTGAATAACATTAACAAATAAAATAATAAAGATATCAGTTCTGCTGTTGTTCACGAATACCAGTGCTGATGCTGTACAAAGAGGACGTTGTCATGTCGCCACAAATCATCAGTAAGTCCTTCCTTAAAAGTGCTTGTCCTTGTAAACTTGACTTGGTTTTTAGGTGGACTGGTGCAACAGACTCCTGAAAGTTGCGTAGCTCCAGCTAAACATCTCCTAAATGGATAAACGTGCATGTTACAGATTGCAATGGGATATTTCAGTCAGTTCCTGCTATTTTTTGTGCATAAAGCACTTTAACTATAATTTTTATGCTGATGATACCCTGATTTACATCCACTCAAAACCGGGTCAAGACGTGGACTTATCCCATCTGACAAATTGTATTTCAGAGATTTGGATGTCTAAGAACTTCCCATGCCTAAACAGTGGCTCTCCCCATCAACTGTGCACTGCTAGTTCTTTAGCTCTGTCTGTTGATGGTGTTGCCTTGGAGTTACAAAGTAAAGTGAAAAATCTTGGAGTTATTTTTGATTCCCCTCTGTCATTTGAGCCCTTTGTGCAGAACACTGTTAAAGGGCTACTTCAGCGATTAGCATTAAGCTTTGTATCAGTAGAAACCCGGGAGTATATTCAAATTATCGTAGTTTCCCCCCTCAGATGACCCTGAGACGAGATAATTATGTATTTTATTTCTGGAAAAATTCCTCCGATGACACAAATATCGTCATTTTGTGTCATTGGAGGAGTTTTTGTCCAGAGGCTGAAGACTACAGCCAGCAGGAGGCGCTGTTTCCACATGTTTTCAACATCACACTCACAGCACTCGGCGCGGCGGAGATTCATGTAAACGGAGCGGTGGAGACCAAAGTGAGTGTTTTAACTTTTAAAATGAACTTCCTATGAAAGTTAAACTTCCAAAGACATGAACTGAACACGCCACAGACTGATCACGCGCTGTGAATGCAGGAAATGTGAGGACTGTAATCCGATCCTGCTGTGTTTGTGCCGTGATGCTCAATCGGCTCACTCGCATTATATCGAACAGACACGTTCAGTTTTTAATTGTAGTGTCTCTAACTGAACTGATTTTCTGAAAATGAACATGGTAGGCAAGTGATCCAGTAATCCAGTAGCCGACTAGCCGTGCCTAGAGTAGGGCAGTGAAGTGCATTCTGGGAATTGTCGTCTTTCATCCCCATGAGACAAAAATACATTTTCTGTGTTCTCTCAGTCTAGAAGGCACCAAATTCAAAAATAATTTCACATTTCTACTACATTAATGACCCAGTTTAAATACAGATTCATCTTCCCAGCGCTGAAGACCTCGTTCTTTCATCTAAAAAATATTGACGTCTACGTCCTCTGCTTTCTTTTTCTTTTGCAGAAAGGTTGATTAATGTTGTTGTTGTTGTTTTTTTCGCGGTTAGACTATTGTAATGTTTGGAGTTTCCAAATCCTGTATCAACAAACTTCAATATTTGCAAAACTCGGCAGCTAAAATTGTATCTGGGGCTAGGGCTGTTGATCATATATACCCCTTTTTATATCATTGCATGGGCTACCAGTAAAATTTCATGTTGATTTTAAAGTTCTTATGTTAACATATAAGGCATTGGTCTGGCTCCTCAGTACTTAACCAAGCTTTTAATACCATACACGCCTAGCTGCTCGCAACCTGCGCTCTTCTCAGAGTGGGCTCTTAGTTGTTCCTAAAACTCGGCTTGGCTCTAGGGATGATAGGGCTTTCTCATCTTATGCTCCCAAATTGTGGAATTCTATCCCGTCTGACATCAGAAAAGCTAATTCAGTAAACGCATCTTAAAACTTTATTTCAGGATTGCTTTTAATTGATTTTTATTTGTTGTTTATTTACAGTTTTTATTTTTTATTTGGTTGTGCTTGTTTAAAATTTTTGTTGTAAATTTATAGCAACTTTTAAAGGCACTATACAAAATAAATGTATTAATATTATTATTAAAACCCTAAAAAATATAATCAGATGATATGAATGTTGTCATTGACCAACAATAATGAAATAAGCAGGATAGTTACATTCACGGACAACTGTTGCATATTTATTATTATTTTTAGTCTTTTTAAATGACTGATAAGAGTACACATTTCAGAAAATGGTGTGGAAAGGGAAGTAAAAAGATAATGCAAGTCATTTGTAAATCACTTTGGATAAAAGCATCTGCTAAATAAATAAACGTAAAAATAATGCATAAAATATGTATAATAATGCAAAACACATTCAAACTTACATCACCCACATGAGTTTAACGTGCCAAAGAATGTGCCAAACAACTTTAATTTGCATGTTACTTCAGTTAACCGAAGGAATTAGGAGTTTTGAAAGTGCAAATCTGATTGAAAATCTAGAGCTGGGCGGCTGAAACAAAAAAGAAAAAGTTTCATCAGTCATAATAACGTGACACGTAATACTGGGTCCCATGTAAGGGTTGGGACATCCGAGTAGGACTGGGATTTCCCTATAACAACTTCTTTATTTGGGAGGGATTAAGTCCATTCTCTACGGTACCAGAAAACGGAGGCAAAACATGATACGAGAAGTGGCCTTGACCTCTCGGGGCACCGAGCTTCATGGCACATTAGCTTCATGCGACCCAACAAGACTAATCCACACTATCAAATTATGAAGTGCACTTAAGAGAGCTGCAATGTTTCCACTGCGTCTTCCCATTTGAAACGAGATCCGCAAAGGAGCGAATGACTGAGGAACTATTTAAGGCACCGCCAGCACACAGAAGATTCTCAGATACAAACGAGAATTGCGTCACCATGTTGAGTCAAATCCAGAGGCAAGAAATTCTTGAGTTGGCAGGTCTGTGTCCATTAAGTGACATAGAATTTTGAAACTGGTCAAAATGTCATGTAGTTTCTCTTAAGCATTCCAGATAAGCTTTTGATTTGAATGCCCACTTTACACCATCAAGACTTGATGGATAAACCCATTTAATCTCATTGAATACTTATGAAATATTCACATTATGGATGTCTACTGGACACACTTTTCTCAATGTTTTGGCCTTCCTTCCACACATAGATAGGTTTTATGAAGACCCAAGCTGATAAATTAATACAATTTATTGTAGTGTGGATTGTGAAAAGGTATTTTAAAACAATTAAGTTTAGTCATGTGACACATATTGTAGTGATAGATATGTTGATCAGAAGTGTGCTTAGAAGAAAAGGTTTCATGTAGCATCTTAAAGGATTCTGTCAGGCGCATCATATATAGAACCTTTTAGGGGTTCCATCAGGAATCATGATGGATTTACTATCATTTTATGGATTTATTTTTTGAGTAATTTTGTTTTTACTACTATTAAGCTTTAATTATATTGTATGAATAAGCAGCTCGTAAATATACTTCATCATCAGACAAATTTTTTAAAAAATTGTTAAACCTGCAATCCAGATGTTTCTCCTTATACAGAACCAGGAACTAAAACGTTTTGCCACACCTGCCAGTGGCTGGTGACTTATATTTTACCCGCCGTTAAACTGTTTTTGCAAAAACATGTTATGACACCAACATTTTTGAAACTGGCAATTGAAAATTCACAATTCTCAATACCACAGCTAAAACTACTAGCCTAACTAATATAAATTTAAACATTATTAAAGACAAGTAAAGAGTAGTTTCCAGGTAGAGACATCTAATAAAGTTATCAAATGTAAAATGACACTGGATTGTCTTCATCAGAATTAGGCTGCTGTCACTTTAAGACCAAATGCACGGATCTAATATACTGTACACATGCGCTGTCTTTCTCGACTGTTTACGTTCACTGGAAGCCATAACTGACAGTGTTTACTAGGATACTCGTCAAGGCCATTTTTGGATGTAATTTTGTGTGAATATCTCTGCAAGCACAAGACGACATGAAACAGAGCTTGTTTCTGTAATTGCGTGATGTCTGAGACGCATGGCTTCGGTGCATGCTTTGGACGTGCGTGCACTAAACTTCTCATTCAGCGTGAGTAACGAATTGGGTTCTCTTTTGAGTCTTCTTGTGCTTAAATATTTAAATTGACAAGGCGATTTTCGTGACGACGCAGCACATTTGTTAATGTTCATGTTCTCATAAGATTGCAGTTAAAATTCATAAAAATGTTACCTGCCAACTGTTGACTTACCCCGTTTAATACACTTGCCAACACTGATTTTTACTCTCATTTGGTGCTAGGTGAGTGTTAGTTTTAGGCCCTGTAATGACCCTTTTCAGCATAAAGGATTCTATATAGAAGCCCAATTAATCTTATATGTGCTATTCACTTTCAGTGTTGCTAAAGAGTCATATTACATTCCAGCAAAAATGTACTCGCAATTGCTGTCCTGCAGCTAAACATGAGGGCTATTGTGTTTTAGACGATTGAGTGCAACCTTGACAACCAGTGAGTGGCGGGGTATTTTGCTAATGAAATGATTGTGCCAGACGAATAGTGTGTATTCTATAACTTTATTACGCCTGGTTTCTCAGTATCACCTCAGCGAGCTTTCATTATGTTTTATGCATGCGCAGTAAGATGATTTAAGACGATGTTTGAGTATGGAGGGACAGAGCGCGTTTTGAAACAAAAACACTGTTTTCAAATGTCTCTGGACTAATGCAGATTTAGACTAATGCCTTTTAGATTCAGCTCAACTCTTCATCATTTGGTTTTTATTTTAGAGCTGCGGTGCCATTTGGAGGTCCTGTGCGCAGTCAGAGGGTGATTCCTGTGATTGGGTTTGAAACTATGGAGACTCAAAATCTTCCTGACATGACCTTGGCCACCATGTCCAAACGACGCAACTTCAACCGAGCCCCGCGGGGATGGGGCATCGGATACTCGCCCGAGTCAAATGACCTGTGAGCTTCATCGCTGATCCACAGCTGTAACATTAGAGGAAAAGACTGTCGCGCCGTAAAGACCTGCGCTTTGCACTTTCGGACTGTCCCATTAAGTTCCCTGCAGGTGAAAAGCCAGAGGAGAGCAGCTGGGAGAGCATTTGAAAATCAAAATCAAACATCATAACAAAGATGATCAGGATGAGGAGAAGATTTTATATCAGTGCTGGATGAAGGAAGTCTTGCTTGCTCTCCTAGAACAAGACACATCTGTTAACACATCTATATAATAAGAAATTAATTTATGATTCCGAACTTCAAAATACTGGCATTTCATGCAAATACTTGTTGTGCATGGTAGTGTTTCAAGTGTGACCCCTAAAATGTATTTGGACACTTTAGGCACATAGAAAATGTGCATTTGATATTGCATTAGAGGACTAAATATCAAATACCAAACTCTTTTTGTCAAATGTTTTGCTTGTAAAATATGTTTTTGGAGCTTTCTTAAAAGAAATGACATGCTTTGATATTTTTTATCTAATGCAACAGTGGTGTACGAATACTTTTGGGGCCACTGTGTTTCTTAAAAACAGAGCAGACGGTATATTTAATGACAGCTAGTTTAATGTTCACAAAAGAAAATGGTAACCATAGGTTCTTTCAATAAAGTCATTGTTGTTTTTGAATTCCTTTTTTTGCATGTTACAACAAAAGAAAAAGCACTGAACTGACAGTACTCTAAAAATGTTTCAGAGCAAAATAAGAAACATTTCCTGATAAATATCAGAAAAACAAAAAACGCAACAAGACGCAAGACAGTGGGTACACAAATATCATGTTAAAACCGGTTTTCAATATAATTGCATCCTAGACTTTCTTTTATGCGTGTTGAATCTCTAGACGCAAGAGTGTGGGTGTGTGTATATCTTACAATCACCCTCAAATCAAAAAGAAATAAGAAATTATATTTTGCAAAAAGAAACTGAAGCCTCATGCATGACAAGCACTAATTAACAGCATTAATTATCCACCCAAAATCTCAGTTACCTACTGTAATGCGAGAACTGATTACAGTAATGTGGAGGGAAATGGGTTACATTTTCATGAAAATGGCAAAATGCAAGCAACTCGCATTAATGGTAAATGCGTGGTTTTCAATGTAAACTCAAGTCAGTGTGAGCCGTAACTTCTAAACAAGATTCTGCACGATGATGTCTCATAAACACGTCAGCTTATGGCAACAACAATGCAGAGCGAGTGCAGGTTTTGTGCCCGGGTAAACTTTAATAACACAAGCCTATTTGTAGGTACGCTTGGTTCGTAAATACCAAGTCACTGAGGCATAATTGTGGCATACAACTGCCACTGCATTTACAACAACAGCACCCAATCACACTACCATACCAGAACTGGCACTTCCCATAGTGCTCCAGTCAATCTGATGTCATAGATCAGACTCCACCCTCTGATGACACCACCTTCACAGTTCAATAGCCCGCAGCAGGAGAATCTTTACTAGTCCCACAGTGAGGAGTCGATCAGTCACGGTGGCGAACGGCAGCATGCGCGCCCATGCGCTGAGGATCCTGGGAAGGGTAATGGATGTGGCCTGGAGGTCTCAAACCCATCGGAGGAGGTGGAGGAGGACCCATGGGTTGGAACATGGGAGGCACAAAACCTGAAACCATAACCATAACTTAAAACCACTCAAGAGCCATTTCAGGGCAGATTCAATCACTGGTTATATTATATGAAAACCTGCAGCTGAAATATGCAGGGGTGAGTCGAGATGAAGTGTGTACCAGGCGGTGGTGGGTTTGGGTGTCCGGGTGGGGGTGGCAGAGTGATATTCATGAGCGCAGGAGAGCTGCTTGGGTCCAGGTTAAAATAGTTGGCAGGCGCTTCCTCCTCCAGAGCAGGCGGTAGAGGTAGAGCTGCAATATGCATGATATAAAATCACACACAGATCAATCAAATAGCGCAGTAAGCTGTGTGCTTAATGATTACAGTCATTTTACCATGGTTGAGGGGTGTGTTAGTCATGATGCAAAGTAACAGCAATATGACAAAAGACATTCATGTTCAAAAAATAAAATGTAATTATAATAATATTCACTAAACACATTATTTTTTTCAAGGGAAATAGTGTTTATCATAAGTGGGTGATTCTTATGAAAAATTAAATGTCTGGGTCCTATTGCAAAATAATAATTAAAAAAAAATATATATATAGATCATAAATGTTTTTGATTGAAAAAAAAAAACTAAAAACAAAACAAAAATTCAAATTATGACTCAGACATTTTTATTTTTAAGCCCTTTACATTAACAACCTATATGCCTGTAACACACACACAGACACACACACACACACACACAGAATTAGCAAATTACAGACCCATTTCAAATCTTCAATTTTTGTCTAAAATACTAGAAAAAATTGTTTCTGCTCAATTGTGTTCTTACTTACAAGAAAATGATATATATGAAAAATTTCAGTCTGGGTTCAGACCGCATCATAGCACAGAAACTGCGCTCATTAAAATCACAAATGACTTACTCTTAGCTGCTGACCAAGGCTGTATCTCAGTAATAGTATTTGATCTTAGTGCCGCATTCGACACCATAGATCATAAAATACTCTTAGATCGTCTACAAAATTACACTGGTTTTCAGGGACAGGCATTAAAGTGGTTTAAATCGTATCGATCAGAACGTTACCAATTTGTCTATTTAAACGGGGAAAAATGTTTGATAACATTGGTAAATTATGGAGTGCCACAAGGATCTGTGTTAGGCCCTCTGTTATTCTCAATATATATGCTGCCACTTGGTAATATTATAAGAAAACATGGAATTAGTTTCCACTGTTATGCCGATGATACTCAGTTATATATTTCAGCACGACCAGATGAAATCTCTAAATTATCCAAGCTGTCAGAGTGTGTTAAAGATATAAAATATTGGATGAGCTGTAATTTTCTCCTATTAAATTCAGACAAGACAGAGGTATTACTTATTGGACCAAAAACCTGTACACAGAATCTCTTAGATTATAATTTGCATTTAGAAGGCTGTACCATTTCTTCATCCTCTACAGTTAAAGACCTGGGTGTTATATTAGACAGCGACTTATCTTTTGTAAATCATATTTCAAATGTTACAAAAACAGCTTTCTTCCACCTCAGAAACATCGCTAAGCTACGTAACATGCTATCTGTCTCTGATGCAGAAAAGTTAGTTCATGCGTTCATGACCTCTAGACTAGATTACTGTAATGCATTACTAGCTGGCTGTCCTGCATCCTCAATAAATAAGCTACAATTCGTCCAAAATGCAGCTGCTTGAGTTTTTCTAGGTCACGAAAATATGATCACCATGTGACACCAATTTTATCATCTCTACACTGGTTACCTATTAAGTTCTGTATCAATTTTAAAGTATTGCTATTGACCTATAAGGCCCTAAACGGTTTAGCTCCTGTGTATTTAACTGATCTTCTATCGCCTTATAACCCATCACGATCTTTATGATCACTAAACTCTAGTAGAACCTAGGAGATCTAAGTCCACTAAAGGAGGAGGAACGTTCTCACATTTGGCACCTAACCTATGGAATAGCCTACCTAACAATGTTCGGGGCTCAGAATCACTCTCACAGTTTAAATCTAGATCTCTTTAGCCAAGCATTCCAATAATGCTTCTCATAATCTTGTACTACAATTATATCAGTGCACATGACTGTCTTTGCTTAATGCTTTGAACAGCAGCTACGCTAATTATTTTCCTGTTCTATTTTATCTTGGGACGCCCATCCTGAGGTAACCATAGAGTCTGCCAGCTCCAGCCTCTCATACAGACTGATGACCATCACCTGTGAAGAGATGACTCCAACTCCTGCGAGGACTTCAGATGACGCAGCTGCATCAACGCGCCCTTGCTTTTCCTTAAACCTAATCATTGCTACATGTATTCCTATTTTCACTTCATTCTGCCCTAATTTAATTCATTATTATACTGATAAATACATTGTTAGCTGATATGTTCCTTTCTGAAATGCATAATGTGGACAAATAACTTTAAATTGTAATGTAGCTATAGAGTCCCTGACAAAAGTCGTGTCGTTTATCTATTTTGTAGAAACACCTGCTATTAACCTGACTTTTAATTCATCAATTGGTGTTAGAAATAGCTCATATGAAAAGCTAAAACCCTCCCAAATGATGTTTAATGCACTGAAATAAATCTTTTTTCAGTGAAACTAATTTATCATTGAATCAAGACAAAGGTCAAATTTTGGCAAGACAAAAGTTGTGTCGCCTATACAGAAATTGAACAAATTTACTGCAAATACAAAAATATTATGTCAGCAAATTAAGTAGTGATGCTGTGAGATCCAAATTTAGTATCTTGTATGACTTCCATAAGCTTGAAGGACTGCATCCATGCGGTTTGGCAAGGATTAATTGATGAAGTCATCAGGAATAGCAAAGAAAGCAGTCTTGCATGCCTCCCAGAGTTCATAAATATTCTTTGGTTTCGTCTTCCATGCTTCCTCTTTCATCCTACCCCACACATGCTCAATGATGTTCATGTCTGGTGACTGGGCTGGCCAATCCTGGAGCATCTTGATCTTCTTCGCCTTGAGGAACTTTGATGTGGAGATTAAATAATGCGATGGAGCACCATCCTGCTGCAGAATTTGGCCTCTTTTATGGTTGGGAATATAAGAGGTATAAGATTTCTTGGTATTTTAGACTATTGAAGTTACCTTCCACCCTGCAGATCTCTCGCACACCCCCATACTGGATGTAACCCCAGACCATGATTTTTCCGCCACCAAACTTCACCGTTTTCTGGGTGAATCTCGGATCCATGTGGGCTCCAGTAGGTCTCCTGTAATATTTGCGGCGACTGTGGTGTAATTCAACAGAAGATTCATCTGAAAAATCCTTCTGCCACTTTTCCAGCCTGCACCCTTTTAGCTGGCTGTGGGCTTTGGCAAATGCCACACGTTTTTTCAATTGTCTTTTGTTTAGTGCTGGCTTCTGGGCACTGATTCGACCATGGAGGCCATTTCGAGACAGAATCCGACAAACTGTTCTGGTTGACACAGGGACTTCAGCTGACCAGGTCTCGTGGAGCTCTGCTGCAGTGGAAAATGGGCTGGCCTTGGAATTTCGAGCCAACAAACGGTCCTCTCGAGCAGTTGTCTTGCAGGGTCTGCCTGACCTGGGTTTGTCACAAACATCTCCAGTCTCTTCAAATCTTTTTTTTATCCTCTGTACTTGACGCTGAGACACTTTGAAGGTGTCTGCCACATCAGCAGTGGATCTGGTCTTCAGCCTCTTGATAATCAAAACTTTAGTCTCAAGGTGAATCTTAGGCATGTTTGCAGAGGTCTATTTGCAGTTGATGTGAAGGTCTAGTGTACTGGGGTTCTTTTTATACACACCTGAGATCTAATTGATCCATTATTAGTCACAGGTGAAGCTCATATGACAAGGCGACAACACTTATGTCTTTGCAAAAATTTATTCAATGGGCTTTACCAAGCTTTTGCACTGAAACATTATTACAAAAGCTGTTAGGATTAAAATGAGCCATTTCTTGTAAAAAATGTGTACACAAGCGACAAGACTTTTGTCAGGGACTGTATGCTTTTCCTGTGAACCTGGTTTGAAACGATATGTATTGTGAAAAGCGCTATACAAATAAATTTTGAATTTGTCCTTGAATTGAATTGAACAGACAGACACACACAGACACAGACACACACAGACAGACAGAAACACAGACACAGACACACACACACTACATACTTGTGGGGAGACCCGGTACCGGTTCTAGTCTGGTGCCCATCTCACTGAATCCGTCCTTGACATCTTGCCCTTTAGCAGCTTGTGAGCGGCCCCACTTCACCGCCAGCCTGAGGCCATTAATGATGAGCTTATTGAAGGTTTTCTCCGCAGCGAGCTCCGCCCCCTGTCGCGTTGCAAACTGAATGAACGCGCACTGCTGTCTCTCAACCAACGTGATCGTACGGATCTCTCCGAATTGGTAGAAATTATTCCTGCAAGAGAAGACAAAAAACAACAAACAAACAAAAATTTGTTTAAAGTGAAATACAAATAAAAACAAGCTGGAATAGAATACTAGTGCACTGAATATTGCATTCTGCCAACTATTTTTAAAACTAGTATGTGAAACGGTGGCGTAGGCAGAAAGTGGATGATGGGTGGGCCTCTAATAGTGTGGGTGGGCCGCCGGAATAATTCGCATTACCCCTTAATTTGGAAAAATAAAAAATTCCCCAAATCCTATTGAAACATAGCAACACAGCTAAACGTAGGCTTTTCCTCATATGTTGGACCTTTTATTGTCTATTGTCTTTTAGTTTAATATAGCCTACTTCTACATGTTGATGCCTTCTCAAGCCACCGAGGAAGGACCGTTTGCAACATTGCTTTATTTTTGAAATTCTGCTAATGCTACTGTCACAGAAACTAAATACTGTAAGCACTGAGCTCTGTGCGATCAAGTTGTGAAAACAAAAACAAAGCAGGAGAGAGATCCAACCCGAGTCCCGATAACTATATCAAGAATAGAAATCACAATGTTTGAGTCCTGTATCGACAACCTGCCATCGCTAATACAGTTACTTGCATGTGGCTTATATACATTTCAGCAAACCACTTGCTCACTAATATTACATGCAAATGCCATGCCATGGCAGGCCAGACTAAAAACCAACCCATAGCTTACCTTGTATGGCTGAAGTCTGTTAAAAAAAATCTGATTTTGCTGAGTTTTGAATTGAAGACGTTGATAATATCACCATATTGCGACGACATCTCAGATCATATACAGATTATCTAGAATCATGTATACTTAATTTGCCAAAAGCTACAAAGCCGTCCACCCGTTTAAAAAATGGCAGGACTATCACCGCGGCGACTAAAGATTGCTTTTTAAATAATCTTCCTAATCAGTATCATCTCCTCAGCATTCCAGATAGCTTAGAGAAACTCGATGTTGCAACAGAAACTACTGACTCTCTCTTTTCCAGTACTTTAGACACAGTCGCTCCCCTGCGCTTAAAGAAGATTAAAGAAAATAGTCAAATGCCGTGGTACAACGAGCACACCCGGGCCCTTAAAACAGCAGCCAGAAAAATGGAGCGCAGCTGGAAGAAAACAAAACTAGAGGTCTTTTGTAATTCGTGGAAAGAACGTATGATCGCATACAGAAAGTCCATAAAAACTGCTAGATCTGCTTATTTCTCGACTCTCTTAGAAGAAAACAAACACAAACCTAGGTATTTATTCGATACAGTGGCTAAATTAACCAATAATAAAGCTTCAACTTCTGATGTTTGTAAACAGCACAGCAGTAATGACTTTATGAACTTCTTTACGTGTAAGATTGACATTATTAGGAAGAAAATTATAACCACGCAGCTGTCTACTACAGTATCACATCAGACAGAGCATCGTAGTGTCACTGAGGAAAAATTACACTCATTCACTGCTATAGGAGAGGAAGAATTGGCTAAACTCTTTAATTCATCTAAATCAACAACATGTATGCTTGACCCTATACCGACTAGGCTATTAAAAGAGATGCTACCAGAGGTCACGGATCCTCTTCTTAATATCATTAATTCATCTTTGTCATTAGGATATGTACCGAAAACTTTTAAGTTGGCTATTATTAAACCACTTATTAAAAAACCGCAACTTGATCCTACAGAATTAGTCAATTACAGACCAATCTCAAATCTACCCTTTCTTTCAAAAATACTTGAAAAGGCTGTGTCTTCACAATTATGTTCCTTTTTAGAAAGAAATGGCATCTGTGAGGATTTTCAGTCAGGATTTAGACCATATCATAGTACAGAGACTGCTCTCATCAGAGTTACAAATGATTTACTCTTATCATCCGATCGTGGTTGTATCTCTTTGTTATTGTTACTCGATCTTAGCGCTGCATTCAACACTATCGACCACAACATTCTTTTGAATAGACTCGAAAATTATGTAGGCATTAGTGGACCTGCATTGGCATGGTTTAAATCATACCTATCTGACCGTTATCAGTTTGTAGCAGTAAATGAAGAGATGTCACACCGATCACAAGTTCAGTATGGAGTACCGCAGGGCCATTGCTCTTCACCCTGTACATGCTACCACTGGGAGATATTATTAGGAAGCGTGGCGTTAGATTTCATTGTTATGCTGATGATACTCAGCTCTATATTTCTTCACACCCTGAAGAAACTAACCAATTCACAAGATTAACGGAATGTATAGATGATATAAAAAATTAGATTATCCATAATTTCCTGCAACTTTATTCAGAAAAAAAATGAATTTTTAATCATTGGACAAAAAAGCTCCACAAGAAGTAATCTAGAATACTGTCTAACCCTCGATGGCTTCTCTGTCAAGTCCTCGTCGTCAGTGAGGAACCTGGGTGTGCTCTTTGATACCAATCTTTCGCTTGAAAGCCATGTTTCTAGCATCTGTAAAACTGCATTCTACCATCTTAAAAATATATCTAAATTACGGCACATGCTCTCAATGCAAAATGCTGAACAGTTAATACATGCGTTCATGAGCTCAAGGCTAGATTATTGTAATGCTCTACTGGGTGGTTGCCCTGCTCGCCTAATAAACAAACTCCAGCTGGTCCAAAACGCAGCAGCTCGAGTTCTTACTAGAACCAGGAAGTATGAACACATTAGCCCGGTTCTTTCAACACTGCACTGGCTCCCTATTAAACATTGCATACATTTTAAAATCTTGCTTATTACTTACAAAGCACTAAATGGTTTAGCTCCCCAGTACTTGAGTGAGCTCTTAACACATTATACTCCATCACGTCTACTGCGGTCTCTAAACTCTGACCAGCTGATAATACCTAGAATATCAAAATCAACTGCAGGTGGTCGATCCTTTTCCTATTTAGCACCTAAACTCTGGAACATTCTTCCTAGCATTGTTCGGGAAGCAGACACACTCTGTCAGTATAAATCTAGACTTAAAACACATCTCTTTTCTATGGCATACACATAAACACTTTTCAATTAAATGATTATTAGGCTGCATTATCTAGGTCAGCCGGAACCGAACACTTCCCATAACACCTGATGTACTCGTTACATCATCAGAAGAATGGCATCTACGCTTAATGTTAGTGTCTCTGTTTTATCCCGAGGTCTACTGCAGTCAGCCGGATCCAGGCTGTATCCAGATCAGACGGTGGACCTGCACCCAGATGTGACCAACACATGACCCTGAAGTGTCTGCAGAGACCGTGTCATTTAGACTCCCCCTTAAGCTGCCTCATCCACACGGCATCCTCAATAAACCTGTCTCCGGCGTGATGACTCCCATTGTTTGAATAGTCCTAGTTAACAATTCTTTAAATCGATATGTCATCCTCAAAACAACCCGTCTCTAGCGTGTTGCCGCCGATCTTTCGAATATTACACTATTACACAAGTAATTGTTTAATCAATACGGCATCCTCAATAAAAACCTGTCTCCGGCGTAATGACTCCGATATTTCAAATTATTTATTTTTAATAATTATTTAATCGATACACCATCCTCAATAAACCCGTCTCCGGCGTGTTGCCTCAGATCTTTCGAATATTCAGATCGATTATGACCTCTGACCTTTAAAATAATAATTGTAATAATAATAATAATAATAATACGCTATTTGTTAATTGGCCCGAGGAGAACTGGCACTCCGACTGAGCCTGGTTTCTCCCAAGGTTTATTTTTCTCCATTAGGTCTCCTGATGGGGTTTTGGTTTCCTTGCCACTGTCGCCTCTGGCTTGGCTTGCTCAGTTGGGGAAAAACTATTTTTCAAATATATTTCAAAATAAATCTAATTATTAAACTAAATTAACCATATAGACCAAATTACTTATCTAATTACTGATCTAAAGCCCACATTGTTACTGTATGATAATCGAAATATATTCTGTTCCATTATTTTTCTGTTTAACACTGTGTAGCTGCTTTGAAAAAATCTGCATTGCTAAAAGCGCTATATAAATAAAGTTGACTTGACCTGACTTAATTACTGAAGAATTGTTAAACATTAGAAAATAGTATTATTTAAAAAAAATTATTTCCCTGGATCTAACAGGATGGGCAAGCTGTCAATCTGGGTGGACCCAGACCCATCCAGGCCTACTTGTAGCTACGCTAGTGATGTGAAATACTACCAGGTATGCAAAAATAATAATTTCACTGACCACGTTTACATGCGACCCTCATTAAGAGATTATATATGGCAATATTGCGATCAAACACGTAATAAAACAGGCATGTAAACTCTTTAATCTATTCCACTCTGACCAAGGTGTGCATTTGCTTGTGGCGCACATGGATATTGTTGCGGTAAAGAAGTCATCACGTTTTTGGGGTGCAAGTTCATGTTGAATGTTGCAAACTTGCAGTATATTGGTCAAAAACATCACAACAAAGACATCACTAGAAAAAAATGGGTCTGTGAACATCAGCGGTAAAAAATAACCACAATAATAAAAATAGCTAAACCCTGGCTAAAATACAGAAATCTGTATGTAAAAATCACATGCATGCATCTATTTTCTCTGCGATGTTGTTTTTTGCATTTTTAATTCAATTTGTGTAGAAATGTAACTTTTTATTTTCCATTAAATTAATCAAGAAGAAAATGCAATGACTTGTTAAAGCATCCGTTCATCACAACAGAAAAGGAAAGTGGGAATTATTGTGGGATACAATTTTCCATGCAGTTTGCTCTTGCAAAATTTGTATCCTGCAATATTTGGCAAATGTTGTATGTAATTTCTTGCATACAAAACAATTGCGCAGCACAGTAATCATACTGCAAAGTAGCTCAAACAGGAACTGGCAATCGATTCCCAGGGAATGCATGAACTGATCAAACTTGAACGCAATAGAAGTTGCTTTTGGTTAAAATCGTCTGCCAAATGCATAAATGCATTTTACATTCACAATTATGTATTTGTGCCGTACTGCATAATTGTTTGCATGCATGGAATTACATTCAACATTTGCTAAAAATGTGCACCATACAACCAGAGCACACTGCATGGAAAACTGTCCCAAAATGCAGTGCGCACAAAAAGTATGACTATGCCATTGCACACATACCCTCTGCATGGAACTTCACTTCGAAATACTGAAAACACACTTTTAGATGTCAATCATATTCTTGCTGCTCCTCTCACCTGAGCTCGGAGTCAGTGACGTTTTCACCCAGCCCTCCTATGTATAGCGTAGTAATGGACTGGTCCTCGGGAGGGTCCAGTCGAGGCATGGTGGTTGCTCTCTTGAGGAGTTTATCTGCCACCGGGTCGTTGATGCCATAATAACGATCTTTAATGTTCTGATCAGCCAGAGGATCGTCAGGGTCTGTGGGCTTCTCATGTCTGATGAGAAAGAATTTTTTTTAGTAATTATATTACTATATTAATAACTATATTAAAATAATTATTTAAAAAATTATATTATTTTTTCCTCCATCTTCATCTCTCTTTAATGTGTAATGTTCATGAAAGGGTCCCTCCAGCGGGAGTTCTTCTCTATATCAGTGTCAGTGTTTCTGAACTCCTGAAACGCCTCCATTGTAGTTCTTCTGGGAACCAACACGTCACAATATTCCTCATTTAATAATTCATACGCAGAATAAAGGGGTGGGGCCTGGTTGAGTTATGCTGCGTTCCAGGCAGGTTTTTGAGCCCGAAAATTACGACTTCAAACCACGACTCTGTAGCGTTCCAGGCAAAGTCACGCCAAACTGCCTGAGTGCCAGGAATCGTGGTAGCTAGATGTAAACAAAACATGACAGACCGTACAGGGTTTATGCTCATTAACAATCATTTCTATCGCTAAAAGTGCTTACTCCTTGCTTATTTGAGGGAAAAGGAGGAGAAAAAGCGGCGCATAAAGCAAGAGAAGCTGTTATACCTTTTATTTTATGCTTTTTGTATATTTGGAAATGTATTTGGTATTAATTTATTCTTGCACTCAATGGACCGAAAACTAGCAAATGCTAGAAAAGCTGCTGATAATGCAAAACATTTGCGGACAAATAACGTTAGAGCAATACCTTATTTTAATAAACTATTTGTCCATAAACACCGCATCAGTAGGAGCAGCCATTGTTGTTTCGTGGGCTATGTGACATCAGAACTCATAACTGGGCGTATATTCGATCTAGTTCGAGTTCACAGAGTTCAGCTTTTTGAACATTCAAGCAGGAAAACCTGTTCTAGGAGACTTTGTAAAATGGCATAATAGGTCCATTTTAATGAAACATGATCATAGCAGCTGTTTCCCACCATGAAGAAAAACACAAATTCCTGCTTGATTTCATGTTAACCAAATCAAGATTTTAATATAACCATTAAAATGTATTTAACCTAATTGTCAATTCCATCAATTCCTGCATTATATAAATGACATTGATATTTTCATTAAGAAGTGCTTCATGGTTAATATAGTTAACTAAAACAAGCTAAAAAGTAAAGAACATTTTGGAAAATCACTTGAAAACTTTAACTAAAGTAACTGAAATAAAAAATAATTAACCATATTATAACAATATATACAAATAAAAACATTCAAACTATCAATAAACTATAATATTATTTAAATGATAATACTGATAAAAACATTTCAAATTCAAATGAAAGGAACATTGTAACTAAGTTATAAAAATACAACAGTAAACACGCACTTCATGTGTGAATCTCACATGCAAAAAGGGTTGTTCTTAAAGATGAAGCAGCATAAAAAGATCATTTAAAGGATTAGTTCACTTGAAAATGAACATTTCCTGATAATTTACTCACCCCCTTCTCATCCAAGATGTTCATGTCTTTCTTTATTTCTTTCTTTATTCAGTCGGAAAACATTTCAGGATTTTTCTCCACATAATGGACTTCAATGGCAACCAACGGTTGAAGGTCCAAATCAATGCAGTGTCAAAGGAAGGGCTTCAGAGGCTCTGAGGAATAGGGTCTTATCTAGCCAAACATCTGTTATTTAATTTTTTTTTTTGAATTGCTCATCTTGCGCTGCTCTGCTGGGCACCGCAGATTGTGTAATCACGTCGGAAAGGTCACACTAGACTTAGATAGAAGTACCGCCCCAAGCGAATGTGCAAAGACTAATACAAACATCCTTTACCAAAAAACAGGAGCTGAGCTGTAAGGCAAAGCTCTCGATTTACCGGTCAATCTATGTTCCTACTCTCACCTATGGTCCTGAGCTGTGGGTCATGACCGAAAGGAAAAGATCCCGAATACAGGCAGCAGAAATGAGCTTTCTCCACAGGGTGGCTGGGCACTCCCTTAAGGTGGTCGAACACCGGACGCGAAGCTCAGCGCCACGTCTTTAAAATTCGTATGAATACGTACGCACACCAGCGGCGACATTTGGCGCCTGTCCGCAGTGACTTGTGATTGTTCAAAATCCTGCCGCGCCACAGAGCGCCATTTCAAGGTTTTATATTAAATTTTATTATTTTTCCCTCAAATCGTCAATGTACAAACTGATTTCACCCTGTGCTACAAGATCCACCCGTCATGCAGCTCTTCAGTTTGAAGTCGATTCAAAATTGAGCTTGCACGTATATAATGTGCGCATCCGGTGTGAGATACCTGAAGCGCGGCGCTGACCTTTGTGTCCGGTGAGCGACCCCCTTTAGATATAATGTGAGAAGCTCGGTCACTCTGGAGGAGCTCAGAGTAGAGTCGTTGCTCCACATCGAGAGGAGACAGCTGAGGTGGCTCAGGCATCTTTCGGATGCCTCCTGGATGCCTTCCGAGGGAGGTGTTCCTGGCACTTCCCACCAGGAGGTACCAAGGACCTAGGACACGCTGGAGGGATTATGTCTCCCGGCTGGCCTGGGAATGCCTCTGTATTTCCCCGGAAGTGCTGGAGGAAGTGTCTATGGAGAGGGAAGTCTGGGTGTCTCTGCTTAGACTGTTGCCCCTGCAACACAGCGCCAGATAAGCAGAGGATGATGGATGGATGGGATTACCCTTCGCAGAGCAGCGCAAGATGAGCAATTTAGGTCAAAAAGTATATAAATGTTTTTGTTTTTTTTTCAAAATGGCCGATGGTTTGACTCTGGAGAGCCTATGAAGCCCTTCCTTTGAAACGCCATTGATTTGGACCTTCAACCGTTGGTTGCCATCAAAGTCCATTATGCGGAGAAAAATCATGGAATGTTTTCTTTAAATAAAAAATTAATAAAAAAGTTTTGACTGAAGAAAGAAAGACATGAACATCTTGGATGAGATGGGGAGTAGGGTTGACACCTTCTTACCGAATATCTTTGTCTTCATGTTTTCTAAAGCAACACTTGTTGTAAAAGGTCTGAAGAGCGAATTTCATCTTCCACAGGATCAAGACCTTTAGGCTGTTTGATTATGCACTTACAGAGAAAACTAAAGTAAAATCGCTGGTGTGTGTACGTGTGAAATGCAGTATTCAAAATAAATTTACGTACCTTACCAAGTCAATTAACAAGCACAAACTGTGTTAAATAAAATTTGAAGTAAAAAGGTATTCGTCCTACAGTATTTTTCTACTTTGTCACAGTAAAGGATGTGAATGGGTGTAATAGACGTATACTTTATAGACTTACACTTAATGATTATAAGCAAATGAAAGGAAGCAATGTTTAAAATTCCCTGTGAAAATGAGTGCAACGCAAGTGAAGATTTGGGATGAAATTGACTAACGTTAGGCCTACTGTTAAAATTGACGGAAATTGGAAAACCGGTTGAACTTATCACAAAACAGACTAAAAAAGCTGGCAAATCTTAAATTGGGCTCAGCCTCCCTCTCTCATTCGGCATGAATCCATAGCCTATGTTTTCATGGCTGCGATGTAACATTTAACTGCAAATTTATTTCCTTTGTAAACAAAGCTTTGTGCTTCACTCCTGTGGTAATATTCACGTAAAAAAGCATTCACATACAAAACACGGGGATAATAACGAAATTACAGTTTTAAACAGAAAATAGTATTTATGTTAAGAGATATATTACAATAAAAATGCACAACTCCTCTTAAGTGGAAGGTAGCGAGGATGAGTCCTTATTTGGGTTAGTAAAATAATGAAATGATAGTTTAAGTAGAAAATAGTATTTATGTAAAGAGATAGTAAAATACAGATATAGTCAATTATATGTTTTTATAAAAATAAAAAGATATCATCGTCTATTGCAATGTTTTACTGAAAATCATAAATCTATTGCAATGTTTTACTGAAAACATCGTCAACTGCCAATTTAAGGGACATTGCCCAACCTCTAATGGGGAATAAGTAAATTATCAGGAAATTTTCATTTTTGAAGTGAACAAATCCTTTAATTCTAAGGGTCATGAAATATAAACTATTACCGTTTTTTGGCACAAAAAAAGTAAAAAGTAACATTATAAGTGAATGATTTAACCCAGTTCACGAGTCTGACCTGTACGGACACTCCTCTCCTCTCTTACACTCTCCCTTCACCCAGAAGGAGCAGATATGGGGTCTGTTGCGTTTGTAATACGGCGTGGTTCGCGCCAGCTTCAGCAGCATGTCACTGGGGTTCTGCGCTTTGCCAAGCATTCCCACCGGTCTGGTGCCGTCAGAGTTCTGGATCTGAAACAGACAGCAAAACCAGACAATTTTACATTATTTTCCCTGGCATTGGATGTCTTAGATGTAGGTTGTAGACATCACCTCTCTCTCCATGTTCTGAGTGTAATATTCCTTGTTCACGTCAGACCTCGGTATATCATCTTTAATAGACATGCTTGTGTCTCTGACCTGGATTGGAAGACCTGTAAAAACAAAACAGCAAAAACATTATTTAAGGTCATTATTGCCAAACTTTTGTGTCAGCTGAACCCCTATTACTTGAAGTGCCACAGATATATTAAGGCAATATTAATATATTATTCATATGAATAATTTAATATATTCACATGTGCAGGAAAACAAAAAAACTAACATACATGTATATATATATCGTGTGTGTGCGTGTGTGTGTGTGTGTGTGTGTGTGTGGACTGGTAATCCTTACGGTATGGGGACAAAATGTCCCCACAAAGATGGCAATATCCAAAATCCTTGTGGACAATTTTTGCTCCCCATGAGGAAAACAAGTCATAAATCACACTAAGTGATGTTTTTTGAGAAAGTAAAAATGCAGAATGTTTCCTGTGAGGGGCAGTGTAGGGGGATAGAGTGTACAGTTTGTATGGCATAAAAACCATTACGTCTATGGAGAGTCCCCATAAAGATAGTGAACCAGACTGTGTGTGTGTGTGTGTATGTATGTATGTGTGTGTGTGTATGTGTGTGTGTGTGTGTGTGGACTGGTAATCCCTACGGTATGGGGACAAAATGTCCCCACAAAGATGGCAATATCCAAATTTTTGTCCTTGTGGGGACTTTTTTTGGTCCCCATGAGGAAAACATCTTATAAATCACACTAAGTGATGTTTTTGAAAAGTAAAATGCAGCATGTCTCCTGTGATGGGTAGGTTTAGGGGCAGGGGCAGTGTAGGGGGATAGAAAATACGGTTTGTACAGTATAAAATGCATTACGCCTATGGAATGTCCCCATAAAACATGGAAACACAACATGTGTGTGTGTGTGTGTGTGTGTGTGTGTGTGTGTGTGTGTGTGTGTGTGTGTGTGTGTGTGTGTGTGTGTGTGTGTGTGTGTGTCTTGAAATATAAACTATACATTTTTAAATCTTGCTTATTACTTACAAAGCACTAAATGGTTTAGCTCCCCAGTACTCTTAACACATTATACTCATTATACTATATTAGACCTGTAATGTTGCCAGAATTATAATCATACAGTGTTTGTTCGTCGGCCAGAGGAGAACTGGCACCCCGACTGAGTCTGGTTTCTCTCAAGGTTTTTTTTCTCAATCCTGGCCCTGAAGGAGTTTTCGTTCCTTGCCACCATTGCCTTTTGGCGTGCTCAGTTGGGGACACTTACATTTCAACTATATTACTGATCCGCCCGCATTGACACTATATGATAATTGAACTGAGCTGGATGACATCACTGTTTTCTCCAGAGCGGCTGTACAGCCCAATCAAATTCTGTTGCATTATTTCCTGTTAACACCGTGAAGCTGATTTAAAACAATCAGCATTGTAAAAACCGCTATATAAATAAAGGTGACTTGAATGTGTGTGTGTGTGTGTGTTTGTGTGCATGCGTAACTAAAAACTAAAATTAAAACTTTAAACATTTCTGTTAAGTGTATAAATATAAAAGTGTACAAATATAAATATCATTTGAAAACTTAAACTACATTTTTTTTTTAAATGCTCAAATGAAAATAAATTAAACCTAAAAAGGTAATATTTAAATATAATAAACTAATAAAATGGCAAAAGCACACATCGAAATTACTAAAAAATAATTCTAAAAGTATCATAAAATCTAAATATATATATAAATATAAGCTAATAATAAAATATTATTATTAACAAAATATTAATAGAATTGTAATAAAACTCAAATATATTAGTAGTACGTGTTTTATTTTGATTGTTTTTATTTTAAAAGTATTTATTGTAATGTTTCTTTTTTTATGATTGGATTATTATTAACTATATTGTATTATTATAAATCATTAGCTTTTCATAAATTCCTGAAACCCTTGCCGTTTCCTTCACAAACCACAGTTTGGGAAACCCTGATTTAAGCCAACACTCAGTAACATCTTGTAATGCGTACTCTTATCCTTTATAATTGTTCATTTGTTAAAACAGGTCTGACTGATTCTGGTTCAAGTGTGTAACTCTTACCGTACTCCAGGTCCAGCAAACACGTCTGACAGACGTTCTTCATCTTACTGCAGGTCTGACACACCTCAGTCTTCTTAAAGCGCATCCGTACACCGGGACACCAGCGGAAGACGGTGAAGGGACGTGCACAGATCTGAAAAAAGCTACTTTAGCTGCTTTTCTTTGCTATATCCCTTTCACCCAACGTTATATGCTGAGCTCACCTTGCATTCTTTGCCATACTTTTCCTTAGTCTGCAAAAACAAAAATAGTATAATTAATGAATATTACAATATAACAAATCAAATTTAAATTATGTTTAATTTCACCCAATGGTGACACAAAAATACAGAGCTTTTGCAGGTTACCCAAATCAACTGAAATCACTAACCATGCGAATGTATGGATTTTCCCCAAGACATGTTTGACAGAGAATGGGGAAGTCCTGCAGGGAAAAAACTTTGACAATCACAACACCAAATATACAGACCCCTGAAAAATATTATATTAAAATAAAATAAGACTCTATAGTCAAGTCAAGTCAACTTTATTTATATAGCGCTTTTAACAATGCAGATTGTTTCAAAGCAGCTTCACAGTGTTAAACACGAAAATAATGCAACAGAATATATTTTGATTATCATGGGGGCTTGTGGGCTTTAGATCAGATCTTCCCTCATATTTAAATTATTTTCCTCATATTTTGATGATTGAATCGAACTTGTGTAGGCATTAAAGTGCCCCTATTATTTATGTAATGCAACTGTTTGTGAATGTAAAAGGGCTTAAAGAGACTGAATCTTTGAACAAACAGTTTTAAGTGTTTTTGACCTTTTATGCATGTAAACCTGTTGTAGGAGACTCCAAACAACATTGGCCTTTAAAGTAGCATAATGGGGCAGTTTAAAAGAAAATATCCCCTTTCGAACACCACTTTTGGCCACTACTGTATATGGCCATATTACCCAGGCCTAAAACTTTATGTATAGTTGCTGTACAATGCTATAAATGCTAGACAGATAAAATTAACTTGACTTGAAAACTCAGAGTCAGTGACTTCATATAAATGTGGCAAGAAATCAACAGGAATTTCTATCACATAAAGGAAATAGAAAATAATATAATAGAGAATTTGACCTTTTAACTCTTTCCCGCCAGCGTTAAAAAAAGAAAGTTGCCAGCCACCGTCAGAGTTTTTGATCATTTTCACAAAAATGTAATGGCCCATAGAATATTTAGTTGTATGAATATCTGAGCATGCAATATATCACAAGAAAGAACTGACCCTTTGCTTTAAAAAAATATATATATATATACATTCTAGCTTTATGCATTCCTTTTTATCAACACTTAAATATGGGTAAGTTTCATAAAAAGCAAAATTTTGAACAAAAAGGAAATCACATTTTTGTGAAGACAACATCCAGATTAGATTCAGAGCGATGATCAGACACAGATGGAGGAGATTGAGTCCATCAACAACACTTCACACCAAAGCTTCACAGTCCTGTAGCTTGTTCCCTCAAATGCTGTTTATATATATGTTTGAAAACTTTTTTAATAATGATTAAAACGTGTATACTCATGTGCATTCAACATTTACACAAAACTTGTTTTACTTCAGAGTGACATCACTACATTTTTCATCATTTCAGACATGCTTAAAGCCACAATATGTAATTTTTCACCTCTAGAGGTCGCTTATTCAAAGGGTTTGCTTGATGAGCTTTATAATGCCACACGACCGCTTGCGCTATGCGCTTTTTCGATTACGCATACACGTCGCTGTTTTATCATGTCGAAAGTTATTAAAGTTATAATGGAAGTATGAAAGTTATAATAACTCTTCAAAGAAGACCCAAATAAGATGGGGTTCTCGCTCTCCCAAACTTCCTTTTCTACTATTGGGCAGCTAATATCCAGAGAATATGTGCATGGTGTAACTCCTGGATATTAATTGGTGTATGATCAAAGATAGCTCCTGCATATCATCCTTGTGACCGCATTAAACCCGATTGTGCTTTCATCGCTCACAATCTGGAAACAGTTTAGTCATCATTTTAGATTAAATGCATTGTCCACCTTAATGCCTATTGGTGGTAATCATCTTTCATACCCTCTACTTTGGATTCAACTTTTGCACAGCTCAGGTAGAAGGGCATTTGTTTTCTGATAATGTATTTGTGTCATTTAATGATCTGATGAGTAGATTTAAAATGTCTAAATCCAATGGTTGTTAAAAAGAAAACAGCAAGTTGTGATGTTTCCCAGTTTTGTCAGACAGTTATTGTCATTTATGAATCTGATTAATAAAAAAGTATTAAAAAAATAAATAAAATTAAAATGCTAGACGGTGCATTCGCTCGTCCACGACTATGGCCCCATTTACACTGCATGGTTCAAGTGACCCAACTGCGATTTTTCCCTCTCATGTGCCAAAGATCGGATATGACATACGTGTAAGCAGGAAAATAACGCATGAATTACGATATCCTCAGATCAGATTCAGTCCTCACTCATATGTGGTAATAAATCTGATATGATTCGGATACGTGCATTTGCGTCTGCCATGTAAGCGGTCAAACTGGATATTCCCCAGTAAACGCACGTCATACGTCATTGAAAACGGGACGGAGGCCAATGATGTCAACACGAACAGCGATCAAGGGCTCTCCTCTTTTAATTGTTTTGCAATTAAAGAGCAATGTTTTGCTTACCTTTAAAGATAGTGTGGAAAGCAAAACATTGAATAATCATGTTGTCTGCGTCCATTGCGTCCATTGCATATCGCAACGCTTTACTTTGTTTTCCGGGTCAGAACATATTGGGTTGTTTCTCAAAGTAATTGCAAATATCGGATACGGATCGCTCTTAAAAGATGATGTAAGCGGGTTGTCAAAATCAAGACCTGCAGTGTAAATGCGGCCTATGAGACACTTGTTCACACTGCAGTGAGCGAGATCATATTAGGCATGGTAAAACATGGTACTCGCAGTAAATCAAGAACACCAGATTTAAACAATAAGACTAAATGTGTTGAGCTGTAGAGCAATCATTCGTTTCTGTCCATGAATAATTCAAACAGTTGCACACCTGTCTTATAAAACACATCACATATTAATGCAGCTTTGGTGTTGTCATGGTTTCTACAAAACAAAAACGGAAATCGAGGGTAACGCGGGTATGATGTCACTGATAGGCGACGCATGCTCCGTGTTCAGGTTAAAATTGCTTATTTCTCTGGATTTAAACATTCTTGGAAACATCTGGAATAATGTAAGCACACAAGTCAACAAAATATATAACACTGTTCTAGTGGTTCTTGGATATTTCAATTAAAAAATCTTACATATCGTGCCTTTAATCGTCACATGTCAATCTATTTCCAGCAATAAGTGCTTTGTATCTGCGATCATACAAGGGTCTATCTCTGCTGTATAAATTCTCTCTAAACTGCTCCCTCAACAAGTTCTAGCATGTCATTCAGCTCATTAGAGGAGCTAAAGATAGTTTCAGCAATCACAGCAGCACAGATGATCCTCCATCGCTCACGATCAGACAGACAATTCAACTCATCACAGACAAATCACAACTCTCACTCATGTTTACAGCATTCATTCTGATGCCGTAAAGCGTAACAAGTGATTATTTGGATTATTGATTATTTGCTGATATTTGTTTTGTGAGAAATAAGCTGGTATGAAGACAATTGAAGAGCTGGAGCCATGAACATCAGACAGAGGAGAATATGAAGCCTTCATATACATCCTAACGACAAAATACACCAAAATATAAAATAAGTTATTTTTAAGTTAGTAATAATTAAATGAGCAGTTTGTTTCATCACATTGAGTGACCATATTCATTATATCTTATAGATTTTGTCAGTTAACAAGCTTTTGTCAACGTGAATGTTTGTTTGCTTTTGTAGTTTTTCATTCGTCTCTTCTAAACTGATATATTGTGTGGGCTGCACGATAAAAATAAGTAAACCAAACTTTTATCCTGATAAATCATAACCAATATTTGACATTTATGTGAAGACATTTGTATTAAAAATATTTTGACATTTATTTCAAATGTATTTATTTATTAATATCTATAACTTCGTTAATTTATTGTATATATTTTAATACATTTGAACACCACGCGCGAGCGTAGTACTGGCTATTCAATAACTGTCACATGACAATGTTTCTTTCTTGCAGTAACTGAAGAAACACAATTTTTTGCTGTAGTCTTAAGTGTGTTACTTGTTGGATATATATTCATGAAAACATACCGAATCTTCCCAGTTCTGTCTGTTGTAGGTGTTTGAGCCTAGGGACGTCGCCATGTTCCGCGGCGCGCACGCACGACGTGGAAATGACGCAACGACGTCACACATTTTATTTACAAAGGCAGGTGCGTGTGTTTGAGCAAGTATACAATAAAGCCAATAAAGTAGGGAGGACCAAATTAGTCCAAATGAAATAATTAAATAAACAATTAATTAAATAAAACAACTATTAAATGTACCAGTTTATTCTGAAATAATTAAATAATTAAATAGCTAAATGTATTTATTTTGTAAAATTACATGAAAACACAACAATTCATGTTAAATATATTTCACAATTAACTCTTCCACACACAATATTGTTATGTTTAAAAATCTATGTTTCATTATTAAATGTGCTTTTTCAAAAAGCCTTTTTTCATAATAATATTCTGCATTTACAAATGACGCATTTTCCAAGCACGATTTTCCCAAAATTACCCCATGATTTACTCACCCTCCAGCCATCCTAGGTGTATATGACATTCTTCTTTCAGACAAATACAATCTAAGTTTTTTTGTTTGTTTTTAAAGTCCTGGTGGTGCGTTTATGTAAGAAAAATATCCATATTTAAAACTTTATAGACTAAAATAACTAGCTTCCAGTGGTCTTAAATATGGATAGCCTTCCGAAGGCCTTTATTAACCCCCCGGAGCCGTGTGGTGCAGTTATATGATGGACAGATGCACTTTTATGGACTTCAAAAACAAACCAAAGTCACTGCCATTATTATACATTTTGGAAGAGCCAGGACTTCCAAACTCTGATTGTTTTCGTCTGAGAGAAGAAAGTCATATATAGGATGGCTTGAGGGTGAGTAAATCATGGGATAAATCAGTTTTGGGTGAACTATTAATACGATTAGCTAACTGCTGCTAAATTTGATAATTCCCACTTCTTAAGTCGTTATTAAGGGCTCATTGCATTCACATTTTTAAATGGGAAGGCGTTCATGTGCAATTTTACCTAGGAAACTCGTATTTACAATAATTACGAGAGCATGTGAAGGCAGCATAAACATCATCATCATTGAAAATACTACTCTAACGTGTCAAAACTCAGCATTCCTGAACATCGCACTTTCTGCAACTATAGCGGTAATTGTTTTGCGCAAGTGATGAACTCTTTGTTCTCGGCTAAAGGAAAAAAAATCCAGGACAACAAGATTTTACAGGACATTTGATATTTTCTTTAAAGCTGCAGTCCGCAGTTTTTCCTCTTTGTCGCCATCTCTGTTTGAAATCTGCAATTGCAGTTATTGCACTGGTGATTGTTGTTTGAACCTTCCTGGATCTGCCATCAAATTGATCAGTTAAATTATATCAAGTGCTGTGAGAAAAGGCTATAAATCTCCACCTCTAACATCCTAACACGCAATGTCGCTCACTAGCCGGGACAACTTATTGATGTGTACAGATGTGACGTAATGATGCAAAGATATGCTCGAATCTCCCGTGGAAATCCACCAGTACCACTGGAGTTAAAAACATTATTACAAGCTTACCGTTGTTAATCAAGCAAAGGTAAGCAGATCGTTTTGAACTCTGGCTGGTTATATACATGCTCAAAAATGTATTTTGGATCATTTTTAACCCAAAAAAGTAATGAACTGCAGCTTTAATTTCCCATGTGTTTTGTAATATTTGTCATCAATTTTTTTAAAGGTTTTCCATAATGAGTGGGATCCTTGTAAAAGGATCATATATGACATATATATGATATATGATCATGTCATATATCTTATGTCAGTCTCATTATCCACATAGCTTAATCCAATTTATTTAACTTTTAACCAACTGTCAGGGACATCAAAGGAACTTGAACTACATTTGAGAGTGGCTTAAAGTTGGTATAAAACTGAAGCTGCGATAGTCTTCTCTATTGTGACGGTTATCCAAGGGCTTCTCGAACAAGAACAAATGTAGGACGGGCCTTGGTTTTGTCCGTGGGGAATTGATTGGATGCTTGTGGTTTGCTATTGGTCGAACTCGGGTAAGTGACAGGTTGCCCCGCCCTCGTGGGATGTCAGAGATGTCACTGCAAGAGGGATGGAAGTTGTTTTGATTAAAGATTACAAGGGTACATGAATTAAAAATAATGATGTGCACAGATAAATCGTTTATAATAAATACTCCAATATTCAAAAAAAAAGAATTGTCAATTTTGATTTAATGGTCACTTTAAGAATCAAAATCTTTTAGGGGGTTATATCTTAGCAATGGCATGCATAAATAATAGCCTACTAATCAATTGTCTCATAAAATCCCAAATGCATACAAGAACACTTCAGTTATTCAGTATAACTGTATTGTTTTACTGTATTTATACTATGTGTGTCGATACATCCGGATATATGGATGTGATCAAATACAATGGCATTTTGGTTGAATAGTTTCATGGTATTTGTAGAAAAACGGAACTGCAGTTCACTCAGAGGGTTCTTTTCATGTTACTTAGCGTAAACCTCGCTCCAGTCCAGACCGAGACCACTTCAGATATGTACGTCTGCATCAGGTAAGTTAGCAAGTCTGCCCTTTCTATAAGTATAAACCTTTGCTTTTACGGAGTGTCTATTTACACCAAGTTCAAATAGCGTGCCTTGTTGACAAGTGCTATTTGCACTAGATCCACCGAACAATGCCTGGTTGTATGGAATGTCAGGGTTGCCAAAATTAAAAATAAATAAATATATAAATAAATATACAAAAAAATATGTAAAAAAGCAGAAATAAATAAATAAATATACATAGAAAAACAAAAAAACAAAAATGAATAATTATTTATACATTTATTTCCATATATATTTATTTATTATTTTATTTATTTATACATTTGTTTATTTCTGTTTTTATTTATTTCCACATTTATTCCTTTCTACATTTATTTATTTCTATATTTATTTATGTATGCATTTATTTATTTCTATATTTATTTATTTATGCATTTGTAGAAAAAAAAACGGAACTGCAGTGCACTCAGGGGTCTTTTTCATGTTACTTAAGCGTAAACCTCGCTCCAGTCCAGACCGAGACCACTTCAGATATATGTACGTCCTGCATCAGGTAAGTTAGCAAGTCTGCCCTTTCTATAAGTATAAACCTTTGCTTTTACAGAGTGTCTATTTACACCAAGTTCAAATAGCGTGCCTTGTTGACAAGTGCTATTTGCACTAGATCCACGAACAATGCCTGGTTGTATGGAATGTCAGGGTTGTTAAAATTAAAAATAAATAAATATATAAATAAATATACAAAAAAATATGTAAAAAGCAGAAATAAATAAATAAATATACATAGAAAAACAAAAACAAAAATGAATAATTATTTATACATTTATTTCCATATATATTTATTTATTCTTTTATTTATTTATACATTTGTTTATTTCTATTTTTATTTATTTCCACATTTATTCCTTTCTACATTTATTTATTTCTATATTTATTTATGTATGCATTTATTTATTTCTATATTTATTTATTTATGCATTTATTTCTTCCAACATTTATTCGTATGTAGGGAAATGAGCAGGGGGGTTTACCTCAGACATAGCAGTCGAGCTCAGAGTTGGCGAGGGTGAAGCGTTGAGGCCACAGTGACACCTTGTGGTGTGGCCAAAATACAATAAGTACAGCCTACTGACCCTGATACCAAACCATTGCATTTTAATGTAACTTCCAAAACAATACTGACAGCAACAGAAACTATTTGTTATATTAAGAGGTGGTAGTCTTTAGCCTACTTCCATAAACTCATGTCCAAGGGCAACTATATTAAATTATGAACAATTTATGTTAATCTAAAATATGGCATGACGGAATCAATGAAGTGATCACGGAATCAATCAATCACGTTTAATATGAAACTAAAACAGACAGCAGGTGGCAGCATATCATTGTCTTAATGAGTGAGTTACTTGATTCCTTAAAATACACTGAATCAAAAACAATGCAGGGTTCCATTCCGCATTGAGTCGGACTGGAGTGCGGACGCCCTGCAAGTTCCAGCCTATAAATAATATAATGTTTTTAGATGGAGCATGTCACTGTGTAGGATGTCACTGCTTGACTTATGTCAAATAACCTTATTTGTCTTTTATAGACATCTTTTCCTACTAAGAAGTCGGCAAAATGCTGGGTCAAGGGTTTTGGAGCCATATACAAAGTTCAGTCTCCTTCAGTCTCCTGTCTCCCGTCTCCCTCCTGCTCAGCTAGTGTTTGTAGCTCTGTACAGTCTTGCTTTTGAATCTCTATTTGATTTTTTTTTGTTCTACTGCTAAATATATCTTACTCATCACCATATATATTGTTTAAATATTGCCAATCACGTTAAATTTGACATCACTAGCTTATAATCTAAATCACCATCACACATTAGCATTTCGCTAGCCTGTTAGCTTGTCATCTCTGCACCCGGGTCTCCTGTTTTCTAAATTCATTTAAAAACGTGGTGAGTTGGAATAGTAAATAGTCTCCAACAAACCATTGTTGTAAGTTGGATTCATCAACAAACACGCTAAGCTATGTCATCTCCTGTCATTGTCACTTGCACTGCTTGCTACATGTTTAGTATAGGCTTCTCCGTTGGCGAACAGGGCTTCACATGTGATAAATGTAAAGAGATAATTAGGCTGACGGAGAAGACTTTGCATCCAGACTTTATCTGAGAGTAGTGAGGATAACCCACAGCTTTAGATACTGATTTGGATGCGAGTAGCTTAGTAACGGGTAACGGTGAGGCGGCATAGTCATGGATCAAAACCACTCTTCCGTTCCGATTAGAATATCAAACAGGTTCTCCCCACTCAGTGACGCACCCACTGAGAATCCTGTTGAAAGTGCCCTAGTTATTGGTGATTCTATTACACGGAACGTGAAAATAGAGACACCAGCCACCATAGTCACATGTTTACCGGGAGCCAGAGCGCCTGACATCAAAGCAAATTTAAAAGTGCTGGCTAATGCTAATCGTAAATTCTCTAAGATTATTATTCACGTCGGCACTAATGATGTTCGACTTCGCCAGTCGGAGATCACCAAAATTAACATTAAAGAGGTGTGTGAACTCGCTAGTAGGATGGCAGGTGCAGTTTTTTGTTCTGGTCCTCTCCCCGTTAAAAGGAGTGATGAGATAGTTAACAGATTATCATCACTCAATGGCTGGTTGTCTAAGTGGTGTCCGCAAAATAACATAGGGTTCATAGACAATTGGAAAAGCTTTTGGGGCAGACCCGACCTGTTGAAGATAGACGGCATACATCCTTCCTGGGCTGGTGCTGCTCTTCTCTCTAGTAATTTGGCATATAGTCTTAGAGCTAAACCTTGACTCACTAGGGCCCAGGTCAGGAAGCAGACGGACTGGCTTACCTGACCGCCTGCTAGCTGCCTCCCGCTACAGAAGTCAGGTAAATCCCAACACATAGACACTCTTTTACCTTGATATTATCACATAGAGACTGTGTCTGTTCCGCGAATTAGTAATTACAAAAACCATCTAAACCATTCAATGGTAATAATTTAATTATTGTCCAACAAATAAACAATAGATAATCAAATGATAAAGCTCGGGTTGCTGAATATTTGATCCCTTTCCCCAAAAGCGCTCATTGTTAATGATATCGTTACAGATAATAATCTAGATGTGCTGTGTTTGACAGAAACCTGGCTAAAACCTGACGACTACATTACTTTAAATGAGTCCACTCCCCAAGATTATTGTTATAAACACGAGCCGCGTCTGAAAGGTAAAGGGGAGGGGTTATAATTTATAATAATATCTTCAGTATTGCTCAGAAGTCTAGTTTCAAATATAATTCCTTTGAAGTTTTGGTGCTTTATGTAACGTTATGTAGTGCAAATGATAAATCCCGTGTAACATTTGTGTTAGCTACTGTATACAGGCCACCAGGGCACAATACAGACTTTATCAAAGAATTTGCTGATTTTCTATCAGAGTTAGTTCTGGCCGTAGATAAATTACTAATTGTTGGTAATTTTAATGTAGACAACGAAAAAGACACATTGGGATTGGCATTTAAAGACATTCTAAACTCTATTGGAGTTAGGCAACACGTGTCAGGACCTACTCATCGCCATAATCATACTTTAGACCTAATATTGTCACATGGAATAAATGTTGATACCGTTGAAATTCTGCAGCAGTGACGACATCTCAGATCATTACCTAGTAACATGTATACTTAATTTAGCTAAAGCTACAAAGCCGTCCACCCGTTTAAAAATGGCAGGACTATCACCGGCGACTAAAGATTGCTTTTAAATAATCTTCCTAATCAGTATCATCTCCTCAACATTCCAGATAGCTTAGAGAACTCGATGTTGCAACAGAAACTATTGACTCTCTCTTTTCCAGTACTTTAGACATAGTTGCTCCCCTGCGCTTAAAGAAGATTAAAGAAAATAGTCAAATGCCGTGGTACAACGAGCACACCCGGCCCTTAAAACAGCAGCCAGAAAAATGGAGCGCAGCTGGAAGAAAACAAAACTAGAGGTCTTTCGTAATTTGTGGAAAGAACGTATGATCGCATACAGAAAGGCCGTAAAAACTGCTAGATCTGCTTATTTCTCGACTCTCTTAGAAGAAAACAAACACAAACCGAGGTATTTATTCGATACAGTGGCTAAATTAACCAATAATAAAGCTTCAACTTCTGATGTTTGTAAACAGCACAGCAGTAATGACTTTATGAACTTCTTTACGTGTAAGATTGACAATATTAGGAAGAAAATTATAACCATGCAGCCGTCTACTACAGTATCACTTCAGACAGAGCATCGTAGTGTCACTGAGGAAAAATTACACTCATTCACTGCTATAGGAGAGGAAGAATTGGCTAAACTCTTTAATTCATCTTAATCAACAACATGTATGCTTGACCCTATACCGACTAGGCTATTAAAAGAGATGCTACCAGAGGTCATGGATCCTCTTCTTAATATCATTAATTCATCTTTGTCATTAGGATATGTACCGAAAACTTTTAAGTTGCGTGTTGCCGCCGATCTTTCGAATATTACACTTTAGTAATTGTTTAATCAATACGGCATCCTCAATAAAAACCTGTCTCCGGCGTAATGACTCCGATATTTCAAATTATTTATTTTTAATAATTATTTAATCGATGCATCATCCTCAATAAACCCTTCTCCGGCGTGTTGCCTCAGATCTTTCGAATATTCAGATCTATTTTGACCTCTGACCTTTAAAATTGCCAGAATAATAATAATACTACGCTGTTTGTTAATTGGCCAGAGGAGAACTGGCACCCCGACTGAGCCTGGTTTCTCCCAAGGTTTATTTTTCTCCATTAGGTCTCCTGATGGGGTTTTGGTTTCCTTGCCACTGTCGCCTCTGGCTTGGCTTGCTCTGTTGGGGACACTATATTTTTAAACTAAATTCCCAAATAAATCTAATTATTAAACTAAATTAACCATATAGACTAAATTACTGATCTAAAGCCCACATTGTTACTGTATGATTATTGAAATATATTCTGTTGCATTATTTTCCAGTTTAACACTGTGAAGCTGCTTTGAAAGATGCATTGTTAAAAGCGCTATATAAATAAAGTTGACTTGACTATTCTAGGTTACTACTTGCAGAGTTTTTTTGTCCAATAATTAAAAAAAAAATGTTTCTGAATTAAGTTGCAGGAAATTACTAGATGTGCACAATTTTTAATATCAGCTATGCATTCCGTTAATCTTGTGAATTGGTTAGTTTCTTCAGGGTGTGAAGAAATATAGAGCTGAGTATCATCAGCATAACAATGAAATCTAAAGCCACGCTTCCTAATAATATCTCCCAGTGGTAGCATGTACAGGGTGAAGAGCAATGGCCCTAGCACTGAGCCTTGCGGTACTCCATACTGAACTTCTGATCGGTGTGACGTCTCTTCATATACAGCTACAAATTGATAACGGTCAGATAGGTATGATTTAAACCATGCCAAGGCAGGTCCACTAATGCCTACATAATTTTCGAGTCTATTCAAAAGAATATTGTGGTCGATAGTGTCGAATGCAGCGCTAAGATCGAGTAACACTAACAGAGAGATACAACCACGATCGGATGATAAGAGTAAATCATTTGTAACTCTAATGAGAGCAGTCTCAGTACTATGATACAGTCTAAATCCTGACTGGAAATCCTCACAGATGCCATTTCTTTCTAAAAAGGAACATAATTGTGAAGATACGGCCTTTTCAAGTATTTTTGAAAGAAAGGGTAGATTTGAGATTGGCCTGTAATTGACTAATTCTGTAGGATCAAGTTGCGTTTTTTTTGTAATAAGTGGTTTAATAATAGCCAACTTAAAAGTTTTCGGTACATAACCTAATGACAAAGATGAATTAATGATATTAAGAAGAGGATCCATGACCTCTGGAAGCATCTCTTTTAATAGCCTAGTCGGTATAGGGTCAAGCATACATGTTGTTGATTTAGATGAATTAAAGAGTTTAGCCATTCTTCCTCTCCTATAGCAGTGAATGAGTGAAATGTTTCCTCAGTGACACTACGATGCTCTGTCTGATGTGATAGTAGACGGCTGCATGGTTATAATTTTATTCCTAATATTTATATTATTATCCATACTAATGACACATCATTTGGATATTTTCATGTCTGGGAAAAATTTGGGATTAAATGGGTAAAGAATAAATCAATATTAGACTAGCTTTGATTCTTTCTCTGCAGCTCTAACAAAAAGGACCAATTGTAAATAAAAAGTTTGTCACATTACATGAAAATTTCATTTTAACAAAGTGTAAAAAAAAAAAAAACACAAAACAACAGCTTTAACCATCTGTTAATTTACCATAAATCATATTTAATTCCAATCATGTACATCTCTTACATGGAAAATTACATTAATATCATGATAAATTGTTTGCCACACACACACACAACACCACGTTATTTGGCTCGTCTTCATCTTTTGTGTGAAATGACCTGAAGCGTGATTAAAACAAACAATAAAAACAACCTGTGCATAATAAAGACACAATTACAATCAACATGAAGCAGCAACCGTCGATGAAATATAAGGACGCATGTGGAAAGCTCATGAATTCTGCAGCATAACGATATGATACACGTCACTCTTATAATATTACATCTGAAAACACCATAATATCATCTGCCATTAAAGCATTTACATAAATAAGTACTTAGGCAACAAAGCTGGATGTTTGTGCTGAGAATGCAAGCTGTCTTAAATATTAAGTCCACATATAGACAGCATATGGCTTATATTTTACATTTCAATCACCGCTGATTGATACTTGGCTGTGTTTAAACTTAAGGCACATTCAGGCCAAGAACAATAACTTTAACGATAATAACTGCTGTATATTATAAGCACACTGAGAGCAGGATGGATTCTCACTGGCTGTCATTGTGTTTTTATTGTTCATCAGCTGGAAAAAACAACAACATTGTTTCTCTATGCAGTTATCGATTATTTTATTGTTCTTTTATTTTGACTTTTAGAACTGTATCTATATAGTTATCATTGTAGTTATTGGCCTTATTCATGTAACAATAGCAAAACGAATCATTCATAAAAACAGATTATGAACCATTTGCACACACACATTTTGTAAGGCACTATTCACTGTAAAGCTGCTTTGGAACAATATGTAAAAGTTCTACATATACAGAATTCACTGGGAAAATTCGTTGTTAGTTTAACCGAAAATTGAGTTCATTGAAGTAAAAAAATTGAGTTAACACAATGAAGATCAAAAAATGTTATCTGAGGTTAACATTAAGAGAAGTTAACATTATAAGAAAATAACATGAAAATATTTTTTTGTGTTCAACTGAAAAATTCAACTGAAGAAATTCGCTTTGCTTTTGTTTCTTGAATAAAGGCCCGATTACAGTATTTTTCCTAAAATAAATAAAAAACTATTCCTTTTTTTTTTCTTAACTTGCCTCCTGCGCAGAAAAAAGCTTCAGAACATTAAAACAACTGGAAGACAAAATGTGTTTTGCCCTTCAGTGTTGATTATTTATGAAGTACAGTATTGTGTTATTAGCTTTGTTTGCATGCATGTGAGCATTTCATCTCTCATTAATAACACTCAAATGCAGACGACGTCCATTAATAAGGCACATTTTTCCCTGAGACTGTATAAAATATTTCCCAAACAAACACAATGTGAGACCTTTACATCAAACAGCCACTGCTGCAGAAGTTCAATTTAAACACGCGAGGCCACAAACTTTTCAAATGAAGGTTTGTTCTATTGAGCATGATCGATCATGTTTGGCTTTTCTACACATCATATCATCAGAAGAAAATTGCACTCAAATTAAAGAGGAATTAGGTGTTTGCTTTGGCTTATCCTCTTTCCTTTCTCTTAAAATAGTCAGATGGTGTGCTTTCCTGAGGTGTGCTGTTTACAGCTGAAGCCTCTGAGTAACAGAACTGATCTAGAGTATTTACTTAAAACTGATGTTACAACAAGCTCGTGAAGTCTCTGATCTGGGACCAGCTCTATTCAGTCATGCGACCCAGATCAGCTCTGTTGCTCTGAAACAGCCGAGGCTCCTCCTCTGGTTTACATTTTGATGGTGGAGTAAAGCTCGTCGATCTGTTTCCTGAAGTGGTTCCTGAGATCGGTGCGCTTGGCTTTAAGGGTGGGCGTCAGGAGGCCGTTTTGAATGGAGAACATCTCAGTGTGTAGAGCAATGTCCTTCACCTGAGCGTGAAGATGATGGAAAACGTTCAGCATTCATTACATCATAAATTTTTACACTGCCGGTCATACGTTTGAAATAACTACGTTTTTTGTTAAAAGTCTCTTCTGCTCACCAAGGCTGCATTTATTTGATTCAAAAATACAGAATATTCCTGTGAAATATTCCTCCAGTGTAAAACAGCTGTTTTCTATGTGACTATACAGTGCAGTGTAATGTATTCCTGACCGTGATCAAAGCTGAATTTATCTTCATTACTCCAGTCTTCAGTGTCACATGACCCTTCACTAATCATTCTCATATGAGGATCTGATGCTCAAGAAACATTCATGATTATCACCAATGTTGAATTTTTTTTGTGGACAAATTAATATATTGGGGTAATTAATATCTTTTTTTTTAAACAAGGATTTTTTAACCATAATTTGTTTCACCATTTTACAAAAAGCAATTTGAGATGAATCTATCTAATAGATAGCATAATTTCATGTGTAAAGCCACAGTTCACTTTCAGGATAACAGACCCGCACGAGAAAGGTTTAACAATTTGGTTTAAATGGTAATATCTCTTACATCTGTGAAAAAATTAAATAAACAACGTGTATTTTTACAGTCTGAACACATATCCAAAGTCTCATTTTTGTACTAAAAAACTTTAGGGTTAAAATGATTCAACTGAACGTAAAGACATCTATACTGTTACAAAAGATTCAAATAAATGCTGTTTATTTCAACTTTCATTTCAAAGAATCCAATCAAAAACTGCTTTCAACATTGATACTAATAAGAACCATTATTAATAAATGAGCACCAATAATAATTGATCACTAGAATGATAAGTGAAGGATCATGTGACACTGAAGACTGGAGTAATGATGATAAATTCAGCTTTGATCACAGGAATAAATTACACTGCACTATATATTCACACAGAAAACAGCTTGTATTTTAATAAAATTTCACAATATTACTGATTTTAATATTCATCAAATAAATGCAGGTGAACAGAAGACACTTCTTTCGAAAACATTAACAAGCTTAATTATTCCAAACTGAGACGAAACTCACCTGTTCAAAAGACTTCAGGCCACTTTCTTTACCCAGTTTGACAATGTCCTCCAGAATAGCTTTCTTTACCTCCTGAAAACATAAGCACATTTATTTATTAACGGTTTATGGAGAAATTAGATCCTCTGATTTTATTCAGTAACCAAATATACCAATACATACCACTTTCTGAAAAGCAAACAAAATGCAAATGTGCAAGATCTGTCTGTTTACTACCTTGTTTTTGCACAGTTCTTCAAATGATCCCGCTTATGCCTCTCTTCTTGGCCCAGCCGGGCAGATAGTCTGGATCAGGCACAATGATGGCGACCAGACAGGCCTGGAGAGAGAGCGATAAATAATAAACAGCCATTTTATAACTATGCCTCATGCCTCCACCTAAGTGTTGGTGTCTCTCCCCTCACCTGCAGACTGTCTCCATGTACGAAAGCCTGTGACACAGCTTCACTCCTGATGTAAATGTTCTCGATCTTCTCTGGAGCGATGTACTCTCCCTGAGCCAGCTTAAATATGTGCTTCTTACGGTCCACGAGCTTTAGAGTGCCATTCTGCAACGCAAACGGCTGGTTGTTTGTGTTGTTCTGTCTTCATACAATATCAACATTGCATATGTATAACTGTATTTTTGATCAAATAAATGTAGTCTTGGTGAGCAAGACTTCTTTTAAAAACATTAGAAAAATCGTATTGACCCCAAACTTTTGCACGGTAGTGTATATTCTACATGCAAGTCATCAGCTGGATCACACTTTATTATTATTATTATTATAATGCACCAAAATAGTGGATCTAAATTCTTCCTTTTCCAAATGAAGCATGCTTGTTAACACAGAACGAAGGTCTTACCGGAAGCCACCTGCCGATGTCTCCTGTGTGAACCCAACCACCTTCATCAAGAGCTTCCTTTGTCTTCTCAGGATCTTTCAAATATCCCTTAAAAACATTAGGACCCCTCACACACACCTGCCAGAAAACAACAGAAGAACCTGTCAGACGTGTGAAAGAACACACACACACACACACACACACACACACACACACACACACACACACACACACACACACACACACACACACACACACACACACACACACACACACACACACACACACACACACACACACACACACACACACACACACACACACACACACACACACACACACACGATATATTATAGTTCAATATAAATATCCCTTAAAAACATTAGGACCCCTCACACACACCTGCACAGAAAACACACAGAAGACACCTGTCACACGTGTGACACACACACACACACACACACACACACACACACACACACACACACACACACACACACACACACACACACACACATTTGCAGAATTTCTCTCAGACCTATTGGTCACTCTCGATAAAACACTGATTGTCTGTGATTTTAACATTCACGTAGATAATACAAACGATGCACTAGGGGTTGCGTTTACAGACTTATTAAATTAATTTAGGGTCAAGCTAAACGTGAATGGACCCACTCATCGTTTTTTAATCGTACACTGGATTTAATTATATCACATGGAACCGATCCTACTGATATAGACATCATACCGCAAAGTGATGATGTCACCGATCACTACCTTGTAACGTGCACACTGCGTACTGCTGATATTTGCCATACTGCTCCGCGTCACCGACCAGCTAACGATTCTCCCAAACACGATACACCGTGTGCAGAATTATTAGGCTCATTGATTTTCTGATATTTTTTTCCTAAGCACATTTTACTAATTCCAAACCACATTAATCTTAATAATTACTATTAATTTTGTATTTAATCATTTAAAAGTGATTTATAATTGTTCATGAAGGCTGGAAATGAAAAATACCTTATATTCAGGTGTGCAGAATTATTAGGCATGTTTTCTTTTACTGATAAAATGAGCCAAAAAAGAGATTTAACTCAGACTGAAAATCAAAAATTATTAAATGCCCATGAGAAGGACACAATGCTAATGCAGTACTAGAAATTGTAGTTAAGGCATGACCATTGGGCAGTGAACTGCTCATTGGGTCTGCAGGGTCAGACAAAATCAGGTGGTGAAGAAAAGAAACATGTTAACTTCTAAAGTATTAAAATTAAGGTGAAGAATTGTGTTTGAAACCATCAGGAACCCTTTAGTCTCCAGCACCACCAGAAGTGCAAGGTGTCAGGATCTCAGAGATTTAAGTTAGGTAAAGAATCCCCCCCACAAAAAAATGACCCCCACTTCATAAGAATCACAAGCGGAAGTGTTGTAAAGTACATGAAGAGTGTTTATTATAGGCTTCATAGACAGATAGGTTGAGAGTGACTCTTGAAGGACCAGCATCACATCCTCTTGGACTCAGTTTAAAAAAATTAAGTTTTGGGAGTTCATTTTTAGTCTCCTATCCTGAAGTTTGTTTTGCAGAGATGTACTAAAAACTCCCAAAACTTACTGCCAGATTCTGGAAGATGTAGCTTGTGATTCTTATGAAGTAGGGGTCTTTTTTTTTAGGATTCTTTACCTATCTTTTTCTGGGTTTTTTAAACCAGAGAGAGCTGGATCTCCAACTCAACTATGCGCATGTGCAAATCATGCTTAATCTAATAAAAATGCTCTGATCATATTAATAAATTCAGTTTAATGTCCCGCTACTAATTTATATTGAATCAATGTATAAAAAAAAATGGATTCAACCATAAATATAAACTAAAATGTTTACCTTAAATGAAAGAAATTATAATTTTAAGCTATTTCAATGAGAAAATACACATTAAACGAACAACACCAATGTTAGACTTTTTTCAGTGTATTAAGTTCCGTATCAATTTTAAAGTATTGCTTCTGACCTATAAGGCCCTAAACGGTTTAGCTCCTGTGTATTTAACTGATCTTCTATCGCCTTATAACCCATCACGATCTTTATGATCACTAAACTCGAGGCTTCTGCTAGTACATAGGATATCTAAGTCCACTAAAGGAGGGAGAGCATTTTCATATTTGGCACCTAAACTATGGAATAGCCTACCTAACAATGTTCGGGGCTCAGAATCACTCTCACAGTTTAAATCTAGATTAAAGACACATCTCTTTAGCCAAGCATTCCCATAATGCATCTCATAACATTTTACTACAGTTATATCAGTGCACATGATTGTCCTTGCTTTGAACAGCAGCTACGCTAATTATTTTCCTGTTCTGTTTTATCTCGGGATACCCATCCCGAGATAATCTAGAGAGTCCATTAGCTCCAGCCTGGATCCAGCCTCTCATAAAGACTGCAGATGACCAACACCTGTGAAGAGACGACTCAACTCCTGCGAGGACTTCAGATGATGCAGCTCTGCATCTACACGCGCCCATGCTCATTTCTGTACACCCTAACAACATGTATTCTTATTCACTTTTTGTGCCTTACGTTAATTTCTTATATTGATTAATAATACATTATTAGCCAATCTGTGTGCTTTATGTACATTTCTGATATACATAACGTGGAAAATCACTTTAAATTGTAATTGACACATGCATTTTCTGTGAAGCTGCTTTGAAACGATATGTATTGTGAAAAGTGCTATACAAATAAATGTGAATTTAATTTAATTGAATAATATCCACTGCAGCATCAGCTCTTTTCTCTCAGTGTATGAAACGCTTCAATCAAGGATTCGTCTCTCTAAACCCCGCCTCTCTGAGAGCTGCTCTGCTCTGATTGGTCAGAAACCAAACGCTCATTATCATATCTGAATCTCAGCTCTTGACACAGTGATATGAACAATACGGACGGTGTGGCTTTTACCGTATCAATCTCATCAAAGTGGATTTGCTTTGGCAGCAGAAAACCGCGTCTTCTCATCATGAACAACACCAACCAAACTCTTTCAGTCTCAGACTCAACTACTGTGATTGAGGGCGGGGCAAAGAGGCTATACGCAGTTCAGCCAATCAAGACCACAAGCTGGCATTATGCAAATTAGTTACAAACCCATGTAGGCTCAGTTGGAAGTGAGACTGGAATTACTGACGACTCGTCTTAACTCAGAATCACTTGTTTCTTTTAGTACACAATAACTCCATTTATCTGTTCTTTGATCTGTGAAACTTTACAGGTCATATTACATCCACAAATCCATATCCAAAAACAGCATAATGGTGCATTTAAAGTTGAAGTACTAAAATAACTCAAATGAAATAAACAAACCAAAATATAAAAATGAGATATAGAAAAACTAATAAAAATGACAAAAACTTAAACTAAAATGAAGGTGAAATTTAAATTTAAATGTTTGTTTTAGTTAGTTTGTGTTTACATAATATACGTATGTACTGTATAATTATTATATGTATATACACACACGTGCATGTATATATTAAGACATTTTTTTATATAAAATATTTATTTACATGCAAATATCTCTTAAATATATACATGTATATATACGTAATAATTATACATAGTACACACACATATATTATGTAAACAAACTTTTATTTTGGATGCGATTGATCGCACTTAATTTATTTGACAGCACTAATATATATATATATATATTAGTGCTGTCTCAAATAACACACATACACACACACACAATAATATATATATATATATATATATATATATATATATATATATATATATATATATATATATATATATATAGTATATTAACACACACACACACACACACACACACACCTCTCCCTCGCCGTTAGCGGCATAATAGTTCATCTCTGCCACATCCACCAGCTTGATGTCATTACAGGACAGAGGAGCTCCAACATGACCTGCAGCGACAGTGAGTGCACATGCATTAATGTGTGTGTGTGAGTGTGTGTGTGCGTGTCTGTGTGAGTGTGTGTGTGTGTGTGTGTGTGTGTGTGTGTGTGTGTGTGTGTGTGTGTGTACAGGTACATGTGGCTTGTGATGACACAGATGTGTATAATGACATGAGTACTCCTTGTAAACCAAATGGCTGAAAAACATACTAAACTGTGGGGATTTTGTAATTTAAAAATGCCTGTAGTTTTGTATGATGGGTAGGTTTAGGGTTTGTGTGTGTGTGTGTGTGTGTGTGTGTGTGTGTGTGTGTGTGTGTGTGTGTGTGTGTTACCTGCAATCCAGTCTCCTGGTAGTGTAACTGTGCTGCCGGCGGTGCATTCAGTCTGTCCATAGCCTTCATAAAACTGCGAGTAGACAACATTTACTTCACAACACTGTGGTAAAATGTGTGTAAATGTATGTGTTTTAGAGCTAAAACTGCACCTGGCAGCCCAATGCAGCTCGCAGGAAGGTGAGAACCGGTGCTGAAATGGGTGCGGCTCCCGTCACCATCATTCGCACGTGACCGCCAACACTGGCCTACAGGGGCAGCAGAGACCAGTCAATACACTGAATATACAAAACACGTTTCACAAAACCAGTGTCTCTACGTTTAGATTTGTCAGCACAAAAGATGCAGCAAGCAGGTCAATGATCCATAAATCACCTGGACTTTCTTGAAGATGATCTTGTCCCACATACTGTCTCTCCTCATGATGCCGCTCATCATCTCGGCCTCTTTCCTCTTGAAAGCGAACTCCAGCACCCGTCTCTTCAGGGGACTGTTGGCCTGTCCGTAGATCTGACAGAGGGTTTCACTACATTACTACTGCACTGGACATGGGTGAGGTGAAAGGTCACAGATCATACAGTGTGGCGCTGTGAATATTTATGACGTTTTGCTCAGGCATGTGATCTCCTAAGGACAAAAAAATTACTTTACAATAATAATATTAAATATATTATTATATTATTCTAATTATAAAAAGTAAACAAATCAAAAAATATATATTACTATTCTAATAATACAACTGAACTGTAAAATAACTAGCATTTAATCATAATAATCTATATTTTATTAATAATAATAATCATAAATTATTATTCAAAATATATTTTTAATTTTCTTATTTTAATTATAAAATTAAAACAATACATACAAATATTACTACTATTGTACTGTAAAATAAAATAATCCCTATTTAATCTCTATATTTTTATTTTCTTATTTTAATTATAAAATATAGGAGAAGTACATTGCTATTGTAATAATACTATATTGTACAGTAAAATAAATAAAATATTTATTTATTTATATAATCGTATAATACCGTATAATAATTGTTTATATACACACACACACACACACACACACACACACACATATATATACATATATATATATATATATATATATATATATATATATATATTATATATATATATATATATATATATATATATATATATATATATATATATTATATATATATATATATATTAGTCATTTTATATATATATATATATATATATATATATATATATATATATACTATTATGATTATTATAAATAATTTCATTTATTATTATTATTATATATATATATATATATATATATATATATATATAATATTTTATATTGATTCTGTAATAATATTGGCTAAACAGATTTGAAATTTGTGTCCAAGCTCTGGAGAGCGTCAAATGCATCTATTTACAGTGTGTTTTTGCTGCGGTGAGTGATGTAGCCAATCACAGATAGTCTCAAACGCGATCCGTATCTCACCGCTCAACTCCAGAGCTTTTATTCAGTGCTGAGTTAATGCAGGCCCGACAAACCTCTCATTAACAATAACAAACAAGACACAATGTAAGTAGGAGATTTATTGTTGACAGGTTTTTTTATTATGGAACTCTGTGAGATCGCAAAGAACTGACAAAGCAACAGCATTTTAGTGATCGTAGCAATCTTGGCTCGCATTCATTGAATAAAACTATTGTTGCTAAGAGGACCGACGGCCGACTGCATGCTACAAAGTTTGGAAGTGACATCTTAATATAAATGCCACAGTCCTGAGACAGAAAATCCTCCTGAGACCCAGAATAGAGGTCTGGCCTCTCTAGAGGACATTATTTGGTGACTTTCTCTGACAACAAACACAGTTTTTAAGTCTGGATATTCTTAAAATATAAGACATTCTTATGAAAATATTATTGCACATCTTTTTACAGTACATATTGTCCCAAAACACATTAATAGGCAAATTAATTAGTGTATAGATGCATTGCCTAGAATGGGAATAGCATTTATGGCCATGTTTACACACAAATTACATAAAGTAATATGGTATATCAAATTGTCCTGTATCTTTCATAACATTGAGAATCATCTTAATTCATAGTTTGGTTTTAAAAAAAAACATAAAAATTGATCGGTGAATGAAAAAAAATAGTTTGTCTTTTCATGTCTTTTAATTTTCTCAATAAATGGGTTCTGGTATCCTCTACAGAGCAGAGGATATAGCATATAACATAGGAATAAAATCTATATAATTTTTTTTTATTCCTAAATTCCTAAAAAAAGAATCTAAACTCACAAAAAAAAACAATTCTGGTTCTTAGGAAGATGACATGTTAAAATACTAGTATAATGCATTAAAGCAATGTAAAGGCAGACTAATAGATTATAAAACAATTTGTAGCTTTTGAGTAATCAGTTGATTCAGTTCACAAAATGAGTTGATAATGACAATGGGACTTTGGTGAGTTAAATTTAAATCTGATGCTGCACAAAAACTAACAATGCATCAAAGCCAATGTTGTTTCTAATCTTTCACATGTCCAAGACTGTGATAAAAGGTCAAAATAAATATCCAGTCCACTATTACATTTTATATTGAAAATATTACATTTGTGTGTGTGTGTTTCCCCAAATCAGTGACATAATTTATGAACTTAGCAATTAAAGAGTAAAAATCCTGGAATGATTGGTTGATTAACAGATTAATGCAAAAAAGTTTTGAAAAAAAGTTTTTATCTGATAGATTTTTACAGCAGTTTAATTTAGTGGATGTTTTCATCCTGAACATAATGACAGGAGAGTGCATTTGAACAATGCACAAGGGTTGAATTTGCTCATTTAAAAAGCTAATAGTTCAGGCCAGAATTTTAAAAAAGTCAGTAAATTCTATATTAGTACTTAATTCAAGCTTTTAGAAATTAAAGCGTAAACATCAGCATTATACATTTTCTGATACTGGTGTTCCCATCATGCCCCGGGGTTTGAATAAACCGTGCTAGGTTTCCTGGCATTTTGACAAAGACGTGTTATCTGAAACCTTATTCTCTGTTGAGTTCCATCGTGACTATTAGTTTGTGTAGTAAAACAATTGTGTAGTTTTTTCGTTCTCTTTTAAAGATCGGATAGGGGCCCCATATATACCTTCGCCTTGGGCCCCCAATTTGCTAAATCCGCCACTGCCTGTAGCTAGATTAATCTAGTCTCTGATCTCTAGGGCTGCATCTGTAAACTCACCTTGTCAAACATGCGGTTCAGCAGACGAGGAACCACAGGGAATACGGTGGGCTTCAAGGTCACAAGGTCATCCATCAAAAAACGGATGTCACCCTGGAAGTATCCGATGCGTCCGCCGTGCACCACAATCACACCCTGTGGAAACAGCATCGTGTCACAAGCAATACACACTCTTTATAAAATCCTAAATAATGCATTTATTGAAAACAAAGCTTGATTATAAAAGAACAGCGCTCTGTGAATACCTGTACGACTCTCTCGAACATGTGCGCCAGGGGCAGGTAGGAGATGTGCGTGTCCTGAGGGGTGAGGGGGCACGACGACTGCAAGACAGAGGTCAAACAAAAGTCAACAAGCCGATCAGCAACAAACAATATACAAGCCAATCAGCTGACGCTTTAGCCTAAATATTCTGAAACCGTTACATATCAGAGGTCCAGTCACGTCTCGGTTCTTGCAAATAAAGATTACATTTAATTATAATATTAATTATTACATTATAAAAGTAAAAACTCAGTTCAACAAATAATATGCAATGTAAATAACATAGCATTATTTTTTACGAGATGTGTGGATGAAATACACAAAAATATAATGCAAAAAACTGTTATTTATAATTGAGATACTATCAGAGTTTTTAATAATATTCTCAAGTATTTTTTATTTGCATATTTTCTGTTCTACTTTAAATTTTTGTCAAAGTTTTAGTCATTGTGTTGTGTGACTTGTGTTTTTTTTAAATATGTCTATGTTTTTATTTTGGTTATTTATTGTAAAGTGTTACCCATTTATTTATGGAATTTTCTGATAACTTTTTGGGTGAAAGTTTGTAGCCAAAAGGTGATCAAAATGTATTTTGAAACATTTGCGGTGTCACAGCACCTAAAATACACACATTCTCTCATAAATTCTGTCAGCTTGACATGCATGTCAGGCTGTGTGATTGGCCAGGGCTGTGACAGTGTATGAGGCAGTATGTACAGTACCTGTGTGACGTGGATGAAGGCGGCACAGTTAGACACTATGTTCTTGTGGGTGAGCATCGCCCCTTTTGGGTTTCCTATGAGAAACAGGCATTCAAATCACATGTGGTCTGAAATTCTTTTTCTAAAATGACTTTGATTATGTGAGAAAAAAACTGTGGAGTCAACAATTAATTAAACAGTTTAGCCTCATTACAACTGGCCAATCACAATCAAGTAAAAAAAACCTGTGACGCAATCGTCATCATACCTGTGGTTCCACTTGTAAAACAAATAATAGCCAAATCATCAGGCTGAGGAGGCTGCAAATGTAGTATATATACACAGGAGTTCGATTAATATAGAGAATTATATAGAAAAAGAAAAAAGCAATATACACTGGCTAACTGAAACAGAAATTTCAGTACTAACCGCAGGACGCTGTCGATGAGCCTTGCCGACATTCTGTAAGTGGAAGAGAAACTTATTTAAATAAGTGAAGGAGACAGAGGAAGTTCAATGAAAGAGGAAGCGGTAGATACAGAAGAGATACAGACTGACAGCAATCAAACATGAGCACAGCTCATTCATCTTACTCAGGACATCATACAAACTGAAGTAGCACATCATTATTAACTTTTATTTTCTTATTAATTCAAATGAACTGCACTGGGGGTTAAGTTGATATAAGCTAATAAGTAATTAATACAAATGTAAATTTAAATAGATAAATACTATTAGCATAACATTATGACCTAATATTGTGCTGCCAAAACAGCCCTGACCCGTCGAGGCATGGACTCCACTAGACCCCTGAAGGTGTGCTGTGGTATCTGGCACCAAGATGTTAGCAGCAGATCCTTTAAGCCGCCATAGATTGGACTTGTTTGTTGAGCACATCCCACAGATGCTTGATTGGATTGAGATCTGGGGAATTCGGAGGCCAAGTCGTTGTTGTGCTCCTCAAACCATTCCTGAAGCATTTTATCTGTGTGTCAGGTCATTATCCTGCTGAAAGAGCCACAGCCACCAGGGAATACCATTACCGTGAAAGGGTGAACATGGTCTGCAACAATGCTTAGGTAGGTGGTATGTGTCAAAGTAACATCCACATGGATGGCAGGACCCAAGGTTTCCCAGCAGAACATTGCCCAAAGCCTCACACTGCCTCCACCCGCTTGCCTTCTTCCCATAGTGCATCCTGGTGCCATGTGTTCCCCAGGTAAGCGACACACACACACACCTGACCATCCACGTGATGTAAAAGAAAACGTGATTCATCAGACCAGGCCACCTTCTTCCATTGCTCCATGGTCCAGTTGTGATGCTCATGTGCCACTGTTGGTGCTTTCGGTGGTGGACAGGGGTTAGCATGGGCACCCTGACTGGTCTGTGTCTATGCAGCCCCATATACGCACTGTGTATTCTGACACCTTTCTATCAGAACCAGCATTAACTTCTTGAGCAATTTGAACTACAGTAACTCGTCTGTGTGATCAGACCACACGGGCCAGCCTTCACTCCCCACATACATGAATGAGCCTTGGCCGCCCATGACCCTGTCGCTGGTTTACCACTGTTCCTTCCTTGGAGCACTTTTGATAGATACTATTGACCACTACAGACCTGTCATAATGTTATGCCTGATCAGTGAACATACACACACACACATATATACATAAACATATACATATACAGTGTATTATTAGTGAACGAGATCCAATAACACCAAAACGTTGTGCTTTTGTAAAATAGAAAACAAACATTTATTTTGCGCTTTCTTTTGTCTTGGTTTCCGGGAACTGCCTGTCACGAAATTAAAGTAAAACTCTATAGGTTACTTGCCTCAGAAATATAAGAAAATAAAAAATCATGATTTAAAATGTAAAAATTCTTCTTTGAAATGTTCTGATATTGTTTCATTAAAGTTCATAATTATTCTATAAATGTTACTTTAGTTTAACAGCTGCACGAAATACCCATGGTTTGTGATTTATTTATTTATTTTCAACAAAAATAACCCCCGCTTTTTTCACAAATCGCACCCTGGATGGAAACATAGCTGTTGCAACATGGTTCCCTTTGTTTAAATAAGTTATGTTGTTTCAAGGAATTTCTATATATAGCAGTTTAAGTGTCACTGTGTTCTGAGGGCAAACAACCCATAATGCAGGTCACCCAGTTACCACAGCTGATCCTTCCCGGGTCACGGCATGGCAAACACACACATCGATTTCATCGATTTTGGGGTTATGCAAAGATCTGAGCACACAATCTGTGGTTTACTCACCTCTGCGTCTTTCAGACTGATGATATCGATGCCGCACTGCTGTCCTCTGCTCGCCAAATCAGCGTCGAAGGCTTCGATGAGGATCAGGGTTTTGAGCGAGTGCTGTTTGCCGGAAACACAGTCCAACAGCAGTTTGGCCTTCTCGGGTACGTCACATACGACTGTGGAGATACAGGCTGCAAAGCACACACAGGAAAAACAGACAAACATTCATCCTTTTGAATAACTGATGATACTTGACCTATCAAACACCACTTAAAAAACAATATGCATGATGCATATCTGCATGCATACTTAATCAATGACTAATAAATAAACAAACCCCGCCCACTTCAAGATAAAACTGCATGAGAATTGGACGTACTTTTGTCGAGGATGTAGCTTATGGCTTCTGTGCCCAAGGTGTCGTACAGAGGAACTGATATCAGAGAGTATGTGTAGCAGGCCAGCTCTGAAATCGTCCACTGGGGAAAAATTTCTGTCATTAGCCACAAAGTATTCACAATCTCGACAGGCAGAAGATGAACGGCACAATCCATATGAAGCTGACACAGATGTTTTCAGTGCAATCTACTGGTCACAAATGCAGAATCCCAACTAAAGCAGAAACTCAAGGCAGGAGATTTTAATATTGTCATTTCAATTTATCCTTTAAAGGTGAAGTGTGTAATTTTGCACATTAGCACCACCAAAAGTAATAATTCATTAAAGCTGCAGTCTGTAAGTTTTAGCTTTTGTAAGTTTAATAGGATTCCTTTTTAATTTATACAGTCAAATATGCAATGTTATTTTACATTTGATCAATTTCTGTACCTGAAAACTAATGTTAGACCTACCTAAAAAACCTGAAAGCATTGTTTATTTTATTAGTATCTTTGCTTGATAGTAGTTATTTGTGCTGCTGCTTGAATATAAATTATTTGTTCTTATTATTTTCTTTATTTTTATTTGACAGTAGCCCTTTCTTCCCTGAACATAGCAAATACCAAACCATACCGAAACCGTGAACCTAAAACCGTGATACAACCCGAACCGTGCGCAATCTATACCGTTACACCCCTAGCGTAACGTATGCGAGGGGGTGCCACAAAATGTAAAGAATTTTCAAAACGGTGCCATGACTGAAAAAAGGTTGGGTAACACTGGCTTAGCTCACATTACATCAAACCATGCAAATTATTGTTATTGTTATACTTTTTTCTCAAATTGTTCATGTTAACAACATCATCATTGCGTGACTATGTGTCTTTAGTGTGTATTAGCGTTACCTGTAGATATCAATTTCTGTATAGTCTGATCTTTTGTTTTTTGAATACGGGTGAATCGCCAGTTGTCACTGATGATTGTGGTTTGGATCTTTCTGGATTACAATCCGCCATCAAAATAATGAGTTTAATTACTCCAGCTGCTGTGAGAAAAGGCTATAAATGATCCGCCACCTGCAGCATCCTCACACTAGCCGGACTCTTCTTACAGACGTGACGTCATGACGCAAAGGCTCGAATTTCCTTTTTAACCAAACAAAGTAACAGACTGCGGCTTTAAGTAAATGAAAAAATACATATTTATTTATTGTTATTAGTATATTACTAATAACAATAAATAAATGTTTTTTTTTTCACAATTCAATAAATAAACAGGTTTTTTAAAACTTCTGTCTGCCATTGGAAAAGTAAAAAAAAAATGTTTAATTTTTTTAGCTTTTTATGTTTTTATAATTTAAAATAATACATCACTGATCTGGTCAAAATCCACTGTAAAAAAATCATTTATCAACTTTTGTCAAATCAACTTCGATTCACTAATGCTGTTCAGATAACATCATATTTTGAGTTTTGGTTGATTACACTAATGTCTTTCTTTGTATTTCCATTACCTCATTTTTTTGGTTCAAGCTAGCATCCAAGTTACTTGCTTTTTTTAAGTTAAACCAACAACATTTTTTACAGGGCATTTGGGTAATAAATCTCCTAGCTCTCACCTCTGGTCTGTTCTGAGAGAAGATGCCGATGTAGGGCTCTCCGTGTTTTGAATGTCCTTTGTGTAGAAATGCTGATCCCAAGTTCTCTGCTCGCTCAATCACCTGAGGAAGAGGAAATGACAAATAATGCAACCACAGAAAACGATTAGTTAAATGCAGTCCAATGTACACAAGAAAGAAGAAAATAAAGCAAAGGATCAAAGAGTACCATAAATATGTTTCAATTCAATTCCACTTCAAAGAACTTAATGTTGTTTTAGTTAATGATGATAACCCTGGAGCATGCATACATTTATGCATGTATACATTTGATCAGTTTATGCATACCCTGGGAATCAGAGTTGTGGACTCGAGTCACATGACTTGGACTTGTCATGAAATTGGATGACTTGCGACTCGACTTTGTCAACAATGACTCGTGACTTGACTCAGACTTGAGCCCTCTGACTTGGAAAGACAGAGTCAGAGATGCACACGCATTTAAGCATTTAAATACACAAGCACTAGCAAACCATTTACAATTTGAAAAAAGTTAAAAGTAAAGTAGCAGTTATTTTTTTATGCATCTGTGTTTCTCACTTCTTTTTTTTCTTTATCTGTGCAAAAATCACTAATGATTTGTTTAAGACTTGAAGCTTAAAGTTGACTTGGACTTGCCTGTCTGTCTGGACTCGGGACTTGAATTTAAAGACTCAAGACTTACTTGTGACTTGCAAAACAATGACTTGGTCCCACCTCTGAAATCAAACCCATAACCTTGGATGTTCTAATGTCATGCTCTACAGGAATGCAGTATCATGTGCAGTTTAACAAGAAACTAATCATCAGAGAAGCCAGAAATGTAAATGTGCATCAAGTAAGGTGCTGGACAATATGTCTGCTGCAGTTAAACATGTTCCCACAAGCCCTTTACACAACAGTCTGACCACCTGCGTCAGCGCAACCTTGTCAACCATCTCCAAAACCTGCACTTAAGTGGTCTGAAATCCAAAGCCAGGTGTGTGTCGGACGCTCTGATTACATGGTACACAGATTATGAATACTGAAAGAACACAATGTCTCCCTGTACGAGTCCTTCAAAGCAGAGGACGGATTACTTCACAGGTTTCACAGCATGCTGGATGTCAGTCCAGTAGTGACTGGAGTTATTATGTTAAGTTATTATGAAATGACCCAGGTAACTTATTAACTTGAGAGCTGAGAGAAGAGTAAACATGAGCTATAATAAATTCCAATGCTCAACAATAGAGATGTGTGAAAAGTGTGAAACACTCTCTAGGCAGTTCTGCGTCATCACATTTTATATGGGTACTTTTCTGTCCTTCAGACATAAACATGATTTAACCCTTCTGGTGCTGTCATTTTTGACCAAAAAAAAGTTTTTTTTTCTTGATTGGAATTGTGCGAAACATGGTAAAGGTTTTGGTAATGCTATATGAACACAAAATAATCATGGACATCAGGACTTGATGCTATTTTTTTTTCTCCCAAGGAGCACCTGTGCTCTCAAGTTTAAAAATATAGGAGTGCATTTAGAAACTTTAGAGGCACAATAACTATTTCTGTATACACATATATAAATTATAATAAATAATAATATAATATATAATTTAAATGGTGTATTTTTTATAATAATAAATGTACATTTCTATAACAATTTTTTTATTTTTTCAGCAACAATCTTTTTAAAAAGAGACCAAACTTCAGTCTGAGCTCCAAAGCATTAAAGATTTACGTCAGTTTAAAGGTGCACTATGTAACTTTTCCGTCTGCTAGAGGTCACCTATTTAGAATAAAGGCATAGTTTGATGACGCCAAGCTGGAACGATTGCTAGTGAGAGAAGAGCGCGACATGGCTTGTGAGCAACGGGACTTTTATTATGCCACGGTCGCCGGCGCCATTTCTGTTTTTCCGGTCATGAGTATGAGGTAACGCAGCTCTGTTATTATATACATTTGATATTAGATACATTTGAGTGTGTTGAAAAAGATGTTATGACGTTACTCTGTGCGTTCACTCTGAGGCTGCTGTGACACTTGTTCACACTCCAGTGAGAGTAAAGCGCTTCTGACAAATAAAACCGGAAACGCAGATATGAGCCATTGACAGGCGACTCCCTCACACACGTCTCGGTTCATTAGTTAAAAAAAATGTTTTCTCACGATTTACAAATAGTTGGAAACATTGGTGATATAGTAAGTACTCAACTGAACAAAATATTTAACACTGGCCTGGTGGTTTTTGGATATTTTACAAAAAAAATTTGACAATGCACCTTTAAGTAAATAAATGTGTCATAAATATTCCATAAATATAATTTACTACCATAAAATTCCCTAAAAATAAAAGATTTTAAATAAAAAACATTATCAAACTTAAATATAGTATACATTTCATTAAAACAATCATTTAAAAACGTCATGCGAGCAGCACCAGAGAGTTAAATGTCAGAAAAGATCACATTTATTTTCTAATGTGTTGAAAATTATGGACAAATCATTGTAGGCTACGTCATCGTTTCTAGCAAAAATGTGCTTCTGTCAAATACAAATTCAAATATGTATGAATACCTATATATGAATATCTAATTTCTAACTATTGATGAAAAGTAAAAATAAAAATAAACTAATATGTAATTAGAAATATAAAATAAAACTCTTTCTAACACATACATAAGGTGTATAAAATATTTGCCAAAATATATTCTAACAATAAACTGCATACATTTGTGTACTGAGGTCAATGAAAACATCAGAAGTGCAAAAAAAAAATCTTGTTACTCTGACTCACTACGAGTTAAATCCATTCAAAAGTACCCATCAAACAGATAAGGGTGCATAAGTGTTGTTCTACCTCTGAGTACGAAAGCCATTCATACGACTGCTTTGGTTTTCTGGATCCCAGGCAGGGACCGTTTTCTGAAATGGAAAAAAAATACATCACATATACAGCAGTTAACATTATGTAACTACTTCACCACATGTTGACATCACAATTCATCGCAAAATGTAACTATACTAATGCCCAGCTTTTTATATAAAGTTGGAGATATGTCCAACTTTGTCTGCAAACATACCCTTGAGTAGGGCAAAATATATGATATAACAAATTTCAAATGCTTGATTTGCTTGTATCGTCCAAAAAATGTAAACTACTGTATATTATCATCCAGCTCAAATATGCTATAAGGCATGACGATATTAAGATATTATCAACATTAAACGGGCCATATTATGCCCTTTAATAATTTTGATTGTGTTTTGGGAAGATGCGACGGAGGGATTGAGGAGATCCTCTAAGTATTCCTTCCACCAGCATCGCCTGGCGGTTGGGACTGGCAGACCGGGGTGGAGGTCCCTCTTTTCAAGAAGGGGGAATGAAGGGTGTGTTCCAACTATAGGAAAAAAAATCACACTTTTTGGCCTCCCCGGGAAAGTCTATGCCAGGGTACTGGAGAGGAGAATTCGGCCGATAGTGGAACCTCGGATTCAGGAGGAACAGTGTGGTTTTTGTCCCGGTCGTGGAACACAGGACCAGCTCTATACCCTCTCCAGGGTGCTGGAGGGTTCATGGGATTTTGCCCAGCCAATCCACAAGTGCTTTGTGGATTTGGAGAAGGCATTCAACCGTGTCCCTCACGGCTTCTTGTGGAGGGTGCTCTGGGAGTATGGCCCCTTGCTTAGGGCTGTTCGGTACCTGTATGACCGGAGCAGGAGCAGCAAGTCAGACTTGTTCCCGGTGCATAATGGACTCCGGCAGGGCGGCCCTTTGCCACCGGTTCTGTTCATAATTTTTATGGACCATAAAAGGGGCCGGAGAATGTCTGGTTTATGGACCACACCATTTTGTCTCAGCTTTTTGCGGATGATGTTGTCGTGTTGGCCACTTCAGACCAGGACCTTCGGCATGCACTGGGACGGTTTGCAGCAGAGTGTGAAGCGGCTGGGATGAGAATCAGCACCTCCACGTCCGAGGTCATGGTTCTCAGTCAGAAAAGGACGGCTTGCCCGCTTCAGGTTGGAGAAGAGCTCCTGCCTCAAGTGGAGTTCAAGTATCTTGAAGTCTTGTTCACGAGTGAGGGAAGGATGGAACGGGAGATTGACAGACGGATCGGTGCAGCTTCTGCAGTAATGCGGTCGATATACCGGTCTGTCGTGGTGAAGAAGGAGCTGAGCTATAAGGCGAAGCTCTAGATTTACCGGTCAATCTACGTTCCTACTCTCACCTATGGTCATGAGTTTTGGGTCATGACCGAAAGGAAAAGATCCCGGATACAGGCGGCCAAAATGAGCTTTCTCCGCAGGGTGGCTGGGCACTCCCTTAGAGATAGGGTGAGACCCTGGGGAAGACCTAGGACATGCTGGATGGATTATGTTTCTAGGGAGTATAGGGAGAGGGAAGTCTGGGCGTCTCTACTGAGACTGTTGCCCCATTGACCAGGCCCCGGATAAGCGGAAGATGAAGATGATGATGATGGTGGTGGTTTGGGCTCTGCTAGGTTTTCCTGCTAGAATGACGATTATTTCCCCATATTCTCCATTGTTGCAGCTCGTCTCAGTCTGTGAGTTACACTCAGGGGTGCGTTTCATGAAAATATTGTTAGCCAACTATGGTCGCAAGTTCCGTCATTATAAGCATAGTTCAACAAGTCTGTGTTTCCCGAAACCATAGTTCCAGCAAACATTTGCAAACAGCATCGCAAACATTGTGTGGTTGCAATGACAGCTCTCCACCTGTGGTTAGAAGCAGAGTTTCTTTTTTGCATGACATGTGGGTTTAAATCCTTATTTTGAGCAAAATAAACAAGCTGACATTCAGTACAATCTATATCTTTTATTTCGTCTTTTAAGCTTGTCAAGAGATTTAAAGAGGTGTTTTAAAGAATGCGCATGTGCGTCGTGCTCTAGTATGTAAGAACGAGCCTATGACTGAATCCAGAAATAAAGCAAAATAACTGTGAAAAATTAGAATAAGTCCAAAATTTATAGCAAAATTATCTAGTATTAATCCGATCTCAAACGGATTAATTAAAATAAGTTATTACTCCACCACCTGCTTAAGTGCGTGACATCATTAAAGGGATAATTCTGCCATTAATTCCTCACCCACGTGTCGTTCCCAAACCGTAAGACCTTCGTTCATCTTCAGAACACAAATTAAGATATTTTTGATTAAACCCGAGAGCTCTCTGACCCCTCCATAGACAGCAACACAATGACCACTTTCAAGGTCCAGAAAGGCAGTAAAGACAATAGTTAAAAGTAGTGTTGTCAAAAGTACCGACCGCGATACCAAATCGGTACTGAAGTTTAAAAAATGTGATGCTTTGAGCGCTGTTGAGCGCCATCATAAACACCTCTGACTGGCCATTGCGCTCATCAAACACATCTGTGATTGGCTACAATGATATGCGCTTCACAAACATGTTATAAATATACATCAATGATGCTTTTCACAGAGCGCTTACACAGATACACACAGAGCTTTTTAATGCAGGCGTCTGTCAGCATACCGGTCCGCTGGTTGACGCCTGCTTGTGCTTTGAAACGCTCCCGCTCCGCTTTCAATATATATTTTCAAACACTTCCGTGTTCTTTCAAGCGCTGTCGTGCGTTGATCATTGTAGCCAATCACAGGCACATCTGATGAGCGCGTGAGCACAATGTGCAATCAGAGCTGTTTACGATTACAGCTCAATAGCACTCAAAGAGTCACATTTTTTAAATTTCAGTACCGATTTGGTATCGCAGTCTGTACTTTTGACAACACTAGTTAAAATAGTCCATGTGACTCCAGTGGTTCAACCTTAAATATGAAGCGACGAGAATAAATAATGACTGTTTTCAACAATTTCTTCAAGTCTGTGCTAGTGTGGAGCTGTGTGTTGTGATTGGTTGAGTGTTTGGGAAATGTCCCAACCCTTACCATAACCGCCAGTTTCAACACACTACTTACTAACTCAATCAGGCCCCGCCCCTTTATTCTGCGTATTAATTATTAAATGAGGAATTTTGTGACGTGTTGGTTCCTGGAAGAAAACTCAAGACTACAATGGAGGCGTTTCAGGAGTTCAGAAACACTGACACTGATATAGAGAAGAACTCCCGCTGGAGGGACGCTTTCATGAGCAAACTGCAACATTACACACTAAAGAGAGATCAACATGGAGAAAAAGTATAGCCTAATAGGTCCTCTTCAACATCATGGTTTTCTATAAAGCTGCTTTGAAACAATATGTATTGTGAAAAGATCTGATCGGACATTCTACGAGATGTGACAATATGAGTACTCAAAGTGAAGCTTGGTTTACATACTCGACTCCCTCAGGCCCCTGTGAAAGCAATCGTACATGGTCTTGGCGTCTTCGTAGAAATGGGTCAAGAGCGGACCTCCATTTAAAACTGCGCCTCGACGAGCGAACTCTCCACCCTGATGGACAAAAACAAATGCAACCATCACATACATTTTATATCTAATCTCTGATTGCAACAAAACAGGATTTAAGATCATCTCAAAAGGCACGTTTACTTACCGGGAGCTCTACCGACTGCATGTGCAGGTCACAGGGCGGTTTGAGGGCTTTGGGTCTTGTGGCGTACCAGTACGCCGTGGCGGCAGTGAACGCGCCCATGCCGAGGAGCGTGTTGGTGGAGAGGCTGCGGAAATAATCCCTGACCTCGGACAGCTCAGGGATTCTCAGCTGCTTCAACAGCTCGTGTGTCTGCATGACTACAGCAAACTATCTGTGGAGGACAGCAGGGTTCATATTAAAACTACTGCAGGGCAGGCATCGCTTTAGTTTAGTTTAAGTGGAAATTTGTCTTTGACAATGGTCTCATCCATAAATACTTCATAAATACTTACATATTAACAAACACAGAATTACACTAGTTACATAATTCCTTGACATGCATTAAAACTCAAAAAACACATTTTCTCATAATATCCATTGCACAACACCTCATTTCTCACAGAAATGGTACTATGTGTGTAATAATCAGACTGTATGCGCGTTGTGCTCCGCCTATAAGCACATATTACTAACACACCCTTTAAATAACACATAAAATACTGCGCTATTGACTTTAGAGCAGGTTTGTGTTGGTCAATGGCGTTGTTCCTCAAAATAGCAACACACCAACAATACACCAGAACACACCTGGTTTTCGGACCAGGTGTGTTCAGGTGAACAGACACGCCAGTGCATTTGCTATTTAAACAACATGGAGCTGGATGTGAAAATGAGAACTGCATTGGGCTGAAACTAGCAAAAAACACTTGCGTCGCACCTGCCGTCGTATTGTGTCGGGTGTATGATAGGGCCCACAGTCTTTATAAACCCCGCCTCTCTGAGAGCTGCTCTGCTCTGATTGGTTAGAAACCAAACACTCATTATCATATCTGAATCTCAGCTCTTAACACAGCGATACGAACAGTAACAATGGCGTGGGTTTTACCGTTTCAATCTCATCAAAGTGGATTTGCTTTGGCAGCAGAAAACAGCGTCTTCTCCACATGAACAACACCAACCAAACTCTCCCAGTCTCAGACACAACTACTGTGATTGAGGGTGGGGCAAACGAGACGATTATTAAATGGTTAAGTATTTATACATCATAACAGTTTTTGTTGCATTGCATTTAAACTTTATTGATGTCTATTTTAAAGCCACAATGTGTCATTTTTCACTGCTAGAATTCTCTTTTTATAACAAAGGCGTGGCAGTAAATAAAGTTTAACTCTCTTGCATCTGGTCCGTCAATGAAGCCATGTCTTAAGCATGTTTTACAAAAGGCGTCCATTCAGAACTGACTTCCGGAAAAAGAGGATTGACCAATGACATTTCAGGTTACAATGAAATTAGTAAAGTCCTGCCCCACGACTGAAAAAATAAAAGTTTCCGTGCGAGCAAAATAGGAAATCGAGCGCGAGTGTGGGGAATGATGTCGTCGTGATGCGAGTCGTGTCCGAGCTCGCAAGGGCTTGATTTGCGCGCAGAGGAGATGTCATGCGCACGCGCGGGTTTAAAAGGAACTCGCGGGCTGCTGTTTCCTCACGTGTAGATCTGTTATTCTCTCGCGGGAGTGATTTACTGCACAAGCAAGCATCAGTTGTGCGCTCGGATATAAATGGCATTAAAATACCGCCATACGTGTCCTGGTTAAAATTTCTCTGGATTTAAACATTCTTGGTAACATTTGGGATAACGTAAGCACACAAGTCAACAAAATGTATATAACACTGCTCTAGTGGTTTTTGGATATTTTAATAGAAAAATCTTACATATTGTGCCTTTAACACGTAATGAGAAACTAATGCAAATCATTATTGAAGATACTGCAAAAAAGAACAAGGTAAATATTACAGAGTAATTGTGTTTATTTGTCATGAAAATACTGTCACAATTCAACAACATAAAAGCATATAAAAATGCTTACTTTTCTTCAAGTAAAGTAAAAATATATATATATTTCAATTTTTTTGTTGTTGTTGTTGTTGGATGAAAGTCAAAGAAAATATGAGAAATATTAAAATATTACCACCAAGGCATTGTTAAAATGTTTTGTCTGGGCGTTTGGTTATTTTCCTTTAATGGTTCATAAAAATCAGCTCTATAATAAAATCATTTTTATCGACATATTGTGCTATAAAATCCTGTCAAGTGTTTTGAAATATTGTGTCTTGTTTAAAACCCTTTGTTTGTACCACTCAATTGCTGATCAAAGTGAACGGTGCCTTATCTTAACGCAGTCAGTGATGAAGGGTCAAACTCAATCAACTATCAGATGTTGTGTACGGTTATCATGTTCATCTACTACACCTGTAATTCAGCTACCATGATGCTTTGCTTTCAAACGTTCACAGCAGCCAACACTCCTGTAACATGGCATTAACCCTTACGAAACTTCACAGGTTCTGGACAAAACCTGACATTTTCAGACAGTTAAGCACCTTTCCCCCAAATCTCTGTTTCTTACTAAAATCTAGTCAAATGTACTTTAATTCAATGACTGTTATTTTCACATTACACTATATCATAAAAAAATGACACAAAGTCAAAAAATTTTAATAGTCCTAAAAATAGTAAATAATATAATTTCCTTTTCTTTAGTTTCATGATTATGTGCTGAAATATGACCCAGTTCTTGTGTGATTTCTTACAATTTCACCCTGCACATTATATAAAATAAAAAAATTCAAAGCTGAAAAATAAAACAAAAATGACTGTAGTATGTTTACCAAGAAAATATATTTCAGAATTTCTACTTCAAAATGGCATGTTCATGTGTGATTTGCAGTTTCTTTGTAATTATTTGTGAAAAGAGTTTCAAAGTAAATTCTACACTGCTTATTATTATAACTCAAACCAAAACCATTTTTAAAAAAATGTGTTACTTGAAATTAAATAAATGTTAACTGAAATAAAATAATAAAAACTTAAACTTATTTTATTTCATCTAGTTGCCAAGACAACATTTCACATTTTCTTTTAGTTTAACTTGATTTTTTACAAAAGATTATGTAAATAAAATACACAAAGGAATAAAAAACCTATACACATATAATTTTTTTTTACAAAAACTTTACTAAATTACTAAAACTTTAACTGAAATTAAAATGAAAACAGAAAATATGGACAAAATCTAATTCAAAATATGAATGAAAAACAATATCTCAAAGATACTAAAGTTTTTCTAATTTTTCAAATTTTTAGCTGAAAAAAAAGTGTTTAGTTAGACAATTTATCACAGAAATTGAGGATCTCAATATTATGAAAGCTTGTTTCCGCCACAAAATAAAAAAAGGTAAATTGCAACTTTTTCATCTCATAAGTCAGAATTTTTTTGTGCAATTTTGACTTTATAACTTGCAATTGCGAGTCCATATCTCACGATTCGGGGAAAAGAAATCAGAATTAAAAGAAATAAATGTCAATATCACTTTATATATAAAGCCATGGGCGTCGGAGGCAAAATAAATGTGGGTGGGTCCTTTTTTCATTAAAATCCATTTTTACTGGAGTAAATGCCATTTGCATTAAGTACAAATATAGGCCTACTGCGTCGTTTACTAGACATCTGGTTCGACCAGACAAGATTACGGAACTCAATCAACCATTTAGAGCGGCAATAGTGTAGGGGTAAGACCATCAATTTGTGACGCAAATTCGACCCGAGGTTCAAATCCACATTTTGCCGAACTCACTCTACTCCCTTTTCCGATCAAATATCAGATCAGAAAGGCATTTATTTTCAATAAAAATTGAAAAAAGAGGAAATAAAGCATCTAACGTGTGTAATAATAAGTGTTTATCAGTCAGGGGTATAAACAGACATGTGCTGAATCAGAGACGATAAAAGTGAGTGAATTTGTTGTAAAAAGTGGGTGGGTCTTGTCCCACACACACACACACACACACACACACACACACACACACACACACACACACACACACACACACACACACACACACACAAACACAAACAATGGTTCCGACACCCACATATAAAGCCCTTTTTAAAACAGCAACTGTTGACCAATGTGCTGTTCATTGCATAAACATTAAACACAATAAAATAAAACAGATAACATGACACTGTATCAATGACAAAGCTATTTCAAATAAATATGACTACAGTTTTTATTTAAATCTAATATTTAATATCTAATATTACAATATCCTAATATTAATTTTAGCACACCTCAGCCTTAATTTTGTCCTTGGAAACACTAATAGTCCCTGATTTGAGGATCTCAGTGATCGAGTCATATTCCAATAAAAGACCCGTGAGGTAAGAAGGTTAGAGATTTAATGTGAACCATTAAAAGCACTTTAAAATCAATTCCAGCAGCCAGTGGAATGACATTAGCGGGTGTGCTGTTCATACCATTATAAAAAGCCAAAATTGTGAGTTTATTTCTCTGAATTGCGACTTTCTCTTACACAATTCAGACATTATAACTTGCACTTTATGAGAAAAAAAGTGTCTTATTCTAGTCTCTTTATGAGAAACATAAGAATTTTCTGTGGCAGAAAAAAAGTTTAAATAGAATATGGAAATGGTCCAACTAAACATTATAAATCATATTCAAATCAACTTCAAACTTAATACAAGAAGTTTCATTAGCAACAAGCTAACTCGCTTAGCATCAGCAGCATTAGGTAAGAGAGAGTCACCTTAGTCAGCTATGTGATTCATGTTAAACCGTGCAAGGACGAGTTACTCCTTTAACCTCTCACCCACTTCTATTCTTACTGCCCCGGGGTAAAACGTCCTGCCTTCACTTACACACAGACACAGCATGTAACCCTAGTAAACTCATGCATAACCCACAGTTAAATCCTGCTAAAATACTACATTCAAGAGTCAAACAGAAAATACTAAATCATCTGTCACTTATAAAATACAGTTTCTTCAACCCCTCAGCAACTGTCCTTCATCACAGTACAGCTGCTGACAGCAAAGTCAAACCACCTTAGCTAGCCTAGGACCCAACACAAAACACACACACACTTCACCTGAGACTAGGAGAATAAGGAACGTCCAAACGTGAGTGCCGCTGTGTCTCCTCCACCAACAAAATCAGGTGAAATGACTAGGTGAAGGTAACAGCAGTTCAAACTACAGGTTGAGTTTATGTGCAGACGCAGGACAGGCTCCTTATTGGACACGCACACTCTTAGAATCTGCTGTGTCAGCCAATCACAGAGCAGGAAGTCAAATGAGCAACCGACCAATAGTTAAACTGCTAAAATAAAAAAAAACTGACTAGATATGATTGTTATTGCGTCAATAATACTCAACAAGAAAAGACATGCTGATTACATCAGGGTGACATCTGTGATAAAAGTCCTGTGATTAGACAAACAACATGGATCTTTAATGGCCAACAATGCAGATGCTTCAAAACACAGTTCAAAAGTTTGGGGTCAGTACGATTACATTACATTTGTTTAGGGAAAAGAGTATAGTTTTATTCAGCAAGGACACACTAAATTGATCAAAAAGGACATTTATAATGTTAATGTGATTTCTATTTCAAATAAACGCTGTTCCTAGAATAGATAATACTCATGAATGACTCTCGAGCATCAGATCCTCATACGAGAATAATTTCTGAAGGGTCGTGTGACACTGAAGACTGGAGTAATGATGATAAATTCAGCTCTGATCACAGGAATAAATGACACTGCACTGTATATTCACATAGAAAACAGCTAGTTTATATTGTAATAATATTTGACAATATTTCAGTATTTTTGATCAAATAAATAAAGCATTGGTGGTGATAAAAAACATTAAGAAATCTTACAGACCCACAGTTTTTAAACAAAGTGTAAATCACTACATTTATAAATATCGGCCAATTAATCTGCCTATAGCTGATATATATTGGTCAATCACCACCTATAGACTGCTGTTTATTTATCGTGTATTTCCTGGTTATCTCATGGGTTTGGTGTCGACCTGTCAAAAGGAGCTGATAAATACACACACATTGTCTCATTCCACTGCTGTACAAACTTTCCAGGGCAAAGGTAATGTGAACACAGCCACGTCCTTTAAACTCTTCCTGTGACGGGCGAGACCAATGACAGACCCTCAGGCCGGTCACCCGATGGGGGCAGACGAACCCCCTCCCAAATCAGCGCTGCTATTTAAAAACGGTGGCACAACAAATGGAAAACAGTGGCATGAGGTTGAGTGGAACCGATCCAGATATATTTAAGGCATGCAATTTATGACGACAGACCAGCGGACATGTGACATCCAGATGAGACTTGAGAACAAATCAGCTTTCCATATTCCCAGAATCAAAAAAGTATACATTTTTCATAAATAAACTGCAGACTATTTTTATGACCATTTAGGTTATTTCCAAAAAGATTCTTCTATCATACCCTACAGCATATGTTTTGGTTCCCATTATTTTTAAACAATGATTCATTAGACATTAAGTTTTACTGTGTAATGGAAAAAAAAATCAGCATTTCTCTCTTTTTTTTCAGCATAAGGGCAGCACAACAAATACTACCATACGATTCAAAAGTTTGACGTTGGTAAGATTTGAACTATATTGCCAAAGGTTTTGGGATGCCTGCCTTTACATGCACATGAACTTTCATGACATCCCATTCTTAATCCGTAGGGTTTAATATGGAGTTGGCCCACCCTTTGCAGCTATAACAGCTTCAACTCTTCTGGGAAGCTTTCCACAAGGTTTAGGAGTGTGTTTATGGGAATTTATGACCATTCTTCTAGAAACGCATTTGTGAGGTCAGGCACTGATGTTGGATGAGAAGGCCTGGCTTGCAGTCTCCGCTCTAATTCATCCCAAAGGTGTTCTATCGGGTTGAGGCCAGTCAAGTTCCTCCACACCAAACTCACTCATCCATGTCTTTTTGGACCAACGCTTTGTGCACTGGTGCGCAGTCATGTTGGAACAGGAAGAGGCCATTCCCAAACTGTTCCCACAAAGTTGGGAGCATGAAATTGTCCAAAAGGTCTTGGTATGCTGAAGCTTTAAGAGTTCCTTTCACTGGAACCAAGGGGCCAAGCCCAACCCCTGAAAAACAACCACATGCCATAATCCCCCCTCCACCAAACTTTACACTTGGCACAATGCAGTCAGGCAAGTCCCGTTCTCCTGGCAATCGTCAAACCCAGACTCATCCATGGGATTGGCAGACAGAGAAGCGTGATTGGTCACTCCAGAGAACACATCTCCACTGCTCTAAAGTGCAGTGGCGGTGTGCTTTACACCACTGCATCCCACACTTTAGTAAACTGTAATTTATTCCTGTGACCAAAGCTGAATTTTCATCATCTTCAGTGTCACATGACCCTTCAGAAATCATTCTGATTTGATAATTTGATGCTCAAGATACATCTATGATTATTATCAGTGTTGAAAACTGTTGTGCTGCTTCAGATTTTTTAGGATTCTTTGAAAATATAAAGTTCAAAAGAACAGCATTTATTTGAAATATAATTTATCACATTATACCACTGTCACTTTTTATCAATTTAATGCATGTTTGCTCAATAAAAGTGTTTGAAAAACCAAAGACTAAATAATGATGCGTTTAATTGTAATGAAAATGGTGCTAAATAAGCCCCCAAAATTATGCAAAACACCATTTCTTCTACACTTTGTGGTGAAATTTGACCCAGACATATTCTTGACAGGTTTATTCACCGCTCTATTATTCACTCTAGATCTCATTCATTCACTCATATGAGGAATGTTTGCATAGTTTCAAAACTCAATCAGCAGACAAGATTGCAACATTTTCACAGTTACACAGTCATTTTCTGTCAAACACACACACACAATGAGGCTAAACAAACACAATGCGTCAGGAAGCGCTGGCCCTCTGCAATGACTGTCAATAAATAAATATTGATCAATCAATCAGCAGAGTTATCGTTTTATCAGGCAGCTAAATACTACAGTAATATGCTGCATACCCAAAACATTGATGGGCCTGTTGCATCATGGGTCTCCCGGATCACTTTTAAAGCAACCTAAACCTAATAAAGCATATTTGGGTTAAATCTAACAGGCAGTATCAGTCTGACCTTGTGATATCTTCATGATCAGTCACATGACTGATCAGGACAAAGGTTGAGTTTGTTGACAAAATATATCATGCCATATAAACCTCTGACCTTCATGCAAAATGAATGAATGGATACAACAATCAACAGCATTGATTATTAATAAAGATGAACAGATGTGAGCTACAAGCACACGCCTTTTGTTTCCAAGAGTTTCCACCTAACCTGTTCATTAGCAGCACAATGACCAAACTAAACAAGCTCTGCCAGAACACCAAAGAGTGGAAGCTTGTTCCCACCACAGAATAAAACAATTAAAAGGGGAATTACAACTTTTTATCTCGTAATTCAGACTATTTTCTTGCAATTCCAATGTTTGTATAACATTTCCAAGTTCATAACTCGTAATTCTGTCTTTGTTTGCAATTCCAAATTTATATCTCATAATTGACTCTCTCACATTTCCAAGTTTATGGGCCAGATTTACTAAACATGGCAAATTGTCGTGAGAGTGCAATTCCAGAAAAGCGCCGATGGGAGAGTAATGATCTGCTCATGATCTACTGATGACGCACAGATGAAAGAACACAGACACAGCCGGATCATTTCCATTAAAACGTGCTTTTATTTGCCTGTAAATAATGGCGCAAACACAAGTAAATTGACAATTGTACAAACCTCCCATAATTTTTGTGCCTGAAAGGAAAACTGATGCTAAGTGAGTTAGTTTGTTGCCAATGAAACTTCTTGTAGAAAGGTCAACTATTTTCTGTGGCGAAATAGAGCAGAAACATATAGAGTCTAAAATGTAAGTCACTTAATATTAACTTCTTGTTTAGTAAACTTGTATAAAGTCAATATCACATTCGTTATCATGCGGATACCTTGAGAAAAACGGCACTCTGTGTGTGATATTTATTAACTATATTAAATGATATAAATATAGAGTAAAACACCGCACTAGTCTAATCTACAAGACTATATCACACAATGCAGGAGTTTGCAATCTTTTAGATGCCACAGACCCCCAAATATGATCATCCCTGTGTGAGGGACACCCATTCTAAAATGTATAAGGCATCTGTCTTTTATAAACACTCAATTTTTTTATACACAATTTGTTTTATTATTATAAATCTAAAATTAGTTTGTTACATTATTATATATTTTGTTCTCCTCAATGTAGTAATGTATTGTTATATGTATTATTTATTTCTTGCTTATTTCATTTTAATCTAAATTAATTTATGTAATAGATTAATAACTTACTAATATTTTTAATCATTTTTCTTTAGATTTAATTTATTGTAATAATTTATTGTAAATAATAAAATTATTAGTTTTTTTTCTAGACTTCTCTCTTGCGGCCCCCGGACCACCAGTATAAAACCCCTGACGTTGTGTGCCAGTGCTCATTTTACTCTTAATTTACATTTACCTGCACTTTTTCCTTGCGTACCGCTACTTCACGCTTTAATAACGGATCAATCGTCTGTGCAATATGACTGTGACTGAAGCCCAGTTGTTTACTTAAGTTTAATAAAGTGTAGTAAAACACTACAGAGAAAGTCAAACATGATCTAAAACTAAATGACTGATGAAACGAGGGGAAAACACCTCCTGCAAGCTTTTTAAACCCCTGATGACCAAATTTATTAGAATTGATCACGTTCTATTGTATTTATTGTGGTAAATTTTGACTAGTTGTAGAATTTATAATAGATAATGGGAATCACTAAATATGTATATTACACCTGTGGCATGCTATGGTTTCTAACTGTGCTGCTACTTTTCATAACAAATGCTATAGATTAAAAAAAAAGAAAGAAAAAAGTTAACATTGGCCTGCATGGTAACGAGGAACCGTCAATGGTCTTGTTGACAAATGCTATAGTTAAACAATTACAAGAACTATATGTTAGTTTTAAGTAGTGTTGTAGCACTCGAGACCGGTTTTGGTCTTAAGACCATTTTTTGAAGGTCTTGGTCTTGTCTCAGTCTTGAACGCATTTGTACACACAATTGAACACACAATTTCCCTCTTTTTGAAAGTTGTGAAATCACTATTGTGAAGTTTTTCTTTGGCTATTTGAGCAAATCGGGACACAAAAAATATATTTAATGTTTTCTCTCATTCACCGCTATAAAAGTTAACTATGACGACTTCCGCTCCGAGAAACCCGGAAATGTGAAAAGGGTCTATCGCTGGTGCATTGTCTGATTTATTTATTAAAGAGCACCTATTATGGCATTTAAAATGTTCCAAATATTGTTTTAGAAGTCCCCAAAAACAGTTTTGCATGCATGCAATGACAAAAAAGACTTTAGTTTTCTTATAATATGCATTTATTTTTACCTGTATTGACAGCGACTCTCAAATGATTCATTTAGTGATTCACTTTTCAAAACCCCGCCTTTACGTGACGCTAATCTGCGGTGATTGGTCTGATGACCCAGTCAGTTGTGATTGGTATAGTCTGTGCAGATATTTTCGGAAACGGAACACCCATCACCATAAATGGTTTTCGGTTTAACAAGTTTAAACGCGTATAAAGTGTATGAACAAACATGGCATCAATTTTACCCTAGCAATTCGAGCCTGAATATGAAGGGGAAACGTCTGGAGATGCGAATGATCAACAAACTCAATGGCAAACACCACGACTGGAGCAGGATATTTCTCAATGGTAAGCAATAAGCATCAATGTCACGTTAGTTGTCACTTCAGGCCAATGGAGCGTTAACTCGATGCATAAACATAACGTTTTTACCAACAACAAAAAAATGCAGTAACGTTACGTTACTACGAGGTATGACTCTATTCTTAAAGAAAACTCAACAAACAATTCACATATCTCAATACAATTGTCATTGAAGACCTAGAAGCTATCCGGTGCTTAAACAACAAACCAAACAATTATTAAGCATAGTACATAAAACATAAAAGCAACAATTATTAATAACACTTACAGTTTGTGATACAGAGGAGGAAGCTGATGCAAATACACTTGTGACTGAACCTTCCTTCAATATCAGCCGGCTCGCGAATCCAAGTTTGATTGCATTTAAGTTGGTAAAGCAATCGTCTTCAAAATGGCGTGAACAAAGCACAAGGCTCGGACTATACTTCTGTGGTACAGTTGTATATATGAATTGTAGCCACTTAGTCTTCAAATGCTCAGATGAAAAAAGTTTGCTTTTGAGCCGCACTTGAGAACACAGCGTCCGTCGCCATGATGTTTTCTAGTTTTCACTGGCGTGCGCAATAAGTGGGCGTATCGTATTCAAATAACTTGACAAGTTGACGTCATCTAGTCAGAGAAAAAGCTTCGGTCTTCTAACGATTCATAAAAATGACTCAGAGTCAACTCTTACTTTTGAAAGACAATAACTTTATATACGGTGCACTGTCATATTTCAAACTTTGCAGGATGTTTTTGTTCACTCAGATCTATGTTACACACTACATGAAAGGTACATTTCAAAATTCCATGATAGGTGCTCTTTAATATCATTAATGTAATTGGGTAATTTCATTTGATTGGTAACAGCTCTATATAGTGTCTTATTCTAATTATATATATAGATTAACAAATTAGTAATTTCTCAGGCAGTAATGTGGATTTTTATTAATTTAAGGAAGTCTGGTCTTTCTTGACTCGTCCTGGTCTTGGATTAGGTCGTCTTGACTACAACACTAGTGTGTGTGTGTGTGTGTGTGTGTGTGTGTGTGTGTGTGTAAACCACAATGAGGGCAGGAACAATCTATAATTATAGTGTACACTACAGCTTCACAATGCTGGCATATCTAGAGAACTGCAATGGAAAGAGATTCTCCTGAAGGTAAAACACACTTGCTTCTTTCCAGTGAAAGCTTGTTTAATACTAAACCTTAATGTATGCACACAGGTGATTTCTGCTGGTAGGAGGGATTCTGGGAATGAACACAATAAACAGAGACATGGCTGTTGCCATAGAGCAAGGTCAAAAGGGACATGATAGACCTTATGCAAGACGACATTCAATAACAACCTCAATAAAAACGTTAAAACAGATTAATGACACATTTCTATGAGAACATGTATCATCTATAATTCTCGCTGTGCTACACCCGCCGATGGACGCAGTCAGAGGTCAGCAGGTTAACGTTACACGGACGTTACTCGAGTCATAGTTCACACAGTCAGACACACATATGACAGATGACGTGTCAATGCTTCACACACACCAAGATTAGGGTCTTTCATTATTCAAGACATGTGCTGCAGAAAAACAGTGCACTCCACAACAACGTGCATTCGTTCAATTATACAATGACCTTTCCTAACGGCAACAGCAAACACTAAACACTGAACTGCATTGCTTATTGAGTTCATAGTGTCATATTTCAGTTTCACACACATGTCCTGTTGTCCATATGCATCATGGATATGTTCACAAAGCCTGCAAAGTTGCTACTGTGCGATGCATTTCATTATCGACAAGGAATAAAACACTACAAGAAACGCAAATGACCATTAGAGCGGCTCTACTGACCTGTATAAGAGCAAACTCTTCCGAAAATCGCACGTGTTTGACTGACGGCGAGCGTTTACTACTTCTCCCGTTTTGTTTGGTCTCAGTTCTCTCGACCAATCAGAGGCGCCGTACGAATAGAAAGACTGTTAGGAGACCTCTGATTGGTCGCGTGTTTGACTCGAAGTAACCCGCGTTTACAGCCTCGTTCACCTTTATACAGACTTTTACAAGCGGGAGCGCGCACGGGTGTGACAGACCAATATCTATACAAGATATGAACAAATACTCCGAAGATATAGATAACTGAGTTGTATTGATGAGTTAATAAATAAAATATTAAATATTTAGGATGAAGACATGCAGTTAAAGGGATAACATCAGTTCTGTATGCTTGTATTATAATATCGTGTTTTTGTGTGATGTATATTAATATTTTTTGAGAATGACTTGTGTTCGCGACTGATCAAAACGGCAGAGCAGCGACATCTAGTGTTCGGATGCGGCACGACAGCATGAGTGATGAGTGATGAGTGATGAGTGTTTGAACATCCCTTATCAAATGATGCTTTTCTTGTCAACGATGTATAACCGCTTTTATCAATCACATTAATAACAAACAATAGTAGCCTAGGCTGTTATGTCAAAACGATCCTTTACTTCTTTTTTTACATCCTTTTCCATGTGCTGGATTAATTTCATCACTGTATTGACATTTGTTCAGTTCTTTTTTTGGCATATATCTATATATATATGCCAAAATCATCAGTATTAAAACAATAAAAGACCTGAAATATTTCAGTTGGTGTGCAATGAATCTAAAATATATGAAAGTTTAATTTTATCATTACATTATGGAAAATAATGAACTTTTATCACAATATGCAAATTTTTTGAGAAGGACCTGTATATCCATGATCTGCCGGTTTCACTATATAGACCTTTTTCACACTTCCGCATTTTTAACCGGAAGTTAGTTAAGGACGTGCAAAGACACTTCCGGTTACCGTAGTAGTAGCTAGCGGGAAATGCAAAAATGGCTGAGTCAAAAAACAGGAGTTTTTGTTGTGTCCCGGGTTGTTCGTGTTGTACCCAAAAACAACCATACCTGTCTTTTCACTCATTTCCGTCCGATCAAGCAACAAGAAATTTGTGGATTCGTGCTGTTAGAAGAGAAGAAGGGCCGAATTTCTCTGTGAGGAAAGGCAGCACTTACGTCTGTAGCAGACACTTTGCCAAGGAGGATTACTCGTGGAACAACCCTCAGTCGCCTTAAAAGTCGCCTTAAAGTGGTGTTGTCCCAAGCCTTTTCCCTTGGAACAATTTTACAGCACCACTCAAAAGGAGTCTGTATTTGAAAGGGTGAACAAACGTCAGCTAGTCCCCTCCCAGGCGGATGACAACGGTGCAGCTGCTAAAATGGATCACGATTATGTGACCTTTGGCAGGTTTAAAAGGCTCAGAGAAAACACTCTGCCGGTATACATTTTGCAGTATAAGCGCTGAAGCGAAGAACGCTTGCGGCGTCAATGACGATTTTCCGTTTTTGTGAAAAGGTCTATTGTCCTCATCTTCACAATACCTGCAGAACTTCTGATGATTCGGTTAGTACTGCCTGGCCTTAAACATGGGCTGGTTATATTCAAATTTGGGGAGGCATAAATATGAATGATCCTGACGGTTATATGTCACAGTCGGTGGGATTCCGTTTTTCAGTTTTACATATGAAGGAGGAAACAATGGTGTTTGAGGCTCATATGTTAGTTCCATGTACAGTACTCTTTTATTTAACTATGCCACTGTAAATATAGTTTTCCTAGGGCACCTTTAAAAAAAAAAACTAGCATGATTCTTAGAATACTTAAAAAAAAAACTAATAAATAAATAAAACTGATTCTGAAAATTCTTAAAACATTTAAGTCAAGTGGTGAAGAATCATAAGTTTCTCCGAGTCTGGCGCCATGTTTCACCTGAGAGGCCCGTTTCTCTGAAAGACACACACGTAACAAGCAGACCTTTATACTGTATGTGCCGGTATAGCACAGTCCCAGAAGGGCTAGCCAGTGTTCCTGGAGGTAAACAGGCGATATGCTTGCCACAAAACCAAGAAATCAGCTATAGTGAGTCCAACAAATGTACATGCACTTTTATTTGTCCTCTGGTCTCAATAAAGAAAGTTTATTTTAATGGAACTATTATCATATATATATATATATATATATATATATATATATATATATATATATATATATATATATATATATATATAATAAAAACCCTGTAGATTCAAGCAGCAAAACAAACATAGACAGTCACATACAGGTTAACACTAAGATTTAACAAACATGAGATCCTGGAGGATGCGAAACTCACTCAACACTCATTGCACAGGGATTCGAGGTCACATTATCAGAAAGCGCAGGGGTCACAGAAATCATGTGGATGGTTAAAAATCAAGTACATGGTTCAAGTGAATGTGATCACAGGAATTTCTTCATACCAGGCAGATATAAGTCCCTAAAGTAACAACACGTCACTGTCAGCAGCATCTGTGATAGTTCATGCAGGATGTGTTTGCTCAAATCCTGTTTGACATCATTCTAATATTGAGTCTCCGAAAAAATGACTTCATTTTGCAGAACTTTCGCTTTTGCTTCTTGACTTTCCTCTTTTTGAGATAAAACGCCTCCCAGTTCTCTCCATCTCCTTCCCAAGGACCCCAGGCTCCTCCATTTTGGCTGGGATCGGCTCTGGGGTCTTCCGAAGGGTAGCGGACTGGAACGGCAGTCCGGTTGTGGAATGCCAGCCGAGCCAGAAGTTGCTTGACCACGTCTGGCCGCCTCTCTGCGAGATCGTAGCGCTCGTACGGATCATCCGCCACGTTGAACAACCAAAGGGATTTCTTTGGCTCGGCGTGCCGTTCCAAATTCCACCAAGACTCTGGGAAGTTTCCAAGCATCTGAGGAGGAATCCAGTCTCCGTATCCGGGATTTCCCGTCAAGAGCTTCCAGTCTCCGACTCGAACCGCTGCCTGTACGGCTGTATTCCATATCCCGTAACCGTTTTTCAACGATCCGTGACGGGCAGCGTTGTAAAGCGGATCGATATTATGAAGGATCTCAACGCGGAGACTCTTTCCCATCGCTAATGGTTTCCCACATGTCATATCCGTCGAGCCCTTCCATCTGGGAAACGTTCCCTCCTGCGAGGCCCATTATCGTTGGGTACCAGTCGGTGATGTGAACCAGAGCTCTACTAACTCTTCTCCTGCGTCTCAACAGCGGACTGTGCACAAATCCGATCCCACGGACGCCTCCTTCCCAGTACGTTCCCTTTCTTCCCCGTAGAGGCCAATTGCTGCCTCCAAACAGAGGTTGTCCGCCGTTATCCGTAGAAAAAATGATGACGCTGTTCTTATAGTATCCGTACTTTCGGAGCGCATACGTAACATTTCGCACCGCCTCATCAACAGCAGAAACCATCCCGGCATATTTCCGCCGAAACACGTTTCCCATTCGCCTATACGGGTAGACGTATTCCCTCGGTGACTGCAACGGAGTGTGGACAGCTTGGAAGGAGAGGAAAACAAAGAGAGGTTGGGATGAAGGATCATGAGCGGCGAGGATCTTCCGGACTCTTTGCGTGTATAAGTGCGTGGAATAACGGCCTCCCTGACCCCACGCTACTCGTTCGCCCTCGTGAAGGTCGTACCCGCAAACTCTCGCCCCGTCGCACGACTTGTAGGTGTAATAGTCCACGCTGCCCGTCAGAGAGCCGAAGTACGTGTGGAATCCGCGGCGGGTCGGGAGGCAGTCGCGCTTGTAGAAGCCCAGGTGCCATTTGCCAACCATGTGTGTGGAGTATCCCGCATCCTGCAGCCGCTGCGGCAATGTCCGGAGGTCAAAGGGCAAACAGCTAGGCTGCCGGGAGCGGATGATCGAGTGCTGGAGACCCGTATGGATCTGATATCTAAAGCGGAGGAGGAAGGGAAAATGAATGGACCAACTCACATACAAATGTATTCATTTCATGCATGCTCCGATATATAGCTACTATATAACTACGATATCTCATGAACATATTAAGATATTATAAATATTAGGATCGTGATTTTCTGTTATACTGCTTTAAAATAATGTGTAATCCAAAAAGTGCTATGCAAATAAATTTGACTACATATATATATATAAATATGGTCACACTTTAGATTAAGGTTAGATTCTCACTATTAACTATGACTCCTAATTACTGCTTATTAACAGTTAGTAAGGTAGTTGTTAAGTTTAGGTATTGGGTACACTGATAAAGATTATTCTGTACTCAGTTCAAGCTTGTAGAAATTAAAGCGTACATATCAACTTTATAAAATTAAGTCAAACATACTCAACTTTTCTGGTGTTACCATCATGCACTGGGGCATGAATAATGAATACGGTTGATTTTTCTCTGTTTTCCAACTGTATTCACACTGTTTCATCACTGCTGTTGTTAGGTTTAGTGACGTGCCATTTTGTGACATTTGGAGTTCATTTTCTACTCAAAATGACACTTTCATACTTAAAAATGATGCATCGAATGTTACCATCACTGTGTATTGTGTACCAAGTATTGAGTTCTCTGTGTTCAGATGGCTTTACTTTACTTTATTTAGATATTAATATCTATTGTGTTCTATACTCAAATGTTTCTAGGTAAAGCATAGACTGTAAAAGTGTGGCTTGATTCAGATTATATTGATTGAGTAAAAAGTATTACTCAACCTATTACTGGCCAAGATTAAATCACATATTTTCTTTGTTAATTTTATTTAACATATATACCTATAACATATATAACATGTATTTTAATATATACTTGTAAATATGTGTGTGCATGTGTACATCGATCAGGCATAACATTATGTCATTATGAAGTGAATAACACTGATTATCTTTTCATCACGGCACCTGAAAATGGGCAAGCGTAAGGATTTGAGCGAGTTTGACAAGGACCAAATTCTGATGGCTAGACGACTGGGTCAGAGCATCTCCAAAACTGCAGCTCTTGTGGGGTGTTCCCGGTCTGCAGTGGTCAGGATCTATCAAAAGTGCTCCAAGGAAGGAACAGTGGAGAACCGGACACAGGGTCATGGGCGGCCAAGGCTCATTGATGCACGTGGGGAGCGAAGGCTGGCCCGTGTGGTCCGATCTGAACACGCTACTGGAGCTCAAACTGCTCAAGAAGTTAATGCTGGTTCTGATAGAAAGGTGTCAGAATGCACAGTGCATCACAGTTTGTTGTGTATGGGGCGGCATAGCCACAGACCAGTCAGGGTGCCCATGCTGACCCCTGTCCACCACCGAAAGCACCAACAGTGGACATCAGAACTGGAACACGGAGCAATGGAAGAAGGTGGCCTGGTCTGATGAATCACGTTTTCTTTTACATCACATGGATGGCCGGGTACATGTGCGTCACTTACCTGGGGAACACATGGCACCAGGATGCACTATGGGAAGAAGGCAAGCCAGTGGCTCCCAGTGTGATGCTTTGGGCTATGTTCTGCTGGGAAACCTTGGGTCCTGCCATCCATGTGGATGTTACTTTGACACATACCACCTACCTAAGCATTGTTGCAGACCATGTTCACCCTTTCATGGAAACGGTATTCCCTGGTGGCTGTGGCTCTTTCAGCAGGATAATGCGCCCTGCCACAAAGAAAGAATTACAATGAGTTTGAGGTGGTGACTTGGCCTCCAAATTCCCAATCCAATCGGGCATCTGTGGGATGTGCTGAACAAACAAGTCAGATCCCTGAAGGCCCCACCTCACAACTTACAGGACTTACAGGATCTACTGCTAACATCTTGGTGCCAGATACCACAGCACACCTTCAGGGGTCTAGTGGAGTCCATGCCTTGACAGGTAAGCAGGGCTTCTTTGGCAGCAAAAGAGGGGAGAAGGGACCAACATAATATTAGGAAGGGGTCGTAATATTGTGCCTGATCGGTGTACAGTACTGTATACAGGTCCTTCTCAAAAAAAAAAAAAAGCATATTGTGATAAAAGTTCATTATTTTCCATAATGTAATGATAAAAATTAAACTTTCGTATATTTTAGATTCATTGCACACCAACTGAAATATTTCAGGTCTTTTATTGTTTTAATACTGATGATTTTGGCATACAGCTCATGAAAACCCAAAATCTCAAAAAATTAGCATATTTCATCCGACCAATAAAAGAAAAGTGTTTTTAATACAAAAAAAGTCAACCTTCAAATAATTATGTTCAGTTATGCACTCAATACTTGGTGGGGAATCCTTTTGCAGAAATGACTGCTTCAATGCGGCGTGGCATGGAGGCAATCAGCCTGTGGCACTGCTGAGGTGTTATGGAGGCCCAGGATGCTTCGAGAAGCGGCCTTAAGCTCATCCAGAGTGTTGGGTCTTGCGTCTCTCAACTTTCTCTTCACAATATCCCACAGATTCTCAATGGGGTTCAGGTCAGGAGAGTTGGCAGGCCAATTGAGCACAGTAATACCATGGTCAGTAAACCATTTACCAGTGGTTTTGGCACTGTGAGCAGGTGCCAGGTCGTGCTGAAAACGAAATCTTCTTCTCCATAAAGCTTTTCAGCAGATGGAAGCATGAAGTGCTCCAAAATCTCCTGATAGCTAGCTGCATTGACCCTGCCCTTGATAAAACACAGTGGACCAACACCAGCAGCTGACATGGCACCCCAGACCATCACTGACTGTGGGTACTTGACACTGGACCTCAGGCATTTTGGCATTTCCTTCTCCCCAGTCTCTGGCACCTTGATTTCCGAATGACATGTAAAATTTGAGCGACAGTCCATTGCTGCTTCTCTGTATCCCATGTCAGGCGCTTCTGCCGCTGTTTCTGGTTCAAAAGTGGCTTGACCTGGGGAATGCGGCACCTGTAGCCCATTTCCTGCACACGCCTGTGCACGGTGGCTCTGGATGTTTCTACTCCAGACTCAGTCCACTGCTTCCGCAGGTCCCCCAGGGAGTTTTTAAAAGCCTCAGGAATCTTTTGCAGGTGTTTAGAGTTAATTAGTTGATTCAGATGATTAGGTTAATAGCTCGTTTAGAGAACCTTTTCATGATATGCTAATTTTGTGAGATAGTAATTTTGGGTTTTCATGAGCTGTATGCCAAAATCATCAGTATTAAAACAATAAAAGACCTGAAATATTTCAGTTGGTGTGCAATGAATCTAAAATATATGAAAGTTTAATTTGTATCATTACATTATGGAAAATAATGAACTTTTATCACAATATGCTCATTTTTTTAGAAGGACCTGTATACACACACATATATTATTTGTTTACAAACTTTTATATTAGATGCAATTAATCAAGATATATACAGTATATTCTAATCATTTTTTACCCCAAAATATTTTTGGCTAAGTATTGCTGATTTCAGATTTTATGAATTAATCAGTTGTGCTCAAGAATCACTGGTCTGAATGAGTCAGTTGTGGATCAGTGTGGGTCAAAATGAATTAAAATCATGAATGAATGCCTGTTTTTGTCTTATTTTAAATCATGTAAGTCATCTTGAGGCCCTATAATAAGTTTGCTGAGGCCCCTGTTTTAGAACTGCTAACTTGAATGATCCTGACATAGTAAATTACTTTAATATAGCAATACCCTTTCACAATATTAATGGTACAGTGATGTCAATACCATGGTGATTTGATATTACTGAATGATTGCCAGTAACCAAAAATACCCATTAAACATCTACAAACTGCTTAAAGGAGTGAGTGAGTGAGTGAGTGAGTGAGTACCTGCCAGTGATGAACTGACTGCGTGATGGTGTGCAAATGGGCTGGATGTAGTAGTTCTCCAGCTTCACTCCTTCCGCTGCCAGTTTGTCCAGTGTCGGTGTGTGGATGTCTCTGTTGTGGTAGCCGATGTCGTTGAAGCCCTGATCGTCCGTCATGATGAAGATGATGTGCGGGCGCGGGTGGTTCGGCTGCTCCACCTGGTTCGGACTCGTCCAGTCCTGGGAGAGATGACCCAGACTGAGCAAACTCATCACGGAGAGCACTGTTAGAGCCGGCACTGTCATGATGGCACAGCGCGTTCAAGCGCGAGGAAAAAAATCATGAAGTTTGTGTGAGGAGGCAGCGCGATGTATGCGCGCGGTGAGGGGTCTGGCTGTGTCTCAAAAACTAGTGAGCTAACTACCCAGATCACATTTCCCCCTCTGCAAGTGCCCACAAATGTTCCAAGCGCCTACACTGCTATGAAGTCGTAAATAAGCAGACCCAGCGAGCTGCTAACCTACAGTATGTTTTACTGTATGACCAGAAATGTTGAACACACAATGACACAATATAGTGCACTTCTGATGATGCAATCTATGATTAATTCAAAAGCAGGCTACTGCATTATGCAGAAAAAAATTGCACACAAAAATGTTGTTCATGACATATTCAGGAGAGATGACCTATCTCTCTGTGTGTTTGATGTCTTGCCATTGTTTAAACTAATAGCCTATTAAATAAAGGCATTACCAAAAAGCTTTTCATTTGGAGCCATTTGTGCATATCTCTCCTGATTTATATTATATTTTATCATCATGGACATATAATTACCTGGCTTGGCATCCTTTGCACCAAATGTAGGAAGTACAGTCATTTTTACAACCTGTTTATTAGCAATAAATGGAAGACAGACTTTAGATTTGAACATGCTGTTATTTGAGCATTTGGTCAATGTTTTTATTAATCTCCAAACACAAGCTGAGGCCCCCAAGGATTCCTGCTATTAAAACATGCTGTAGAAGTATTTAGGGGGGACCAGGGGTACAAACCGTGCTTGAACAGAGACAGTGTTTGTGCGCACAAGAGCTCTTTTATTGGGATTTTGAGCGTTGTTATTATATATGAGCTGGAGCTCACTGGATTCACTGTGTGGATCACCTGAAGCCACACACACTCAGCTGATAAGATCTTAAAGAGAAACAGAAGTTCACTTAGAAAAATACCTGTTGTGTCGGACATCTGTGTCCATTTGGCTCTTGTTTCAACACATTGTGCAATGAAGTCAACATCTCATTGTAAAATAAACTGCTAAAAAGATGTTCATGACAACTCTCTGAGTATTTGGCATGGTAGTGGATGTTTGTTGTTTGGTCTTGGCAGAATAGATCTGCTATGCTGCTGTTACTGCTGCTCCTGATGTTACACACTAGAGCCCCCAAAGTTTGTGCTACTATTGCTATTAGAAGTATTTAGAGGACTGTGGGTACAAACCGGTAAGCTTGAACAGAGACAGTGTTTCTGTCACAAGCTCTTTATTATTGCATTTTGAGCGTTATTATATATGAAGGCTGATATTGCGCTGCGCGTTGTGTGGATCACATAAACCCACACACACTCTGATAAGCTCTTAAATAAGAAACAGATTGCTGTTAGAAAAATACCTGTGTGTATTGGCTGTCCCAGTTGTCTGCTGCTGTGTGCAATAGTCAACTGCTCATTGTAAATTGCAAACTGCTAAAAGATGTTGCTGACTGTTAACTCTCTGAGTATGTTGGCATGCTGTAGTTTGATGTGTGCTGTTTGATCTTGGCAGAATAGATCTGCTATGCTGCTGTTACTGCTGCTGCTGCTGCTGCGGTTATTGCTGCTGCTGATGTTATTGCTGTTGCTGCTGCTGTTATTGCTGCTAGCTGCTGCTGCTGGTGCTGCTGCTGTTGCTGTTGGTTATTGCTGCTGCTGTTATTGTTGGTTATTGCTCACTGCTGATGCTGTTTATTGCTGCTGTTGCTGTGCTGTTATGCTGTTGCTGCTGATGTGCTGGTTATTGCTGCTGCTGTTATTGCTGCTGTTATTGCTGTTGCTGCTGCTGCTGGTTATGCTGCTATTTGTTGCTGCTGCTGTTACGTTATTGCTGCTGCTGTGCTGCTTCTGCTGCTGATGCTGTTATTGCTGCTGCTGTTATTGCTGTTGCTGCTGCTGTTAGTTACTGCTGCTGCTGCTATTAGTTACTGCTGCTGATGTTATTGCTGTTGCTGTTAGTTATTGCAGCTGCTGCTGTTATTGCGTTTGCTGCTGCTGTTGGTTATTGCTGCTGCTGCTGCTGTTGTTGGGTTATTGCTGCTGATGTTATTGCTGTTGCTGCTGCTGTTGGTTATTGCTGCTGATGTTATTGCTGTTGCTGTTAGTTATTGCGGCTGCTGCTGCTGTTATTGCCTTTGCCATTGCTGCTGCTGTTATTGCTGTTTCTGGTGCTGCTGCTGTTAATGCTGTAGCTGTTATTGCTGTTGTTGCTGCTGCTGGTATTGCTGCTGCTGTTGGTTATTGCTGCTGCTAATGTTATTGCTGTTGCTGGTGTCATTGCTACTGCTGTTATTGGTATTGCTGCTGCTGCTGCTGTTATTGCTGTTGCTGCTGTTGCTGGTGTCATTGCTGCTGCTGTTATTGCTGTTGCTACCGTTATTATTGCTGTTGCTGCTGCTGGTATTGCTGTTGCTGCTGCTGTTGGTTATTGCTGCTGATGTTATTGCTGTTGCTGCTGCTGTTATTGCTGTTGCTGGTGTCATTGCTGCTGCTGTTATTGCTGCTGCTGGTATTGTTGCTGCTGTTGGTTATTGCTGTTGCTGCTGTTGGTTATTGCTGCTGCTGATGATGTTATTGCTGTTGCTGTTAGATTGGGGCTGCTGCTGTTATTGCTGTTACCATTGCTGCCGCTGCTGTAATTGCTGTTACCATTGTTGCTGCTGTTGTTATTGCTGTTGCTGCTGGTGTCATTGCTGCTGCTGTTATTGCTGTTGCTACTGTTGTTGTTGCTGCTGCTGTTATTGCTGCTGATGTTATTGTTGTTGTTGCTGTTAGTTATTGTGGCTGCTGCTGTTATTGCTGTTGTTGTTGGTTATTGCTGCTGATGTTATTGTTGTTGCTGTTAGTTATTGCGGCTGCTGCTGTTATTGCTGTTGCTGCTGCTGTTGGTTATTGCTGCTGTTGGTTTTTGCTGCTGATGTTATTGTTGTTGCTGTTAGTTAATGCGGCTGCTGCTGTTGCTGTTCCTGCTGCTGCTGGTGTCATTGCTGATGCTGTTATTGCTGCTGCTGCTGTTATTGCTGTAAAGAAGGAGGAGGTTTAGGAGGCTGACAAGGAGGGGTTGAAGGGATGGTGACGGAAGATGGTGACAGGAGGTATTGAAGTGATGGTGATGGGAGGACAACGAGACCCTGGCGGCAATGATTGTGGACAGCCGACAGAGACCAACAGAGACCCAGAGTGGCACATTGCCTACAGCCTGCAGCGGAGTCGAGAGAGGAGCCAAGGTGAAACAGTGGCTGACGACAACTGGAGGACAACCAACGAAGACGAGGCCGAAGGATCCACTGGCGGAGGAGCCCACGCAGCCATAGGGGTGGAGGAACGGAGTGCAGCAGACAGCAGAAAGTATGTGCCAGAAGTGGAGAGACGACTGACCAAGGGGGATGAAGAAACCTAGTGGAACCGCAAGGTCTAGGGTGTCTGGTGGAGCCAAAGGTGGGTGGAGTCAATGCAGAGCCGACAGGTCAACGGGCTGAGATGGAGTGAAGTGATCATAGGCTGGAGGCGGAGCTGCAGGATCCTCTAGCTCAGGTGAGCTCAGCTTACATCACAACAGGACACTCCCAGAGATAGCGAAGGGCTAGAAGACAGTCTGAGCTCTGCTGTGATGGTGGCAGATGGAGACTTGATGAGATCAATGACGGTAATTACAAATCCCAACATTTCAACAAAACAGTCTCATTGCTGTATGGAAACAGAGATGATGATTCCGAGCAAACTGACAAATTATAATCCAAACAGTTCATAGTGCTGTTGTATAGAAATATGGTGGGATTGGGTGGTAGTTGAATACCTTCACACTGAAGTCTGTCCTCAGTCTCTATTTCCTCCAGTATACCCTCAGCCTCTGGTGTCGTGGGCGTATACCCCAGGTAACACTCACTGTGGGGCTTCTCTTCCGGGACGAGGGTCAGCGCTGTCCTCTTCTCCTCTGGCTCTGGCTGATGTGACACAACGTGTGGTAGCTCCCTGTCTGCGGGGGTCTCACACGATTTCTCCATGGTCAAAGGTGGTTAAAAGTGGATATTCTGATTCAAGATTACCAGGGACATGAATAAAAAAAATTATGATGTGCACGGGTAAATTATTGATAATAAATATTGCAATATAAAAAACAAGAGTTGTCCATTTTGATTTATGGTGACTTTAATAAGAACTTGCACTTGTGTAATAATTAAGTGGAATAAAGAATACACTTCAAAATAAGAGTCATTAGAAACCGGGGAAACGACAGGAATGAAACAAGCATTAGATATTTCTGAGAACTGAGCATCCATGTGCAAAACATTTTTTAAAATAAAATGTAATTTAATCGATCTGATTAAAAAAACAAAACTCCAGTGCTGTGCCGAATGGGACAGAAAATGCATCATATCTAGAAGTGATCCAAGTTTTCTCCCTTACACCTGAAATATTTGGCCTTGAAACATGAGTGAGTGCACATTACTTTCCACAAAAAACATCAACAGCAAATCCTAAAATCTCTCTGATGTCAGTTTTAGCTCAAACCTCAACATTCCTGCTGCCAAGCGGTTACTATCTTTAATGTTGACTTTACAGAATAGATGTACACAAGCACGTCTATTAATAGAACAACTGCTCATAAATCTAAATATGATGTTTGATATTGAAAAAAAGAGAGATTATAAATAAGTGCCACCTTTTCCAAATTCTTTTGGTCACAGTCACCTGGTCACATTGGCTCAGTGATTGTTCTGGGATGAATATAGACACATAACAGAACACAAACATCACTGGAATTAATATCTGACTGTTCCCTCAGTCCCTCCCAGCATGTTTGAATATGGGTGGGGTTTTATAAGCTATTTCAAAACATTACTTTAATTCTCATAACTTTTGTTTACAATTTATTTTAAGTTGTCAATGTTACAGTGTAATTATACATTTAAGTACTCAGTAGTATAGATTAACTACATGTACTGACTGTAGGGTTAGGTAGGATTAGGGTTTGGATTGGTTGAAGGTTAGTTGCATGTAATTATGCATCATTTAAGTAGTGGGATACCCCTCTAAATCATTTAATTCAGGTGTTCAATCACTTCCATGGCCACGGGTGTATAAATCAAGCACTAGGCATGCAGACGCTTCTACAAACATTTGTGAAAGAATGGGTCGCTCTCAGGAGCTCAGTGAACTCAGGCGTGGTACCGTGGTAGGTTGCCAGCTGTGCAATAAGTCCATTACTGAAATTTCCTCACTACTAAATATTTCACACTCAACTGTTAGTGGGATTATAACAAAGTGGAAGAAGTTGGGAACAACAGCAACTCAGACACTAAGTGGTAGGCCATGTAATATCACAGAGCGGGGTCAGCACATGCTGAAGCGCACAGTGCGCAGAAGTCACCAACTTTAGTCAATAGCTACAGACCTCCAAACTTCATGTGGCCTTCAGATTAGCTCAATAGCAGTGTGTAGAGAGCTTCATGGAATGGGTTTCCATGGCCAAGCAGCTCATCCAAGCCTTACATCACCAAGTGCAATGCAAAGCGTGGGATACAGTGGTGTAAAGCACGCCGCCACTGGACTCTAGAGCAGTGGAGACGTGTTCTCTGAAGTGACCAATCACGCTTCTCTGTCTGCCAATCCCATGGACAAATCTGGGTTTGGCCAATGGCAGGAGAACGGTACTTGCCTGACTGCATTGTGCCTAAGTGTAAAGTTTGGTGGAGGGGGGATTATGGCATGGGGTTGTTTTTTCAGGGGTTGGGCTTGGCCCCTTAGTTCCAGTAAAAGGAACTCTTAATGCTTCAACACACCAAGACATTTTGGACAATTTCATGCAGTTTGGGGATGGCCTCTTCCTGTTCCAACATGACTGCGCACCAGTGCACAAAGCGTTGGTCCATAAAGACATGGATGAGTGAGTTTGGTGTGGAGGAACTTGACTGGCCTCAACCCGATAGAACACCTTTGGGATGAATTAGAGCGGAGACTGCGAGCCAGGCCTTCTTATCCAACATCAGTGCCTGACCTCACAAATGCGTTTCTAGAAGAATGGTCATAAATTCCCATAAACACACTCCTAAACCTTGTGGAAAGCTTCCCAGAAGAGTTGAAGCTGTTATAGCTGCAAAGGGTGGGCCAACTCCATATTAAACCCTACGGATTAAGAATGGGATGTCATTAAAGTTCATGTGCATGTAAAGGCAAGCGTCCCAAAACTTTTGGCAATATAGTGTATGTAACAAGGACACTATAAAATAACTTTTTAATAATACGTTGAGACTAATTTACTGTTACATTACACTATGTGACTATCACTGGCTGCAGAGATCCTCAAGGTTTATATGGATTTTTATTGTTTTTCTAAGGATTTTTTTTTCAACTTTCAGGCACTTTTGGGGGCCTTGACATGATCAAAAAAATCTTGAGCACATGCAGAATCGTTGTATATCATCACAATAATTTGAAATGATTATAAAAGTCCTGGATGGTGATTGAACAAAAAAATCGAACCATGAAAAATACACGATACCTGTTCAATGTAAATCACTTCACAGCACTCACTGAGGCCAACTTTTAACCTAAGAGGTCTATAATATAGCACAACCTCTGTTTTGCATATCACACAAACAAACATAGGCCTAATGGCTTTGTGCATATATGATGCAGTCTAATACAGTTATCTGATCCCGCTGAGTGGATGCTCTTCAGCGGCCGTTATTATCACCTCTGAACATGTTCGCTAAACACATACACTTTTGTAGCCCAAATCTGATGTGGATTATTTCTTTAATGGCCTGAGAGAAAGATGAAAGGAAATAATTAGAAGAGAAGCCAGCTGAGTCTGAGGAGATGTTGAATTTGCCGTTGTGGGAGAGAGTTATTAAAAACCCTTCCCCTCATACTAACACTAACTCTATTTAATCATCTCCACCACTTCCAGTAAAACGGCACACTTTCAACTTTCAAAGGATCTCACATTCTCATATATACATACAGTCTGTTCAGTGAGGGCTTTTTTAATACTACAATTTGGAAATTACTTTTATTTCCTGCTATGACAGTTTCTGAATCTTTTTGTAATCCAAATTCTTGTTTGGAGTATTACACCATTATAGAGACCTTGAGAGTGTGTGTGGATCTAATGCCATCCAGTCCTGATGGTGTTTTTTGTGTGCATAAACGACCAATATATGTTTTCATATAGAAGGTAAACAGTCTGTGGAAGTTGTTATAGATCGAGAGGGCCAGGTCGCGAAAAGTGGGGCGGCTGTTTTCAGCAGAGGCTAGTTGTCAAAGGTGGTCAGACCGCTGTGTGTTCGTTTTATATCCTGGCGAAACTAAATCTTGTTTTTGGATGTAACCTGAGCAAACGGTTACACTCACATGAGAAGAATTTTACTCTTACAGACAGTGAACATTTTTGCAGTAATGTAGGATAAACTATAAATACACATGGAGGTCTAATACCTTTCATATTCCCGTTCATGTCAATGGTTATATTATAGAATATTTATTGTTAAATATTATATTTCTTGAGGCAATCACCTGAGCCATAAATACCATGGAAGAACCCTGTGCAAAAAAAGGTAATTGGTGAAACACACACACACACACACGCACACACACACACACACACACACACACACACACACACACACACACTCACTCTCTCTCTCTCTCACACACACACACACATATAAAATTACGCACACACATACATTCACACACATATACACTCACACGCACACATGCACTCACACACTTATGCACACACACATTCACTCACACACTTATGCACTCTCATACACATGCGCACACACACACATGCACACAGTTATATACTGTTATATGTTTGTTTTTGTGAAATGTGGGGACATTCCATTGGCGTAATGGTTTTGATACCGTACAAACCATATTTTCTATCCCCCTACACTGCCCCTGCTCCTGCACCTACCCATCAGACACACACACACACACACACACACACACACACACACACACACACACACACACACACAGATTTTCAGCATCATTACTCCAGGAAACTGCATAATCGCTTTAAAAAGCTTGTTTCTTCATTGACAGCCATTTCACGAGTTCACACTTACAAATAATTCAGATAGAATAATTGGTATGCGTATTTGGCGGGCTGTCCGAGGAGAGGGCTATTTGGCCCAAACCCAAAGTAGTACTCCCCGTATCTCTGGTTAGGAATTAACTAGGTGAGTGTGAGGAAGACGGGGTGGTGGAGGGATGCTGAAAACCTGTCAAGGAACATTGGTGAGTTGACTGGGTATTTATGTGATCCTCCACTTGTGCTGATTGGTAGACATGTTGATTACTGATTGCTGACAGCTGGTTGGAATGACATCATGATTGGATAGATCATTTGGAGGTGCTTCTCCCGAACTTAGTTTTTTAATGAAACATTGTTTAATGAGTTAATTTTTCATGATAGATGAAAAGCCACCAAGAATCAACATTTGCCATTCTAAATCTTTTATGCAATTTTGCAGTATTATTATTTATTTTTTTTTTTTTTGCAATATAATATACATAACTATGTTTTCAGTGGAGTATAAACAGTTTTTGGTTTTTAATTGCTTACACACAATTTCTGAAACGGCTCCATTTCTTGAAACTCTACACACAAAACCACAAAACCTGCACACAACATGTAAAACGGCGCACATCTCTTGCAAAACCAAACACTTCATTCAAAACTATTTTAACAAAACATTTTGTTTTTGCGTAGTAACGCACACAAACTTCAAATGATGAGCCATATACACCCCAAACTACACGCAGACGTAAAACACTACTATATTTTGTCTTCTGCTTGTTCAGAGTGCAGTGGGTGTGCAGGAGTTTGTCACATATACATGTGTACATATAGTATATGCACATGATACACAGTCATGGACTTGAACTGAATCAACACTGAACTGACTTGAGCTGAATAATGACACTATTGGCTTGTTAGAGCTCCTTTACAGCAGAAGATGAATGTGTTACTGTTGTGAAGCTGCTGTGAAACAGTCGATATTGTACAAAGCACTTTACAAATAAAGTTGACTTTCTGACATGTGTGTTTAGCTACAGTTTGTATATATGTATGTACAAACACACACACATACACAGGTCCTTCTCAAAAAATTAGCATATTGTGATAAAAGTTCATTATTTTCCATAATGTAATGATACAAATTAAAATTTCATATATTTTAGATTCATTGCACACCAACTGAAATATTTCAGGTCTTTTATTGTTTTAATACTGATGATTTTGGCATACAGCTCATGAAAACCCAAAATTCCTATCTCAAAAAATTAGCATATTTCATCCGACCAATACAAGAAAAGTTTTTAATACAAAAAAAGTCAACCTTCAAATAATTATGTTCAGTTATGCACTCAATACTTGGTGGGGAATCCTTTTGCAGAAATGACTGCTTCAATGCGGCGTGGCATGGAGGCAATCAGCCTGTGGCACTGCTGAGGTGTTATGGAGGCCCAGGATGCTTGATAGCGCCTTAAGCTCATCCAGAGTGTTGGGTCTTGCGTCTCTCAAGCTTTCTCTTCACAATATCCACAGATTCTCTATGGGCTTCAGGTCAGGAGAGTTGGCAGGCCAATTGAGCACAGTAATACCATGGTCAGTAAACCATTTACCAGTGGTTTTGGCACTGTGAGCAGGTGCCAGGTCGTGCTGAAAAACAAAATCTTCATCTCCATAAAGCTTTTCAGCAGATGGAAGCATGAAGTGCTCCAAAATCTCCTGATAGCTAGCTGCATTGACCCTGCCCTTGATAAAACACAGTGGACCAACACCAGCAGCTGACATGCTTTTAGACCATCACTGACTGTGGGTACTTGACACTGGACTTCAGGCATTTTGGCATTTCCTTCTCCCCATTCTTCCTCCAGACTCTGGCACCTTGATTTCCGAATGACATGCAAAATTTGAGCGACAGTCCAGTGCTGCTTCTCTGTAGCCCAGGTCAGGCGGTTCTGCCGCTGTTTCTGGTTCAAAAGTGGCTTGACCTGGGAATGCGGCACCTGTAGCCCATTTCCTGCACACGCCTGTGCACGGTGGCTCTGGATGTTTCTACTCCAGACTCAGTCCACTGCTTCCGCAGGTCCCCCAAGGTCTGGAATCGGTCCTTCTCCACAATCTTCCTCAGGGTTCGGTCACCTCTTCTCGTTGTGCAGCGTTTTTGCCACACTTTTTCCTTCCCACAGACTTCCCACTGAGGTGCCTTGATACAGCACTCTGGGAACAGCCTATTCATTCAGAAATGTCTTTCTGTGTCTTACCCTCTCGCTTGAGGGTGTCAATGATGGCCTTCTGGACAGCAGTCAGGTCGGCAGTCTTACCCATGATTGCGGTTTTGAGTAATGAACCAGGCTGGGAGTTTTTAAAAGCCTCAGGAATCTTTTGCAGGTGTTTAGAGTTAATTAGTTGATTCAGATGATTAGGTTAATAACTCGTTTAGAGAACCTTTTCATGATATGCTAATTTTTTGAGATAGGAATTTGGGGTTTTCATGAGCTGTATGCCAAAATCATCAGTATTAAAACAATAAAAGACCTGAAATATTTCAGTTGGTGTGCAATGAATCTAAAATATATGAAAGTTTAATTTGTATCATTACATTATGGAAAATAATGAACTTTTATCACTTTTATCAATATGCTAATTTTTTAGAAGGATCTGTATATTACACAATAGTATACAACAGTGAATATTTACACTATAAAAAGAAATGTTAGGGGGTAAAATTTTTTTTTTTTTTTCACAAAACACTGAGTTTTATTTCTAAGTAATCAATGTATGTATAGGTGTTTTCACTCATGATCATTGGCTGTCGGTCATCAGTAAAAGAGTGTTTTCAAAATGAAACACAAGAGCTGTTCGTTTTGAGTGATGTGTGTAATGTGGAAAACTGTGTTTAGATAAGACAATGGACTGACTCCCAAAATTGAGATTGCTAATAAGACTGCTAACCTCTCTCCAGTCTTTGGTCAGACTATACTGTGTAGTTACAGTAGATAACTGCCAACCAGCCAAACCCTGAACCCCTGGCACACAAACTCTTCTTTTTGCTCAGATACTCATGAATGGAGCTCTGTGAACGCTAGTTAACCCTGTCAGCTGACCTGTACCCCTGTCACTCCCCCTGTCAGCTGACCTGCTTACCATCACCCCAAAGTGCTAGTGAAAACTTTCTCTTTCATTAATCATGCAAACGGAGCCAAATGTTAAGTAATTGTCAGTTTCATCATAGACAGTCATGACACTTTGAAACCACTGCTGTGTTTTGGGTTTATCTCAGGCTGTTCTTACCACCCCGAATCCCTTTTAGAGAAACACATAAACACAAGTGGGCTGCATCGCCCCAAAATAAACATATTGACACATACACACCCTTCACACTACACACACACACTCCACAGCTCAAGCCCTAATCCAAACACACCTGCTCACATTCATTTCACCACACTGGCGGGTTTGGATGTCTGGATCTGATTGGTCTTGATTGGTCGTAGCCGGTGTTTGTGGTTTTACACTTACACAGAGATGTTTTTTCCCGAGTGGACATGCTGACTCTGCTGTTTTTGAAATCAGACAAGGAGCACGACCCCGGTGAACTGCTCAGGTAACATGTGAAAACCAGACCACACAAAACCGTGACTGATTCTTGAGAAGAGGGACAAAACATGTTTTAGATGTTAAAAAATAAAAACTAACCCTACATTATTACAAACTGGTATTTTTGTAGACAAATGGCTCAGATAATGAATCATGTAAGGAAAATTAAAGGTGCAGTGTGTAGTATTTAAGAGGATCTATTGACAGAAATGCATGTTTTCAACTATGTTTTCAGTCGAGTATAAAGTCATTACATAATGAACCGTTATGTTTTTATTACCTTAGAATGAGCCATTTCTATCTACACACACCGTGGGTCCATTACAGTGAAGCAGCCATTTTGCGCCGCCATGCTTCTACTGTAGCCCTAAATGGACAAACTTCTCTACAGAGTGCTAGTCACTCAAGACCACATCTTTGTCCTGTGTCGGCCACCGTAGCTTCTCTATGTGCTTCGAATGTGAGGGTGGCGAGCGGTGGGCGGTTGCAATTCACAACCTCACCACTAGATGCTGCTCAAATTTACACACTGCACCTTTAATTTTTGTCAACTCCGCCAGACACACTAAAAAGCATGCTAATTTAATTTAATCTTTCCAAAATCTGTGTAAAGTATTCAGTTATGTAATACTAGTGTGCAGTAGCTCTATATTCTCTACCCTCCTTTTAATATTAAACATACACCACCAATGTTCTTGGGTAAATGAACATAATCATGTAGTTCCATGTAGTTGATGTTTTAACATTTTTACACAATAATTGAAGAATAAGACATTTCTTTCAAAATTAACAAAATAAATTAATGTAATTACTAAACTAAATTAACTATATCAACTAAATTACTGATCTGCATTATTTTCCTGTTTAACACTGTGAAGCTGCTTTGAAACAATCTGCATTGTAAAAAGCGCTATATAAATAAAGTTGACTTGACTTGACCTGACGGTGTTAAATACTGACGGTGTTGACAACGATCCAGCTAGGGCCAAATATACAGTATATGTAAATAAATCATGAAACAGCATTAGAAGAATTCCCCATATCCAAAAAACATATTAAATCACATCATACAGACTTGTGAGCACTCGTCAACCATCAGACATAAAACCTGACGGAGTTGACAAAACTGAATATTTTTCCACCTTAAAGGAATGGTGAGAATTAGCCCATGATTTACTGCCTCTCAAGTCATCCTAGGTGTATACTTTATTTAATTAGTAGGCTTATTAGTATATCCAGCTCTTCTATATTAAATTAGTCGAGTTAGCATAATTAGGCTGATAAACTAAAATAAGGATTAAATTAAAATGATAACCAAATATTTATATTTTTAAGGTGACGATTGGCTATAAATATTAAGATTGTACTGTATTTTGAAGATAGGCCTATTGTATTGTATCTATTAAGATGAAGATTGACATTTTGTTAATTAAACAAAAAAGGTTCTGTTAGATGTGTTTTAATTTTTGTATGTTGTAAAATTAGATAACGAATATATATTAACAGATTTTTTTTTTCAAAGGGCCTTATTGATTAATTTTGCCTGGGGCCTCCACTTAATGTTGGTTCGCCTCTGTGTAGGCCTTTATGACACTCTTCTTTGAGACGAATACAGTTATATTAAAAATCTCCTAAAAAATAAAATATTTTTTTCTTACACAAACGCATGTCTTTGCTTCAGAACCCCTGAACTAACCGCTGGAGCCACGTGGAGCACTTTTATGATGGATGGATGCCCTTTTAATGGACTTCAAAACAGAAATAGCCATTTACTGCCATTATAAAGCTGGGAAGAGCCAGGACATTTTTTAGTAGGCTAACTCTGATTGTACTCGTCTGAAAGAAGAAAGTCATAAACACCTATGGATGGCTTGAGGGGGAGTAAATACATTTTCATTTTTGGGTGAACTAGCCCTTTAACCATGTGTTGTAGTGGAGCAATTTAGTTTTTTTCCCTTTATGCCTTAATAAACATCGAAAATAAAACTTTTAGAAAAACTACACTGAGATGACAGAGTTGACATGTTTAAGCATGTGACTGCAGAGACTTCAATATTGCTTGTTTAAAATATATATATATAACTTCCAGGATTATGTGTCCTACGGTGATATCCCTAATGTGCAGGAAATAGGAAAGGGTTCCTCAGAGGTAAAGCTGCCCAATTATAAAAAATCCTGACGGAGTTGGCGCAAAAGTGAGGACACAACTTTGATAGCCATTGTTGAATGGAAAATATAGGCCTAATTCAACATTTACTTTTTGTTTGGTTTAATATGTTAAAGATCTCTGCCTTTTAATGTAACTGTGTATTTTTTATTTTGTTGCATTTTTATACACTTTTTTTTCTCTTTTCGTTGTGACCTGAGGAGTGTTCTTTTAAAATAATACTAAATAAATTATTTAAAAGTAGGCTATAAACAATACATTTCATGAGTAGCTACAAGTATTTTTATTGTGTTTATATTCTTACTTTTTTAACATAGCCTAAATAGGGTTTTTGTGTTTAGGACTAAACATGCGCTAATAGGCCTACCTCTTCATCACTTAATCTATTACATAACATAAAGTGAAAATCACATTATTTTCTTAAACACTGTCTGGCGTTCATGTACGTTCAATGCGTAAATGCCATCTTTCCGCCCCAACAGATTTCAGAACTACATTTCCCACGATGCAGTGCGCGCAGTGGAGAGTTCAGGGGTCAGGCTGAAGAAATGCGCGTGTTGCTACTGCGCTAGCGTAGCGGAAATAGAAACATGCAGCAAAGTTTGCACTAAGTTTCACGCGCACCCTTTTTTAATTTACCACCATCACAGACATGACCTCAAATATTACAGACGCATCGCAAGACGAGCTGATCAATTTAATATATCACCATTTAAAGGACAACGGCTACCAGAAAGCAGCACACGTGTTGAGAAAGCACGCGCCCCAGGTGCAGAAATGTTTATGCATGTGTGTGTGTGTGTGTGTGTGTGTGTGTGTGTGTGTGTGTGTGTGTGTGTGTGTGTGTGTGTGTGTGTGCATAAGAGTGCATGTTCAAGATCAAGAGAATGTGGATTTTTGTGCATGCATTTTTGAAACACGACATCAGAGGTCAAATAAAGCTTTGAAATGTTGCCAATCCGATGCATTCACAATGACACCAACTTATTTACTGTTTGTCAGTTCACAGTGAAATCAGTGCAATAGTCAAAGTTGTATTTCTACTGCAACATAGGCTTCATGCATGTGTGCATTACAAATTACCTGAGTGCTAGAAAATAAGCATTTTAAGCTTGTGCATTCAGTGCAAATGAACTTTGTCCTGCGTTATTGTGATACTCAATGCTAGTAGAGCACAGATAAAAGCACTAAATAAGATGCAACAGTTCACAATGTGTCAAGTGATCCTATGGAGCTCAGAACCGTAATATGCACATATGAATGGTCTGAATGCATTTATTAAATGTGGCTGTCAATTGCAGGTTGAAACTGAAGAAGTGAAAGTGCCCTTGAGTAAGATCTTTCAGAAGTGGGCAAGGTAACAGTGCATGTTTGTCTCATATTGTGGGCTCTATTGAAAAGCTTTCAAACTAATTTATAATTTTTTCCCCCCATCATGATGTATTCAGCTCAGATGATGGAGATATTCCTCCGGTGCCTTCTGGTATGTACATCAGCTGAAGTTCCCTTTCTAGTATTTATCAGAAGGTATGTTTTATTCTACATCAGGGATTTTCAGTAAGAGAGGGCTGGCGGTCTGTGGAAAAGGTTATAGAGAAGCAGTGTTAAAAATGTATAAATAAACATGTATTAACTAAATAACCAAAATTAAATTTGATTAAAATAAAATTTAAAGAAACAATAAAGTACAGTTTTTCTGAATTGCTAAAACACATTTCTTTAAACCATCACTCATTGTCTCAAAACTTTAAATGCAAATCCAAATCCTCAAACTACATTTACAAAACCTCTGACTATTCTGGCAAAATCAAACAACTGCCTCTCAACCAGTTCACCTGTCCTCAAAATCAAGCAATGCTTTCAGATCATACACACATGAGTCAATATAATCACTACAGATCATTTATTAGACACTACATCAAAAAATAGAGAGGACAGCATCCAGAACATGTACTTTCAGCAGTACAGCAGCTCTAACAGAAAATAGTAAAGGTGTAACAATATATCGCAATATAAAAATGTGTCGATATGTATCGTTGATGTAAACGATATGATTTGCAATATAGAGTAGTTTCATGCAAGGCTCAGCTTGCTGTATTTATAATTCACCCAGAAATGTAAACTGTCGTCATGTACTCGCCCTCATGTAATTTCGTTAATTGTCACACAAATGAAGATATTCTTCATGAATCCTGAAGGATTTCTGTCCCTCCGTTTAAAGTCCATTCCTCTCAAACTTAAAAGATCCAATAAATGTCATAAAGGCATTGTAACAATAACTAATCGAGTGGAGTGATAACAACATGAGAGTAGGCAAATGCAGAATTAATTTTTGGCTGAGCTAAACATGGACAGTTTGGGAATAGTCATTTTTTGACACGATTGCGATTAACTGTTAGAACTTTGTGACGGATTGCATTGATCATCTGAAGCGCACGCACTCAAAGTCAAAGCGCAAACATCATTTAAATCCTCAGATCACATTTGGTTTTAGTAGTATGATTATTCAAAGCATGTTAGATGGTTTATTCTTATGTATAGTGCATTAATAGCGGGAGAGGCGGGACATACCGAGCACTGGGAGAGAATGTGTGCACGCGTTTATGAAGTTTCAGTGACATTACTATTTTAAACTACTATATACAGGTCCTTCTCAAAAAATTAGCATATTGTGATAAAAGTTCATTATTTTCCATAATGTAATGATAAAAATTAAACTTTCATATATTTTAGATTCATTGCACACCAACTGAAATATTTCATGTCTTTTATTGTTTTAATACTGATGATTTTGGCATACAGCTCATGAAAACCCCAAATTCCTATCTCAAAAAATTAGCATATCATGAAAAGGTTCTCTAAACGATCTATTAACCTAATCATCTGAATCAACTAATTAACTCTAAACACCTGCAAAAGATTCCCGAGGCTTTTAAAAACTCCCAGCCTGGTTCATTACTCAAAACCGCAATCATGGGTAAGACTGCCGACCTGACTGCTGTCCAGAAGGCCATCATTGACACCCTCAAGCGAGAGGGTAAGACACAGAAAGACATTTCTGAACCAATAGGCTGTTCCCAGAGTGCTGTATCAAGGCACCTCAGTGGGAAGTCAGTGGGAAGGAAAAAGTTTGGCAAAAAACGCTGCACAACGAGAAGAGGTGACCGGACCCTGAGGAAGATTGTGGAGAAGGACCGATTCCAGATCTCGGGACCTGCGGAAGCAGTGGACTGAGTCTGGGTAGAAACATCCAGAGCCACCGTGCACAGGGGTGTGCAGGAAATGGGCTACAGGTGCCGCATCCCCCAGGTCAAGCAACTTTTGAACCAGAAACAGCTGCAGAAGCGCCTGACCTGGGCTACAGAAGCAGCACTGGACTGTCGCTCAAATTTTGCATGTCATTCGAAATCAAGGTGCCAGAGTCTGGAGGAAGACTGGGGAGAAGGAAATGCCAAAATGCCTGAGGTCCAGTGTCAAGTACCCACAGTCAGTGATGGTCTGGGGTGCCATGTCAGCTGCTGGTGTTGGTCCACTGTGTTTTATCAAGGGCAGGGTCAATGCAGCTAGCTATCAGGAGATTTTGGAGCACTTCATGCTTCCATCTGCTGAAAAGCTTTATGGAGATGAAGATTTCGTTTTCAGCACAACCTGGCACCTGCTCACAGTGCCAAAACCACTGGTAAATGGTTTACTGACCATGGTATTACTGTGCTCAATTGGCCTGCCAACTCTCCTGACCTGAGCCCCTTAGAGAATCTGTGGGAAATTGTGAAGAGAAAGTTGAGAGGCAAGACCCAACACTCTGGATGAGCTTAAGGCCGCTATCGAAGCATCCTGGGCCTCCATAACACCTCAGCAGTGCCACAGGCTGATTGCCTCCATGCCACGCCGCATTGAAGCAGTCATTTCTGCAAAAGGATTCCCCACCAAGTATTGAGTGCATAACTGAACATAATTATTTGAAGGTTGACTTTTTTTGTATTAAAAACACTTTTCTTTTCTTGGTCGGATGAAATATGCTAATTTTTTTAGATTTCATTAGATTTCATTTTAGAATTCATTATTTCATTTGGGGTTTTCATGAGCTGTATGCCAAAATCATCAGTATTAAAACAATAAAAGACCTGAAATATTTCAGTTGGTGTGCAATGAATCTAAAATATATGAAAGTTTAATTTTTATCATTACATTATGGAAAGTTATGAACTTTTATCACAATATGCAAATTTTTTTGAGAAGGACCTGTATAATGTTGAATATTATATATGATATAATAATGCAATGGGGAAATATCTGTGGGTCCTGATAATAATACACTAATAAAGTGTTATTGGCTTAAAATATCTGGATACTAGGGATGTAGCGATTCACTCAACTCACGATGCGATACCATTCACGATACTAATATCACGATACGATTTTCTCACGATTTTTTAAACAAAATTAGATTTAAGACATATTATAAAATAAAGGTAATCCTTTTATTTCTCAGAAAAAAAAATCTGCATATTTCTTGGTAAAAATGTACATATATTTGATGTTAAATAACTCAATTGAAATTAAAAAAAAAAAATCCTCAAAAAGTCCCTTCAAGGTGATTTTTCAATAGTGTTGTCTTGGAAGGAGGTAAACACATTTAGAGAAAGAGATAGTAAAATCAATACAGCACAGATTTCTCCTTCAGTCTGTGGAATACACACTCGCGCTGGTCTTTTTCTGGATGAGGAGGAGCCTTGTATCTTTCGCTGTGAAAACACTGTCGCTTGTTATCTCCATGGCAATCGCCCTCGAACGCCGCAAGTTGTGCTGCAGATCCACCGGTCAGTGTGGTTTGGTTTGGCCTATAATCTTTTTACATGCAGACGGAGGTGACTGGAGCCTCTCACTGTGGTGATTATTAGTCGTCAGTCAAAATGCCACTCTTCCTATTTGAATGAGTCAGCCTAAACTACGCGCTTGCCGTCGCCATGCTTCTGTTTTCAACCGACTCTGACTGAATCATTGCATCACTACTCGATACATATCATATCGTGAGTTTAGTATCGCAATTTATATCGAACCTTGACATGTGTATCGTTACACCCCAGGAAAAAGTGTCATTGTTTAGCTGAAGTCAGTTCAGTATTGATTCATTTCCGTTGTAAAGATCATCAGGCATTCTGTACATTAGTTTATTTAATCTATAAAGCAGGTCTGGAGAAAACAGGGATGTCATTGTCCAGCTCAGTTCACTTCTCATCCAATAGTGTCTTTGGTAGGGACTTTGTCCACGTCTCAGGCAATGTTGTCTCTTGCTAGTCTCTTGTTGCCTTTTACCTTTAGTCTTTCTCAGCCTCTTCCTCTTCGTCCACGGTCTCCTACACATACTCCATCCTCTCCCTCTCTGATTGTTTCCGTCATCATTCAGTGCACATGTGCACTCTGAACAGGCCTATATTTCATCATTTCAATTGGTTTGATCGCATCATTAGAAATAAGTGAACAATTTTGGGTCGGTGTGTGTAAACGATGACAACTGTGTTTTAGTTGTTGCACATTTGCCTGTTTTGCTGAAAAAGGGATTTATTCGACAGATTGGTTTAGGCAATTGAGAAAAACTGTAATACATTGGATTAAAATTAATTTTTATTAAAATAAAAAAATAAAATTTTATAAAAAATAGAATAACATTTAATTTAAGTAAAAATTAAATTAAATAACACTAAATAAATAACTTGATTTATATAAAAGTAAATAACCAAATGTTCCCACAATGTAATATAAACCTGAGATCACTATGTAAATGGCTTTATAAACATACTAAATTATGTTTTTTTGAAAATGTAAAAATGCAGAAAGTTTCCTGTGATGGTGTGTGTGTGTGTGTGTGTGTGTGTGTGTGTGTGTGTGTGTGTGTGTGTGTGTGTGTGTGTGTGTGTGTGTGTGTGTGTGTGTGTGTGTGTGTGTGTGTGTGTGTGTGTGTGTGTGTGTGTGTGTGTGATGGGTAGGTTTAGGGGCAATGGCAGTGTAGGGGGATAGAAAATACGGTTTGTATGGTATAAAAACCATTATGCCTATCGAGAGTTCTCACAATTCACAAAAACAAACGTGTGTGTATATGTGTGTGAGATAAATAAAATGTATCCTACAGTACTACAGTAAGTTGAAAAACCCAGTGAGGTAATGTAATCGATATTTTACACATTTATGATATTACTTTTTCACAGTATTATTTGGGTCTTTATATATATCAAGTGCTTACTAATATTAAGTAACCTACAGAAACTCTGTGTCCGCAGGTGTCGAGACTCCTGAGCTCCAGGGTCCTGCAAAGAGAAAGGGAACCAAGTCTAAGATCACAGCTCCCTCTGCTGGTAAACCACTTCTCACTTTTAATATTATGTTTATAAAGTGTAATGTGTATTTGAGCAGAAGTTTTCTTTTTTGTCTGACATTTGACTAACTGCTAACTGTTAAGCAACAAATCTTACTTAATCACTATGTTATAATCACCCAGAATGCACTGACTTTAGTTTGTCTCTGTCTGGACAGGACTTAATCCAAAAGAACCTGCCGGCATCATTACAACTCTAGGATCAACGAGCAAATCACTGGTATTTGATTTAAAGATGAATTAAATATTTTATTCACACTTAACTGAGCCACCAAACAAACGTCACCTGACATATGTCATTGATTGCACTGCATAGAAACAGAAGAAAAATGAAACTGAGACTAAACCGAGGAAAAAGAAAACGTCCAACTCTGAGGATGTTTTGGTGCCTCCATCGGCTGGCGCTGCTCCGTCAAACATGAATGATTCCGACTCTGACTCCAGTTTAGATGTGGATAAGTGGAGGAAATTGCTTTCTCAATTTTCAGGTGAGAAAAAAAAAAGCACAAAGCATTGAAAGGATTTAGTTTATAACACATTGCCCGGCATATGAGTGAATCTCACAAAACCCCAAAATCAAGAGAACGGTACGATTTGTTTTGCTTAAATATTCATAGCATAAAGAAAATTGAGCCCTTTTCATAAAGTCTTCTATTCACCAAGAATGCATTTATTTGATCAAAAATACAGTAAAATATTTACTATATTAGTAATAAATTTTTTATGTGTGTATTTATATTAGTAAATATTTAAATAATATATATGTGAATATTATAAAAAAAATACACCGACCAGGCATAACATTATGACCAGTGATGTGAATAACACTGATCATCTCTTCATCATGGCACCTGTTAGTGGGTGGGATATATTAGGCACCAAGTGAACATTTCGTCCTCAAAGTTGATTTATTAGAAGCAAGAAAAATGGGCAAGCCTAAGGATTTGAGCGAGTTTGACAAGTTTGCCAAATTGTGATGGCTAGACGACTGGGTCAGAGCATCTCCAAAACTGCAGCTCTTGTAGGGTGTTCCCGGTCTGCAGTGGTCAGGATCTATCAAAAGTGCTCCAAGGAAGGAACAGTGGAATCTTTTGAAAATATATTGCAAATCATATCATATCTTTGGTGTCCCAAATATTTGTAAAATGCAAAGAGCAATGAGACAATTGAAATTCGCCAGTTTACTGCTTACTATATTCAGGAATAGGCCTATTACTAAATTATGAAATATTAAGCAGAAGATCACAGTGAAGTGGGAAAGCTTGCCTGACAGGACTGCATGTAACTGACTTTGTGACGAAGCCCATGGGTTTGTTTGTCCTGTATGCAAAATTTTAGTTCCCACTACAGCAGGGGTGGGGAACGTTGATCCTGCAGGGTCACTCTTTTGCATAGTTTAGCTCCAACCCTGAAAAAAACACTCAGCAGTCTGTGACTTTAGTTATCATGAAGACCTTGATTAGCTTGAGGTGTGTTTGATTAGGGTCGGAGCAGAAGTCTGCAGGACACTGGCCCTCCAGGATCAACGCTCCCCACCCATGCTCTACAGTAAAATGTTTGGTCATATAGCAACAATCTTTAACGTAAGCCTTGAACATGCAGTCAAGCCAGAGAACGCATGTATGAGATCATTCAAACCAAAAAAAGTATTTGTTCAATAACATCAAATCAATCAAAAACATCAAATCACTGCTCTTTTTTCTTCTCATAGACGGATGCAGCTGTGACCTAAATGTTTTATTTGTGTAGCCCTTATTTAGTTTGAGAGAGAACTATTTTACATATTAATAAATTGTATTTATAAAATGAATTAATTGTCAAGTAGCCAGATCCTGCAGATGAAATTATGATTTTATGGCATTTAGGGCATTTTCGCTTGTCTGGCTATCACCAGACCAAGCTCAATTTCAGATTGAACATTGGTCTGGGGAGTCTGCTCTGTATTTTCTACTGCACAAGAGGCGTGATCAACGAGCATAATTCAAATGACTCTACAAAATCGGATAGTCCTTCAACCAATCAGACCACAAGAGGTGTGATCAACAGGCAATGACCCATTCTCTCTATCCATCATCGTGTTAAACCCGCCAATAGCGCCAGGTGGATAAGCCAGTCTGTGATTGGTTCACCCAGTCTACATTTTCACATCTGAAAGTCCGCTACAAGGTCCGAACCAAAGTTCATGTTTTGATACATTTTATACTATCGGTTTGTTTTGGTTTGGTTTCACACTGCAATTATGCAAGCGCACTAAAGAACTTTACATGATTGTACTTGTGTCCAGTCATCATCAGTTATGTGGGCAGCATCTTAAAGCAACACTAGGTAACTTTTCAACTTTCATAATACATTTTCAAGACCCTTGTGATGATACATCGACTTACAATAGGTTGAATGACACGTCTGCCATTGCCTGATGGGGTCTGTATCGTTTTTAATCGTATTTTAAACTTCGGGTTTCGTGTAGTAACCCCAGAACAAAAAGAACTACAAAATTCGACTGCTTTACGGCATATTCGTCACTTCCACCACCACCCCCACTTCCTTAAATTCGGTCGTGCGAGCCCAACTATCGTTTGTTTGCCTGATGTTATAGTCATGGCCGAAAGCAGCATAGAAAAATAAGAAAGCAAAGGTTTTGTCGCAGGAAAGCAAAAAGAGGAAACGAGAAAGTGATCGAATTAAAGGAAGGACGAGGATCAACATTGGGCCAGCGTTTGCTTGTTGGTGTGAGCTGAAGGAGGAGGAGGGGTGCCCGACCGATGCTGACATGTCTGTGATATTTGTTGATTTGTCTTGCCTCAAGCTATAATGCAAATCGATTTTTCAAATTTGCAGATTCATCTACGGTAAATATTATATTATAATTTTTACGATATATGGTTATCACCTACCACTTAAACATTGAATTGAAGTATCATATAGATTCTGTAAAATGGTAACCAATAGACTTGTCTACTATAATGACGCTGGCTTGTAAACGTGAGCATCGCAATCATTTGGTGTTTGAAAAAAATAAAACCCATGAAATTATATTCATGACATGCTGAAACATATGCCAATGTACCTGGGATGAAGACATTTCACACGCGACAAGCAGAACACCTGCATGTGAACTCCTCCTGCAGTGTTCAGGGCTATCATGGTTGTCATGTCAACAAATGCACGTGTGCATCCCCTGATGTAGAATGACAGAGTTTACGACAGTAGTAGAGGACAATACTGTTTCCAAACTGGCAGGGGGACCCCGAGAGCAAAACCTACCTAGTGCAGCTTTAACGTTGACTGGTTTGTTAGCGGACGTGCGTCTGACGTCAGCGTGTTGTCAGTTCGGCAGGTAACTTTGACAGATGAATGAAGTGAACAGACACATATCGTTGCCACTATGCTTTGGCATTACTACCTGCAGCACCAACTATTTTCTAGGCTAGTTCAAATTCGCCAAATGATCGTCCTCATTGTGCGAACATTTTATCGGCGCCGACAGGAAAGGAGGAGAAGAATCAGACCATATTTTAATTAAAAACCTCGTCTCCTCCTCTCCCCAATGTCCCCATGTGCTACCACAGGTCATTTTCCTGCTATCTCCTGTGACATTTCTGGTAGTTCAGTGTTCTTCTGTTGTTTGGGGTACGCGGGAACCACCGGAAACTTCCTGTAAATGGTCTGAAAGTCCGAACCATACAGACAATGCATACAGACAAAGCGAACCTTTGTTAAGTTTGATCTGGACCAAGACTACCTTTTTTTCGTCGGACTGAATTTTGTCTGTTTGTTTCGGACGGTGGTCCGAGGGAGGTTTCACACCTGTAATTTTGATTCGGAACAAACTGAAAAGTCTGAAAATCCGTACCAAACGAGGTAGGTGTAAAAACGCCCTAATTGTATTAATTCAGATACAGATTTAACATATTGTGTATTTCACACAATGTGTTAGAAACTCCAACAGCAATCCTTCGTTTGACAGACGCCCCATTTTTATTTTTGGAAAATTGCAGATTTTGAAGGTGCTATATTTTCAAAATCCATTTTGAAAAACAACTTTATTATATATTATTAAATTGTAGGCTCTATACATAAAATTATTTTTGTTAACAAGTGTCATTTTATAAAGACTATTTAGATCAATATTCAGAAACGGGTGCAATGTGACATGTTTTCAAAAGATTCAAGCAGAAATATGACCATTCAATGTTTGTCTCGTTACCAGATGTCGACAGAGAGAAAATGGACGTGCTTTCCATTTTGGACGAATCTTCTGGGATCACAGCGACGAGGACGAGAAAGCCGAGAAAGCCGAGACCATCAAAAAGCGGAAAACCAAGCCAAGAAGGGAAAGTCCGATACAGAAGCTGAGATAGCAACAGCCAAATCCGATGACATTTCTGTAACAACCAATGCATCTAAGACTAGTTCAAAAAAGCTGAAAGACAAAGATGCTGAAGTTTCTAAAGTCAAGACACCACCCAAAAAGACTGGAAATAAGAAAAATAGTAGCACCTCAGGTCTCGATGTGGTTGAGACCCCAAAAAGAACTAAAGCTAAAAAAAACAAATCCTCATTTGATCAGGATGAGACCGATAAAGCGGAAGAGCATCATGAAAAGAACAGACTGTTGGAAAGGACTGAGGTTGGTGTATCAGATTCAGAAGCCATTGAGACTCCTAAAAGAGTTCATTTTGAACCGAATAATAGTTTTTCACAGCAGGTTGAGACTCCTGAAACAGCAAATGCTTGGAACGGTAATAGTACCTCAAAAACCAGCTTCCCTGATATTCCATCTAAAAAGGCAAAAAAAAAGAAAGGCCGATCTGGAGCAAGTGATGTTGAAACCGTCAGTAGTCTCTCAAATATTCAAGAAGTTGTTAAAGATGTTAAGAAAGCTGCTGTGGAAACTGACTGCGAAGAAACCAACCTTACCACGGACCGGTCAGGGACGCATTCAAAGAAAGTGAAAAACAAGAAGTCTAAAAGTGTTGTGGAGCCCGTTCCTAATGAGATTCCTTCTAAGAAGGTTAAAGCGAAGAAAACAGAAAGTCCTTCTGAGATTGACCAAGAAACAACATCTGAATCCGTTAACCCTGGCTCTTCATCTAAAAAAGCCAAACCTAAGGCCAATGAAAGGCTTTCAGAAACACTTGAGTCTGAAACGCCATCTACAAAGTCTAAAGCTGTAAAAGAAGCTGGCGGGGCGGAGACACCCAGTAAGAAACCCAAAGCGGTTCTGTCGGATGCTGATTCCCTGCAGTCCGACTCCACAAATGTCTCTTTGAAAAAAAGAAAAAGGAAGCTGGCTGCTGTTGGCGTTGCGATCCAGCATGACGTTCCTTCAGAAACACCTGTAAAAAGTCAATCTCAGGCACAGACTCAAGACAATGTTGCCAATGGTTTGGGAAATGAGGACACCTCCGGTCAAGAGCTAAAAACTACTAAAAAAAGAAAAAGGAAGCTGGCTGCTGTTGGCGTTGGGATCCAGCATGACATTCCTTCAGAAACCCTGTGAAAAGTCAATCTCATGCACAGACTCAAGACGATGTTGCCAATGGTTTGGGAAATGAGGAAACCTCCAGTCAAGAGCTCAAAACTCCTAAAAAAAGAAAAAGGAAGGTGGCTGCTGATGGCGTGGAGATCCAGCATGACGTTCCTTCAGAAACCCCTGTGAAAAGTCGATCTCAAGCACAGACTCAAGACGATGTTGCCAATGGTTCGGGAAATGAGGAAACCTCCAGTCAAGAGCTCAAAACTCCTAAAAAAAGAAAAAGGAAGGTGGCTGCTGATGGCGTGGAGATCCAGCATGACTTTCCTTCAGAAACCCCTGTGAAAAGTCGATCTCAAGCACAGACTCAAGACGATGTTGCCAATGGTTTGGGAAATGAGGAAACCTCCAGTCAAGAGCTCAAAACTCCTAAAAAAAGAAAAAGGAAGGTGGCTGCTGATGGCGTGGAGATCCAGCATGACGTTCCTTCAGAAACCCCTGTGAAAAGTCGTTCTCAAGCACAGACTCAAGACGATGTTGCCAATGGTTCGGGAAATGAGGAAACCTCCAGTCAAGAGCTCAAAACTCCTAAAAAAAGAAAAAGGAAGGTGGCTGCTGATGGCGTGGAGATCCAGCATGACGTTCCTTCAGAAACCCCTGTGAAAAGTCGATCTCAAGCACAAACTCAAGACGATGTTGCCGATGGTCTGGGAAACGAGGAAACCTCCAGTCAGGAGCTAAAAACCCCTTCTAAAAAAAACAAAAAAAACAAAAGGGAAGAAGCTTGTGACGTCCTTGCCACACCAGGGACCAAGAAAGATAAAGTGAAGAATAAAAAAATGGAGGCTGGAAATGCAGAAGATGCTCTTCAACCTCCACCACCAGAAGAAGAAGCAACATCTGTTCCAGTTGCAATGAGCCAGAAGAAAAAAAGTGAGTAGTAATATGCAAAAATATGCACAAGTTGACTTGTGGCTTTTTATGGCGTACTTCAATTTTTGTGTTTGCTTGTGTTCCCTCTCACGCTGAAATGGTGTACAGAGAAGAAGAAAGAAAAGGAGAGAGAAGAAACAGAGGAAATCGTCCCTGATGATCCTCCTGTATCTGCTCCAGTGGAGGAGGTTGCCGTGCACAAAAAGGTAAAATTGATGGATTGATTATAAGGCTGGGGGGGAAATCGGTTTGCAAATGAATCACGATTCAATCTTCAGCTGATTTGCATCGATTCTTAAATTTACAAACTGTTACATTTCTTAAACTTTGCTGTTCTTCGTAAAGTTATTGAGACGTTAAGAGTGTTATTACAGGGTGTTGTCTACAGATATAAACAAGTTAAATTTAAGACTTTTTATGACCTTTTTAACCCTAGAAGTCTGCACAGTTTTGGGCCCCTTGGGAAGTTTTGACATACTTTGTCATTTGTGCTTTTTTCAGTTGCTTATAAACATATTAATGGCAAAAGTGTAATTACACTGTATTCAGCACAAACTGGGCTACCATAATATGTGAGTAACATGTATGTACATGTTGTTGCTTCAAACTGATGTGAGAATCATTGTGCCTGCTCATTCACATAAAAAATATATTGATTTAAATTTTGTAAGACAATTGTTCTTTACTTTTTTCTTTTAAAGGCCGTATGCGAAGGGGTGTAAATGATCATGAATAATGCTGTGATTTGCACCTGAGGAGACAATATAACCCATAATGAGCTGCATAGTGAATGAGCATTTGAGTCAGATATGTAACTGAGCCAAGCAACAGGACAAAATAAATCAATTTTGTCGTAGTTTATTTAGAATATCGTTCTAAATAATCCGTCCGCTAGAGGGCGCCTATTCAAAACAAATGCGTAGTTTGATGACACCAAGGTTGAGTGCAGCATTTTGTGACATGTGGTCTTCACCTCACAGCCGGTGGAAAAGAATCGGGATAGAACTCGGGCAGAAATCATATTCATGGATGTGATTATTAAAGGTCCCATTTTTCAAACTTTAGTTAGTGTGTAATGTTGCTGTTAGAGCATAAATAATACCTGTTCAATTATAAAGCTCAAAGTTCAATGCCAAGCAAGATATTTTATTGAACAGAAGTTCCCTTTCAAAGCCTACAGCGAACGGCCGGTTTGGACTACATCCCTGCACTTCCTGCTTTAATGATGTCACTAGAACAGTTTGTTGACTAACCTCCGCCCACAAGAATATGCAAAAAAGGGGGCGTGGTCTTGTTGCTCTCCCACGTGGAGAAGAGGAAGTGTTGCGTTTGTAGAGTGTGTTTGTCGCCATGTCGTCGAGACGCTGTTATTTTCATCCCGGAGTCGAATCACCTTTGTTTGACCTTCCCAGTGACAGTACTTGGAGATCAATGGGTACAATTTATGTTTAACTCGGTGATACATGTAGGAGGGTCTGCAATCTGCGTCATTCGTCGACAAACCTATACATTGATGTGAGGCAGTAATAATTTAATGTGCAGTCACGTAAACATTCAACTTTTAATAAATAAATTGTTGTAATGCATGGCAACGATTTCTTTTACACAACATGGCAGCTTTTAAGGCTATATTCATGGTGAAAATAAAGTGCATTTATATAATTTTTTCTGGATGAAAACAATTTAAAAAGAACAATACACAACAAAAAAATATTTAAATATAGCTGCTAGCAGCAATTGCGGGGCCAAGCCCATTATGGCACTTTTTTGGCTTTTTTGGACTTTGGATTTTATTAGGAAACTTTTGAACATTGCCCAATTCACATGCTTAAACAACATAACTTCAACTTTACTTGCTACACATTGAATTTGATCAATCAATCTTCAGCCTGTTGCTTTAAACAGCATGCCACTCATTCAATGGTTTGAGAAGACAGAACCGCAGCTTTTGCCACTAATTGACACAACATTACACACAATTTTATAAAGCTGTCCCCCACAGGGCTCGAACCCATAACCTCACGATCCAGTGTCTGACGTTCGTCTCATTGCACCACAGGGAAGACACGTGTTCATTGGCATGTCGTAGGTCCATAGTTCAAATTAGAAATGAACTCAAAATGAAGTCTTTTTTATTTAATGAACAACATTATATATTTAAAAAAATTGATTTAAATCATTCTCAGAAGTATTTAATGTCTGGAATGGAAGCAAATTTTGCAAATAACCATTTAGAATGCTAAGCTAACTAGCATAAAGACACAAACACAACCAAGCTCAACTTCAGAGATGAATTTCTCAGAAAGTGAATATCAAAAATCTGTTCAGTCATTTCTGTGCAGCTCTGTCCAAAGATCATCTCTGCCAAGTTTTGTGAGAATTGGACAAATTTTGAAGGAAGAGTAGCGAAAAAAAACAGTTTTTCACTTGTTTCAATATGGAGGACAGTCACATGTTTGTCAAATATTATAAAAGATATCACATTCTATGACAAAATTCAAAATGGCGGTCACGTGGTTCATCCGATCCTAACATATCCGATATGACACGAGGAATTCATAGACACCAAGATTATGATTTTCTGACAAACCGTTCAGAAGTTATGGGCAAAAATAGCCATTTTGCAAATCTCATGATAGGTAGGTGGCGCTGTTCCCAACTTTTGCAAGAACCCTCAGATCATGGGTCCGATGAAGCGTACCAATTTTTGTATCGATTGATCAAAGTTAGGCCGAGATACATCCTCTGAACCAATTTTGAGTCGACCTCGTTAAGTTCGCGACATCATAACTTTTGAACAAAAATTAATTTAAAAAAATCTGTTGAGTGTTTTCTGTGCAGCTGAATCCAAATATCATATATGCCACATTTTGTAAGAGTTGGACAAATTTTGAAGGAGTAATAGCAAAAAAACTGAATACTGTGCTTTTTAAAAGCTTTTTAGTTTAATTTCTCTATATCAAAGGGTTCAAAAGTTATAATAGTTTAAATGTTGAATATTTGAACTGGTGGTGGCGCTATAGAGTTGGTCTTAGAGACTCCAAATTTGGTCCAATGACTATTCATGAACATCACTACAAGTGTGCCAAATTTCATCATTCTCCTAATTACGGTTCATAGGGCTGCCATTGACTCCCATTGGGGAGGAAGAATAATAATGAGAAAACTAACAAATACAATAGGGGCTACAGCCCTTTCAGGGCTTGGCCCCTAATAATAAGAAAACTAACAGATACAATAGGGGCTACAGCCCTTTCGGGGCTTTCGGGGCTCAAATTGATATGGTAATATAGACATGTCTACAATAACATTGAGCGCATGCATCTCCCCGTTATGGTAAGAGGCGGGACCTTTCTGGGCAACGTGCTCTAAGCTGCTGTCGAATCACAACACGGGAAGCGCTGGCCCAATCAGAACTCATTACGTATTTCTGAAGGAGGGACTTCATAGAACAAGGAAATCATCAGGCCGTTTTTAGGACAGTGAAAACAGCGGTATACAGATAAGTAAATTATGTTAAAAATACTGTGGTTTTTACACGAAACATGAACACATGTTATATTGCACACTGTAAACACAATCAAAGCTTCAAAAACACTTGAAAAATGGGACCTTTAACGTTACTGTAGTATGAAGCAGAGCAGGACCGAGTGCTATGGGAGCTGAGCAGGGCCTCTGGAGCGATTGTTACTCAACACATGGCTCACGAGCAGTGGGACTTTTATTATGACGGTTATTATGACTTTTACACAGTCGCCGGCACCATTTCTGCTGTTTCGGTCATGAGTATGAGGTAACGCAGCTCTGTTTATCATATTAGATGCATTTGAGTGTGTTGAAAAAGATGTTATGACGTTACTCTGTGCGTTCTCTCGGCGGCTGCTGTGACACTTGTTCACACTCCAGTGAGAGTAAAGCGCTTCTGACGGAAACCGAGGATAACGCAGATATGACAATTGACAGGCGATTCCCTCACACATGTCTCGGTTCATTGGTTAAAATAGCAATTTCACAATTTACAAATAGTTGGAAACATTTGGGATATTGTAATTACTCAACTGAACAAAATGTATAACACTGGCCTGATGGTTTTTGGATATTTTATTGCAAAAATCCTACATAGTGCACCTTTAACAAAGGCACATTACAAAGGCCTATTATACTTTAAATTATCAAAATATTTTTTTATGTTTTGAAAGAAGTTTCATGCAAAAAAAACAGTAATATAGTGACACTGAACACAATTCAGTATATTCAGTAAATACAAATAACTGAATAATTGGTAATGATAAATGTTATAAGTGAAATATTTGGGAATTAAAACAACATAATGCAATTCAATTGATTTCAAAGAGTATAGTGTGAATTCAGGTTTTTTTCCCAGTCATTTGAATGGCAAACTGAATCTTCTGAATCTTTTGATTTTGTTAACTATCTGATACACAATACTCAAGCTTCGGCTCATTTGAGACATGCGTGCAATGCATGATCACGCCAGTGCTAAGGCTATTGTCTGCTATATTTGCTTCTTACTTATTGGCTGATGAAACATTGAGATAGAATATATTATTAATACAATATTTAGAAATATTAAAGATACAATATATACAAAACGGAATTTACTTTAAAGTAAGGCTTTCTAAAAAACAAAACTTAATGAAGTGGTCAAAATCATTTCTGACAAACTCAAAAAAATACTGTATTTATAGCATCTGAGCAGAAATTTGCGAACAAAAGCACTAGGCTATTTTACAGAAGACACTTCATAATCTGTCCAAAACAGGCCAAAGAAATCTTGTCTTAACAGTCTAATGTTTATGACATTTTATGTTGCAGCAGGATTCATATTTTAACAGTCTTTTGCGGTTTAATATTCACAGACGCTAACAGAATAAACTTGCCTCACAATCAGCGGCTGAATCCGTTGCTTTTATAAATAAACAGATTTTCTTCTGAGGTAAATTATTCCAGGATTATTCCTCACCGCATTTCAAAACGATGTAAAGTACATGCACTAATCTTGTTGTGATTATTTGAGTTGATGTGGGCGTTGACTCTGCTCTTGCATGGATCGCGTCAGATTTGAATCCGTGGCCGCATTAAAACTAATGAAGATCTCTCTCTTTTCAAACAGATTATATAAACACAGAACATTTGTTTTTGTTTTGATTTACATTATTTAAAACTGACATTTCAATGTTTCTCTAGACATATGTCTCATGTTTGTGTTAAGTGTTCAATAAGTTACAGTTCATTTTCTGAAGACTATCGGAATGAGCGTCATTGAGAGAGGCTGCAGATCTCGCATCGTGTTTGTTTTCTTTATTTAGCAAAAAGCACAAGAATTTGTTTTAATTGTGAGTGTACACATATAAAAGTAGATACTTAACAGATTATAATGATGTATAACACTTGCCTGAATGATAAAAATCAACAGTTATTTGAGTCTCTTCGGCACTGATAAGAAAAAAATCGAGGCAGTCGCGCCGGCGTGATCTTCAACCTCTTGAGGTTAATACCACCTTTTATGAAATTTAAGACCTAACCTGTGATGAAAATACACATTACATTATATTTCATACATATGTTATATTGAATGTGTTTTTGTTTTTTTTAAACAAACATTCTGCATGTTCAGAATGATGCCGTTCATTGACTCACCCTCATCTCATCCAAGGTGTTTGTGTCTTTCATTCTTTAGTCGAAAAGAAATTTAAGTTTTTGAGGAAAACATTTCAGGATTTTTCTCCACATAATGGACTTCAATGGCAACCAATGGTTGAAGGTCTAAATCAATGCAGTTTCAAAGGAAGGGCTTCAGAGGCTCTGCACGATCCCAGCTGAGGAAGAGGGTCTTATCTAGCCAAACCATCGGCCATTTTCAAAGAAATAAAACATTTCCTTTTTAACCTCAAATGCGCAACTTTCGTTGTTGTTTTTCCCGACGTATGACGCCATCACGTTGGAAAGGTCACGTACATGGTAGTACGGATGGACACCAACCTAGATCACATGACTCTTTTCAGTGTCCAGGCTGCAACAAGAGCTCTCCTGTTTTTTCCTCTTCCTTAAGAGACCAGTGTTTTGCTGACCTTTACAGATGGTACAGATAGCAAAAGCTTGTATTATCATTTTGTCTGCGTACATTGCGCTGTTTTACTTCCTTTTCAGCCTAAGCTTTTCCGGGTCAGTACCGGGTCCTTATTTTAGTTTTTAAATAGTTTTTTTCTGACTAATATAGTGTATATCTGACTGTATGTTTAAAATCTTTGCTATTATTTAGTATGTCAGGCTGCATAGGGTTAATTATGCTTCTGCTATGATTCTTTAAAGGAGTAGTTCACTTTTAAAATGAGAACTAGCCCATGATTTACTCAGCCTCAAGTCATCCTAGGTGTATATGACTTTCTTCTTTCAGACGATTACAATCAGGGTTATATTAATAAATATCCCGACGCTTCCAAACTTTATAATGGCAGTGACGGGGCGAGTGAGTTTGAAGTTTGAAAAAGTGCATCCATCCATTATAAACTTACTCCACACGGCTCTGGGGTTAAAGTCCTTCTGAAGCTAAGCCATGCGTTTGTGCAAGAAAAATATCCATATTTAACATATTATAAAGTAAAATATCTTACGAAAAAGCATAACTGACACAACGTATAACGCATGTCAGACGAAGCATAATCGTTTTGAACTGTGAGAGGCGTTACACTTTCTGCGTAAGTTGAATACAGAAGGCGGTCTCGACGGAAACCAGATATTTTACTTTATAATGGATGGATGCACTTTTTTGAGTTTTAAACTAGTGTTCGGCCGTTATCTGCGTTAACGTGAGACTCTTATCGGGCGATAAAAAGAATATCGGCGTTAATCTATTCTCAAAGTTGGGTTGGGAGCTGGGTCTATACTACGCAAGCTATTACTTTCACCTTGATATTTTAGCGTGGATGTACCTAGCCGAATTGCACTGTAGGGAGCGAGAACGAGTCTTCGAACCTGCGTGTATGCCCACTGTGAAATTACCACATCAAGCGTGAACGCTGTCTTCCGAACTCGGGTGCGCACCCGCGAACCGCACTCGAGTCCTGACGAGCGTGACTGACGTACTGTAAGCAGAGCTGCAAAACTCATCTCTGCTCGTCGTCAGCGTTCTTTAGAGCAATCGAACTCCGGTTCGGTCCAAGTGTGAAAGCACCAGTCATTGTTTAGTTAGCACACATATTCTGAATGCCTTCAGCAGAATTCAAATGAGCCATTTTAAAGCTACACTGTGTGATATTTTCACCCATCTAGCGGTGAAAAGGTATATGACCATCCAGTGAATATTAGTTTCTGTTCCTCTCAATTCCGATTTCGTTTTAAATCCTACGGTGGCTGATTTAGTCCAAGATTAATATGGCTTCCAGTTCGGTCAAGTGATGGTTACTTTAGAAATCTATTATAATTTGCAGTTATTTAATTTGTCAGTTAACATGTAGGTTTTGACATCTATGTAAAATGAATAATAGTTTTACCTTTTCGTTATTTTTTGCCATTTCATTGCTAACATCAGCGATCAGGTTCCCAGACGAATGCAAGCTAATCTTAGTAAAGTAACTTTTATCGGTGCTATCGTTATATTTTACGACATCACTCGCGTAAGGCAAAGTTTACATTGTAGGCTATATCAGTCTCAAGCAATCCCCCTCTTCACATTCGACACGGTGCCATCGAGTGTTAAAACGCGAAAGGCGAAGCTTGAATTTACGGGTATGTCCCTCTTTGGCTACTGTACTTTCAAGATGGAGGGGCAACATGGCAAAGCACATTCGAACCCCTCACCCGTATGTATTTTCAATGGCATATTATAAACTTACGAGAATACTTTATTACTTGAAAGAAGTAAATATACATTAATGAGCACATATATTTTTGAAAGAACTAACTGTTTTTAGCTAAGAATAAACTAAAAAAGTTACACAGTGTAGCTTTAATCTAGATTAATTCCAAAATCACAGTGAGATTAATCTAGATTAAAAAAATAATCTATACCCATCCCTACTTTTAACACAATGGACCTGTCATTTTTTTAATATAACTTTTATTTAACTTAATAATTTAAATGTAACATTTTATATTAAAAATATATAATTTGTAATGTGTTCATCAGAAAGAAGAAAGTCATATACACCTAGGATGGTTTGAGGGTGAATAAATCATGAGGTAATTCTCATTTTAAAGTGAACTAATCCTTTAATTGGCACGCCTAAATTATTAACTTTTCTGTGATAAAACTGTCTAAGATCGATTGTTCTTTTAGTAAATGACTTTTACCGCTCTTTTATTGTCCAGAAAAAGAAGAAACAGCTCAGCAGTGACGAGGCTCATGGACTCAACAGCACATAATGTTCAACATATCAGTTGAACTGAATCTCAATGCATGCTCCGTCCCTACTGTGAGGATCATGTGCGTTCATATGTATGTTTGTACGTTTTATATTTTTATGGAGAGGTGGATTTTGAGAAATATGTACAATTCTATTTTGTTGTTTTGTTCTATTTTTGATAACTGGACATTGTGATGAAGAAGAATTTTATGCATTTTGTATTCTTTTAAACTTTTTTTTTAACTAATCATGCTGTTTTATTTTCATTTTGGTCATATGGTTTCATCCTTCTTTTTTTTAAGGTAAATTAAAAAAGTAATAAGTACAACTGTTTAATATCAACCACTAAATTATGTCATTTTGTGATATCTTTGTTTAAAATTGTGACCATTAAGAAACAAAAATTGTATTTGTATTTTGTGATTCAAAATACACAGATGGATTTATTTATATGTGTCTCCCCTCATTCTTCACACACAAGTGAACTGCACATGTACGTATAGGCATGTTTTCTTTTAAGACAGGAAGTTTAGTTTGGTCGTATTGAAGCTTGTTTTTTTTTGTTTTTTTAATGGCCAAGAGACAAAAATCTGTGTATCAACATATTTTTCTCTTTTAGGCTAATTCAATAAAACATCCGAAATACACTTTACACTTTGATGCTGTAGATATAATACATAACTTTGAAGCTTTTTTTTTTCCTAAATGAGTTTTTTCCTCGTGCATTGAGTCAGAAATGTCCACTTAAGCAGCACTCATGACATGTACATCAAACTTTCCCGTTTTTATCCTGTCTATTTGTGTTGCAGTACTCGAGACCAGTCTGAAGACCTTTTTTTGAAGGTCTTGTCCCGTTCGACCACATTTGTTCTTGGGCTCAGACTTCTTCAGGCTGGTCTTTTTTGTTTGTTTGTTTTGTGAAGTGACATTACAAGGTAATAAAAAAATGTATGCTTGGAAGAAAAACGGGCAAGGCTGAGGCATGCAGCAAAAAGGAAGCGGGCCCTTGAAATTCTGGTGGCTAAACATCAGAAGAAATAGGGTTTAACTTATGAGGTGGTGTACAAAGTATCCCATATTCATGCATTTGTAACCTGTGGGGTTTTCAGTTTTGAGTGTAAAGAAGCTAAGATGAGGTCAGTGTCCTGACCTTGGAGAATGTTTTCTCTATCCTTGCAATGTTCTCACCTTTTTTACCCCTCACCCGTTTGCATCCCTGTTATTGTGCCAGTTCAGAAATAAATGAAGGATTGTGTCAAAATCTCACCAAAATATAAATGCTCACAAAATTCAAGATATTGTTGCAAAAAGGTCCTTGTATGATATCTGGGTCTGTATTCATGAAAAATCTCAATGCAAAGAGTAGCTCCTAGTGACAATTCTTAGAATGGTGGGCGTTTCCTCTTAAAATTGGGTGCTCGAGCCCCTGCCCTTTTTCAAAATTAATCAAAAGTGCCCCTCACAGACAAATGTCAATGATAATATTTGTGGTCAATAAAAAAGGACAAACTGCTCAAAAGTCGGAAACCTTCTGTTTATTTTTTCATATCAGTCGGTCTGAGGCGTTGCCATAACCCGTTGCTATGGGTTGCATGTGTTTTACTGGCTGATTTTCCTCAGTCTGTTCGGAAACGGCTCTTGAGCCATATATGGTTCTTTCAGAGAGTGTCTGAGTCTGTGGCTTTACGGGGGAAAAGCACACACACACACACACTTTTTTTTTCATCAAAGCTAATGTGTTGATTTATTTAAAAATCTATTTATTATATGTTTTAAAATATTACATAATTCGTCAATGCCCGTTTGTCATGTATATACACCAACCAATCGTGATCTGGCAAAGTTCAGATTCCATTGGACAATGTGAAGTGGAGCAATTTTCTGTTCTAATTCATAAATCGGTTGAAAAGGGCATGGACTGACGATCTAACGTTTGTGGAAGGATTTCCTGAGGTTTGTCTCATTTTATAAATCAAATTGCATCGCTGACAAAAATGGATGCTAACTGACAACAAACAAAGCACTGCACAAAACCATGCAGCACCAAAAGTCGCATTAATGTAAGTAGTGTTAAACTCACTTGTATTTATTGATACATGTTTACTATTTGATGAAACTATCAATGTTGGAAACAGTTGTGCTGCTTAATATTTTTTATAACCTGCTGTGATACTCAAGATTCAAGATTCTTTGATTAATTAAATGTTAAAAAGAACATGTAATAATATCTCACAATATTAGGCTGCTGTATTTTTGATTAAATAAATGTAAGCTTGATGAGAATAAGAGACTTCTTGCAAAAACAAAATTTAAAATGTAGTACCTAAACTTTTCACACAAACACACACACACACACACACACACACACATATATATATATATATATATATACACACACACACATACTGTGTTCACTGATGATATTGAGGTGGGATACGGGTAGGTTTAGGGACAGGTGTGGTGGGATGGGTAAGTTTAAGGGTAGGGTTAGGGACAGGTGTGGTGGTATGGGTAAGTTTAAGGGTAGGGTTAGGGACAGGTGTGGTCGTATGGGTAAGTTTAAGGGTAGGGTTAGGGACAGGTGTGGTGGTATGGGTAAGTTTAAGGGTAGGGTTAGGGACAGGTGTGGTCGTATGGGTAAGTTTAAGGGTAGGGTTAGGGACAGGTGTGGTCGTATGGGTAAGTTTAAGGGTAAAGTTAGGGACAGGTGTGGTGGTATGGGTAAGTTTAAGGGTAGGGTTAGGGACAGGTGTGGTGGTATGGGTAAGTTTAAGGGTAGGGTTAGGGACAGGTGTGGTCGTATGGGTAAGTTTAAGGGTAGGGTTAGGGACAGGTGTGGTGGTATGGGTAAGTTTAAGGGTAGGGTTAGTGACAGGTGTGGTGGTATGGGTAAGTTTAAGGGTAGGGTTAGGGACAGGTGTGGTGGTATGGGTAAGTTTAAGGGTAGGTTTAGGGACAGGTGTGGTGGGATGGGTAAGTTTAAGGGTAGGGTTAGGGACAGGTGTGGTGTATGGGTAAGTTTAAGGGTAGGGTTAGGGACAGGTGTGGTGGTATGGGTAAGTTTAAGGGTAGGGTTAGGGACAGGTGTGGTGGGATGGGTAAGTTTAAGGGTAGGGTTAGGGACAGGTGTGGTGTATGGGTAAGTTTAAGGGTAGGGTTAGTGACAGGTGTGGTGGTATGGGTAAGTTTAAGGGTAGGGTTAGTGACAGGTGTGGTGGTATGGGTAAGTTTAAGGGTAGGGTTAGGGACAGGTGTGGTGGGATGGGTAAGTTTAAGGGTAGGTTTAGGGACAGGTGTGGTGGTATGGGTAAGTTTAAGGGTGGGTTAGGGACAGGTGTGGTGGGATGGGTAAGTTTAAGGGTAGGGTTAGGGACAGGTGTGGTGGGAGGATGGGTGAGTTTAAGTATAGGGTTAGGGACAGGTGTGGTGGTATGGGTAAGTTTAAGGGTAGGGTTAGGGACAGGTGTGGTGGGATGGGTAAGTTTAAGGGTAGGGTTAGGGACAGGTGTGGTGGGATGGGTAAGTTTAAGGGTAGGGTTAGGGACAGGTGTGGTGGGATGGGTAAGTTTAAGGGTAGGGTTAGGGACAGGTGTGGTGGGATGGGTAAGTTTAAGGGTAGGGTTAGGGACAGGTGTGGTGGGATGGGTCAGTTTAAGGGTAGGGTTAGGGACAGGTGTGGTGGGATGGGTGAGTTTAAGGGTAGGGTTAGGGACAGGTGTGGTGGGATGGGTCAGTTTAAGGGTATGGTTAGGTGTAAGGGAAGTGTCAACTGTGTAATTACAAATGTAACTACAAAAATTAATTACAGATGTAATTACATGCAGGTATTTTTTAAATGTAAGTACAATGTAAAAACATGTATGTACACAATAAGTGCAATGTATCAAATTATAAATTAAAATGTTAGTACATAGCAGTTAAGGACACCTAATATAAAGTGGGTCGAAACTTGTAATACAAAAAAAAATTACTTGGATTTTTCATTGTGTAAAGTTTCATTTTGATAGGAGTAAATGAAAAAATAGCCCCATTTGGGTGTATTGTTGTCTAGCCTTATTGGCACACATCTCGGATTTATGAGAATATAACAGGAAAAATTATGCCTTTTTAATGTCCTTGGACAACCAACCAATCACAGTCTTCAAATGACTGTGTCATCTGTAGCAGTGGGGTCAGCCCGCCTCTTCGCTAAGTTGAAAGTTTTTGTGTTTTCCTCGCTCAGAGTTGCTCTCAGATCGGTCCTGAATCACTCTTAAGCTAAGACTCCTACGTAGAAGTTTTTAAGATAAATTGAGCTTTCTGAAAAGGGATTCTTAGAAGCTTTTAGAAAACGGGCTCTGGACTTTTATATTATAACATGAATGATATTACTTTTACAAACATTTAATACAATTTTAAAGATTAATTTAGATTAGTTTTGTTAATTATTTAATTTGATTAGTAACACCTCTTTATATTGTCTTAGTGTAATTGTAAAAGAAAAAGAAAAACGTAAAAGAAAACGTGATTCATCAGACCAGGCCACCTTCTTCCATTGCTCTGTGGTCCAGTTGTGATGCTCATGTGCCACTGTTGGTGCTTTCGGTGGTGGACATGGGCACCCTGACTGGTCAGTGGTTATGCCGCCCATACACAACAAACTGTGATGCACTGTGTAGCCTATTCTGGCACCTTTCTATCAGAACCAGCATTAACTTCTTGAGCAGTTTGAGCTCTAGTAGCTCGTCTGTTTGATCGGACCACACGGGCCAGCCTTCGCTCCCCTCGTGCATCAATGAGCCTTGGCCGCCCATGACCCTGTGGCCGGTTCTCCACTGTTCCTTCCTTGGAGCACTTTTTATAGATCCTGACCACTGCAGACCGGGAACACCCCACAAGAGCTGCAGTTTTGGAGATGCTCTGACCCAGTCGTCTAGCCATCACAATTTGGCCCTTATCAAACTCGATCAAATCCTTACGCTTGCCCATTTTTCCTGTTTCTAACAGATCAACTTTGAGGACTACGGCTGCATCCAAAAACCTAGCCTCGTTGCCTTATCAATCAATGACTTGTAAGGCAGTGTAAGCACATCAAGGCACCTCACGAAACTGATTTTGGATAGACTTTTGATGCAGTGTAACAGTTTAATGATCTACAGCAAAATAAAGCGAGCTTTGGGGAGAACTAAACAAATATTTAATTACTGCAGTAGTAATTTCTTGTTAGAAATTACATCAGAAGTGGAAAAAGTTGGTCAAAAAAGAACATTTACACAAACTGGCCAGCAAACGCAACATTTAGATGCCATTTTTCTTTCAACAAATGGAACGCACAGGATTGTGGGATATCAAAGGCAGTGAAGGATACATCTATGCTGCCTTCAAACATCGATCAGATGAAGGTCTCTCAGGAGCAAGAAGTGAAGCTAACATTGGATTCGGATGTGCCTTGATGCCTTTCTACCTAATGTGTCCTCAGAAGGCAGCATTTTCCAGTTTTCGGACGCAGGCAAAGGGTCAGTTCCCTAACTCCCAAGCTTGTGAATCAGTATATTGTGTACACAAATTCAGGCAATGGTAAGAGTGGTAAAAGATGCTGGCTCACTACACATTGGGACACTGAGGACTAAGGACTATTACCGGTGACGTGACAAAGTCCTCATGTACAACATCACTACTGGTATTTATGAACAGCAGAGCTGATATCTTTCTGATATTACTTAAATAATATATAAATGTTAGCTAGATTGCAGATGGCATATATTGCGTGTTGTTACTTGTAGAGAGTTGGCTCACGTGATTGAAGTTTCGTTCTTCGGAACTTCCGTTAAGGGAACATAGTGAGCATCGATGCACCCTGAGTTTTGCGGTGCATTGTGGGACCTTTAGGGGGGCGAACGTTTCAGTGCGCTGGAAGGATTCTACTATTGAGACAGCCCTTAAAATAGCCGACTCCCTGATCAGTGCCCTGACTACTGAACTGGGAGCTGATTGAGACGCACCCAAAATGTTCACTTGCTGCCTAATATATCCCACCCACTAACAGGTGCCATGATGAAGAGATAATCAGTGTAATTCACTTGACCTGTCATAATGTTATGCCTGATCGGTGTAGGCTACATTACATTTTATTCCTAAAAACATGGTGACATTTTTTTTCTTCTGACTGTTACCAGTATTTTCTGATTTATAGTGAAAAGAAAGAGAGATATCCATAATCCCTTCTGTAAAATGTCTTAAGTTTCCAGCTATGTAATTGTAGAATGCCTAATTTGCATTTTTAAACAAAACATTACAGAAAAGCCAACAAAACAATTGGCTTAGTGTACTGCGATTAAACATTAGGGGAAGTATGGTTATATATATATATATATATATATATATATATATATATATATATATATATATATATATATATATATATATTATTTGCTTCCATTTTCCCTTTTATTGTCTTAATATGAATAAGTGTTCAGGTAAATTTAGTTAATATTTAAATGACCATGATGTTTTTCAAGATTAAAAGCACGAGCCGACGAGGATGGGATTCGAACCCACGCGTGCAGAGCACAATGGATTAGCAGTCCATCGCCTTAACCACTCGGCCACCTCGTCATAGCGCCATGTTGTCTTCCGGAACAGGTCGTGGTGGCAGCACCACATGATGGCGAGTTTTAAAAATAACCTCAACTAAGTTTAATGTTACAAAATCTGTTCTACTTAACGTTACGGGTTTATCAGGTGGGTGAGGACTTCGGATCATGTTCACGTTTCTGCCTGTGCGCGCGCTCGCAACTGTAATGTCCACCAGGGGGCGCCGTTACATCTCAATTATTTGATTCCTTGCCGATGATCACTGTTGTACAATGTTCGGTCTTCTTTTTTTTTTGGCTGATCTAGGCAAGTAGTGCTCGCTGCAGAGCATAATAACCTCCAGCTCCACCTCTCGGGAACCCATCATGCCCACAGTAGCCGGTCAAGAGAGGGGGGAGCTGAAGGTAATGGCTCTGCACTGTCTGCAGTGACACTGAAAGCCGAGGTTTCCTCGTTCTGCTTTCTTCTAACGATAATTTCACTCCGCACAATCGTTTGAGTGACGCGGTCCGCACTTAAGAAATAATATCTCTCCGCGCTGTCAGATCCTGAGGTGATGCGTGCAACGGTTTAATAATAATAATAATAATAATAATCAATTTTATTTATATTGCACTTTACATTTAGAACAATCTCAAAGTGCTACAGGGTCAAGAATTAAAATTAGGTTTAAGAAATTAAAAAGTAAATTGTACATGTCAGTTGTATGCTTTTTTAAAAAGATTAATGGACGGACACCAATTAGTACAGGAACCAAAGATGACAAAATCCCAGAATGTGTTGTATGGACATGTGAAAAGTGACGAAAAATGATTTAACAATTAAATAATAATAATAATAAAATCCACCAGGGTTCTCTCAGAACTGGACGAAAAGTAGTTCTTCAACATTCAGAAAGAGAGTTGTTTACAATTGAATCATAGTTTATGCCAAATACACTATATTGCCAAAAGTTTTGGGACACCCGCCTTTACATTCACATGAACTTTAAAGACATCCCATTCTTAATCCATATGGGTTTAATTATGGAGTTGGCCCACCCTTTGCAACTATAACAGCTTCAACTCTTCTGGGAAGGCTTTCCACAAGGTTTAGGAGTGTGTTTATGGGGATTTATGACCATTCTTCTAGAAGCGCATTTGTAAGGTCAGGCACTGATGTTGGACGAGAAGGCCTGGCTTGCAGTCTCCGCTCTAATTCTGGACCTTGTTTTGCGCACGGGAACAAGTTGGAACAAGAAGGGGCCATTCCCAAACTGTTCCCACAAAGTTGGTAGCATGAAATTGTCCAAAATATTTTGGTGTGCTGAAGCTTTAAGAGTTCCTTTCACTGGAACTAAGGTGCCAAACCCAAACCCCGAAAAACAACCCTACACTATAATCCCCCCTCCACCAAACATTACACTTGGCATTACACCGTTCTCCTGGTAACAGCCAAACCCAGACTCGTCCACTGGACTGCCAGACAGAGAAGCGTCTGACTCTAGAGCAGAGAACACGTCTCCAGTGCTCTAGAGTCCAGTGGCGGTGTGCTTTACACCACTGCATTCCACGCTTTGCATTGCACTTAGTGATGTAAGGCTTGGATGAGCTGTTTGGCCATGGAAACCCATTCCATGAAGCTCTCTACACACTGTTCTTGAGCTAATCTGAAGGCCACAGGAAGTTTGGAGGTCTGTAGCTATTGACTCTGCAGAAAGTTGGTGACTTCTGTGCACTGTGACCCTCAGCATGTGCTGACCCCGCTCTGTGATTTTACGTGGCCTACCACTTCGTGGCTGAGTTGCTGTTGTTCCCAATTGCTTCCACTTTGTTATAATCCCACTAACAGTTGAGTGTGGAATATTTAGTAGTGAGGAAATTTCAGTAATGGACTTATTGCACAGGTGGCAACCTATCACGGTACCACGCCTGAGTTCACTGAGCTCCTGAGAGCGACCCATTCTTTCACAAATGTTTGTAGAAGCGTCTGCATGCCTAGTGCTTGATTTATACACCTGTGGCCATGAAGTGATTGAACACATGAAGTCAGTGATTTGGAGGGGTGTCCCAATACTTTTGGCAATATAGTGTATATTAAATAGACAGAATAAAAGAAAACACCCAAAAATACAATAAACCAATTACATTTATGTAACAATACCTAAATTGCTTTCAGAGACTTTCCTTGGAAAAACTTGATTATGAGATCAAACTCAAGACTTTAATCTTTGAGAGGTTGTTTCTGTGAATGTTTACATTGATTTAAAATAGATATTTCATAGATAATGTCTATATTTGAGAGTTATTTTAGCCAAAAAGCCCAGATTTACAGTTTTGTACGTGTGGGTTTCAGGTAAACACAATATATTTTTGGGGCTAAGAAAATTAAATTGTTCATTGTTTCCAGTGAAAATGTAATTAAATATTAAGTAAATAAATATAATGACGACTTTTAGTAGTGCTATTGCTGTTTTTCAAGGGAAAATCGAGATAAAAATACTCAATTTACAAAACCATGCTTCCAGCAAACAGACAAAATTTCTTTCTTTTCTTCATTCTTTGTCTGACTCAAATCCTCATTATTACTCATCATGATTATCATGAAAGTTCACTCAGTCTCACTCTCTCTCTTTCTAGCTCCTCCCTAAACACTTTTCACAGTTAAATGTGTCCTGACAGCATCCCAGCATCACATTCAGTCAGCGTGCGTCTAACTCGAGCTCCAGTCATGAAGGTTGTGCCGTTCCTCCTCTCCCTCACGGTGTGTCTGGAGTCTTCCTGTGTCCTGGCCAAGACGGTGGAGTTCTTCATCGCAGCAGTGGAAACTAAGTGGGAATATGTGTTTACGGACACAGCAGATCCTACAGCAAACCAGAGGTGGGCACTTTTACCATTATGCACACATAATAATTAAATGCTGTTTTATTATTCACCTTTTCTTATGCATCTTTTATAATTTTGTTATACAATGTTCACAAAAAACACCACAGTGGTATTTTATCAGAGGAAACTGGAATGTGACCATCGTGCATAATGCCATCAGTTAGTTAGTAATATAAGGAAACAGCTTTGAGAACGTGTTTGATCTTTTCATTAGTTGACATGGACTCAGTCCAGCAACATTCAAAAGCAAAACTTTGAGGACTGTCCAAATTTCAATTTCGCTCCCATAGTTGTATAGTTAAACAGTGCATAACCAAAGTGAACAAAGTTTGCAATTATAAGTTCTGTGTCATTTGAAGCCTAATGTGGTTACTTTTTGCTACAATTGCCTATTGTTTAGGTTTGATATATTCTAGTAGTGATTCAGTCCATGAATAAGTGTTTGCGGTCAGAACAAACATCTTTGATTTGGTGTTTTTAGAACAGAGTGTTAACAGTTCATTAGTGTCCAACCGCAGTGGATCATTCGCTGAATATGCATATTTCTTGTAACCATAGATAATCCTTTATAAGACAGAATATTCTCTTACTATGAGTCAATACTGAGATATTAAAAAACCATCTCTGTACTGGCTAATGCGCATGTACTTCACTCCCAAAAGTTAAATAAGTTTAAACCGGATATCCCAGATATCTGTTTTAAATGCGAAATACATAAGGGACATTTTTTTCATTGTATTTGGGAATGAGTGGTGATCAAGGCCTTCTGGAAAAAAGTGATAGCACTAATTTCTTCAGTTATTTTAAAATCAATTCCAATGACCCCTGAAATATGTGCTTTGGGTTTAATTCCTGTGAGTTTATCATTATCAGGTTATCACAATAAAATCATTGACATTTGCTAAGTTCCTGAAAGACACTTTACTGAAAGAACATAGAAGGTCCATCCATTGATCATTATGGTTAAAAGATCTGTCACATTGTATTGTATTGGAAATAATAACTTACAGTATAAAGGTCAAACTAAAAGATTACCATAAAATCTTTCATAAAGATCATAAAGATCCTTCTATACATTTTCTGGAAAATAACCAAATATCGACACAGGCAATATTAGACACCTCTCACTCCACTGACTTGATATGCGTATATATGATGCACTTATGTTTTTGAAAATATGTGGACATATCTGTCTTAACCTTTGTATATTAACTTGTATAATAACTATCTTCTTGATATGCTCCATGTTTTTCAATAAAAATGTAAAAAAAAAAAAAAAGCTTCCGGCGACCGCTTTCATTTTCAACTTACAAAAAAAGTGTAATGTCTCTCACAGTTCAAAACGTTTACACTATGTCCAACGTCATACGTTGCGTTACGGCAGTTAAGTTTTTTTCCAGTAAGTTGAATACGGAAGGTGATCCGCCAGAAGCTAGATATTTTACTTTATAACGTTTTTTTTGTTTGTTTTACAAAACTCCAACCAAACAAACAAATGAAAATGAACAAAATCACAGAGTACAGAAGAAGCCAAACCATTAAAAATGTTATATATACCATACACTAATTTGAAAAAAAGTCTAAAATGTTTGTTTCTAAAAAAAATTATGTTTCTATAAAGTTTCAATAATGATTGTACAGACAATAATAATATGGGACCTAACACTGAACCTTGGGGTGCACCCATTGTAGTTGCAGGACTGAACCCCTTTCATTTTTACACATTGTTCTCTATTTGATAAATATGAGGATATCCACACTAAAGCTCCAGATGAAACTTAGACAGTTTAGAGAGAAGAAATATGTGATTAACTGTATAAGGCTTTACGCAAATCTAAAAATATAGCACCAACCTTTGTCAATAGATTTCATTTGCTCTATTAAATGTAAAGTAGCTGTTTCAGTGGAATAAATAACCAAACTGCATACATTTAGCATTGCATTACGAAATTGTGGAACTGTATAGATGACTAGTTACAGTTTATTCCTTCTTAACAGGAAATTTGCATCTGGTGTCCAGACATATATTAAGGCTGTATACATGGAATACACTGATTCCACTTTTACAACATCAAAGGCAAAACCTCCATGGGCTGGTCAGTATAAACCCAGCTTCTTATGAAAGACATTCATGTTTTGAAATGAACAAACAGAATGTTAAGTCATTTCTGTTTTCCATCTGTTTCAGGTATTCAAGGCCCGACCATCAGAGCAGTGGTGAACGACAGGGTTGTGGTGCACTTCAAAAACTTTGCATCACAATCTTTCAGTATTTCTCCCATCGGTGTTCCATACTGGAAACAATCGGAAGGTAAATGGAATGTGCTACGGATTTGCATTCATCTTCTCGGAATTCTATAGACGTTTACATTTATTCTCTTTTATCCAAAGAGACTTACAATTGAGGAACACAAGAGATTCATCTTAAAGAGGCAATAAGCATGATAAGTGCTAGTGGTACAAAGCTTCAGCCATCGTTCGGAATAGTACAAGCTAGAACAGGGAAGGATTAAGGAAATATTTAATTCCAGACTGCACCATAGACTCCATTTGGAATTTGTTTTGTAACATTGGAGATATTAATAAATTCCAGAGTGCTCAAAGTGCATGTGATTTCCTGTTTGACAGTTGTATAAACCAACATATAGTAAGTCTGGGCTTACCCGTGGGAAAACGAAAGCTAAATGAAAGCAATATCCTGAGATAGCAGCAATATCCTGACAGGTTTAAAAACCCATAGTGTGTAAAGATTAACCTCAACATCCTTCTGCTTTTCAACGGCAGGCGCGGGGTACGAGGACTCCAGTTCTCTTCAGGAGAGAGTGGATGATTCAGTGCCTCCTGGTGGTTACTACAAGTACGTCTGGGACATTTCCCCCAACTCCGGACCAACCACATCAGACCCGGACTGTCTCACCTACATTTACTCATCACAGGTCGACATTGTCCGAGACTTCAACAGCGGACTCATCGGGACTCTGCTGATCTGTAAACCAGGTGCGACTCTGATCCTTCTCTGTTGGGATGTGTCAAACATATCAATTTAGAAGTAAAACATCAGGTCCTATCATGCTTTCCGCCATGTTCGTCTCTCTTTAGTGTGTAATGTTGCTGTTTGCTCATGAAAGCGTCCCTCCAGCGGGAGTTCTTCTCTATATCAGTGTCAGTGTTTCTGAACTCCTGAAACGCCTCCATTGTAGTCTTGAGTTTTCTTCCGGGAACCAACACGTCACAATATTCCTCATTTAAATAATACATATGCAGAATAAAGGGGCGGGGCCTGGTTGAGTTAGTTAGTAGTGTGTTGAAACTGGTGGTTATGGTAAGGGGCGGGACATTTCCCAAACACTTGACCAAGCTCGTCTCAACAACACTGATTGCTCCAGCCGACCAATCAAAACACAGTGTGCTTTTCAGAAGGAGGGGCTTCATAGATACAGGAACCAAACAGAGCGTTACTGACAGACTGGGAAGAGACGAGCTGCAAAAAAACGAGCTGAGAATTTGGGGAAATAATCAACATTCAAACAGGAAAACCTGCTCTAGTAGAGCCCAAAAACAACATCAAGACTTAAAAGGGAATAATAGGTCCTCATTAACAACTGACGATATGTACTGAATGAGAGTGCTAATAAATATGTGACATTTGACCTCTCTCAGAGGCTCTGACGGAGGAGAGACAGCGGAAGGCCAAAGAGTTTATTTTGCTTCTTGCTGTCTTCGATGAGAGTAAGAGCTGGTACAAGGAAGTGGGCAGAGCAGACCAACTGAAGAAAACATCCAGCCCAACCCAGTACCACACCATCAATGGATACATCAACTCTACTTTACCAGGTGCAAAACTACTTCTCACACCACTGGTCAAAAGTTTGGAATAATTAAAGGTTTTTAATGTTTTTGAAAGAATACAGTATTCATTTGAATAAAAAAGTAATATAGTGAAATATTATTACAGTGTGACTCAGCTGTTTTCTGTGTGAATATATAGTGCAGTGTGATTTATTCCTGTGATCAAAGCTGAATTTATCATCATTACTCCAGTCTTCAGTGTCACATGACCCTTCACTAATCACTCTCATATGATCTGATGCTCAAGAAACAGTTATGATTATTATCAATGAGGAAAACAGTTGTAATCCTTCATATTTCTGTAGACACTCAAAATGATTTTTAAATGAAATTAATCAGCATCTTCAAATCTTAAGTTACAAAATATTTATTTTGAACTTTCTTTTAAATCAAAGAATGCTGACAAATTACAGCTTCTGCAAAAAAAGTTAAAGCAGCAGAAACTGTGCAAATAAGACCCATTATTAATAAATGAGCATCAGATCATCATATTAGAATGATTTGTGAAGGGTCATGTGACACTGAAGACTTGAGAAATTATGCTGAAAATAAAGTTTTGATCACAGGACTAAATTACACTTTACTATATATTCATAAATTTGTACAGTTTTTTTCTTGTTATGCATTCTCATTTCTTATTTTTGTTACTGGGTTGAACATATTCTTTACAGGTTTAATAATAATTCTCACGTATTCTGTATCTCTGCTCTTTTCATCAGGTCTAATCGTGTGCCACAAGAGCCCGGTGGTGTCCTGGCATCTTATTGGTCTTGGCTCCACCCCAGAGATCCACAGCATCCAGTTTGAAGGACACACCCTGAAGGTGTTCAACCATAAGCGGGTCACCGTCGAGATGACACCCATGACCTTCACTACGGCCCTGATGAAGCCGTCCGCTACCGGAAAGTTCCTGATCTCTTGCAAGATCCACTCTCATCCGACAGGTAAGACTCTTTCAAAAACATGTACAAGGTTTCCAATTTGTACTGTAATAATTCTCATCTGAATATCATCAGTACTTACTTTGTAAGATAAAATTAAGGCAATGGCGCTGAGGTGAAGTTGGTGATGTAGAAGGATACATTACATTTTCCACAGAAATATGAAGCTGTACAACTTTTTTAACACTGATAATAATCATAAAATTTTCTTGAGCAGTAAGTCATCATATGAGAATGATTTCTGAAGGATCATGTGACACTGAAGACTGGAGTAATGATGATAAATTCAGCTTTGATCACAGGAATACATTCACACAGAAAACAGATATTTTACATTGTAATATTATTTCACAATATTTCTGTTTTTACGGTATTTTTGATCAAATAAATACAGCCTTCGTGAGAAGAAATCTTACTGACCATGGTAGTGTAGTTTTGTGACATGTTCTGATAGAGGGGGGCTTCAAAAGTTCAAAATAAAATAAAATAGATTAAAAAAACTACATCTTAGTGATCATGCGCAAAAAGCTTTATTAGGTATCATACTGTGTTATAGTTATGATGAGACCATATTTGTGACCAGCTAAGTTATACATTGTATCTTTTTAAATTGGATGTTTTAAGTAAACTTGAAGCAAAATTCGCAATAGCGAAATTTTATTTGTTTCATAATTGGTGAATTTTACAACATGAACAAAGTTATTTTCTTTTTTATTAACGGCACGCTGTTTTGAAACAATGTGTATTAAATAAAGTGCTATAGTGCAACTGTGACAACTGACATTTTTTTGATAAGGAAAAAAAGAGTCGTGTTGTTGATCTATGAGAAATATGAACTTTGTGCTTTGATGGTCTTAATGAAATTGTAAGGAACAAACTGTGGTTTTTGGAAATGTAACTGAATAAAATTCAAAGAATTCAATTCAGCAGCCGATTGCCTTAGCTTTGTCCAGGCTGAAAAATTCTGTTTTTTAATCATGATTCAAGCGTTTAGATTTCATTGGTGATTTCAAATATGAAATGTAATCCTAAGCTTGGCAAACAGTTTTGGAGAATTTGATCTTCCCCCATTGGAAGAATTGCACTTGCATGCCTGAGAGGCGTTTCAAGGATAGCCGAGTGAAAGGACCTTTCTTAAAGGGACTTTGGTTAAACTTAAGTAGAAAGTCACTGGTTTCATTAAAGAGCACCTATTCTGCTTTTCAACATCTTCATCTCTCTAGTGTGTAATGTTGCAGTTTGCTCATGAAAGCGTCCCTCCAGCGGGAGTTCTTCTCTATATCAGTGTCAGTGTTTCTGAACTCCTGAAACGCCTCCATTGTAGTCTTGAGTTTTCTTCCAGGAACAAACACGTCACAAGTTAGTTAGTTGTGTGTTGAAACTGGCGGTTATGGTAAAGGACGGGACATTTCTCAAACACTTGACCAATCACAACACACTGCTCCAGCCGACCAATCAGAGCACAGTGTGCTTTTCAGAAGGAGGGGCTTAGAGACAGGAACTAAACAGAGCGTTACTGACAGACTGGGAAGAGACGAGCTGCAACAATAGAGAATATGGGGAATATTGTGCTTTCAAGCATTAAAGGCTATTCTAATAGAGCCCGAAAACAAAATCAAGACTTTGTTTTAATGTTTCTCTAACGTTCAATTTAATCCTCCTCTCCAGCTGGTATGAATGCATTCTTCACTGTTGATAACTGCCCTGAACCTGTGGCAGTCCCAATCCCAGACAAACGGAAAGTCAAACATGAGGATAATGACGAGGAGGACGATGAAAACAACATGTTCTCCATAGTGTACAAGCAAGGAGGCCCTGTATCCATACTTCGGTCGAGCGCCAAGGGAAGACCCAAAGTGTGGGTCCATTACGTCGCTGCAGAAGAGATGGACTGGGACTATTCGTCTCCAAGTGGCGACCGGTACGGCTGCGAGCACGTCCTGCGATAAATGAATGTGAAACTGACTGAAACTAATGTTGATTTTCATGTTTCAGGCCTTTAAAATCATCATCAGCAGCATCGGAGTGGTTCAGGAAAGGTCCTCAGCGCTTGGGTGGGGTCTATAAGAAGGTGGCTTTCATAGAGTACACAGACAAGACCTTCACTGAGAAGAAGAAAACCACTGGCAAAATGCTGATGGGTCCAGAGCTCAGAGGAGAAGTGGGTGATACGTTTCAGGTACGAAATGTAGATTTAAAGAGATACAGGCATGTGATCAGATAAAGACAAAAAAGAGAGAAAACCTGAAGGGATTTGATGATCGCACAAAGCCATATCACAACCGTGCAAAGTCAAAATTCATTAAAAGAAGTTACTGGGCAACTGTGAGTAACAGTTTCAACAGTGGCCAATTTTTACTCGGATATGGGCCTTTGAACTAGGGATGCTCTGATTGATCAGTCGTAGATCTGTACCGGCTGATAATCATACTCTCTGACTCGAACGGTATGGTCAATAAATTTGCCCGCTCTCAAGAACCGATTCCAATTTGATGATGTAAAATACTTGATGATGTCAAACTGGCATTAAGATGTGTTTTGGTCGATCGGATCACAAATGGATGATGCTAAATACAGGTGTAAATGGGGTCTAAAACTGACCTAATGTGTGAACATTATGGGAAGCTCACTTTGTCAGCTGGAGACCTAAGTTTGGTTTTAAGAGGAAAAGCGTACCAAGCACAATATTCTCTCACCATTCCTGATTTCTTACACACACTAACAAGGCAAACCAAAGGGATAGTTCACCCAAAAATGAAAATGTGATGTTTATCTGCTTACCCACAGTGCATCCAAGATGTAGGTATCTTTGTTTCTTCAGTAGAAGTCAAATGAAGATTTTTAACTCCAACCATTGCAGTCTGCCAGTCATGCATATGAATGGGTAACAATTCTATGAGAGTAAAAAAACATGCTTAGACAACATGCACAAAAACCCTGCTGCTCCTGACGACACATTGATGTATTAAGACACGAACTGAAACTGTTTCAGTTTTTCTTTTTTAATAAATCTGCAAAAATGTCAACAATTCTGTGTTTTTCTGTCAATATGGGGTGCTGTGTGTACATTAATGAGAAAAAAAATGAATTTTAGCAAATGGCTGCAATATAACAAAGAGTGAAAAATTTAAGGGGGTCTGAATACTTTCCGTACCCACTGTATATACAGAAAAATCACATCCTTGGAGATTGTTTCCCTAAAGTTTGGTAGAGAGTTGCATTAGCAGTGCAGGAGGTCATGGGTTCGATTCCAAGGCAAAGCAAGAACAACTGATAAAATGAATGCAATGTATAAGGGTCTGCCAAATGCAATCTCGTCACTTTTATGTTGTTCCAAACCTTTATTTCTTTCATGGAACACAAAAAGAGAAAGAGTATGCTGGTTGATCTTTTGCATTTCAATAAAGAGAATGTGAAATTAATATTCAGCGAGAGATCATTGACAGTTCATCAAGATATTTAAAATCGTGATTTAATGGAAGTAGCAGCAGATCTTTTCTTCTATATTATTTATGACAGATGCTTCCAGATTCAAATTCAATGCTGACTTTAAAGTGTTAAACTGAGACAATTAAATTTGATGTGATGAATTTTTGAAGCTTTCTGAAATTCACTCTTTTGTATCTATTAGATTGTTTTTCAAAATAAGGCCAGTCGACCATTCAACATGTATCCAAATGGGCTAACCAGCGTTCAGCCTTTGAAGACTGCAAACAAAGGTTTGACTATAGATTGTTACTATTTATTTTTCAGTGGTACATTGTTTTACATTTTAATAAAAGCTTTTTAAATAAAGCTAGTTAAAGTAATTATAATATTTATTTATTTTTTAAATATGTCTATAGTTTATTCATTTTATTATGAGTTATTTTAGTACTTCAAGTTGAACAGAACATTTGAAATGGCAATGAGATTTGTTACCTTGCTTAAACAAAAGACATTTATATTTTATTTTATTTCCACAAACAAATAAAAATATGGTTTTATTTTTTTTCAAATAGAGTTAGTTATGACTTTCAATGGAATAAATGTATTTGTTCCTCTGTTTGTGGGCTGAAGACAAACAGGTGGATCTCCGTTCTTTGGCGGTTCCTCCAGGTGAGATAATGGCGTACCTCTGGAAGCTGACAGCAGATGATGGACCCACAGATGCCGACCCACGATGCCTCACCCGCTTATACCAGAGTATGGTGGATCCCATTCGGGATGTGGCGTCTGGGCTGGTGGGACCCCTAATCATCTGCAAACACCAATCTCTGGACAAAAGAGGCAAAGTGGTGAGAAGAGACCCTGATGTAGCTCTGATTGTCTCAACACAGGCTCATTGGAAAAACGTGCCTGCATGTGGAGGCATTTCTGCAAAATTATATTGTGTTGCTTCCTTGCACGTTTTCAAAGTGAAATGTTGTGATTGAGTGGCACTAAAAGAGCATTCTGTTTTATCCAAACCAGATGAATGTAAATGTTAAAGGGTTAGGTCACCCAAAAATGAAAATTCTGTCATTAATTCCTCACCCTCATGTTGTTCCAAATTTTGGAACACGATTGAAGGTATTTTTGATGAAACCCGAGAGCTCTCTGACCCCTTCATAGACTGCAAAGTTATTGCAACTTTCAAGGTCCAGAAAGGTAGTAACGATGTCGTTAAAATAGTCCATGTGACTCCAGTGACTCGACCTTAATGTTATGAAGCGATGAGAATACTTTATGTGCGCAAAAACCCCCAAAAATAACAACTTTATTCAACGATCTCTTCTCATCTGTGTAAGCCTCTATTAAGGGACTAGTTTTCCAGGGGGATGTTAGAGAAATTCATGTTTCACAGATGTACTTTGTGATTTGAATCCCATCTGAATCTGCCAAGTCAGTGTTTAGTACACAAAAGTCACCAACTTTCTGCAGAGTCAATAGCTACAGACCTCTAAACTTCATGTGGCCTTCAGATTAGCTCAAGAGCAGTGTGTAGAGAGCTTCATGGAATGGGTTTCCATGGCCAAGCAGCTCATCCAAGCCTTACATCACCAAGTGCAATGCAAAGCGTGGGATACAGTGGTGTAAAGCATGCCGCCACTGGACTCTAGAGCAGTGGAGACGTGTTTTCTGGAGTGACCAATCATGCTTCTCTGTCTGGCAATCCCATGGACGAGTCTGGGTTTGGCCAATGGCAGGAGAACGGTACTTGCCTGACTGCATTGTGCCAAGTGTAAAGTTTGGTGGAGGGGGGATTATGGTGTGGGATTGTTTCTCAGGGGTTGGGCTTGGCCCCTTAGTTCCACTGAAAGGAACTCTTAATGCTTTAACATACCAAGACATTTTGGACAATTTCATGCCCCCAACTTTGTGGGAACAGTTTGGGGATGGCCTCTTCCTGTTCCAACATGACTGCGCATGACTGCGCACCAGTGCACAAAGCAATGTCCATAAAGACATGGATGAGTGAGTTTGGTGTGGAGGAACTTGACTGGCCTGCTCTCAACAGGTCTATCTCTAGAGAAGTAGCGTGGGACGCTTCTGAAATGTGTTGTGCAGTGGCTGGTATGAACACAAGCATTGACTGTACCGTGTTCAAGCTGTTAACGTTGTTTAGAAAACTAGCCCCGACCGAATAGTTTCACATCACAAGTGCAATGTTATACCAAGTTTAGTTGGTCAGAAAAGCCAAACATACGGAGATGGTTATGTGATCAAGCGTGAAAATGTATTGTAGGTAGAGGCATGTTTCTCCAATGCCTGTTGGTTTATCAGATGGATGAAAATTATTATTAATAAATACAAACTATGAGTATAAAGATGGATGGCAGATGATAGTGATGCTCTTAATGTTTTCACAGGTAACTTCAGATAAAGAGAAGAAGCTCCTGTTTACAGTGTTTGATGAAAATAGAAGCTGGTACTTTGAGGAGAACATTAAAAGGAATAGTGAAGATCCAACTAGGATTAACCGCAATGATCCAGATTTCTACAATTCAAACATCATGCACAGTGGGTGTTGTTTTTTTAGTCGCTGGATGTACAACATGGGGTAATCTGTGGTATCTTTGGGTAGTTTGTATTATTATACCAAACTGGATTAACCTCCGTTTTGAATTGTCTGTTTCAGCTGTTAACGGTTTCATGTTCAATAACCTACAATTCAAAATGTGTGTTGGCGATGTCATACTCTGGCACGTGGCAAGCATTGGTATACAAAGCAACTTCCTGTCAGTCTACTTCACAGGAAATACGTTTGAGAGGGACAAAACATACGGCACTGTCCTCACACTCTTCCCAATGACTGGAGACACGGTGACCACTGAAGTGGAGATGCTAGGTAAGGGTCAGAGGTCAAGACATTGCCTAGAGGGAATGGTTTGATGCAAGGTTATCGTTGTTGACTAAAATGAAAAACATTTTTGTTACCTAAAAATAAAATACATTTTAACTAAAAGAAATTATTTTAATTATTTGAAACTTTTAACTTATTTTATTTCAGTTAGTTGCTACATTTCTAATTTCGTTTGAGTTGAAGTAGTAAAATAACTCAAATTAAAAGCCGGAAATTTGAATTTTTTTTATTTTTTTATGTAAAAATCTTTTGTAGCCTTTTCACCAAGGCTACATTAATTTGATCAATCAAAAATACAATAAAAAAGTAATATTGTGAAATATTATTACAATTTTAATATATTTTAAAATGTGACTTATTCCTTTGATGCAAAAAGTATTTTTTAAATTGTAATAATTAGGGTTGCACCAATGTAAAAATGTTGGCCAATGCAATAACCAAAATTCTTTATATTTCAAAGCCGATATATTGGCCAATAAATCTAAATCCATTTTTTTATATAATTTTTCAGAGCCTTATTACAAAAACAAAAGTCTCACCATTAAAAGCCATGTCCTAAGCACACAGTTATAATGATGTTCTCGTATTTCAAGCAATTCAAAACCATCATGTTGAACAGTGCGCATCTGAAGGAAATAAATACCTATATTTCGGCTTTAATATATCGGTCAAATGTTTTTATCACGCCGATAACAATAACCTAACATACATCGGCCAATACCAATATGGTGGTCAATATATCGTGCATCCTTTGTAATACTTTACAATAATACTGTCAGGGTTAATTGTGAGGCTGCAGCAGTCACTTTATTAAACATTTCAAACTAAAAAACAAACATGCAGGAGAACAGGAGAAATGCAGGAGAAACACAACGATCTTAACAGACATGAGAACGGACAAAGCATGACCTATTCGGACGGTAATTGTTTCTCACATGGATGTCCGTAAAAATAAATGTGCATGCCACCTCAGTGAGTTTTGTGATGCTGCGTACCTGGGAACCTGCTCACGTGGTCAATAATGATTGTATGCTGAAAATAAAAGGTCATTAAATTCCCACACGACCTTGGTGTTTGCCAAAAAACAGTAGGTAATTCGGCCAGGGATTTTTAAGCGGGTGGTAAGAAAAAAACACTGACATTCTGGATTCGGACGGCAATAAAATCACAGACTAGCCCCTGTAAATGATGAAAAAATACATTACGACCCCACGAGAAACAATTACCGTCTGAATAGGGCTTAAGGGATATAAATATACAGAGTAATGCGAGAGCTAAACAAGGAGCAGGTGGATCAAATCAATTAAACAATGAGTTGCCATGACAACAAATGAGAACATACTAGAAACCATGGAAACAAAAAGGAAACAGGTAACAAAGAATCAAACGAAACTTAAATGTTACAAATACCGTTTTTACTGTATTTTTTATTAAATAAAATTATGCCCAATGTTACCCAATGACTTTGCATTATTTTATTTATTTGTAAGGCAATAAAAAAAATTTTGTTAAAGAAATCTGACCATTGGCGTGTAAAATTGTAAAATTTGAAAAGTTAAGGAATCTTACACTGGTTCACTTTAGGCTACTGTACTGTACTGTAATATGTTTATATTAAAAAAAAATTTAAAATTATATAAAATGTTGGATTTATATTTATTGGCCAATACATCGGGCAAAATTTTCATATTGTCGCATCCCTAAACTGAATGTTACAAATACAGTTTTTACAGTATTTTTGATTCAATTATTCCATACTTTTGACCAGTATTAAATAAAAATAATAATAATAAAAATATCAAAAACACTTAAAACTTTAACTAAAATTGAAATGAAAACAGAAAATATAAATGTATAGCATAATGAAAAATTCATTTGAACTGACTTGAGCTGAATAACAACACTATTGTCTTCTCTATAGAAGCTGCTTATAGTTGAACATCATAAATTATGAACTTTACAGTTATTGAACTGAACTGAATCAACACTGAACGGATTTGAGCTGATAATGACACTATTGTCGTTTAATTAATTGGAAATATTATTAAAACTATACTATATATTAATGAGATTATGAAGAGAATCATTCATGATTAGAGCCTGTTTTGATTTCATGTTCATAATGCTGATGTCTGATCTTTGTAGGTGAATGGGAGGTCAGCGCGTTTGACCCCTCTCTGAAAATGCGAGGCATGAGCATTCGCTACACGGTTGTTAATTGTGAAAGAGTGCTTCCCATGGTGGACAGCGAAGACTACAGTGACGACTATGATAACTTCCTGATTCCACGGGGCACAGTGATAAATAACCACACTATCGCCATTCGTGTGTGCCGAAACAGAACTGTGACGGACTCTGCGATTGGACAAGAAAACATGAGCCGTGCTTCAAACAATGAGAGACAAAACAGAACCCGTATATGTGAGATAAGATATGTTCCGGTAAAGCGGGAAAAAGATCTGGATGCGTTATCGCAGGGTGGAATTCCACAGGATATTTTGGATCAACTGGATGAGGAGATGGGAAATTCTTTGGTACGTCAGAAAAGGTCCCACCACAAATCAGAGTCTAACAGAAGTAGGCCAGAGTTACCAAACGAGACTGATCCCACAGTCCTAAGTGCCACAGAAAACAGGGAATTAACAGGGGAACATCAAAATTTGAACGTTTCAAACCTTCAACCGGATGCAGATAAACACACACATCCAAGTGGTAAAACAACAAATGACCTGTTTAGAAAATTCCTTCTTAAAGATGCAAACTTGTCAACTAACCTCAGTCAACTTCCAAATGGCTCTAAGGAGGTCGTATCAGAGAAAACGAGGAATCAGCGGGAGCTGTGGAGTGCTGGCAAAGACAAACTCAACAAAGTGGATGTGAAAGTTCTGAGCATCAACGAAGTTCTGGAAGACTCTGGAAGTTCTGGTCTAAAGCAGGACAAGATGGAGGAAAGCTTGAATCCACTTAACTATAATTACAAAGATTCAAAGAAGTTCCAACCAGATTTGGAACCGGTTTTGGAACCAATGTCCAACTCGTCAGATAACCAGACGTATGGTAGGAAATCATTGGCAAGTGACTATGATGATTATAGCGATGAGGGAAGCCTTCTTGGTTCGGATCATCAGGCTGAAAATAATGTGGGCGTTAGGTCGACAGAGTTGAAGTTTCGTAGTTACTACATTGCGGCAGAGGAAATCATGTGGGATTATGGGATTAATAAACCAGCTCAGCTCATCAAACCACGGTAAGAATACATGGAAACATATTGATGTGCCACAACCATATTTTTGATCGTTTAGCGGACAAGAAATTCTGTTTGGAATTACACACACACACACACACACACACACACACACACACACACACACACACACACGTCTGGTTCACTATCTTTGTGGGGATTCTCCATAGACGTAATGGTTTTTATACCGTACAAACTGTACATTATATCCCACTACACTGCCCCTGCCCCTGCCCATCACAGGAAACATTCTGCATTTTTACTTTCTCAAAAAAACTCATCCTGTGTGATTTAAAAGCCTTTTGAAAAGTAGGTGGAGGTGATGTAGGTGATCTCAGGTTTTACTATCCTTATGGGGACATTTGAGGAGTCCCCACAATGTAATATAAACAAGGACACACACACACACATATACACACACACACACACACACACACACATACACACACACACACACACACACACACACACACACACACACACACACACACACACACACACACACACACATGTTGTGTTTCCATGTTTTATGGGGACATTCCATAGGCGTAATGGTTTTTATAATGTATAAACTATATATTCTATCCCCCTACACTGCCACAAGTGACATGCTGCATTTTACTTTTTCAAAAAAGTGTGATTAGTGTGATTTATGAGATGTTTTCCTCATGGGGACCAAAAAATGTCCCCACAAGGACAAGAATTTTGGATATTGCCATCTTTGTGGGGACATTTTGTCCCCATAACGTAGGGATTACCAGTCCACACACACACACACATACATACACACACACACATGTTGTGTTTCCATGGTTTATGGGGACATTCCATAGGCGTAATGCATTTTATACTGTACAAACCGTATTTTGTATCCCCCTACACTGCCCCTGCCCCTAAACCTAGCCATCACAGGAGACATGCTGCATTTTTACTTTTTCAAAAAACATCACTTAGTGTGATTTATAAGATGATTTCCTCATGGGGACCAAAAAATGTCCCCACAAGGACAAGGATTTTGGATATTGCCATCTTTGTGGGGACATTCTGTCCCCATACCATAGGGATTACCAGTCCACACACACACACACACTTAGCATATTAAGCCTTTGTGAGCATAAGAGACAAAAACATCAAAACAATTTTGCACTTTAGATCAGTGGTGTATATATATACACTGTGATATTAATAAAATAGCTTTTCATATGAAGCCTAAACCAACCACAAAGGCCTGCTCAATTGTGCTTGCACTAAATGTTTGATGTGTCCACAGGGAGATGCGAAGGGGAATGAGAAAATATTTCCCAGCCTATAAAAAGGTGGTTTTCAGAGCCTATCAGGACAGCGATTTCAAGAATCTAATCAAACGAGGAGAACTGGACGAGCACCTCGGCATTATGGGTCCTGTGTTGAAGGCAGAAATCAACGATGTTCTTACTGTAAGTTTCTTCATTAAAATGAAGTACTAGAAGCCTCTTGATTAAACAAAACATTGCATTCTTAAGGTCTAGTCCTACCTTTGTTCAAGCATATATTCACAGACAAAATCTAGTCTTTTCAATAGAAATACACATAAGTGGGAATTTCTCGTAAAGGCGAAGGATTTCCTACGGGCTGGTCATTTGAATTCGCTGCGCTGACCAAAAGAAAGCTGCTTGGTTTGAATATGACATCTGTGTGCCCATCTATGCCCATAAGATTTCACTGATGTGACCGCACCATTATCATTGCACACACTAATTTCTCAAAGAAAATATAGTGTCTCTCAATCAGTTATATTCTTGCTATAAGCTTCTTAAAACATGCAATTAAAAGCCTCTTGATTAAATTGAATATCACAGGTGAAATCCTGTCATTTCAATAGAAGTCCACACGATCGGGAACTTCATGTGAAGGCAAAAGATCAACTACTCAAACATAAAACATCACAAGAAGCACTTATTAATCAGCAAAGTTTCGGTCAACCGCCCACACTAATTTCTTGCATTTCTCTTCCCATAAGGTGGTTTTCAAGAACCTGGCATCCAGACCGTACTCCTTCCACTTGCATGGGGTGTACGATAAGACGCAGGGGAGTTTCAGCCCTGGAACAGGCTCAGAAGGATCCAAGGCGGAGGAAGTACCAGGTGATCCAGTTCCTCCGGGTGAGGAGAGGGTGTACAACTGGAGAATCTCCAAACGACAAGGTCCCTCAGCGTCAGAGTTTGACTGCAAAGCTGGGGCCTACTACTCCAACGTCAACATGGTAATTCAATGTGCAAAACAGGAATCGATATTAAGTCGGTCTTGTCGAATTTGAGGAACATTCATGTCTGAAGCACAATAGTTGGACATATTTATGTAGTCTTTACCCCCTCCCGTTGTGTTGCGGCAGTTTGACCCACATTCTCAATCTGCTAGAAACAATGACATTTAAACTTTTTTAATATTTCCCATTTAGACATGCACATTTAAATAAAGGGCATACAAAGTTTTTCAAACATGCCTAATAATTCTGCACACTTGAATATGGTTGTTTATAAGATGTTTTTCATTTCCAGCCTTCATGAACAATTATATATCACTTAAAAATGATTAAATACAAAATTAATAGTAGTTATTGAGATTAATGTGGTTTGGAATTGGTAAAACATGCCTGGAAAAAAAATTTGATCAGAAAATCAACGAGCCAAATAATTCTGCACACAGTGTGGTAGGTTGTCAAACACTAAAATATGAAATTCATGAGAAGTTTTGAAAGACTTTAAGTTTCCTTAAAACTGAAGACTCATCTTCTGAATCATCCAAGGAAAATTCATTGTTTCGTTATCTAGTTTCACAGTCCAAAAAGGTTTTTTGATTATTTTATTTTTGGATCTCAATTACTAGACTGTTGCAGCACTGTGAGAAACACATTTTACATGAATTGTTTGATGTTGATCTGTGTCAAATTACATTGAACCCGATTTGACCTGCAACAGTTTAAAAAAATAATGGATAATCATTCATGTTCCTCAAACAGAAGAGCATAACACTTGCAACATCAAGGTCATTGGTTTGACACCAAGGAATGCATGCAATAAATAAATGTATTGCTTGAATGCAATGCAAGTCATTTTGGATAAAAGCATCTGCCAAATGCATACATATATAAATAACTTCTGTATTCCTCCAGGAGAAGGACATAAACTCTGGTCTAATCGGTCCGATGCTGATATGTCGTCCTGGTACCCTCCATTCCCGTGTCATGCTTCAGCCTGACGTGACAGATTTCTTCCTTCTCTTCACCACCTTCGATGAAAGAAAGAGCTGGTACCTCGACTACAACATCAGGAAGTTTTGCACCCCACCCTGCCAGGCCAAAGTAGATGATCCATGGTTTGAGATGAGCAACAAGTTTGCAGGTATAGTGCCATAATTTACTAGATGAGTCTGATCTGTTCACGTCCTATGTCTCGAAAATGTTTTGCATCTATGGAGTGCCCAATTTTTTTAAATATAAAAAAAAACATTTGGGGTGATTGACACATGCACATTAACATTTATGCATTTGGCAGATGATTTTATCTTTACATTGCTTTAAAGTTATACATGTTATTAGTTCATGCATCCCTTAGAATTGCTAGTGCCATGCTTTACAGTTTTAGCTGAAGACATGTATTAAGAGAGGTATTTAGGAACTGTAATAATAGCCACAATGTAATATTGTGTACTTGTAGCTATTAACGGCTACGTGTCAGAAACGCTTCCTGGCCTGATAGTTGAACAGTACCAGTCGACTCGCTGGCATCTTCTCAACGTTGGGAGTCAAGGCGAGTTTCACGCTGTTCACTTCCACGGACTGCCGTTCGGAGTCGGAAAAGATCAGGATCACCGCATGGGAATTTTCAATCTCTATCCTGGTAAACTATACACAAATCCTGCACACGGCACCTTGCGTGCCTATTAGGATTATAAATCTCAATAAACTTAATTTGGGAAAACTAACGCTCAAAAGTTTGGAATAATCAAGATTTGGTATGTTTTCTAATGAAGTCTCTTCTGCACACCTGTATTTATTTGTTTAAAAATACAGTAATATTGTGTAATATTATTACAATTTAAATCAGCTGTTTTCTACATGAATATATAGTAAAGTGTAATGTATGCAGAAGTTATCATCATTCCTCCAGTCTTCAGAGTCACATGATCCTTCAGAAATCATTCTATGACATGATGATTTACTGCTCAAGAAACATTCATGATTATGATCAATGTTGAAAACAGCTTCATTTGTTTGTGGAATCTGTGATACACCTTTTCTCTCTTTCAATATCAATAATTCTGTGTCATTTCGCAGGTGTTTTTGGGACGGTGGAGATGAGGCCAGCCATCGTAGGCACCTGGTTAATAGAGTGCACTATAGGAGAACATCAGCTGGCCGGCATGAGAGCCAAGATGCTGGTCTACAACCCACGTAAGAGTCTTTCTCGGTCTTTCTTGGCATCCCGTTAATAGTTAAACAGTTAGAGGCACTTGAAACTGATTGATTTCGTTCAACAGGATGCATTCAGCCATTAGGAATGCAGTCCGGGTGGATTAACAACAACCAAATAACAGCCTCTGATCACTATGGTAAGAGCAACAAAATGCAACATAAAAACCACAAAATAATAGTACGACAAAAGTATTCAGATGTCTGATGTTTGCAATGGATTTGGTCAAACTCCTACACAATTTGCCCAGCAATGTTTGTGCTCCATACATGAATGATTCCTCAAATCATGTGTTTTATTGAGGAGAGATTGTAAAACTGGGGTGGGGCAAATCCCAAAGAAATTTGGCAGTAGGCCCTTTTAACTTTTAACTTGAAATGCCATTTCTCTTAAAGGTAATTGGAAGCCCGGTTTAGCCAGACTTGAGTTATCTGGATCTATTAATGCCTGGATGGGCAGAGGCACAGATTCCTGGCTTCAGGTAAAATAAACCTAATGTTTGCAGAGATAACATGCTGTGCTTTGGCTCGTTTTTAAGGAAAACAGGTTATGATTTATTTGTGGCTCATATCTCACAACGCACCACAGACAATAGTGACTCTTTGCACTATAGTCAGTCAGTCTTGACACATTTTTGTCTCAGTCTTAGCAAGTATTTTTGGGATACTATAAATAGGTTTGCACAGTAGATTGTATTTAACCTTTGCTTCAATAGTGTGTGGAAGAGCAAGAAAAAGATAGTGTAGGATACACAACAATTGACTATTTTTAACAGTATTCCTATGATCATGGAAAACCTGGAAATATGTCCTGGAAATTAATTAAATCTTAATCTTGGCATTGAAAATAACTGAAAGTTCTATAGTGAAGTATTTAATCGCTAGACATTGTTCTAGAAAACAAACACAAACAGAATCCATATCTAACCCTCCATATCTATCCTGTCTGTTTTAGGTGGATTTGTTAAAGCCCATGCTCCTCCATGGCATTCAGACTCAGGGTGCAAAGATGGGTTTTAGCGAGTATTTCTCTGTTTTGTACAGCATCAGTTACAGCACTGACCAGATGAACTGGACCATGTACAAAGGAAACAGCAGCAAGTCATCTTATGTCAGTATCAACATCTGAATTTACACAAAAACAGACTGATGTAAAGGGGCCATATTGCACACTCTTGTTTTGTAGCATTTTATCCCCCCCTCCATTCCTCTTATGCTGGTGAATATTTCTGTCACAGAAAACTGACTGTATTTTTAAGGGTGAATCTCAATGGAGCCACTTAAAGTGATGATAGACGGGGCAACTTTTAAAGGAATGTTACTGGGCAATGTTGCCGTCAATGGGCAACCAGGTGAGCCACGGCACCCATGACTGATCTAAAATATCCAGATAGAAATGTGTTGCCCATTCTCAATGGGAAAGTGCCCAAGCAACATTGCTCAAAAAGTTGACCCATGTATCATCACCTTAAAGGGACATGGTGGTGGAGGCGCAGGTGTGTTCTGCACCGTCGGCTCTAGTCGGACGCTGTCCAGGTTTTTGGGGCCGATTCAACGTAGAATCGGCGTCGGTGAGAGAGAGAACTATGATTGGCTGTTCAGCTTAGCAGATGAGTCTGTGCACGAGAATAATTGCAAAACAGCAGCAAAGTCATCAAAACGGTACAGATAGAAGGCTGCTCTAATTTTCTGTCACCTTACCTCAGTGTTCTAGGGCGAATAGTTTAATATTAACATTATCAACAATATCAATAGGATTGGAATTCAAAACGGTGAGCACGCACTGAATTGTTTGCAGTTTGTGTCCTTTTTTAATGACGAATATAGTCGAATATATCTGCAGAAATAGACAGTTGTCTCATTTACACGCAGGTGCAGAACACGCATGCTAGTTGACAGTTGCCTGTAGTCCTTCTGGTGTGTTCATGTGCAGCTTTTTTGCCCAGACAAGGCGACAACGGCTTTCATCAGAGCTAGTTCTGTGGCCCGGTCCCAAATAGCACAATTCATATGCACAAGACCGTAGGGTGTCGCATTTTTTAATCATTTAAGCTTAAAGAAGGGTGCTCGTGAGTGCCCCTTTTGCAGCTGCTATGTGCCCTCTATACACACTTCAGCTTAGCCCGCAAGTTTGCTAGCTACGCAGAGGACTTCTACTCAGCAGTCAAAGCGGCATTACGTTGTGAAAGTGCAGACTCAAAGGACTCAGTTTTAGGGTGCCATTTGAGACATTATGAAGAGCAAAAAAATTGGGATGGAAATATAATAAATAATGAAACTGACAGATTTAATTCACATATTGATGTAGTATATTAGACTCTTAGGGTATGTTTACACAACAACAATGTGCTAAAAATGGAAAAGTTTTTTTCTTTGTACAGATGACAACGTCATCCAAAACGATCCCTGTTCACACGGATCCATGCACGGCCGACAAACTATTCGGAGATGTCACTCTGTAAAGAACGACTACACGCTAAACACTAGACTAAACACGTAAAACCTCCGATGTGCAGGACGTCACAGTTTTCACAGATTTGTGTTTTTGTAGTTTAATGAGAGATGATAAGGGTGTCGTTTTCAAAAACAGGCACTTTAAAAAGGCGTTTTCAGGACACCAAAAACAGCAAAAACACATAAAAAGTCTAGTTGAAATATTGTTGTGTAAATGGCTCGTATTTGATTCTCTAGAAAGTTCCTAGTTTATCTTTTTGGTGATAATCATTATATTTTAAGAGCTATTTAAAAAAATATTTTAGCTGGCAACTGAAAACACACAACCTCCCTAAATCTCCCACCCTTAAACATCACAATCTTAAAAAAAATGCATGGTGAAACTCACACCAACATCATTTTTTCCAGTGAAACTGCTTTGCTTTGATTTCAAAGAAGTGTTACCCTGTATATTTTACTGTATATCTTTCATACTTTCAGCATTATTCACATCTGTTTTCTTGCTTATTTGATATCAGCCCTTCAATGGAAACATGGATGGTTCCAGAATAAAAGATAACTTATTTTCTCCACCTATCGTGGGTCGCTACATCCGGATTCACCCATTGACCTTCCAGAAGCAGCCCACCCTGAGGATAGAACTGCTGGGATGTGACCTCAATAGTGAGTGAACACACACACACACACACACACACACACACACATCACAGCATTGTCTAATGATAAAGAAATGGAGGACAAGAAGAAGACGATATACAAGCAATGCACCATCTAGAAAACAAGTGAATTGTGAGATGGTCATTATTCAACGACTTTGCAAAGCACATTTCTCTGTTTACCTTTGTATGTCATTTTTTATCAGCATGTAGTGATTTAAAAGCTCTTGATGTTTTTGTTAGTTCATGAGTGTCTTTCATCCTGCAGAAGCATCAGAAAGATTCAAGGCTTTCTAACTACAGCGTTCCTAATGTATAATCGTATTTTGCTTTGAAACACTTTTTCTCCCTTCAAGCATCAAAGCTTCATTATAAGAAAAGGTTTGAGTAAATAAAGTTTCTCTAACTTGAGAGAGCTGAATAATGCATGTGTTTCTGCACATCCGGTTCAATGGGGTTTAAGGAGAAATGTGTTAAATGATTGCATGAGGGGCACAAAAATGGCAAAAACTGGAAAACTCCAGCTGCTCCACTTTCTCCTCTTTTCAAAAGCACATCTGCCATTGCTAAGCAATCATGAGCCGCATTCTCCATTAAGAAGTTTCAGCAAAGGATAAATGGATTTCCAGCCCTTGCATTAGCTAAATATATTTATGGAGATGAGCAATAAAAAACCTGCTATGATCAGCTGTTCGTCCATCTTGCCTGAGTTTTCAATGTTGTTAGGGAAAGGCCGAAGCTGATCAGTTGGTTCTTGTCTAGTCTCGTGTAGCCAGAGCTTCAGACTGGCGGCAGAAGGTCTGGACTCTATTGCAGCTTTCATTGGTCAAGGACTGCCCAAGAGGATGTTTGACTGTGATGTAATGCAACCAATCCCAGTTCGTTTTGTTCCTCGTCATGTTTATGGGCGTAAAAGTGTCAAGGACATATCAAAAAGTTGATGTTCCTGCAATAACAGACAGATAGAAGGCTATAAATATATATATCTATATCTATATATAGCTATAAATTATTAATTAAAGTATTCAATCAACTTTTTGCAAGTTTACTGCAACAAAGGAGTCGCAAACTTCACATAATTTCGAAAATCCAGCGCTTCGTTGATCCTGGTAAGCGCTCACACGACGGCGTTCTTCTTCACTGTGGGCACCACGGCATTTGTTTCCAGGCGGACAGGGAAAGAACGCAACACACACGTTTCACGGACATCCTGTAGAATTCAACCAATCAGACGATGACTTTGAAACTCCTGAAGTGTTTCCAGATAAGGGTGCCGGTCCGTGGGCTACATTTAAAATAACGAACTTGAGCAAGCAAAAGACGTGACGTGAATGGCCTCTTACACTTTCATGTTTAACTGGTTGTTTCAATTTTTTCTAGTGATAAAGTATGTTTATGAGCTGCTTAATTCATAAAATGTATTCAAAATAAAAAAAATTGTTAAAACAAAATTAAGACTAAATCCATAAAATGATCCCATGGTGAAACCCCTAAAAGTTTCTATGAAGCTCCTGACAGAATCCTTCAAGGTTCCATATAGAACCTTTTCTTCTAAGAGCATAATATTGGCAGAAATTTAAAATGAACAAATGTTGTTTTACTAAACGAGGTTCGGGAGGAACATGTCAGATAATGAACACAGGTGGAGAGTACTCAGCTAATCAACAAAGTATATATTGGCAGCCTTCTTACCTCCATTGCATTGACAGTTTCTCAGCATCCCTCCACCACCCCTTCTCCACATTTTGCTCTTTTTTCCATTTTAAGTTCTAAACCACTTACATACGGGGGGTACTCTGGGTTCGGTCCGTAGTCCGAGCTTGAAGTCCTCCCCCCGGACAGCACGCCAAATACGCAATTAAATTTAATCTATAAATTATATGTAAGTGTGAACTCGTGAAAAATCATTAAAGTATCTCAATGATAGTAAAATAACACTACTTTAAACCAATAAGAGCCTGTTTGTTTGTGTGTTCCTCAGGTTGTTCTATGCCGTTGGGAATGGAGCGCAGGATAATTCCCAGCAGTAGCATCAGCGCCTCCTCGTTCTTAAACAAATGGTTACTGTCCTGGAGTCCCGACCTTGCTCGACTCCACCAGGAGGGACGAGCAAATGCATGGAGACCCAAGGTATCTATCCTTCCATCCATCCATCCATCCATCCATCCATCCATCCATCCATCCATCTGTCTCCGGTCTGGGGTGTGTTTCCTGTACAATGTCGTAACTCTCTGGTTTACGAATATAGTATGGTGAACCATTGAAGAAATCAACTAATTAGTCAAGACTGTTTCCCTAAACTTGTCACAAATTTGTCGTTCAGTCATGTTGGTTAATGTGTGACATGCAGGTGGTGGTGTAATAACTTATTTTAAAGTCCCTGTAAAGGCAATTCTGAGATTTGTTTCTAAACACATTAGAAATGTTAGAAATGTATTGTTGAAACACATTACAAAGACTGTGAACTATGTAGAACTGAATTCAGAAGTTAGACCGTTAAGAAGTTTTCCACCATTGCTGTGTTCCGGATTTTTTGGGCGGGGTTAAAACGGAGGCTCGATGGACGTGCTGGAGCCACTGTGCATGTGGCCCCTCCCCCATAACTAGAGCACATTCGTAATTTCGCATCAGTTCACCCGCTAGATTATGAGTTACTGTCAGTACCGTTAGTTACTACAGCCTACAACTTACAAAACAGCCTACAAAACAAAACAAAAAAGACGATCTCAAGAAGAGGTGGATTAATTTTGTGAACAGCTACCTTGATGGAGTGCTGACGATCACCACCAACACCTGCCTCTGCAGTGACTTTACACCGGATAGTTTTACAAACTTTCATCGGCAACAACTGGGATTCACTGATAATCCGCTGCAGAATGGGGCCGAACTGACTATCTCCCGCCCCAACCTTCATCCTCCCGTCCCGCTGACATCTGGTGCCGTGACTCGTGAGCTGTACTTGAGTGTTGTTGTTGTCTTATGTGCTTACGGTCTGCCGCTTTCCCGCGAGTGGGCGTGGTTTCGGCGCCGATCAACGGACACGCCCCCAGCGTTTGAGAGCAGAGAATGCTTCTTATTTTTTCAAGATTTCGATAAGATGTTTTATGTACTTAGCGGATTTTTTTATGATTCAAATTTGGCTAGTTGGTTAATAACACATTTATCTGTGGTGTGAGAAACTCAGAACACATGTTTAACTTTGACTTTACAGGGACTTTAATGAATCCGTTTGAGAATGAATTAATGGCAGATTTTTTAAATATAAATTAGGGACATGGGATCTGGGGACTAATACTCATGTTATTTTGCTTTATTTCCGGATTCAGTCATAGGCTTGTTCTTACATACTAGAGCACGTACGTACATGCGCACTCTTCAAAAACACCCCTTTAAATCGTTTAAAAGACATGAATTTGTATTAGTGGATTCCAGAATCAGTTCCTTTCAGTATGTATTCAAAATAAAAGATATGATTGTACTAAATGTCAGCTTTGCTCAAGATAAGGATTTAAGCCCACATGTCATGCAAACAAGAAACTCTGCTTCTAACCACAGGTGGAGAGCTGTCGTTGCAACCACACAATGTTTGCGGTGCTGTTTGCGAATGTTTGCTAGAACTATGGTTTCAGGAAACACACCCCTGTCTGTCTGTCTATCTATTCATCTGTATATCTATCTATCGCATGTTTTTATTATAGAGTGAAAGTGAATTTTTATCTCTACTGTGTGTGTGTGTGTGTGTGTGTGTGTGTGTGTGTGTGTGTGTGTGTGTGTGTGTGTGTGTGTGTGTGTGTGTGTGTGTGTGTGTGTGTGTGTGTGTGTGTTTTCTAAGCCCATTGTGAGTGTTACCTCTGCCTTGTCTGTCTCTGTGAAAGATCCCTCCATTGTCTTAATCTCTTTATGATTTTTAAGTTATCATTCTTTCAATTTCCTCTATGAACAAGATTGCACATAAAGAGCCAAGCATTGTCAGCAAGTTATTTAGAGCTGTTATATAGTGTGCCGCTCTGGTCCACATGCAATTTTGTTCTGCATTATAACAATATGTAAGGCCCGTTCACACCAAGGACAATAACGTTGAAGATATAGTTCTAAAAATCATTCTTAACATTAAAGAATAGCTGAGTTCACAGCAGAACTATAACGATATAGAGAAATTATATTGTTGGAATCAGTGGGCGGAGCTAAAGAGACACACACACACACACACACACACACACACACACACACATCATGGCATTATCTCTGGATAACTCTTCATTCACTTTATGTCCGTGTTGTTTACATTATGTGCACTTACGCACCGTTTGGCAACAAAACACACAAATTTGATGCAGTTTCACTCACTGCCTGCGGTTTCAACTCATGACCGGGAACAAACACACACACTTGCAGAACTCTGTTGCTGCTCCGGAAAAACAAAATGCATTCACTGTTCCCTTAACGCTGGGTAATAAACCTGGGAACCTGAACAAGGTTATCTTTCCCTTGCAACCAGAAACACACTTCTTTAGTGACTGTTGATTTTGTGGTCTAAAAACTAAATGCCAGCACTGCCGACGGCTCCTGCAACCCGAACGAAACTCACTGATGGACGCGCTCTTGCTCTCGCTCTGGTTTGTGTGTGTGTGTGTGTGCTCTTCCGGGAGAAGTGCCCATACAAGGAATTCCACCCTTTATGATGTCATACAGGGCCATACAAAAAAACTTTCAGAAACTTGTTTTAATCCTGAAGGAGTGTATTTGGCACAGAAATACTCTGTCATGCGTCTCATTTTTTGAAACTTTGGCCACGTTTATCATGAGAATCAACTCATTAACAGTGTAAACAAGTCAGAATGCATGAAATAACATTAGATCCCCACTTTAACCCTAAAACCACAACACAATAAAATGCCTAATTCAAAATACGGGTAAAACACCTGTGAAAAAAATCAATATGGAAACGTCCTTCATAATAACACAGTACATTGGGCCCTATCGTTACAGAATTTTCTTATAGTGCAAGTCATTTGTATGTAAATGTATGCACAGTTTATAGACAATAATCTTATATTTTGTCTCTTCCCGTCGTCCCCCTCTTCTTCTCTTTCTACAGACTAATAACCCTCATGAGTGGTTACAGGTGGACTTTCTGTCTATGAAGAGAGTGACTGGGTTGATCACACAGGGGGCTCGATCGGGCCTGAAACTGATGATGATCACTGAATTTACCATCTCCATTAGCATGACGGTCACAGCTGGACCAGTGTGAAGGAGCAGGGCACAGACAGTGAAAAGGTATGGCTATATTTGTGTATTAGCTTCTATTAATAATGTGTTCCTCGAATTAAGAATTAATGCCCTCCTTTTAGTTAAATCATGGCCACATTGTACTAATTTGTTCCATTGTTTTGATTGAACTAAAACAAGGTAAAAAACTGTGTTGAGGAAAGTTACTTTTAAAAGTCACGTTACTAAGGCCTGGGACACACTAGATGATTTTAACCGATTTTAAAACTGTGGGAGACCACAGACATAAGGGCAGTACAATTGGGTTTCAAATCGGGCCTAAAATTGGGCTTAAAATCTTCAAGTGTGTGGCCAGCCTGGGCTGGGCTTGCTTGTTTGTTTTGTAATAACAAAAAAGTTATGTTTTTGGCAAAAGTAAATGCCTTTTCCCACCATGGGCCCTATCATACACCCGGTGCAATGCGACGCCAGACCTGACACAGTTATCATTTTCATGTCCGGTGCCACGTTTAAATTGCAAATGCACTGGCGCATCTGTTCGCCCATGGATGTGCTGGTCTGAAAACCAGGTGTGTTCAGGAGCATTGTTGGTGTGTTGCTATTTTGAGGATTTGAAAACGACTGGGCCATTGACCAACACAAACCTGCTCTAAAGTCAATAGCGCAGTATTTTTTGTGTTATTTAAAGGGTGCGTTAGTAATATGAGCCTATCGGCGGGAACACAACACATGTACGCTCTGCTTATTACACACACAGGGATGTGCAGCAACACACACACATTTTTAAATGTTAAAAAATAAAGGATTCCTCTCTGGAGTTCAGTCTTTCTGCTCGCAAATTCCTCCATGTTAGTAGCGGATCCGTCATGGTGCGAGCGCAACTGGCTTTTAAAGGGAATGAGAGATGAGACTCTGATTGGTTTATTGCATGTTACGCCAAAAACACACCCATGACTCATTAAGAGACTAGGGACAACCCTTTTGGACCATGCCATGCTGCTTCTGCTACTGATTGCTTTAAGAGGGAAAAGCTACCCATAACTGCTGGTCTAGGATCTGTTTTCTTCGTAGTAATAGCATATTATTCGCGAAAAAGAGTTGTATTATCTGTATAGATCGCGAATCTGTATTTGTACTCGTCAAATGATTCAATTTCCAACGTGTTTTTGCTTCGGTGAGTAATGTAGCCAATCACAGACATGTTTGTTGATCTCTTGAACGCAATGGCCAATCAACGTGTACAAAGTGTAGAACAAAGTGTAGAAATTATATAAATAAGAGATTGATAGTGTCGTCAGTTTCACTGATTAATATATAAGAAACTGTGTGAGATGCTGTTCACTGAATGAGTGAAAGCTTTTAGTGATTATAAAGGGAGCGCTCGTTGCACGCTGTCTAGGCGATATAAAAAAATAAATGAATAGGCCAATAATATATTCAGAATTTGAATAAATATTTATGTTTGAAATCTGGCTCATGAAAATGTCAGGAAATACGATTCCTGGCTGCATGTCAATATCCATGGATCACTGGATCTTTGGTAAATTGTAAGAAACACGAGTCCAACAATTACTTTAAACCGATAACCATTTGTTGTACTAGCGTTTTTCCCTATTAACTCCCGTCATGCAGCAGCTCTCAATGCATCCCCGCTATAAATCCCAGTGTTGCTGAACACGGGAATGTAATGTGTGAGAGAATTAGCTAAATAATTGGGATTGTTGTTAGATTTAGTTGTATAGTAAGGATTATAGTAAGATTATATTTTCTCTTATATTCATTCAGTATGGTTCCTAAAGGGATTTCATGAGAGTCACCCTTTCATGTTGATGATGTTTTGTTTCTTTTTCGCCCTGATGTAGATCTTTGAGGGGAACAGTGATTATAATGAAGAGGCACTGAACATGTTTGATCCACCTGTGTTCGCACGCTTCATCCGGATTAACCCAAAGGGCTGGGTCAATGATATTGCCTTGCGAGTGGAGTTTTTGGGCTGTGATACTCAACAAACTCTTTGAGAGAAAAGTGAGATTGAGAGAGTGTGGTTGAAGGTTTTTTGACTAAACTGCATAGCGTCTAAAACACACAGCTCTGTTCCAAACCGTAGGAAGCTATCTAATGCCTGCATAAGTTTGCATCATAACTGAAAGCATAATCTGAAGCATTTTTCATGTGTGGCAACTACATATGCCGCACAATAGACTCCTCTAATGCTCAAGTTTAGATTCTTGTCATTGTTCAGTAACAAATAAAATATCAACATTGCACTTGACACCACGTACTAAGCTGGTTTGCTTGAGTTATAATGGTCTAGTGGTTTTAAAGTGGTTTCATGCCATCGTCAGCTGCCTATGACACCTAAAAATGCTGTCTAGTTAGGCAGCTCACATAAACACTACATAAATTGATCTCTAGAACAGGTTTTCTTCATGTGAAATGATCAGTTAAATGTTTTAAATCTGTTCAAAATTGTTGTAAGTTATAAGTGTTGTTCTGATCAGTACGCTGCTCATTTTACTGTCTGCTTTCGAGACGTTATTCTGCTGAAGAAATAAACTATATCTATTTTTGTAGTAAGTGTATCCATGCATATCAAAAGCTTGTGGAAGATTATTTTTATGGTTAGTAGATGTTTGTATATTCTGGTCTGGAATAACTACTGAATCCACCATATGCTGTACTTTTGTATTTTGCACTGTGAAACAGGAGTGAGATTGTTATTTTATTAAAAAATATATATATTTAATTATGGAAATAAAAAGACTACTCAATGATTTCCCCAGCATGCTTTGTGTTTCTTTGACAAATATGTTTCTTTCACAGTCTGTTTTCCTCCCTTTTGGTGTTTGGCCAGTCAAACTCATAAATCTGATTTCAACAGCTGGCATAATGCATTGTTATTACTACTGACTATAATACCTGGTTCGCGCACACGCACACAATTACACACACATACAGACTTTGACAAAGTCTCTATAAAAGGTGTGAAATGAATGGCAATGAAATACAGTCAGTGAACGTTTATTGCTCACGGTCACGTCACGATTCTGCATGCATGAGACGGACAGACTTGCAGGCAAAGCGTGGGATGAAGAGACCCACAGGAATACGATAACATTTCCATGTTCTGGCCTAGATAAAAATGGAGCGTACTATCAGTTCCTGTTTGACAGGAAGTGTTCTGGGGATGTGTTTAGCTTGGAGGGAAAATGAAGGCTTGACTCTGAAAGAAGTTTGTGACCTATTGTGTCACCTGTTATCTCAAAGACAAACACTTCTGCTGAGGAACAAACACACGATCTCAAGCAACACGGCTGACTTTCATTACAAAACATTACTGCACTATCAAATAATGCTTAACAGATCATTAATAATGTGCATGCCAACTTGTGATGCAACATCAATTTAACTGTTCATATACAAAATAGGAATTTTATATAGATGTATGTTTTGTTTATATATATATTATATTATGTTAAGAACAACAAGATGTCTTTTGTTTTGTTATTGCATGGTGTTTTATTCACTATAATGACTCTCAAACACCTGTAGAATGTCTAGTAGAGTTATTCTAGATAATTGGGTGTGTATCTCTTACATAATAATAAAAAATAATAATTGATTATTATTATTATCTTATATTGAGCAGAGCACAACATGTCTTTTGTTTTGTTATTGCATGGTAATGTATCCACTATAATGACTATATTACATATCTATCTACAGTTATTCTACATAATTGGACATGTTTCTCTTTTATGATAATAATACTTTATTATTATATGAATTATAATGATTGTTAGTCTTAATAAAAGTGATGCTTATGTGTTAGATCGCTTGATGGAGTTTTGGTTCCTTGCCACTGTCGCCTCTGGCTTGGCTTGCTCAGTTGGGGACACTAAAATTTTGGTCTAAATTTTCAACTAAATATCCAAATAATATGAATTACTAAACTAATTAACTATATCAACTATATCTCTGATCTGCCCACATTATCACTATTTGATCAATTGAAATGAGCTGATGACATCACCTTTTTCTCCAAAGCAAACGTATAGCCGAATAAACAATTTTTGCAATATTTTCCGGTTTAACACTGTAAAGCTGCTTTGAAACAATTCTCATTGTAAAAGCGCTATATATATATATATATATATATATATATATATATATATATATATATATATATATATATATATATATATATATATAAATAAAGTTGACTTGACTTGACTTAGATGTTTTGCATTGTATCCCCTGGCATGTTTTTGACAAAATACATAAACAAAAATAATTCAAACCATCCTACATTAAGGAACATTGTAAAGCAATACAATTATCTCTATTATTTTATACAAAGTTTATATTTAAAGACTTTTAAAGATGCAGTCTGTAAGTTTTGCTCTTTGTCGCCATCTCTGTCTGAAGCCTGCAGTTGCAGTTATTTGCTGAATTATAATCTTTATGTGGGTTGTGCATCGGCGGCTTCTCAGCGTGGATGAATCTAATGTTTTGAGGACTGTACTTCAGATTCACAGAATCTACATCTTGGTGTGTGACCAAAATAATAAGTTTCACCCCATAATGTCATCTGAACCAGTGAGTAACATGTCTGCCACTATTGTTCAGACCAACTGAGAAAAAAAGCATTAATAAATCATGCTACCAACGGTGACTGAATCTAACGATCACTCATCAAACCGTGCACATTATTGTTATTGTTATACTTTTTCTCAAATTGTTCATGTTAACAACATCATCATTGCGTGAATATGTGTATTTAGTGTGTATTAGCGTTACCTGTAGATTTCAGTTTCTGTACAGTCATTTGGACAATCTGCCATTAAAATAATGAGTTTAATTACTCCAGCTTCTGTAAGAAAAGGCTATAAATGATCCGCCACCTGCAGCATCCTCACATGCGATACTACTACAGAAAACTGTTAGATGAAGAAGAAGTTTTATTTATATAGCGCCTTTCCATAGCTCAATAGCACACCCACATACACAATACAAGCACAGGTCTTATATAGCAACATTATTCAAAATACAAATGAAATAGATATGTCTTTAGCTGGGTCTTGAAGGTAGACAGAGATGATGTATTACATAATGGCAGGGGAAGCGAATTCCATAATTTATGGACAATGGAGGTGCAAGATATGGAGGTGCAAGACCATTTAATGCCTTAAATGTTAGAAGTAATACCTACTGTTAGGGGACAACAGTTTAGGACCCAAGACCAGTTGTGAAGAATGAATTAAAGAAAAATTTACTGAAGAAAAGTTTGCAGTAGACAAATGAGTTTGTAGGCTGCACGCTCCCTCTACCCGTTTTTCATACATATAATTTCTCAACAGTTATACTCTTATCAAGGTCTAGCTATGTCATTACTGAAGGTTACATGATTCTGATTGGCTAAGAGCAAATAAATTTCCGTACATTGTCAGTTAATCAGATGCATGTCTGCTTATATCACTTGTTGACGCTTTCACTCCAGAATTAGGCACGAAGTGACCTTCCAGTTCTGGAGCAGGGCCAGCTTGCCCACAAAACAAGTCCACCCATATTCTAGGATATAATAATAAAAAATAATAATTTATTATTATTATCTTATATTGAGCAGAGCACAACATGTCTTTTGTTTTGTTATTGCACGGTAATGTATCCACTATAATGACTATTTTCTATATTCTAGATCTATCTACAGTTATTCTACATAATTGGACATGTTTCTCTTTTATAATAATAATACTTTGTTATTAAATGAATTATAATGATTGTTAGTCTTAATAAAAGTGATGCTTATGTGTTAGATCGCTTGATGGGCTTTTGGTTTCTTGCCACTGTCGCCTCTGGCTTGGCTTGCCATATTCTAGGATGCCTGTAATCCACCTCCAATACTGATCTGTAATACAGGACATCTGTAATGACACAAAGACGAACTGCACCTTGCTTGAATTTTCAGATGAAATCCACCATTACCACTCAAATTGACATATTATTACAAGAATCGGGCCAAGGTAATAAGGAGATAGTTTCGAACATTGGCTGGTTATGTACCCGCTCAAAAATTTACAAAAAATTTTAACCAAACAAAGTAACGGACTGCAGCTTTAAGGAGGCCTTATTATTTAATATTTTTCCCCAAAGTTCCCTAAAATCTATAATAGGCCTACCTTAGACAGTTTCTGTGGAGATCTGAGCATGTCTGGTTTACTCTTCAGCACAGAAGCAAAACCACATGATCCCACAGGGCAGCACATGTTGAGCTCATCACAGCGACTCAGCATGTCATTCTTCACATCTCACCACAGCTCCACTGGTACGGAAGAGAACATGACTCAATTATTTGATTATCAGTAATGGATTAAATAACGCTGTTACTACTTTCCCCCCGACCCACTCAAACATAGGCACATAAAAGTGAGGGTTTCTTTGATTTTTGGTGCTGTTTCTGTGGTCAACAGTGACTAAGTCACTCTGAGTAACACACTTGAAAAGGCAGACGATGATTTGATGTCTTACACACATCATCTCATCACATATTTCCATCTCGTTCTCTTTCCAGCTCTGTTACCTGTTTTACAAGTAATAAGTTGAAGGTGCTGATCGTCTCCTTCCAGTCTGGAGTACGTAAAATCCTCTGTATAAAGGCCACACACAAAAGACATCATCTTTGTGACCATATATGTTCACATGATCAGTTTGAAATTGCTTATTATTATTTACAAGAAATTCCTCAGCCTCATAAAGCATCTGGAAATAATATCCTGAACTTTTCAGTGAACGAACTCACTGGTAAACTGATATCGGGGCTTCTGTGATGGATTTAGACTTGTGTTTCTCTGGAATTGCTGAGAATAAATGCAGAAGATGATCATAAAAAGAAGCTTTAAGTGTCCTTCATTCTGTTTTTAATTATCAGCATGACGCCTTCTATATATACTGGCCAAATTCAAAGGCAGCCAGCATCGCATATAAACATCATGTCACTTTCTGTGTAAATCACACATTCCTGAAAAGAACTTTAGAACTTTGCTATTTGCAATGAGTTTGAAAAAGGTATTATTCTTATTTCAGATTAGCGATAAACGAGTCAGTAAATGACAGAAATGTCACTTAAATGTGTCAAATGGTAGGACAGAAATGGACACTTACTTGGAAACTTGAAAAAGCTTATTTTTTCTTAACAGGATGTGAGAATTTCAAGGGAAGAAGAAATTGCAGAATTGTGTGTGGCAAGAGGTCACAATCACCTTTTTTTCCCGTTGTGGAAACAAGTTTTCATAAAAGAGAATGACACAGAGGGACTGAATATCATTCTAGAGCCAAATGTAGCCTAATGCAGTTTGAGCTTCATGTGGAAATCACTCAGTGGCATATATACATCATAATACTGACTCTCTGTGCTTGGAATGAATTCATTACGTCATTTCACTCTGTCAGCACAAAACACTCACACACTCCTGAATGCAGGACGAGACTCCACTGCATGTTGAGTCATGGGTAGTTTTTTTTGTGTAAAACACTTTTAAATAAAAAATACATATTGTCATGTAGCGTGAAGTCTGATGTTTTAGGAAAATAAATGGTCACTAACTAATGTGTTCTATATGTGACGTTGCAACAATTAAGAATATAGGGGTGTCGCACTAAGGATAACAAAACTGGGTAATTTGTGAATTTACAGCATAACTTTTGGTAATTATAGTGTAAAGTAAGTACTTGTAGGTATAACGGAACAATATTTAATATTTGGAGAATAAAGGGGTAACTATCAGGAAAATTAACAAATTATTTATACTGTAAGTATTTTTTAATTAACGGGTAATTATCAGTGTAGTTACAGGGTAAGTATGAATCTGCGGGCTGTAAATTAAAGTGGTTCTTGTTCCCCTCTTGTTTCATGTAGTTACAGGGTAAGAATGAATCTGCAGGCTGTAAATTAAAGTGGCTCTTGTTCCACTCTTGTTTCATGTAGTTACAGGGTAAGTATGAATCTGCAGGCTGTAAATTAAAGTGGCTCTTGTTCCCCTCTTGTTTCATGTAGTTACAGGGTAAGTATAAATCTGTGGGCTGTAAATTAAAGTGGCTCTTGTTCCCCTCTTGTTTCATGTAGTTACAGGGTAAGTGTGAATCTGCAGTCTGTAAATTAAAGTGGCTCTTGTTCCCCTCTTGTTTCATGTAGTTACAGGGTAAGTGTGAATCTGCGGGCTGTAAATTAAAGTGGCTCTTGTTCCCCTCTTGTTTCATGTAGTTACAGGGTAAGTGTGAATCTGTGGGCTGTAAATTAAAGTGGCTCTTGTTCCACTCTTGTTTCATGTAGTTACAGGGTAAGTGTGAATCTGTGGGCTGTAAATTAAAGTGGCTCTTGTTCCCCTCTTGTTTCATGTAGTTACAGGGTAAGTGTGAATCTGTGGGCTGTAAATTAAAGTGGCTCTTGTTCCCCTCTTGTTTCATGTAGTTACAGGGTAAGTGTGAATCTGCAGTCTGTAAATTAAAGTGGCTCTTGTTCCCCTCTTGTTTCATGTAGTTACAGGGTAAGTGTGAATCTGTGGGCTGTAAATTAAAGTGGCTCTTGTTCCTCTCTTGTTTCATGTAGTTACAGGGTAAGTGTGAATCTGTGGGCTGTAAATTAAAGTGGCTCTTGTTCCTCTTGTTTCATGTAGTTACAGGGTAAGTGTGAATCTGTGGGCTGTAAATTAAAGTGGCTCTTGTTCCCCTCTTGTTTCATGTAGTTACAGGGTAAGTGTGAATCTGTGGGCTGTAAATTAAAGTGGCTCTTGTTCCCCTCTTGTTTCATGTAGTTACAGGGTAAGTGTGAATCTGCAGGCTGTAAATTAAAGTGGCTCTTGTTCCTCTCTTGTTTCATGTAGTTACAGGGTAGGTGTGAATCTGCAGGCTGTAAATTAAAGTGGCTCTTGTTCCTCTTGTTTCATGTAGTTACAGGGTAAATGTGAATCTGCGGGCTGTAAATTAAAGTGGCTCTTGTTCCCCTCTTGTTTCATGTAGTTACAGGGTAAGTGTGAATCTGCAGGCTGTGAATTAAAGTGGTTCTTGTTCCACTCTTGTTTCATGTAGTTACAGGGTAAGTGTGAATCTGCAGGCTGTAAATTAAAGTGGCTCTTGTTCCACTCTTGTTTCATGTAGTTACAGGGTAAATGTGAATCTGCAGGCTGTAAATTAAAGTGGCTCTTGTTCCTCTCTTGTTTCATGTAGTTACAGGGTAAGTGTGAATCTGCAGTCTGTAAATTAAAGTGGCTCTTGTTCCCCTCTTGTTTCATGTAGTTACAGGGTAAGTATGAGTCTGCAGGCTGTAAATTAAAGTGACTCTTGTTCCTCTCTTGTTTCATGTAGTTACAGGGTAAGTATAAATCTGCGGGCTGTAAATTAAAGTGACTCTTGTTCCTCTCTTGTTTCATGTAGTTACAGGGTAAGTATGAGTCTGCAGGCTGTAAATTAAAGTGACTCTTGTTCCTCTCTTGTTTCATGTAGTTACAGGGTAAGTATGAGTCTGCAGGCTGTAAATTAAAGTGACTCTTGTTCCTCTCTTGTTTCATGTAGTTACAGGGTAAGTATGAGTCTGCAGGCTGTAAATTAAAGTGACTCTTGTTCCTCTCTTGTTTCATGTAGTTACAGGGTAAGTATGAGTCTGCAGGCTGTAAATTAAAGTGACTCTTGTTCCTCTCTTGTTTCATGTAGTTACAGGGTAAATAAAACTCTGCGGGCTGTAAATTAAAGTGGTTCTTGTTCCTCTCTTGTTTCATGTAGTTACAGGGTAAGTATAAATCTGCGGGCTGTAAATTAAAGTGGCTCTTGTTCTGCTTGTTTTATGTAGTTACAGGGTAAGTACAATAAAAACACATACACAATCTGATATCACTCAGAAATATTTATTTGAAAAAAACTTAATTCAAAACAGATTTATGACACTTCTTATACATTTTTTTTTTAAATAAACTTTTAATTTCAAATGATGACATCCTGACAGAAAGAGGCACGTTTTGTCCCTTTCTCTTTTTTTCCTACGTTTTTAGAAATAGGTACTTACAACTGCTACTTGGGCACAGAGACATGCAACACATGCACAACATACACCGGTATGTTGACAGATGTTTGGGGATTTCATGTGTTGCGTGATATCTTGGCGCCCAAGTAGCAGTGCTTCGCCTGTGCTTCCCCATAATATAGTCCCATGTTAATATCTGCCTAGGAAATTGCCTAGTCTTAATCTGCATAATTATTTATATTCGTTGTGAATACGCAGGCCACAAGAAGTAATTAGGTGGGTTGTTTTTTTGTTTTTTTTAATCACTTTTACTCGGGACATGCTAGCTGGCAACATAGGATTCCATTCATTATGCTAAGCTAAGCTGGCGGCGACCCTGCCAAACTAAAACAATACATGCACTGAGACAAAAATGCATTTGCCCACATACAGTATTGTTCAAAATAATAGCAGTACAATGTGACTAACCAGAATAATCAAGGTTTTTAGTATATTTTTTATTGCTACGTGGCAAACAAGTTACCAGTAGGTTCAGTAGATTCTCAGAAAACAAATGAGACCCAGCATTCATGATATGCACGCTCTTAAGGCTGTGCAATTGGGGTATTAGTTGAAAGGGTGTGTTCAAAAAATAGCAGTGTCTACCTTTGACTGTACAAACTCAAAACTATTTTGTACAAACATTTTTTTTTCTGGGATTTAGCAATCCTGTGAATCACTAAACTAATATTTAGTTGTATGACCACAGTTTTTTAAAACTGCTTGACATCTGTGTGGCATGGAGTCAACCAACTTGTGGCACCTCTCAGCTGTTATTCCACTCCATGATTCTTTAACAACATTCCACAATTCATTCACATTTCTTGGTTTTGCTTCAGAAACAGCATTTTTGATGTCACCCCACAAGTTCTCAATTGGATTAAGGTCTGGAGATTGGGCTGGCCACTCCATAACATTAATTTTGTTGGTTTGGAACCAAGACTTTGCCCGTTTACTAGTGTGTTTTGGGTCATTGTCTTGTTGAAACAACCATTTCAAGGGCATGTCCTCTTCAGCATAGGGCAACATGACCTCTTCAAGTATTTTAACATATGCAAACTGATCCATGATCCCTGGTATGCGATAAATAGGCCCAACACCATAGTAGGAGAAACATGCCCATATCATGATGCTTGCACCTCCATGCTTCACTGTCATCACTGTGTACTGTGGCTTGAATTCAGAGTTTGGGGTCGTCTCACAAACTGCCTGTGGCCCTTGGACCCAAAAGAGCAATTTTACTCTCATCAGTCCACAAAATGTTCCTCCATTTCTCTTTAGGCCAGTTGATGTGTTCTTTGGCAAATTGTAACCTCTTCTGCACATGCCTTTTTTTTTTAACAGAGGGACTTTGCGGGGGATTCTTGAAAATAGATTAGCTTCACACAGACGTCTTCTAACTGTCACAGTACTTACAGGTAACTCCAGACTGTCTTTGATCATCCTGGAGGTGATCATTGGCTGAGCCTTTGCCATTCTGGTTATTCTTCTATCCATTTTGATGGTTGTCTTCCGTTTTCTTCCACGTCTCTCTGGTTTTGCTCTCCATTTTAAGGCATTGGAGATCATTTTAGCTGAACAGCCTATCATTTTTTGCACCTCTTTATAGGTTTTCCCCTCTCCAATCAACTTTTTAATCAAAGTACGCTGTTCTTCTGAACAATGTCTTGAACGACCCATTTTCCTCAGCTTTCAAATGCATGTTCAACAAGTGTTGGCTTCATCCTTAAATAGGGGCCACCTGATTCACACCTGTTTCTTCACAAAATTGATGACCTCAGTGATTGAATGCCACACTGCTATTTTTTTGAACACACCCCTTTCAACTAATTCAACTAATTGCCCAATTGCACAGCCTTAAGAGCGTGCATATCATGAATGCTGGGTCTTGTTTGTTTTCTGAGAATCTACTGAACCTACTGGTAACTTGTTTGCCACGTAGCAATAAAAAATATACTAAAAACCTTGATTATTCTGGTTAGTCACATTGTACTGCTATTATTTTGAACAATACTGTATCTAAATGTAGGAAAGAAGTTGAATAAGCCCTATTTCTAAAAACTGTGGAGTGTTCATTTAAGAGGAACCCCATGTCTTTTGAAATTTTGTATTATTATTTATTAAAAGAAAAAGTAGTACACCAAGAAATGCTGTCATAATTTGGTAATCTTTTCGTATCCATTCAGCTGTTACCAGCGCCTGCATGAGACACTTCAAGCTTTCATGACGTTCTCATGCACGTTTCCTCTGAAACACACGCGAGGACTGGCGTCTCTGTCTTCTAGTCTTGTTTGTTTCTAATTGCTATTATCATATTTTCTTTTATTGTTTGTAGCCTATACTGTTGTGAGCATTAAAAAAAATTAAAACTGACAGTATCCGACATCCGCATGACCAGAATTTTTTGGCGCGTGCACGTCACGCTTCAAGTTACGTCAAGCGTGAAATCAAGCCCATGCACACGCAGATGACTGCAAGCGATAGTCTACAGTTTAAAAAATTTTAAATATTATTTTTCTTACAAACACTTATTGTTTAACTTCAGAAGACATTGATTCATCTATTGGAATCGTATGGATTACTGTAGTTATTGCTGTGAGTGCTGTTTGATGCTTTAACTCTTAGAAACCCAAATGAGTTTTCATTAGTAGATTATTTATGTATGCGACGTTATTCTTTTTCTATTTCTCGGATGGCATGAGGGTAAAAGACGAGTAAACGCTGAGGACATTTCTGCGCGCACTGTATTTTCAGTGTAACAGTTACATAATACAGAAAACTAGCTAGAGACATGTGGGATTCCTTCTTAAGATTCATCTGTGGCAAGGACAATAAAGAAGAGGAACAAGAGGAGGATGAAGCCAAGCAAGATAAATTAATGTTGTAAATGTTGTAAATAAAAAAAATTAAAAAAAATTAAAATAAAGGTTTGTGTGATATCAGATTGTATTTGTGTTTTTATTGTACTTACCCTGTAAACATGAGGGGAACAAGAACCACTTTAATTTACAGCCCACAGATTCGTACTTACCCTGTAACTACATGGAAAATTACCCCATAATTAAAAAATACTTACAGAATAAATAATTTGTTCATTTTTCTAATAGTTACCCCTTTATTCCCCCAATATTACATATTGTTCCCATAATACCTACACGTACTTACTTTATAGTTACACTATAATTACGAAAGTTATGCTGTAAATTTGCTTTAATTATGCAGTACTTTCCGGGCCGTAATCTAAAGCGTTACCCAAAACTGAATTAGCCCATAATTTACTCACCCTCAAGCCATCCTAGGTGTATATGACTTTCTGATAAACACAACCAGAGTTATATTAATAAATATCCTGAAGCTTCTAAGCTTTAGTGACGGGCCTATTGAGTTTGAAGCTCAAATAAGTGCATCCATCCATCATAAACAGCTCCGGGGGGTTAATAAAAGTGTCTGTGTAAGAAAAATATCCATATTTAAAACTTTATAAAGTAAAATATCTAGCTTCCGAACTAACGAAAAAGGCGTATGACTATGACGTGGTGCAAGTGTTTTGAGGTGTTACACTTTCTTAGTAAACTGAGTACGGAATTAAGGCGGTTTGGCGTAAGCTATATATTTTACTTTGTAAAGTTTTATATGGATATTTTTCTTACACAAACGCATCGATTCGCTTCAGAAGGATGCACATTTCTAGGCATCCTTACATTCCATACAGTAGCCTAATCTGTTTTCGGAAAGTATGATGATGGGAATATATGTGTCATCAATGCATCCAACCACTGGAAATCCTAAAGGTTTATCAAGTGAACGTCAGGTTCCTGTATAAAAGGACATGTCATTTTTGTCACCTTGTCCTCATGATGAAATATGCACAATGAATGAATGTACTGAACTGCAAGGAATGTTTTTCTTAGTTTGGTATTTTTGTCAGGTGGCAAATAATTTTACTTGTATTAAGTCAAATGTGCTTACTTAAGATTTAATTTATAATTTTGAGATATTTGTACTTGAAATAAGACACAAGCAGAGTAAGCACACCACTGATGCTTTAAAAAGGAGAGGAGACTGAAAGAAACTCTGGGGTTCCAGGTTAGGTTTACTGAGTAAGTTACCATGGCTTGACTAAGCCTGCTTTCTCGGGTTTGATATTCCTCCAATTCTGAAACAGAAATCTCAGTGTTTTCCTCATTTCAGGGTATACTCAGAGTTTTCACTTAACCTCCTTTCTGAAACGGGCCCCTGGTGTCCTCTACAGTGGACAAGTGTGAAATCAATTTCTGTTTTCTAACAGAAAGTTTGATTTTGATTAGAAAACCCATACAATTTTCCAAAGATTCTGAATAACAAACCATTTGAAAATTAGTCAGATTTAAAGGATAATAATACAAAATATTGAGTGCTAAATTTGATCACTCAGTCATTTTCAAAGATCACGGAGAAGTTGTTGTCCAGGTGAAACCCCAAAACATTTGATAGCTCTGAAAAGCCCTGAATGTGCTCATCACAGAACATGTCACTTACAACTGTGTCAGAATTCACTAAAATATAATGTCCTCGTACAAGGACAGTGGCACCCAGGAGGTTAAATGATGACAATACTAATTATTTTCATTTTTATCTTGTGTGACTGTGAAAATGTCGTCACTTCAACAACCCATGATTACAATTTATTCAAAGTACGAAGACCAAGAACCAAATTAAACGCTTTTGAACCTCACCAAAACTGTGTCAGATTGCTATGTTATCATATGGTTGATGCGATGGTTGTAAGCGTTTTTCTGTGATGTTCAGGTTGCTTACCGGTCCAAGATTAAACTTATATTTAAAAAACAGTCCGCGATGATGTCGTACAAGATCCTAGAGGGGGAAACGGAGCCCAGTGAGCCTGAGCCTCTGGTCAATTATTATGAATTGGACAGTGAGCTCCGCCTGTTGGCTCAGTCGTGACATTACACTTCCATGCTTCATCTCTCCAAAACCTGGAAACGTTTTACATCATTTCATTTTAAACTCATCAAGATTCATTTTAAGCTAATTGTATGTTTAATATGTAAGATCATGCATGTCAGTTATGCCCGTAGTAGTGAGCACTTCTGTTTCTAGGTCATAATGTTCATGATCTGCAAAAATAGTTCAGATGGGAGCTAGGCGTCACAATCTGACCAGTCACAATGTCCTTCCCTGAGATCAAAATTGATTTCATAGCAATAACATAGCAATAATATTCATATGATTAGCATATGCTGCAGGAAACCCTCTATGGTCTGCATTATGTTCTAACCATGGAATATTTTTTTCCAAATAAGTTTTTATTACATGAAAAAGTTTAAAATAAAAATTCCACAATGGAAAATTGTCACAAAAGTATTTTTTCTACAAAATCATGATTTTCTTTTCTATTTAAATGCACATTTATTTTAGAAACTGATATATTTATATACTTGGGACTCATGGAAACCAAAAATAAGTAGATCCCTATTATTTAATCTCTATTGTTCCCTATAGTTTGGCTAACTGATCCTCACTCTCATCACATGGAAGAGCTAACTCTGCACTCTTCCCATTGTCCTTTCCATAAAATATTGCTGCATCCATTTTCTGAAAAGAATAAATAATTTTGTTACTCATACATAAACACAATAAACACTTTAAATAAATAAATAACTGCAATCATTTTATTGATGCTACAATCTATAAAAAAATGCCAAAGGGGAAATACATCCCTGCAATTCCACTGTGGTAGAGCATTTCCATATGGTAATAGCCTATACCTATTTTCTGTAACATTGGGGTTCAGCGTTGCCATATGGAAACATTGATGTCTTGGAGCGACATTCAAATGTCACTTGACTTAAAAACAGCACATCATTAAGGCCTGCCCTTTTAATTCCCATAGTGCAATTGTATATTATGTTTTTCTCCTGAATAACAAGGACATTAGTATTAATTGTTGTCATATTGCAACGCTGTACCATAAATTGTTAAATATTATTTTTGACTGGTTATTGACCAGTTGATTTAGACACTACTGGAATCTCTGTTGTTACATTGAAATAGGCAATTCATGTGATTTGTGAAAATCCGATGAGTTTATGAATGTGTAGCTGGAGGATGACTGTCTTACAGCCATTTTCTTTTCATCTTTCCTAACCGCTTGACCCTCATCAAGAGAGTTAATTTGTATTTTCATTCAGCAGATGTGCCATTTTTTATCAGACCAATTAATAACCGTTTATTTGGCAGAAATATATGGCCTATAAAACGGAAAGTTCCGGTCCTTGATTCTGATTGGTTGTGCCGCCAGACTATAATGTTTTAAACTAGACTGTAATTTATAAACTATAAAACATTTTTAAATGTATGTACATTTATAACACTAATCCCCCTTTTGCTGCCAAAACAGTCCTGACCCGTTGAGGCATGGACTCCACTAGAGTGTGTGGGAATCACAGATGAAGGTGTGCTGTGGGATCTGACACCAAGATGTTAGCGGTGAGCAGGCGTCAGCATGGGCACCCTGACTGGTCTGTGGCTATGCCGCCCCATACACAACAAACTGTGATGCACTGTGTATTCTGACACCTTTCTATCAGAACCAGCATTAACTTCTTGAGCAATTTGAGCTCCAGTAGCTCGTCTGTTTGATCGGACCACACGGGCCAGCCATCGCTCTCCACGTTTTTCATTTTTCCTGCTTCTAAGAAATCAACTTTGAGAACAAAATGTTATAATATATGTTATATATTATAACATGTGTTATAAAGGTCCTTCTAAAAAATTAGCATATTGTGATAAAGTTAATTATTTTCCATAATGTAATGATAAAATTAAACTTTCATATATTTTAGATTCATTGCACACCAACTGAAATATTTCAGGTCTTTTATTGTTTTAATACTGATGATTTCGGCATACAACTCATGAAAACCCAAAATTCCTATCTCAAAAAATTAGCATATCATGAAAAGGTTCTCTAAACGAGCTATTAACCTAATCATCTGAATCAACTAATTAACTCTAAACACCTGCAAAAGATTCCTGAGGCTTTTAAAAACTCCCAGCCTGGTTCATTACTCAAAACCGCAATCATGGGTAAGACTGCCGACCTGACTGCTGTCCAGAAGGCCATCATTGACACCCTCAAGCGAGAGGGTAAGACACAGAAAGACATTTCTGAACGAATAGGCTGTTCCCAGAGTGCTGTATCAAGGCACCTCAGTGGGAAGTCTGTGGGAAGGAAAAAGTGTGGCAAAAAGCGGCTGCTGCGAGAACAGGTGACCGGACCCTGAGGAAGATTGTGGAGAAGGACCGATTCCAGACCTTGGGGGACCTGAGTCTGGAGTAGAAACATCCAGAGCCACCGTGCACAGGCGTGTGCAGGAAATGGGCTACAGGTGCCGCATTCCCCAGGTCAAGCCACTTTTGAACCAGAAACACCGGCAGAAGCGCCTGACCTGGGCTACAGAGAAGCAGCACTGGACTGTCGCTCAAATTTTGCATGTCATTCGGAAATCAAGATGCAGGAGTCTGGAGGAAGACTGGGCAGAAGGAAATGCCAAAATGCCTGAAGTCCAGTGTCAAGTACCCACAGTCAGTGATGGTCTGGGGTGCCATGTCAGCTGCTGCTGTTGGTCCACTGTGTTTTATCAAGGGCAGGGTCAATGCAGCTAGCTATCAGGAGATTTTGGAGCACTTCATGCTTCCATCTGCTGAAAAGCTTTATGGAGATGAAGATTTCGTTTTTCAGCACGACCTGGCACCTGCTCACAGTGCCAAAACCACTGGTAAATGGTTTACTGACCATGGTATTACTGTGCTCAATTGGCCTGCCAACTCTCCTGACCTGAAGCCCATAGAGAATCTGTGGGATATTGTGAAGAGAAAGTTGAGAGACGCAAGACCCAACACTCTGGATGAGCTTAAGGCCGCTATCGAAGCATCCTGGGCCTCCATAACACCTCAGCAGTGCCACAGGCTGATCGCCTCCATGCCACGCCGCATTGAAGCAGTCATTTCTGCAAAAGGATTCCCCACCAAGTATTGAGTGCATAACTGAACATAATTATTTGAAGGTTGACTTTTTTTGTATTAAAAACACTTTTCTTTTATTGGTCGGATAAAAGATGCTAATTTTTTGAGATAGGAATTTTGGGTTTTCATGAGCTGTATGCCAAAATCATCAGTATTAAAACAATAAAAGATCTGAAATATTTCAGTTGGTGTGCAATGAATCTAAAAGATATGAAAGTTTAATTTTTATCATTACATTATGGAAAATAAAGAACTTTATCACAATATGCTATTTTTTTTAGAAGGACCTGTATGTTATATATTATATAATATGTTATAATGTCTAATATATCCCACCCACTAACAGGTGACCTGATGAAGAGATAATCAGTGTTATTCACTTCACCTGTCAGTGGTCATAATGTTGTGCCTGATCGGTGTATTACCTTTGCTGTGAGGGTGTGGGAATGACGGTCAAACTGACATCTTTCTTCTGACTGCCATTATCGATATCTCTTTTTCTTTTTTGTTACTCTTTTTGTGTAAACACTATTGTGGAGTTTCTCTTTTGCCATTTGAGCAAATGGGAACACAAAAACTAAAAATATTTTCTCACATCTTCCGCTTCTAAGAAAATGCCGGAAATATGAAAAGGGCCAATTAAACATAAAGCCGTGACCTCATTAGATAAATATTAAAATAAATATTTTTATGGACTAACCATTTTATAAATGGTTTACAGTTAATTAAATGGTAAGCCGTGATTTACAGTGAATTTAGAACAGCTAAGGGGGCATCGTCAAAACTTGTATTATTTCAATTGTAAAGTTGATCAAATAGCAGTTTTACTTGGTGCTTCAGAAGAAAGTTGATACCTTCCCAATACACTGGAAGTAGAACATTTGCTAATATTAATATGAACTAGGATAAAAATAGGAGTAGGGTAGAATATAACTATATGAATAATGGTGCATTGTTTGTTGTCCAGTTTTGCACAATAGGCTTAACCCACACATATTTCCCCTATTAGTTCATGGAAGTTTTATATTGTCTTTGGCTAAGCTTAACATTGCACACACACACACACACACACACACATGCCCCTCAACACACTTTAAACAGCTCTGATGTATAGGTTGGTTTACTCAATAGCTCCTTCCTCAGAAAGGACTGGACAGAATAAACAGACGTATAAAGAAAAGTCATCATTTCTCTTGACTTCAGGACATAAACAGAGGCTTTTTTTCATCCAATTAGTTTGAAGTGAGGGGTCTGGTTTCAGGGAAAATGCCATTTAAAATATTAACAATCATGTTGTCAATGAATTGAGAACAAATACCATTGAAACACAAACAACTGGTGTGTAATATGTTTATTGGTGGTTGAATAGAAAAGAAAAAAAAACATTACAGGAGCAAAACAATTTTTTTCACATAAACATAAAATTATATTTCTAGCAGCTCAGCTTCAATAATCCTTTAAAATCCCTAATTTGTCATGATGAGGATGATGATGAAGATGGAGGTTCAGAAAACAAGTGCTACAGGTGTGTAAAGTGAGAAAAGTTGAGTACGAACAAAAAAAAAATGGTGCGGGAGGCTTTCCTTCAGCTGGCGTTCTGCCTGCTGCACTTTACTGGCCTGTTATGGTAGTTTAGAATGAGAAATGGCTGTAAATTGAAGCCCTATCGCCTGTTTTAGGCTTTATAACATGTGTTGTTATAGTACACGTAAGCACCGGGCGGGACAGACAGTCTCCAGACACAATATATACAAGAGGTCACAGTGTTTGACCCCCTCGCCGACCCCTAGAGGTCAACTCTGGTTTATCTGTGTGTATGCATATATGAGAAATGTACTTAAATGCAAGTACAGTTTTTGTTGTGTTGACAACTGTAAACTATATAATTGAGAAGCCTGGTGGAAATGCAGTTCAAAGAGTGTTTTGTGTGCAGGCACATCAGAAAGCAGTCAAAAGTATTGATCCCAAAGCTAAACAGTCCTTTACTATGTTTGTGCATCAGTTCAACATTTACAGGAAAATAAAGTTTATTGTGTCCCTAGATTAGATTCCTTTTGCAATGTGCAGGAAAACAAACATAATATAACCTGGCCTCGGAAAAAAACAGCATATGTTGACATGCATCAAGTGGACGGGACAGAAAGGCAGTATTGTGAGGTATTAAAAAAAAGGGAAATCGTTGTTTTTAATGGTCATACACAAAGGTCATCATGACACAGCATTCACAACCTATTTTACTCAAGTGAGATCACTGGAAGAGGATGAAAAATTATTTGATGATGCAAAAAACGTTTTACTGGATCATATAAAGCAAACATTACGTACTCGAAAGAAGTTGGGTGGTTGGAGGTTAAAAAATAAGAGTTCTCACAAACGCCTTACGTTTTAAATGTATAGAAGTTCAAAATAAACTAAAGCAAAACCAGAATAAAAGACAAGAGAGAGACAGACGAACAAACCACATTCCCTACATATACGCTTGGCTGAAACTGGACAAAAGCATTAATGGAAGACATAAGCGGCAAGAAGACAAGAGCATCTGAAATGAATGTGAGCGTCAATGTCACTCAATTATAATGTGTTTAAAGTATAGGACCATAAATATCTTGTTAATGTAATATGAAAAACACGATAGTCAGATTAATTGTACTGCAAATTATATAAAGTGAGGAAAATAAGTATTTGAACACCCTGCTATTTTGCAAGTTCTCCCATTTAGAAATCATGGAGGGGTCTGAAATTGTCTTTGTAGGTGCATGTCCACTCTGAGAGACATAATCTAAAATAAAAAAAATCCAGAAATAACAATGTATGATTTTTTTTACTATTTATTTGTATGATACAGCTGCAAATAGGTATTTGAACACCTGAGAAAATCAATGTTAATATTTGGTATGATGACATTGGTTTTCCTGGAGGGATGTGGGGTTACATTTTAAGGTCGTCACTTTTGACTGAAGCCAAGTGTGACCCCTAAACGAAGAGGACCAGACTGGTTGGTTGATTGTAAACCATTACATTCATTGCTATCAAAGTGATCTGACATTATCAAGATGAATTTGTTTCTGACAGTTTTCTTGTCATATTTTATTACCCTTCTACACTATATGCCAATAAACTGTGATCATGTGAGAAATGTTGAATGTGTCTGAATACATTTTGGTTTGACTTTGTGTGTGTGTGTGTGTGTGTGTGTGTGTGTGTGTGTGTGTGTGTGTGTGTGTGTGTGTGTGTGTGTGTGTGTGTGTGTGGACTGGTAATCCCTACGGTATGGGGACAAAATGTCCCCACAAAGATGTAATATCAAATTTTTGTCCTTGTGGGGACATTTTTTTGGTCCCCATGAGGAAAACATCTTATAAATCACACTAAGTGATGTTTTTTTGAAAAAGTAAAAATGCAGAATGTCTCCTGTGATAGAAAATACGGTTTGTACAGTATAAAATGCATTACGCCTATGGAATGTCCCCATAAAACATGGAAACACATTCACTGAAAAATAATAAATTATTAAATATTATTAAAAAATCGAATTAAAATATTTTATTTTATTAAAGAAAGTAAAAATTGTATTAAAAATGTAATAAAAAAAGATTTTAAGTATGATCTAGATTTTTTTTTTTAAATTCACCCAAATATTCAGGCTGTAAATTCCATTATTAATAACATACTGTATGCGTTACATAACAGAGATTTATGATGCATCCAGCGTGCAATAATACGCAGGTGTGTGATGAAAAATGAAAAACTTCTGCACTCCCTGAGTTTCTGAATGTGTCTGTCTGTCTCTCTCGTTCTTTGTCTCTGTCTCTCACGCGTATAAAAACACACCCATCGTTAAAAAAAATGGCACGACCAAAACTCTAAGGAAGGATCACCGTTTTGGATGAGGATTCGTTTCCAGGGCCTGCTATCATGAGCACCGATGATCACTTGCTGATCAGGCAGAGACACACAAACCACACAGATCCATGAATCTGCACAGGAGGAAAATCAACACAAACTAAACGCACCAGGGTCCGACATGTATCAATATGAAACCATAAAACAGACTTCTGAGGTATGCACGATTTCTTCTCTTTTCAATAAAGACATCAATCAATCAGTTTATCTAAACAAGCATCTTTAGTCATCACATAACATGATCACACAGTACTAAAATCTGAAGAGGTGTCTTGTGGTCTGGTTAAACCTGCAGGATTGAGGCAGTTTGGTTAAGATCGTGACCATATCGTTTGCTTTTTAAACATGGCATCTAATGAGTTCTGAGGAAAATGTACCCGAAACAAGGTTAATTAGCTCATACGGACAGATCTCCAAGACAACACGGACAGAAACCGGTGGTTAAAGGGCTAAGGGAAATAGACGGATGAAAGTAAAGCATATGTGCAAAGAGAGAAACTGCATCTCTGTTTCAAATACAAGTGAGCTCCTAGTTAACCATCCTAACCATCATACAACACAAACGACTGATGTGCAATGCTATAAATAGGCAAATGGCACTCGATTCACAATTGATTTGTATAGCTTAATGTCAGAATGTTGCTAAAGCCCCTTGTATACTTCAGCACAATTTTTGTGTGCAAGCACAACAGCGCATGAGCACGGTGAATGTAGAGACAGAAGAGTTGTGATATGATGATCTCACTAGTTTTTGGAACAGAGATTGAGGAAAAGTGGATGACTGCTCTCACCCAACACGTCAGACATGTTAATGTTATCAACCAAAACAAAGACACAATCAAAAGGAGAAAAAAAACACTCATAATTCACTAATACTCATAAACATGGCCCACTTTGTATAATACTACTGTTGTTTTGCTTAGAGCGATCTGCTCTTTCCATTCTTAAACAGAATCACAGATGTGACATTTTTATAGTGTCGCCATTCAGATCACGATTTGATTGTCTTCAGAAGAATCTCAAAGTCCGTTCAACTCAAACGCCAGACTTTTTTTTTCCAATATAACAAACGAGACACAATACATTTAACCAAAATATATATTCTTTAAAAAAAATACAATAAATGGGAGTCAAATGTGGAAAAAAGACGCATACTTAGATTTTAAAAACAATTCTAGCAAATGTCCTTGAGTGGATCTCACAAAAAAGTCATATTTTACCCTAAAAATAAAGAATTATATTTTGCATAAACGGTGCACCGAAAAAGGAAATTGGTGTAGGAATTACTTTGAAACAATTTTCACTCAGAAATGTCAAAGTAAAGACAAGTAACATTGAATTAAACATTACAGTAGAAAGAATAATAAAAAACAACCATAAGAACGCACTCCAATAATCTTAGATTGATTTACAAATCTTTTTTATAGTCTGGTATTTGTTGTACTGATTTATGCATCCGGATTTGATGACTTTGATTACTGTATTTTGATGATGGAAGTATGATTGTTTTCGCATTACATGAATTTAGTGCTTAATTGTCACAAAAAACAAAAACAAAAAAAATTATCATTTCGAATGATTTTCTTTATTGATTCCTCGCTCTAGGTGTCCTTTAGTTTTCATCATGGCACAGTTTGTGAACTCCTAAGTGCATAGCTGATCGCTGAACTAAATTTAGCAAATATTATTAAGGACAGAGGATAAGTAAAAAAAAATCATAAAAATGATTCCTCGTTTAATGTGCATTTCTACATAATTCATAAGCGATACACTAACAGCTGCGGTACGTTATGCTAAAAAAATCACAACTGAGGTTATCAATGTCTATAGAAGAAAGTGCACGAAGAAAGATGGATTTTCCTCATAAAGTCTTACGCTATGGAGGATTTTTTAAAAATCGTATTATGAAAACATCTAAAGCATACAAATCTGATTTGCATAATCTAGAAAATAAATGGAAATAATAAAGATCTATCGAGCTCTTTTTCTTTGTAAAACACGTCAAATTAATGAAGGTTTTGTTTCCTTTTTAAAGGTCCTAATTTAAACGACGGCTCCCGCACTACCTGAGCTCTCCGTTCAGTTTCTCAGGTGACAAATCCGCATGCGGAAGTCGTTCAGTCTCTCGGGAGCAGGTGGAAACGGCAGCGCGGGCCACTGGAGGAGAGATTGGGCTCCAGATGGACGATCACATCTCCTCTCCAGCACAGAAGAAGAGCAAGGGGAAAAGCCTTGAGACCTCGAGTTTGATTAGAGCCAAGCAAAGAGGAAATACGCCATCTCTGACACACACTCACTTACACACACCACAAGCAGTGCTGGTGAGATGAATCCCTGCAGAAAGAGAGGAACAACAGACGTCACACACACAGTTGGGGTGCCAGTTTTTTTATGTCACACATTAAATATTAAGCTTGAGCAAGCCTTCATCTACATCAGCTGACAGAAATGTCCGCAATCAGGGACCAAAATTAACTTTTTGGCGAGAGAAATGAGAAAATCACAAGCCATAAACATTTCTAAGAATGCATGAAAAGTGTATTTTGCAACAAAAAAGTATAAAGGGGCATTGAACATCAGCTTTAAAAATAAATAATAAAAAAACAGATTTTTGAACAATTTAAAACGAAGCATTGTTATGATGCAAAATTTGTTGTTTTTTATACTGTAAAAAAATCTGAACTGTATGGTAAAAAAAAAAAAACAGCAACATTTTACAGATTTAACTTAAATTTACAGTTTTAATTTGTTTTATAAATGAGATGTTAAAATACCAACCAACTGAAATACTAAAATAATTTTTCACCTTTGTAATACACTGACAACCACCAAAAATACATAAATATAAATCGAAGGCCATACACATTGCAGTTAAATTTGGTTGTCAGTTCACCTTTTAGTGTTTCAGTGTTTAATCCTGTTCTGTACACACATAGCAATATTAAAACGCATAATATATAAATTGTTACTTTTATATAGAGATTTTCTGGGTACTCAAAGCACTTTACATGGAAGGGGGTAATCTCCTCAACCACCACCAATGTGCAGCACCACCTGGATGATGTGACGGCAGCCATATTGTGCTAGAACGCCCACCACACACCGGCTGATTGGTGGAGACCGAGTGATGAAGCCAATCAGTATATGGGATTATTAGATGCCATGATGGACAGAGGCCAACGGGCAAATTTGGCCAGGATGCCGGGGATACACCCCTACTCTTTTTCCAAAGGACATCCTGGGATTTTTAATGACCACAGAGAGTCAGAACCTCAGTTTAACTTCTCATCCGAAAGACCCCATCACTATACTGGGGCATTAGGACCATAGACTGTATAAAAATATGGACGTATTGTCTGTGACGTCACCCATAGGATTCTGCAGAGCAGTTCTGAAGCGTAGGGTCGAGCTGGCCGGTTCCATCTTAGCAGCGCGCCATCAACCGTCACTACCGTATAACAGAAAATGGGCAAAGAGACGGGACGTGGGCGGAGCTGAGGTAACGTGATGACTAACAGACTAACCCACCTGCCACTCAAAGTGGCCACGCCCTTAATTATGCAGAACTTTAAGGCTTTATATAATGTAAACAAATGAGTTATAAAAAAATTCACCACCCTCACAGTTGTCATGAAGGGCAAAACTAGTTGTTTAGACCAAAACTAGAATTTGTACCAGGCTGTAAACATGTTTTATTCTGAAGTAAAGTCTGATGTAAAGTTTAACATGGAGCTCAATGAGATTCCTTCTGGAGCCTGTCCCTAGTGGCCAGTCGATGAACTGCAGTTTAAGTCACTTCCGTATTGGCTTCAAGAGATACTGGGGAGTTTGCCGCTTGGTTAGGACCCACACAGACCACAGGGTGAGCACCCCCTTCTGGCCTCACTAACACTTCTTCCAGCAGCAACCTGGTTTTCCCAGGAGCTCTCCCATCCAGGTACTGACCAGGCTCAGCACTGCTTAGCTTCAGTGGGAAACCAGTCTTGGGCTACAGGGTGATATGGCTGCTGGTGTGACAAAATATGTCAAAAGCACATAATGAAAAATAACATGAATCTAAAATCTAAAAAATAAAACCTAATTTAAAAAAAACTACAATAAAACTACAACAATTTCCTGTAATTCATGTTTTAACTGCTGTAAATTATAATTTGATTTGTTCTTTTTCACTTCCAAAAGTTACTCTAAAATTACATGAAATGTACCGTTACATTTATTATAGTTTTTCACCGTATGGAATATAAGGAAGCTTATCCTTGACCAATTAACAGGTTTTTTATGTCTTTTCCTGTTCAAATTCCGATAATTTTGTACAGTGTGGCTCCTACCTTTGTGTGTCTGTGGGCTTCATATGTGTGTCTCCATGTCGGTGTATCCTGGCAGCATGTCTCCGTTAGAGCAGTTCTTCAACATCTTGTCCATGCTGGGGTCGTTAGCCTCTTTCCGCCGTCTCTGCATTCGCTGGTGCACTAGAGGCACAAAAAACATCACGATACCCCCAACTATTGGAGGAATACCAGCCAGATAAAACGCCACGTGGTAGTTTCCAAAATGGTCGCGAAGAAGGCCTGAGAAAAAAGATGAGATGTTGAAAAAAGACAAATGAGAGATGAAACAGAATTAATTTTAATTCTGTAATTTGATATATTTCCAAGTAAAACAGAAAGTACAATGAGGAAAAACATTGATGAAAGACGTACTATATAAGTTTTACATCTACATACAATTTATTTTTACAAGATACATATATATTTACACATAATGAATCCAGAGGTGGATAACATATATTTATTGTAAATATTTAATTGTTTCATCATATTTCAACATAATAATTATATTACATATATTTCACACACACATAAAGAAAATATATATTTATATACACATATATCCAGAGGTGGAGAATATATGTTTATATTTTTTGTAAATATTTAGTATTTTCATCCTGTTTCAACATAATATTATATATAATATTAAATGTAATTAAAAAAATATAAATACATATATAATTACTTAAAAGATTATGGTGAAATGTGTGCGCTGTTAAAGCTTTCTTTTGTACATTACATGATTTATATAATATATATTTCTTGCACATCCTCGTCACACCACATACTAGTCAACTGTTTTTTTGTTTTTTGTGTAAAATAAAATAAAAATCTAAGAAATTGTTTAAAAAAAAATAACGATTACAACATACACTGACCATTCACATTAAAACACGGATGAAAGTAAATGGGGTCAATTCTGATTTCATGTTGACTTTAAATTAAAAGACTTTGCTTTGAATGGAACTAATCCGATAAAATTCAATTGAGACTCCCCGCTATGACCGCCACAAATGCTCTCTCCTTCTCCAGGAATTTCAATGAGGCTTGCAGTCTGGAACGAATCTCAAGCAAAACAACTACACAAGCTGTTTAGACTTTGGTGAGATGCTTCCCAGTCTCCGATACAAAAGATATAAGATCACTTGAAACTTAAATAAACATTTAGAATTCAGATCCCGGTTCCAAGTATGTGAAATAACAGCATGTGACAGCCAATCCAAACCTAGTTGTAATGGGCCTGCTGTGAGAGATCCTATAAATGATGCTTCAAGTTCTCAGCGTTCCTGAAACTGACCCAGAGTTCTAACAGAGCACCTCAGTATTTTACAAATGAACCTTGAGACCTGCGTATATAAGGTCCATTTATCGGAGTACGAGTAGATGTTCTGGTGGGTCTAATTCTTCAAAATGAAAGCTTGGATTTGGTGATTGAGGCTGTGGAACTGGAAACATATGGAGACCATCGCTGAACAAGAGCATTTATGTCAACAGTCCAAACTAAATGTGCTCACACAAGGAGACCTTGGAATTTACCCTCCAAAATAAATCTCATTCCTGTCCACCGGACCCATAAACTGGAAACTGTCTGTTGTGTGTGAGCCTTATCTGGGAAACGCAGCCAAAATCAGCATGCTGGCTGATTTAATCACATTTTCAACATTTATATACAACTTTTATGTGAAGATTTTATTGTGTCTAGAGATGGAAATTATGCTCTGTGGAAGAGAGGAATTCATTAGCTGCACAAACACATCAGACCATTGAGCATAAAATAAATAAACACCATTCAAAAGTTTGGGGTCAGAATTCTTTTTTTAGGTGAAAAATGTAGATTTTTCAAGATGTAAAATAAGTCTCTGATGTCCCCAGAGTGTGTGTTTGTGTAGTTTTAGCTCAAAATACCCCACAGATCATTTTTAAAGCATGTTAAAATTGTCACTTTTTGAGGGTAAGCAAGAAAATGCTGTTTTTGTGTATGTCCCTTTAAATGCAAATGAGATCATGCTGATCATGGGGCGGAGCTTCAAGAGCTGGTGTTAGCAGCTCTGATTACCTTATGCAGACAGGCAATGAAACTGTTCAGCCTTTTATGATCAAACCGAAGTCAGACAATGATGAGCGACTCAAGAAGAAGAGACAACATGTAGAATGAGACGGGACGTTTCTGAATGGATAGTTGACGAGTTTATGAGTTAACCATCTTCAAGTCATTGATTAGCATATTCTGTCATGATAATCTCACCCCCTTTGTTGTGTGTTCCCAGGGCGGGGTCTATGTAAATTTTTAGGGTAAGTGATGTCGGGAGGAAGCTTGTGTAGTCCCTACCAGCCGTTTGTTGTAGTCCTTAAAAAGCAATTTCTTTAAAAGAAAAGATCTCCCTTTGCATTGAACTTTGAGTGTCGTAAATTGGAAGATGTTGTTTATGCTCAAACAGCAACACTACACACTAACTACAGTTTAAAAAGTGAAATCATAATCAACCATCTCCTTAATGTTTCTGATAGAAGTCACAGAGGCTGCAAGTTGGAACTTGTTTATTGCCAAATGTTCATTATTCAGGATCATGATTTGCTCACACTCATATCATATCACATGTTTTACTGCAAAGCATTAATAGGACTTCTAAGTGATCAAGTCATTTGGTTATCAAATATGGATACTCACCTGCGATTGGTGGTCCCGCTGTCATTGGTATGGCCATGAGGCCGAGGAGGTAGCCGATGGCTTGAGACGCCTGCATTGGCCCGACCAACTCAAAGGCGATAGGGGCCATGATAGTTATGAAACAGCCGTCACAGAAACCCATCAATGCGAAAACCACCACCAGAGCTTCGAACCTGGTGCACTGAGGTATCATCATGGACATCAGACCCAGTAATATGAACGAAGCCACCTTCACACACATAAACACAGAATCATGTAAGGACGTGGACTAATGCTGCGCTCCATCCAAAGTTTGATATCTCAGACTTACGACAATGAAGGCATTCCACTGCTGGGCTTCCGTACCTGCATGTAAATTTTCTTTACTCCTGGTATGAGGTCTCCAATCTTCCCAAACAGCAGTCGACCGACCCCAGACGACGCTCCAATACACACCAGCAGCACCCATTCCCTCTGAGTGTCCTGAAACTGCTCCTTCACAAAGTTCATCTGTCACGAAACAAGGACAAAATCAGATGATTAACATTGACCGACGACTGGGGTTATAATACTGAAATTTAGGCTTTGCATCACAGGAATAAATTACATTTTGAAACATGCTAAAATAGAAAACAATTATTTTAAATTGTGTGCGATTCCCATGACTTAACCATCGCTGGACTGAATGGGTGGCTTTGTACAGCCATCGTCAGCTGCATGTCTTCATCAAAGCCCTTTTTTCAGCCTTATCAATGATGGCATTAATGCCGCTCTGTGCTGGGAACACAGGAAAGCTAGCTATAAGTTGAATATTTCCGCTCATAGACGCCCTTGTTTCTACGAAGGGAAGGGGGAGGTCATGGGGTTAAAAATAAAAAATCCTTTAGAAGCATTTCCTGACCCTAGAGATCACAGGCCTGTGGATTGGACGTCTTTTGAAAATGGCTTGAATGAGAAAACCTTAGGGGCACATCAAAAGCCATGAGATTTCACATTTAGGTTTAATGTGAAGGAAGGGCTTTCCTATTTCACCACTGAGCGGCGAGAGTCAAACGCATACACACACACACACTCGTACAACAAAAGCCGGGACAAAGTGTTTACTTCTGGTCTGAAGCCTGAAAAAACACGACTGTAGGTGGAAGAGTGAGACTGAGGCGAGGGGAGAAAGGTCTCGCTCATTAACTTTATACACACACAAGAGCTCAGAAACACACACATGTTGGCTAACTCACAACTAACCAAATAAACACTTGCTTCAAACACATACCGACATTTTGACATATATAAACACAACACAATTGCAACAAATTCTCACATAAACACACACACACTTCCAGTTTCCTTACATCTATCTAAAGCCTGCATTATACATCACTACCGTTCAAAAGCTTTTAAATGCTCTTGAAAGACGTCTCGTCTGCTCACCAAGGCTCCATTTAATTTATCAAAAATTCAGTAAAAACATCAAAATTATGAAATATTATTACAGTGTAAACTACCGTAGCTGTTTTCTATGTGAATATATAGTAAAGTGTAATTTATTCCTGTGATCAAAGCTGAATTTTCAGCATTTTCAGAGTCACATGACCCTTCAGGAATATGTGACCCTGGAGCACAAAACCAGTCATGAGTCTCACGGGTATATTTGTGGCAAAAGCCAACAATATGGGTCAAAATTATAATTTTTTTCTTTTAAGCCAAAAATCATTAGGATATTAAATGAAGATCATGTTCCATGAGGATATTTTGTAAATTTCCTACTGTAAACATTAAAAAAATATTATTAGTAGTAATCTGCATTGCTATTAATGCATTTTTTTCTGAATTCTTTGATTAATAGAAAGTTCCAAAGAACAGCATTTATTTGAAATATTTTGTAATATTATTAATGTCTACTGACTGATGTAAGTTTGCTACTGCCCAACACTTAATTTAAGCACACTAACCACAGTCTGAACAATTAAAGTTCTTGAATTACTGTGTTTTACAGCGAAAGAAAAGCATGCATGATGGATCCATCTGTGTCACGCTTTTCTTTCAGCAAACAGCGCAACATCCTCTTATATCATCACATTTTATGGCCTGTTTACTCTTAACCCAAAACCCTATGTTTGCACTCAGTCCAGCAGCTGGAAACTAATTCTAAGCTTAATTCTGCTTTGAAAAACAAGAGAGCGCGAGCTGCATTATGGCCATGTACATTGGGTATCCAAGTAAAAGTATGTCTATCACTATGACAACAGAGAATGAGTGAGAAGGAAAGGTGAAACAAGGAGAGAAATCCCCAGAGTCTGACCTGAGATGACACACGCCGAGTTAATAATTCATCATCAACATGTGTGGATTCATCACATAGGCTTTCTGTCATGCAGAGTGCAGTAAATATTTCAGCTGGCAGAACCCTAAAACATTATTTATGCATGGGCCGAGCGCGTCGCTCCTATAGCCTCCTCTCTTTTCTGAATGCTAAATGCAGATCGGCTTGACTTGCTGTAAATCGGAGGCGTTGTGTTTGTTTTGTCTTTATAAAATGGTCATCAACTTGTAAGCAACAGCCCAACAAATGTCATGTTTAGGATTCACTCCAGAAATTCATTTTTTCTTCATATTAACTGAGCTGCATTAGCATGCCAACAAACAACTGCTTATTTATTTCCACTTTTTAATCATTTATTGCCTGCACTAATAAGGATTTGGCACTGTAAATATGTTAACTAGAAAAGAAGTAGAGTTTCATATGTGCTACAACTGAAAAGTTAGTTCACTCAAAAACAAAAATGCACGTCATCCTCGAGTCATTAACCTGTTAACCAGCGCCCCAATTTTTGAAATTTTCTGAAAACGACATTCCCAAATGAAAATGTCTGCAGCTCTTAAACCCTATGGTCTATATTCATAAATCTGGTCTTATTTTAAACTAGACACTTCAAATAGTGTTACCCAAGAGTCATAATAGCTCAAAGTTGTATATGAACAGAGTAATATACATGTAAATATACATGTAAGTGACTCGCGTTTTTTATTTTTTATTATTCACTTAGGGAAAAATTATGAGATTTTAATGTTAAGGTCCTGAAAATAAGCATAATATAAAACTGAATGTCTGATCATGTTTTGATTCAAATTTGAGGATGATTCTGTCAAAAATGTAGCTTCTGTAAGCTTTTATATCAAGAAAAGACTAGGCGTCCTTTCCAAAAGGGCTTTTATTTTAGAACATTTGTAATTGCAAAGAGTAGTTTTTTTTATTCAAATAAATCTGCAATAAACTGCTGATTATGATTAATTTACAGTTACTAAAAAACTAAATGAACTATTTACAGAATTTTTAAAGTGTAAAAAACTCATTTAGTTGATAAAAACAGTCTGTCATAGAGCCTGCGAGCTCCACTGCAGTGTTGCGCAATCTGACTGGCAGGCGCTTGGCTGCTATGGAGATTGTGACTAGAGGCATATTCACCAATAATGCTTACAAACACAACGTAAGATAATGCCTTGTGATTAGTTACTCGTCCGTCAATCAAACCTTTGCTGGCAAGGCATTGGCTAGGCATTGATTGCCTTCATCCAACGAAAACCATGCACGCTTTGATTGACAGCTGGCGGAGCGAGTAATGCGGCAACTCTGTGTAATGACTCCTCAGAGCCTGTGATTGAAGCAGAGAGACCTGGGAGGTTTAACGTGACAGGAAGAGTCCACAGCACAGGAGATCGTCAGAAGCGGATTTGAATCACTATTTCATTGAAAATGGACACGATTGATTACTCTAACTCAAAACGCCCAAGCAAACAAAGGAGTATTTTTAGTTTTTTTCCTTATTTTTTCGTTGTTTTGGATTAAAAAGTGGGATGCATTTGGAAGAGTGGACTCTTACACGGACATGTATCTGCGGTTGTTTTTGGATTGGTCGATCTGATCTGCGATAGGAGATGAAAGATGAGTACTGCGTTCATTATGCTAATGTTTAAATAGCTACTGCTACAGCATTTCATTTAACCTTTTCCTCTCTGGTGTATTTATTGCAAAAACGAGTTCAGAACATGAATCTCGAGTGTTTTAGCTTTCAAATGATGCATAGTTTGTGATGGTTGATTAAATAGTTTGTATAAAACAAAAGTGAATAAAAGTAGAGACACGCCCACTTACGTCAACCCCCCCGCCCACGAACCGGTGCGGGTTAACTCGTTAAATGTGGCACAAACACAAATTAAAGGGGTCCACAAGGAGATGCGTTTAGCTGTATACTTATACATTTTGTAACGTATCGACGTTTCGTCCACACGGATCCGGTGTTTCGGGAGCATGAAAACAATATTTTTTGAAACCGGTCCCAGAGTGGATAAATCTGAAACCAACACCCTTGCGTTCTCGTGTGTACTACACGAGATACTTGAAAATACTTGTTTTTTTTATTGTGCGATTTTTTCCTCACTTTCTACCATTGCTGTACCCCTTCTAGCCACAACTCTTCTTCTCTGTTTTTAGTGTATTTCTGTGGCAGGATTACAGCGCCACACACTAGTCTGGCATGTATACTACACCGTTTTAAAGTCGGTTTCAGTGATCTCGTGTGTACACAGATATTGAAATGAGGGGAAAAAAAAGATTGGATTGGGAAAGCTCTGGCTTCGTGCTAAGTCAGGGGTAAGCAAGTTCGGTCCAAGAGAGCCGATGTCCTACAGAGTTTAACTCCGACTACAGTATAAAACTAAGCCACTACAGTATAAAACTAATGGCTCCCAGCATGCATTGCAGCATTAAGTATGTCACCATTGTCGAGATTCATATGCTAATTCTTGATATCTGTGTGCTCTTGCTAGGAATTCCAAAGAGAAGAGCGTTACAATAATCTAGTCTCTTGGAGACAAAGGCATGAACGAGTTTCTCAGCATCATGAAGGGTGAGTGAGGGACGGAGTCTGGCTATATTCCTGAGGTGACAAAAAGATGTTTTGCAAAGATATTTAATGTGGGCATCAAAGGTTAAGTGTGGATCAAACCTAACACCGAGATTGCTGACTATGGATGATAGAGGAATGTCCTGGCCAGAAAATGTACTACAGGTCATGGTGGATGATCTGATCTGATGAGGGGAACCAATGAGGATGGCTTCTGTCTTAGAGCTGTTCAGCTGGAGAAAGTTGTAGTTCATCCACGTCCTTATCTCTTCCAGACAGGCAGAAAGTGTTGATAATGATGATAATATATATGTTGATAATATATGCTGCCTCATGGTAATATTATTAGATTATTAGATCCTGACCACTGCAGACCGGGAACACCCACAAGAGCTGCAGTTTTGGAGATGCTCTGACCCAGTCATCTAGCCATCACAATTTGGCCCTTGTCAAACTCGCTCAAATCCTTACACTGGCCCATTTTTTCCTGCTTCTAACACATCAACTTGGCTTTGCCAAAAGGTGCTTTGAGAGAATCATTGTTATTCACTTCACCTGTCATAATGTTATGCCTGATCGGAATATGTTACAAACACAGCCTTTTTCAACCTCAGAAACGTTGCTTAGTTGCAGAACATGTTATCTGTTTCTGATGCAGAAAAGTTAGTTCACGAGTTTGTGTGCCCATATAATCTTAGTAAAAGTGGTAAACAGATTTGGCTTGCTGTCTGCTATAGAGGGACTCGGAGAGGATATTCTACCCGAGCTCCGATTGCCTCCCTATAACAGGCAAACATTTTTTTCAAAAAGGGGAGGAGCTGGGGAGGAGGAAGGATGCTGCAAGAACTAACAATGGGAAGAGGTAGGCTGCTGGTTTTATACCTTGGTATTAATTGGAAGAGTAGATGGGCGTACTTCCTCCCGAAATTACGTTTATTAACTTCACTTTGTGCATTCATGACCTCTGACTAGATTACTGTAATGCATTACTAGCTGGCTGTCCTGCATCCTCAATAAACAAGCTACAATTAGGTGAAAAATAGTACAGGAATGCCAAGAGAAATAAATTAAGACATAACGTAGAATGAGTATCCTGAGGTCAGTATGATTTCAAATCATGACCTCAAATGTAATTAAATGCCATGAAGAAGAATTTGGGGCAGTGTTGGAGATTTTGCAAAAAGACAGACTGGCTATATTTAATGAACGGAAAGTGAGTCATATTAGCAGCTATCTGATTTGAGAAGATCTTCTTTATTGGATTGTAGTTATTTAATAAGCATGACATCATCCATCGCTTCAGCCAACTTCACTTGTATTATTCTTAGAAACATTGAAAGTTAATTTGTTCATTGAAAATAATTTAAATCTGTCGAATATATAGGCCTAGAATCGTCATTATGATTTACTGCTGGAACTTGGCTCAGATCACACCAATGCTTCATGCCAAATGTACGGAAAGTGAGATATTAATTATGCTCAAAATCTGGCACACAAAATAGAACTCCCTGGTGAGAGCGAGAACTGCTTTTCCACCCGCCGGGCCACATTTCTGAGACTAAATATTCATCATTTTTTGTTACTGAATCACTGAAGTCATTTGATTTCAATATCCTACACAGTGAATGTTGGATTTGTGAGGGTAATTTATAATTCAATTTAACTTGAGTAACACGTAGTTCGTTTAAAGCAGCATACTGAAATACTCCTCATTTTCATCTTGTTTTTCAGTAAAATATCTAAACGTTCTTAAATCAAGATACATTTACTTGGGAAGCAAGATTATATAAGATATAAAAACTTGCTTGCTAAAAAATGTATCAAAATGAAGAGACTTTATGCTTAAAACAAGATCAAATATCTGCCAATGGAGTCAGAATAATACTTTTTTCGTCAGTAATTCCAGTCTCACTTCCTGTTACATACCTACATAACAAATTTGCATGTCAATCTATAATCATCATTGGCTGCCTGTGAACAGCGTCTCTTTGCCCCGCCCACAAACACTGTAGTTGTGTCTGAGACTGAAAGAGTTTGGTTGGTGTTGTTCACATGGAGAAGACATGGTTTTCTGCTGCCAAAGCAAATCCACTTTGATGAGATTGATACGGTAAAAGCCACACCGTCGGTACTGTTCATATCACTGTGTCAAGAGCTGAGATTCAGATATGATAATGAGAGTTTAGTTTCTGACCAATCACATCAGACTCTGAGCCATCTGACCAATCAGAGCAGAGCAGCTCTCAGAAAGGTGGGGTTTAGAGAGACTAAGGACCCTATCACACCCGGTGCAATGCGATTTTTAACTAAACTAAAATGAAAACGGAAAATAAAAACAGTTAAAATCTACAAATAATATCTGAATGATAATGAAATAGAACAGCACACAACTCACCAGGTGCACATACGGAACGAAGTATCCCAGCACTGCCGTGGCGACGCCGAACGCCCACAACCGATAGGACAGCACGCCGAACACTCGTACGTTAAAGTACTTCCTAATTTTGACCAGGCCCTTCTGCCACCTGCTCGCCGATTCCAGGCCTGACGGGGGGCCTCCGTCCATTCCCATGCCTGGCATTGGGCACATCCCACTGGGCATGAGTGGTTTAAAGGTGAGGGCCAGCAGCGACTGGACCAGCATGAAGATGCTGAGGATCTGGAAGGTTCTGGGAAGACCCAGTGGTCCCACCACTTTCTTCAGCAGCACAGGGAGTCCCATAGAAAAGAGGCTGCTGCCTGCGGTCACCACGCCATTGGCCAAGCCCAGTCTCTGTCGAAAATAATGCCCCAGGATCACCAGGGATGGCTGAAACGCAAATGAGGATCCACAGCCAAACAATATTCCGTATGTGAAGTAGCGAAGACCCAGCGTGCTGGAGAGAGAAGAAGACAGGACATGAATGTGATAAACAGAGGAACGATGCAGATACTTTTTTTTGATGTAAAGCTATTTCTTCTATCCCAGTTTAATGTGAAGAGGCTACAGGTATGCTTGCATACCCTTTTAATAGAGAAGTGCATCACTAACATATTATTTTGATCTATTATAATAGTATTATTATCATACTATAATATAATTAATACTATACTATAGACTTGGTCGGCATTACTGGGAACGCCCACAAAAACGTCATATTCGCCATATACCGTGGGGGAAAACAAGCCATTAGAATGAATGTACGTAGACCTGTTTAGACACTTTATGTCACGGTTCATAGATCTGTGTGTTCATTTTGTGTGTATGTTGGTGGTTGTGGGTATGGGGTCTGAGTGTGTAGTGTTTGTTTGTTGCTTAGTAACCAGCTGATCTCCTTAGCTGCTACAGCTGCAGCTTGTTATGTCTGTTTGTTAGCTGCATATTAGGGCTGTCACAATATTAGATTTTTCACACCACGGTTATTGTGGCCCAAAAAAAATCACAATATTGACATATCGCGATATCTATAGAAACCTTGGGGGGAAAAGTTATCAAATTAATTTTTACTTCATTTATTTCGTTTTTCTTTTTTACCCAACAAACATAATTGGATACTGATAAACATAGGGTAATACTCTGTTACTACTAAATCTTCTTTGAAGCTCCCTATGAAATACCAAGAAAGACATACTGTCAAGTTCAACAGTATGATGAATAAATATTAACATAAATGTTATTGGCCATAACTAGATTGCAAATACAAATACAAGAATAGACATTATGTAAATAGACATACATTTATTAAAAGAAACTGAGATGTGCTGCACTGGTGGAAACAACATGAGTCCATGCTTCCACGACCGTCAAGACCGTCAGACATGCTCTGGTGTTTAGAGTCCGCGCCAGCAGTAGCAGCAGTAGCAGTAGCGAGAGTTCCTTCAGCGCAGCGGCAAGAGTTAAAGCCTTTTTACACCTGTTCACTTCATTCGTTTTCTCTGATCAGATATCTATAACATTGTGAGAAGTAAATGTCTTCCGAGATTCTTTCAAGGCGGATTTAAATCCGATCACTCAGAGCCGCCGCTCCGACCACACGCATCACACGCTGCGCGTAGGGCACAGAGTTATGAGGGGGGACCACTAGAAAATGCTAGAAAAACACGCAAACGGCTGCCAGTGATACTGAAAGTAGCCTAAGTCTCAGTTGCTCTTGCAGTGCTTTGGTCGCTCTTTCGCATATTGCGGCATCTTGAAATGAGCTGATGACAAATAAAATACAGCTTGAATATTTTGCTTTCGTTCACGTGAACTGAATTTGTATAGCTGGCGCGGCAATTGAAGATCGGATTTATATTAATTTTGCGTTGAGGTACAAGGTAAGATACCCTGCATGTTTTTATTTTTATTTTGTATATTAGTTTACATTGTATAGTCAGTTTCGGTGAGCTGCATCTGCCTCGGCTTGTCAAAAATGCATTTTTACTGTGGTGGTGGTGGTGATAGTAAACATTTAAATTAACATTGTGATATGCTTGTGTTTTATATCTATGGATTTTATTATAGGAAAGTCATTACTTTAAAAAACAAAAACTTGAATTTAACAAACAAATATTGCTCCAAACATTTTTTCTAAATTAACTTAATAAATAAACGAAACTAAATTTAACTACTTTGACATTAAAAACAAAGCTGAACAATTTTTACGGTTGCAACAATGTGTAATAGGGAGGGAGAAAAAAACACAGGCTCGGACTAAGGACACCGGAGTATTTATGTGTCATGTTATCATATGAGATGTGTCATGTTATCACATTTTCAATATTGTGGTAATCGCCAAAACCGGTACATTGCCACACCCTAAATTAAGACAATGTCATTATTTCGTGCTTTGAATATCACGGTTATCGCCAATACTGGTATATTGCGACACCCCTACTGCATATATCTAGCGGGGGTTCGTCACTCTTGGTTGTGCTCTCTTACCCAGTTCCAGTGCCTGAGTGCTTTCTTCGATCTCGTCTGTGTTCCCAGACTTCTGGAGGTCGCTTGGAGTTTCTTCTTCCAGTTCCAGTTGGGATCCTCACTGGGTCAGTTCAGATCACTCATACTCTGTTTGTGTAGCCTGGTCGCTCGCCTGCTAGACGTGGCGCTTTGAGTATTTTCCGTTAAAACCTGTCTTCAATAAAGATCGCATGTTTGGCCACAGGTCGAGCCATACAGACGCAGTCACCCAAGTGTCAGAGCTAACGAAACAGGTACAGCATTTAAGTGGTGAGGTTGCCGCTTCTCAACAACACACAGCTGCAGATCCACCGACTCCATTGATCCAATCCATTTGTTCAACTGAACCCTGGCTTTCGCCTCCTGCGTTCTACTCTGGGGAACCTCAGTTGTGTCATCCTTTTTTGGCCAAATGCTCATTATGTATCTTGCTTCAGCCTTCCGCATTTCCTACGGAGGAGTCCAAGGTGCCTTTTGTAATCACTTTACTTGGGGAAGAATGGGCAGCTGGGGAACGACTGGGGGCTTCCTTTCAAGCTTTCTCCAATGAACTCAGATAGGTTTTTGATCTTGCTGCTTCAGGCAGAGACACGCCGCGTCTTCTTGCAGTGCTGCGACAGGGTGAACAAACTGTAACAGACTATTCTATTGAATTTTGTACGTTGGCGGCAGAGTGTGGCTGGAATGCCGAAGCTCAATGGGACATGTTTCTACACAGACTTTCTGAGCACATAAAGGACGAGATTTACGTCTTGGAATTACCCACTGGGGTGGATAAATTGATTGATCTAGCAGTTCAAATGGATACCAGACTCCGTTGACGAGGTCGTCGATCACCGCGAGTCAGTGCCAACGTTTCATCCACATTTAATCCAACTTTTTCTCCTGACGAAACTACAGCAATTCTTCCTGATCCTGAGTTCATGCAACTGGGCAGATCTCGTTTATCATCACGGGAGAAACAGAGGAGGAGAGAGCAGGGATTTGGTTTGCAATGTGATGAACGCCGGTCACATTGCATTGCAGTGTCCAGTAAAAGCCAGCACCCGTTATTAGGTAAGCGTTTACTGACGGGTGGGGTTGCACGGACTGAATCCTCTTTTTCTGCCACTTATCTTCCTGTAAGTTTAAGACTGCAGACTTAGAATTTTGACTGTGGGGCTCTTGTGGATTCAGGAGTCAAGGGAAAAACACAAACTCCAGATACCAGTGGTAGCGCTCTCCAGGCCCATTTCTGTAGTTGCTCTTAATGGTCAACTTTTACCCTCCATCACATATTCTCCGTTACCTTAAGACTGGTCACTTCTGGTAGTCATTCTGAGAACTTTGACTTTCTTTTGATTAACACTCCTTCTACTCCTGTGGTGCTTGGTCATCCCTGGCTGGCACTCCATAACCCACATATTGACTGGCACAGGAATTCTATTTTCTCCTGGAGTGAATTTTGTCATGCTTCTTGTTTAATGTCTGCGTGTTCTTCTATGTCTTGTTCTGTGTTTCAGGATGAAAACACAGATTTATCTAATGTGCCACATGAGTATCTTGACCTGAAGGAGGTGTTCAGTAAGTCCTGGGCTGCTTCTCTTTGCCTCCGCATTATCCCTATGACTGTACTATAGATTTACAGCCAGGTATGTCTACGCCTAAAGGCAAGTTATACTCACTTTCTGTTCCAGAAAGGGAGGCCATGCAGAAATACATTTCTGATTCTCTGGCATCCAGGTTCATTCGCCCTTCCTCTTCTCCAGCGGGGGCAGGGTTCTTGGTTCAGGGTTCTTTGTGGGGAAGGATGGGTCTCTGCGACCGTGTATTGACTACCGAGGGTTGAACAACATCACAATAAATAATACCTATCCTTTACCGTTGATGTCTTCAGCCTTCGAGCGGTTGCAGGGAGCATCCATCTTCACAAAATTGGACTTACGTAATGCTTATCATTTGGTTCGCATAAGGAAGGGTGATGAATGGAAGACTGCTTTTAACACCCCCAGGGGGTATTTTGAATATTTGATTATGCCTTTTGGGTTGTTTAACTCCCCTGCAGTCTTCCAGGCACTTGTGAATGACATGCTGAGACATATGGTAGATCAGTTCATATATGTTTATCTGAATGACATATTGATATTTTCTTCTTCTCTCCAGGAACACGTTCAGCATGTCAGGCGAGTGCTCCAGAGGCTGTTAGAGAAGGGGCTTTTTGTCAAGGCGGAGAAATGTTCGTTCCATGCACAGTCGGTTTCATTTTTGGGTTACATCGTCTCCTCTGAGGGTGTGTGCATGGATCCTGAAAAGGTAAAGGCTGTGGTAGATTGGCCAACTCCAGATTCCCGTAAGGCCCTACATAGGTTTCTGGGGTTCGCCAATTTTTCTGGCGTTTCATTCGCAATTTCAGCCAACTAGCCGCTCCTCTGACCGTCTTGTCTTCCTCCAAGATGACGTTCAGGTGGTCTGGTGCAGCTGAGGCTCCATTTACCAACCTCAAGAGCCACTTCGTTTCAACTCCCATTCTTGTAACCCCTGATCCTTCACGTCAGTTCGTGGTGGAGGTTGACGCATCAGAGGTGGGGGTAGGAGCAGTGCTTTCCCAGCGCACACCCGAGGATGACCCTTGCGCGTTCTTTTCTCATCGTTTATCATCTGCTGAGTGTAATTATGACATTGATAACAGAAAGTTACTGGCAGTCAAGTTAGCATTGGAAGAGTGGCGCCATTGGCCAGAGGGTTCGGGGGTACCTTTTATCGGCTGGCTGGATTGATCATAAGAATCTTGAATATATCAGATCTGCTAAATGACTCAACTCCAGGCAGGCTCGATGGGAACTTTTTTTCGGTCGTTTGGTTGAGTTTTCATTATCTTATCATCCAGGTTCTAAGAACATCAAACCGGATGCTTTATCTCAAATTTTTGACTGTTCCGTTCGCCCGTCCACTCCCGAATGCATTATTCCTGAGAGACTCATTGTCTCCACACTGGTTTGGGAGATCGAGTCAAAGGTGCATTCGGCCTTAGAAGGGGTAACGCCTCCGTCCAAGTGTCCATAGAGTCGTTTATTCGTACCGGAGGGGCTACGGTCCAAAGCTATTCAGTGGGGTCATTGTTCCAACTTAAAATGTCATCCAGTAGTTAATCGCAGTAGTTTTTGGTCAAGCAACAATTCTGGTGGCCTTCCATGGATCGCGACATTCAGAGTTTTTTTTTTTTTGCATGCTCGGTCTGTGCATGTGGGAAGACTTCCAATCGCGCTCCGGATGGGTTACTCCAACCGCTGTCAGTACCTTTGAGACCCTGGTCCCACATCACGCTAGATTTTGTCACTGCCCTCCCACTATCCCAGGGCAATATGGTTTTTGACCGTAGTGGACCGGTTCTCGGAGGCGGCCCATTTCATGCCCTTTTCCGCAGCTCTACAAATATCTGTCAGCGAGGCGCCACGAGCCAATGCACAGGAAGAAGCCACACCCCTAGTGGAGTGGGTTCTTAACCCGAGCGAGCAGGGCACGTCTCAGGTCTCATAGGTGGAGGGGAGACAGCCTTCGCTCCAACCCGTCTTGTAGGAAGGAAAGCACAGAACAGATCGAATATCTTCGGGGGTCTTCTCAGCGAGAAAAACACCATTCAACGAACAGGTTCGACTTCAACGCATAGAGGCGTCTCACAGAGGGAGCTCTAGCGGAAGTGATGGTGTCTACCACAGCCTGTGGTAGGCCACCTAGAACCTCCGCATCCCTTCCAGGGACCAGGCAGATGCCTAAGGGTGCCCTGTCTCTGAGTCAGGAGGTCCTTCCTCAGAGGAATGTGCCAAGGAGGTGCTGTCGCGAGGGGCACTAGTTCCGGGAACCAAGTCTGGTTTGGCCAATACGGAGCGACCAATAGGACTTCCTCCTAGTCATCCCTGACCTTGCACAGTGCCTGTGCGAGAAGGCTCACTGGGGCAAACGCATACTGGTGTAGGCCCCGGGGCCAGCTGTGTGCCAGGGCATCCGAGCCAAGGGTCCCCTTGGTCAGGGAATAGAACAGCTGGCAGTGGGTCATGTCTGGGGCGGCAAACAGGTCAACCTGTGCGGTCCCGAAGTGACTCCAGATCAGCTGGACCACCTGGGGATTGAGTCTCCACTCTCCCGGAAGCACTGGCTGTCGTGAGACCTCATCGAACCACGCGATTGAGCAGGACCGGAATGTGAATGGCACGAAGCGACCTCAGATGCTACTGACTCCATAATAGGAGATGGTGGGCGAGTTGTGACATGCAACTGGAGTGTAGACCACCCTGTTTGCAGAATGTTCTTGCCTAGTAGCGGCATTTTGAAACGGCCCAGCCCAAGATGACCTGCTAAAAACTCAAGGCAATTGATATGCCATTGCAGTTGAGGCCCCGTCCACAGACCCGAAACTGCAAGCCCGTTGTACGTGGCCACCCCGATTGGTGGATGAGGCAACCGTGGACACAACAGCATGCCTGGACACTTATTCTAGGGGAACTCCTGCCCGTAGAAATGAAAGGTCCAACCACGTTTGGCGGCACCTCTGTGTTACTGAGGCACGGAGCGAGCTGTTCTGCCACGCCCATCTCTGGACTCGGTTGTTTAGCCAGTGTTGAAGCGGTCTCATATGAAGCAATCCGAGGGTGTCACAGCGGATGTGGATGCCATATGCCCCAGGAGCCTCTGAAAGTGTTTCAGTGGTACTGCTGTCCTGCGTTTGAACGAGTTCAAGCTGTTCAACACCGACTGGACGTGCTCCTCGGTGAGTCGCATTGTCAGGTCGACCTAGTCCAGCTCCATACCGAGTAAAGAGATCCTCTGCACGGGGCAGAGTTTGCTCTTTTCCCAGTTGACCTGAAGTCCCAACAAGCTGAGGTGCCCGAAGGGTAGGACTCTGTACTGATATGCCTCTCCCTCCAATGCAATGCGTAGGAATGGTCTGTGTCGAGGGAAAATTGAGACATGGAAGTACACATCCTTCAGGTCGATCGCTGCAAACCAATCTTGGGGATGGATGCACCTGAAGATGCGTTTCTGCGTTAGCACTATGAACGACAGCCTGTGAAGGGACCAATTCAAGAACCGCAGATCAAAGATTGGCCGTAACCTGCAGACTTTCTTGGGTACAATAAAGTACAGGCTGTAGAAACTTCATATCAGCTGGAGGGACTGCTGATATGAAAAAGGCAAGCTGAATAACGTGATCATGCTCTCAAGAGAGAACATGAGCCACACCACGAACACGCTTACAATGTGATAGAGGAGTGGGGGCCCACAGAGACGTACTCGGCGGGGAAGTGATCCCGTTCTCCTGAGAGAAGTATGTCGAACGTGACCGACTGAAAGGGAACAATTGTTTGCCGTGGCCCATAGTAATCTTTAACCAAAATCTTAAAAGTAAATTCCGGTCTGGAATGGCGTTCCCTTTCCGATGACGCCAGTTTGACGGCTTGGGTGTAAATATCCTTAACCACTCCGAGAGTGGTTATGAGCGAGAGATGGTGAGGAGGAGTGCTGAAGTGCCCTCTATTCAATATTCTGTTTCACTTGGAAATATGTCACAGCACTGAAATAAACTCAGTTGCAACTTCCGGTTCACTGAAGACTTTAAAGAGAATCTACTCAAAAGAGAATCTACTTACATGGGTAAAAGACAGAAAGCACTCTAGTTCACAGAACTAAAATTATAATGCATTTTCATATAATTGCAATTAAGTGTCTGAAAACCGTAGATTCATTTTTGCACTTAAGTGTATTCTTTTAACTCTTTCCACGAAAGTTTTATTTTTAAAGTTGCCAGCCACCGCCAGCATTTGTGATCATTTTCACAAAACTTTAGTGACAGAATATTTTGTTGTATGAATATCAAAATATGCAATATATCAAAGGAATTAACAGAGCCTCTCCTTAAAAAGAAAGAAAAAACAAGTAAAAAGTAGCTTCATTCATTTTTTTAAATCAACACTTGAATGTTGGTAAGTTGGTCAGTTTCATTAAAACAACTGAACAAAAAGCTGAAAAAATTGTGTTTCTGATCAAAACTAAATCGCGTCTATCAACACCCCTAACGCTTCACAGTCCTGTACTGCTTTATGGGTTTACATTTCATTCTGTAATGTTTTGATTTAAATGTTGTTCAGTGTTTGATGATCATGTTGTTTTATATGTGTGTCCGCAAACATTCTATCGCTTGATTCTGCTGCTTCTTCACATGTGTTTCAATCCAGAGATTCTTTACAGGGTTGCCACATCTGTGCAATAAAAATATCCGGTATGCTCATACGCAACGTCTGCAAAATGGTACCACACTCATCTGCCTGCTGGATTTACGTGCAATTTTTAAAGTAGAACTTGTGATTTCTCTTGTTGTTGTTGTTGTTTCATTATTAAACTGAAGCATTTCACATCCATATGCCCTTTGACACTTGAAGCCAGAGAATGTGCGACACTGGCCTACCAGGAGACATTATTTAGTTAATGACCAAATAGGCATTTGTGTAAATGATGGATTACGGGCCTTGAGAGATGGCACAAAGATCTCTACCCTGCAGGAGACACTTGTTCAAAGCCTGAGGAAGGGAGTTTGTGTGTGAGTGTGTGTCAGTGTGTGTGCGCATGCACTTGTTAGTTAGCATTTGTGTTTGTTGAGTGTTTCAGGCTCTGAAAGCAGCAGGACCGTTTTTCTTTTTTTTCAATTTTTTGTCCGTTTCTAACAACGGCAAGAGCTTTTTCAGCTTGGAATAAAACCAGCTCCCTGTCCGACTGCACAAGCATCTCAGAAAGAGAGCACTGTGAGAAAACAATGAGAAGGAAAATAACGAAGGGAAGAGAGAGAAAGCAGTGATTACATAAACGTTCTTCCGTATACGTCCTGCTGTCCAACGTGTGTATGCATTCTTCTTCTTGCTTCAATTACCTTTATATAAGCACTTAAGGAGGAGGCTGCAAGTGATTTGTCTCCTGATAGACTGCCTCCCTCCACAGACACTGACTGACACCAGTGTCAAGAGCTGCAAGCGCTCATAAAAGCACAAAATTAATCGTCAGACATCAAATATTTATTATTATAAGACTTTGTTTATAGAAAAATTTGTTTTTGGATGAATGCACAATAAAAAACGAATATAATAAATATTTAATTGAACAATATTGGGGTTTTCCAGTAAAAACACAAGAAAAAAATCCTGTAATAATAAATATTTTACAGAAAAAATATTTTTTTGGAAAAATGTCCTATAATTATGAAAAAAAGCATAATAAACTACTTTAGCAAATGTTCAACATGCAAATGCAATGGATTATGAGATTTTGTTTATAGAGAAATGTTTTTAAATTAATACACGGGGATCACATAATAATAAATCTTTCACAAATAAAAAATATTCAAAAAAATTATATAATAATACATATTTTTTGTATTTTTGTAAAAACTAATATATTAAATATTTTACTGAACAATATTGGTTGTTTTTTCCAATACACACACAAGAAAAAAAATCTTATGATAAAACATTTTACAGAAAAATATAGTTTTTTGAAAAATGTCATAATATTAAATATTTTGGAGAAAAATATTGATTTGATTTTGTTATGGCATGGTTTTTCAGTTCAGTTCAACAGTTACGAAAATGTATAAATAAAAAAATGCATAATGACCATCTTGAAAAAAAAAGGTTACAGGTACATTTGCATTATTGAGAAATTCAAGGACAGAAGCTGTGAAGAACCTATGAATGATCACTGATTTCTTTGTCTAGCCAAACACAGTGCTAGGTGAGCATTCTGGGTAAAGTACAGTGTTGTGGTAAGGCTGAAAGAACTCAAGTAGACATAAAATGCATGGGTCATTCTCAGGAAACGTGTCACATTATTAGATTGATGTAATTTGTTTCTGTGTATATTTACGGTATATGTGTCAGTTCAGTTCAACAGTTAATTGGGGGTCATCAGTATTTTTGGGGAAATGCACATGGAAAGAATCATATGATAGATGTTTTATAGAAAACATTTTTCAGGAAAACTTATTTAATTTTGTTCTATGTATATAGTTATGCTATGTTCGTCTGTTCATAGTTCAACAGTTATAACAAAAAATCTGAAATAAAAATAAATAATATAAATAGTACAGAAAAATGTTTTGGAAAAAAAATGCACACTAATATTGTGATGAAACGATTTATATTTCTAGCAAAGGCCATTAGCCTTTCTTGCATTTCAATCCCAAATCTCTTTGAATAACAGTGTTTGGTGCTTTAACGGGTTAAAAAGGAAAACTAAGGAAAGGAAGGAGGCATTTACGTTGCGAAGGAGCTGGTGAGAAGACCAAGGAAGGCCACAAACGCTCCACCGACAGCCGTCTTCCGGCAGCCAAAGTGATCGGTGAACATACTGACCACCGGAGAGCAGAAGAAGATCATCCCCATGGCCAGGGCTCCAACCCATGCTGAGGAACCAAAAGAAAGACATCGGATCAGGACATCATAACATACAGCACCACAACTAGAGTTTTCTGTTGCTAGGTCATTTCTTATACGACCGTCCTCAAATCTCTTTGGCTCAATGTAAGTCTGTGTGATATTTTAGCCTGTTTAATCTCTTAGAAAAACAACAACACACCTCTTTTCAACAAGTCATACAAACTATGCAAATCCCAAACCCTAATGAAGATCCTTGACCAAATAATCAGCTTTGAGATTCATTTGTGTGGATGAACTTTAGTAATGTGATGAACATTCGCAGGGCTGTTTTTTACACATGCATGCACCCAAACTTGCGATTTTTGTTAACCCAGATGATTCTGCAATCAGACACACAGATGAAAGTCCATCATCTCTGTATTTAGAGCATGGGCCGCTCTCAATCGATGTCAAGCTCACACACACACACACACACACACACACACACACTGCATGTTTTCATGGTTCAAAGGTACTTTAATGTCTGCACAGTGTGTCTGGGTCTAAAGACACTGGTTCAATATTTGACACCGATCAGTGTGTGTTTGAGTGTTGGTCTATGTGTGCATGTGCGTGTGTGTGAGAGAGAGTGTTTGTGTTTGTGCGTAAGTGTATATGTGCATGTGCGTGAGTGTATGTGTGCATGTGAGAGTGTGTATGTGTGCATGTGAGTCTGTGTGAATGTGAGTGTGTGCGTACGTGAGTGTGAGTGAGCACGTGTGAGTATGTGTGTATGTGTGAGAGTGCGTGTTAGTGTGTGTGAGTGCGTCTGTATGTATGTGAGTGCGACTGCGTGAGTGTGTCTGTGTGAATGTGCATCTGCGTGAGTGTGTCTGCGTGTGAGTGTGTGTGTGTGTGTGTGTGTGTGTGTGTGTGTGTGTGTGTGTGTCTGCGTGCGTGTGAGTGTGTGTGTGTCTGCATGAGTGTGTCTGCATGTGAGTGCATCTGCATGTGTGTGTCTGCATGAGTGTGTCTGCATGTGAGTGCGTCTGCTTGAGTGGATGTGTGAGTGTACCTGCTTACAAAGATGGCAATATCCAAAATCCTTGTCCTTGTGGGGACATTTTTTGGTCCCCATGAGGAAAACAGGTCATAAATCACACTAAGTGATGTTTTTTAAACATGAAACATGAAAACCCAACATGTGCGTGTGTGCGAGTGAGTGTGTGTGTGTGTGTGTGTGTGTGTGTGTGTGTGTGTGTGTGTGTGTGTGTGTGTGTGAGTGAGCATGCGTCTGTGTGTGTGTGAGCGTGTCTGTGTGTGTGTGCGTACGCATGTGTGTGTGTGTTAGCCCTCCTCTGCAAGTCATTCTTGTGTGTGTGTGTGTGTGTGTGTGTGTGTGTGTGTGAGTGAGCATGCGTCTGTGTGTGTGTGAGCGTGTCTGTGTGTGTGTGCGTACGCATGTGTGTGTGTGTTAGCCCTCCTCTGCAAGTCATTCTTGGCTGAGGTTCAGTGGAAATGTGGCCCCATGATTCCAGAGAGGAAGCGGTACGTTAACAAACCAAGCAAATGAGTGTTTACCCGTATTTCATGGAAGAACACAGGGTCAGGGTTCACATAAAGCCCCTGCAGCTCCCGCTGGCTTATGGAGTCGTATAAGACGTATGTTTTCCACAGGTTTCATAGTCAGGCTTTTGTTTGTTGTTTTGTTAGCTCTGCAAATGAGCGATCTTTGTGATGTTCCGTTGGAAGTATGAGTTCGGAACTTTAGAACAATGCAAAGAATCTCTGTTTAGGAACAGAATGTTCTGGAAGCGGCAGATTCTAAAGGCCCGGATAAAAGATCATGCAGAAAACATGAGGTGGATAAGTCCATGTGTGTGTGTGGGAGTCTGAGGATTAAACATTCCAGTGACTATTAGGAATGGATTATTCCTCCAAGAAAAACACACAGAGAGAGAGAGAGAGAGAGAGAGAGAGAGAGAGAGAGAGAGAGAGAGAGAGAGAGAGAGAGAGAGAGAGAGCAGACAATATCAGATTTAATTGATCCCATCATAAATAGTGCACAGCCAACAACAAAACCAACCAGAAAAGCAGTCAGGACAAACGCTGAAGAGATACATTGATGATGCAAATGTCTGGACAAAGTCCAAAGAGAGGCTGATGGAATCAAACCTGTACAAAGTGTCTGGACAGTCCTCGCTTCCATTGATGTATGATACACAGAAAGATATACCACTATTCTGATCTATAATCCTTTTGAAAGCAATCCCAGCGGATTCTCTTCCATCATGAGAAAATAAGAATAAAAAGAAACTTCCCTCATGAAAACAAAGTGTTACAAAAATAATATGCTGTAATGATGTAATGTTTTCAGATGCCTAATCACGTGTTAAGTGCTATTAGATGAAACTTATAGTTTTAGTTTATATTAAGTTTAAGAGTGCATTTTGGCCCACTTAACAATATGATTTTTTCCTCTTCATACATAATTTCATAATTACTTCTATTGATTGTGGTGCATATAGTTATGCTATATTAGTAAATTCACATTTCAACGGTTATAGCAACAACAAAAAATCACATATAAAAATAAATATTTTACAGAAGATATTTTTCCCTTGAAAAAATGCACAAGAAAAAAAAGTATTGGTTTTGGAAAAATGCACAAGAAAGAATTTAATCATACAAATATTTTGCAATATTTTACAAAAAAAAATATTAAAGTAAGAATCTTTTAATAAATATTTAATAGAAAAAATATTTTAATTTAATTGTTCTGTGTATATAGTTATGGTATATTCATCAGTTCAGTACAACAGTTATAGAAAAAGGAAAAAACAAGAAAAATTATGTAACAATAAATATTTTACATAAAAATATTGTTTTGGAAAAATGCATGTGGAAAGAATCATTAAATGATAGAAAAATATTGTTTGATTAATTTTTTTATATGTAAATAGTTATGCTATATTCGTCAGTTCACATTCAACAGTTAAAGCAAAAAATAAAATATAAAAATAAATATTTTACAGAGAAAAAAAATTCCTGAAAAATGCACAAGCTAAGAATATTTTAATAAATATTTAATAGAAAAATTATTTTGATTTAATTGTTCTGTGTATATAGTTATGGTACATTCAGTTCAGTACAGTTATAGAAAAGGGAGAAAAAAAACTTCTTAAAAATAAAAAATAATTTAACACTAAATATTTTACATAAAAATAGTGTTTTTTGAAAAATGCACAAGAAAAAAATCATTTAATGATATTTGTCGGTTCAGCTCAACAGTTAAAATGCCAGTACTGTCAGAGGCACGCATTTATGGTAAACTAATATATTAACATTTACTAATTTGCAATGATGATGTTGTTATTTAGTACATCTAAAATATATTATGATTAAATGAAATAACATGGTTAAAATGATAATCAAGTGCTTTGCGTATGCTTTAGTCGACTCGACACATCAAAGTAAGTGCACTTTTTTAAACCACGACAAAAGATTATTAAATCATAATGATTTAAATGAAAAGTACTTTTCATTTGACAAGATTACAAAGGGCACTTTTATAGTGTGCATGAAAGTGAACTCTCCCAAAGTGGCCTTTATTGCTTTAATATTATCTGTAAGTACAGTAGATCAGTGGTTTTCAAACCTGTCCTGGAGGACCACCAGCCCTGCACATTTTGTATGTCTCCCTATATCAGACACACCCATTTCAGGTCTTGCAGTCTCTACTAATGAGCTGATGAGTTGAAGCAGGTGTGATAGATAAGGGAGACACACAAAATGTGCAGGGCTGGAGTGCCTCCAGGACAGGTTTGAAAACCACTGCAGTAGATGATTTGAAGTACACTACAACTGCTCATTCAATACTATTAAGTGTACTTGAATAGAAGTGTGCTTCTTCGTGCAAAACTCAACATCATGATACTACAGGGTGCTGAGTGCTGTTGTGCGGTGGTTTAGCGTGTCGTAATGCTGTTCTGGGTGGCCGTGTCAAAAGAGTCCATCAGTCAGAGAGAGAGAGATGTCACACCATGTGACCCTCACTGCGGCCCATGCGGCTGACAGCTGAAACACATGGTTCTCTCCTGTCACCCTCTGACTGCTTTTGTAAGCAAAGGACTCGATTTGTTTACATTTTTGTGGATGAAAAATAAATCAGAGAAACCCGAAATTGCCGAACAAGGAAGGGGAAACTTCCAGAACTTACGGATAAACAGGCCTTTTCTTTTGCAGTTTTTCATCCTTTCTTTCTGTTTCTAACATCCTCTCATCTCTCCTCTCATTTTTAACATTAAAATGAAGCTGAAATCACATGACCTCTCTTCTTCAAAGCATGCATCATGACATAACATTTGCATTTTCCCTACTGACAAAACATGCTTCACACAATTAGTCAAAAATATCTCAAAATGTCTCAAATCATCATTGATTCTGTGGTGGAAATGAGAATTTAAATGTTTTGTAAATAAAATGACAGATTTTGTTGTCTTGCTAAAAGGCTAGCATTTTACACATAATTACATAATAGTTTTTGCTGAATTTGACCACATTACTGCTTGAGGAAAAAATGACGTATAATATATAAAAATATTTGCCGCTCAGATTATATTAATCTTGACAGCCAAAACTTCCGTAAAGTGTATTTAATTAAAAATATATATTTTTTATACAGTGTATGTACACTATATTGCCAAAAGTATTGGGACACCCCTCCAAATCACTGACTTCATGTGTTCAATCACTTCATGGCCACAGGTGTATAAATCAAGCACTAGGCATGCAGACGCTTCTACAAACATTTGTGAAAGAATGGGTCGCTCTCAGGAGCTCAGTGAACTCAGGCGTGGTGCCATGATAGGTTGCCACCTGTGCAATAAGTCCATTCATGAAATTTCCTCACTACTAAATATTCCACACTCAACTGTTAGTGGGATTATAACAAAATGGGAGCTATTGGGAACAACAGCAACTCAGCAATGAAGTGGTAGGCCACGTAAAATCACAGAGCGGGGAGACGTGTTCTCTGGAGTGACCAATCACGCTGTGTTTGGCGGTTGCCAGGAGAACGGTACTTGCCAAGTGTAATGTTTGGTGGAGGGGGGATTATGGTGTGGGGTTGATTTTCAGGAGTTGGGCTTGGCCCCTTAGTTCCAGTGAAAGGAACTCTTAATGCTTCAGCAAACCAAGATATTTTGGACAATTTCATGCTCCCAACTTTGTGGGAACAGTTTGGGGATGGCCCCTTCCTGTTCCAACATGACTGCGTGTAACGATTGTTGTTTGTGGCCTTTACACAGATTCATTAATATAGCGGCCGCTGAGAGACAGATGACACACACACACACACACACACACACACACAGACTCAGTCCAGTGCGTCTGAAGCAGCCAATCACAGCTCAGCTGGAGGATGATGATGATGAAGATCAGATGGTCTGGTATCCGGCGTGTGTCCTCTTCCTGCCGATCAGATACGCGATGAGGACGATCAGCACCAGGCCGGCCAGAGCCGCTCTGACGATGATGGGGATGAGCATGTTCTCCCGATCCACACGGCACTCCTCAGCTGCAGAGAACTGGTTGGCCGTGACGTTGAAGGGCTGCAGCTGCAGACTGAAGGTGTTGATGGAGAAGGCGGGAACCACGGCGAGCGTCTGCTCCGCGCTGCACATGTACGAGTGGCCCACACTGCACTGCAGGAACTCCAGAGAGACGTTTCCCGCCTCGAACCGATCCGTCATGTCAGACCAGAAGGCGGAGACGTTGATGGCGCTCAGATGAAACTTCTGTGTGGTGGCGTTCAGCGTGAAGGTGAAGGTGAGGTTGGTCAGATCCTCGGACAGTGTCAGGGTGGCGACCGTGACCCCGCAGCAACCCCGGTTCGAATCCGGGTCACGGCACCAGTTTAACGATTGTTGTTTGTGGCCTTTACACAGTTTCATTAATATAGCGGCCGCTGAGAGACAGATGACACACACACACACACACACACACACAGACTCAGTCCAGTGCGTCTGAAGCAGCCAATCACAGCTCAGCTGGAGGATGATGATGATGAAGATCAGATGGTCTGGTATCCGGCGTGTGTCCTCTTCCTGCCGATCAGATACGCGATGAGGACGATCAGCACCAGGCCGGCCAGAGCCGTTCCGACGATGATGGGGATGAGCATGTTCTCCCGATCCGGGTCACGGCACCAATGTAACCCCTCCTGTTCGAACCGCCCCGCTCCAAGCGGGACTCGAACCCGGGTCCGCTGGCATGAGAGTCGGACGCTCTAACAAGGAGGCTAAAGGCTGCAACCTCTAGCGTCAGTCGCTAGAGCATCTCTTGAGATCAGAGGAGTGAGGTTTACTCGCACAGCAACGACTAGCTGGCCTCCGTTACACTCACCCCCCTAAACCTCACTCCCATCCGGGTCACGGCACCAATGTAACCCCTCCTGTTCGAACCGCCCCGCTCCAAACAGGACTCGAACCCGGGTCCGCTGGCATGAGAGTCGGACGCTCTAACAAGGAGGCTAAAGGCTGCAACCTCTAGCGTCAGTCGCTAGAGCATCTCTTGAGATCAGAGGAGTGAGGTTTACTCGCACAGCAACGACTAGCTGGCCTCCGTTACACTCACCCCCCTAAACCTCACTCCCATCCGGGTCACGGCACCAATGTAACCCCTCCTGTTCGAACCGCCCCGCTCCAAACAGGACTCGAACCCGGGTCCGCTGGCATGAGAGTCGGACGCTCTAACAAGGAGGCTAAAGGCTGCAACCTCTAGCGTCAGTCGCTAGAGCATCTCTTGAGATCAGAGGAGTGAGGTTTACTCGCACAGCAACGACTAGCTGGCCTCCGTTACATGCGCACCAGTGCACAAAGCGTTGGTCCATAAAGACATGAGCCGTGTTCCACCGCGGGAAATTTCCACAGGAAATAGAGACTTTGGGGTGGTACTCAGTGTGTTTCAACCACAGGAACCAGGGTCTAAATAAAGTTCCAGGTAAATATGTCCCCTCAAAACGGCCCTGCTCGCGAGGTAGTACTTTTTTCAAAGTTCAGGAACTTTTGAGGGTGGAATTTGGGCGCTGAACATGCTGATGGTCGAGCTTGCGCTAGGGGTTGAACGACTTCCAATTTTTTTAAGTCAACATTTATGTGATGAAAGTCTAGTCGACATCGACTAGTTGCTGATGACGTCATTAATGATCAAATAACCCTGAACCTTGAGCTGAGACGCAAACACTGGTTTTCTTGTGCACAGGACAGCTATGGCATATGACACAGCGCTGCCCATAAGATTACTGCTCATGCATGACAGCTTTTGTATCAGTCCTTTTGTCTTTGGGTCATTATATTTCTCACAGATTTCTGCTCTTTCTAAATCAGATCCAGATAAAGTAGCACAATAAAGATTACATGTATATGAATGCATTAGTGAGAGTGTGATTGCATGTGAATTAATTCTACCTGCCAGTGTCTCTCTACTAATAGTGAAGCTGTGAGTTATAGTTAAGAAATATATGTTATAACTTAATTTTCTAAGCTATTTTATTGATAAAACACAAAACAGTGAAAGCCTTCCCAGAAGAGTTGAAGCTGTTATAGCTGCAAAGGGTGGGCCAACTCCATATTAAACCCTACGGATTAAGAATGGGATGTCATTAAAGTTCATGTGCATGTAAAGGCAAGCGTCCCAAAACCTTGGGCAATATAGTGTATATTTCAGTCTACATTTAAACATTATAATTAATATGTTTAATGGATTTTCATATTTTAAGACTGAAAGTCTTGAAATTCTTTACATAAATCACAGGAAAAGAGTAAATCATAGTAAATGATGACGGCATTGTAAAAAGTATAATTTTTTGGGCCTCCATGTACATTAGGAAAACGTTGGAATATGTTATTTTTTACAACAAAAAAACAACATCAAAAAAACACTTAAACATGCCTGAAGTTGAGGAAACAACCTGTTGTTTAAAGTCAGTTTCTCTAAAGGGGGAAATAAAGAGGATTTTACTTCATGAAGTCGACTGTTGCACTCTACTCCTCCATTTTTCACTCACACGTCTCTGTTACTCTGTTTCTTTTATGCCTCCCCTCTCTGCTCTCCTTTGTTCCAAATCACCCGGTCCTAATTCTCACTAATGAGTCTGCTCCACATGTTTATTATCGGATAATTTGTTAAATGAGGTAGAGAAAGACAGAAAGGACAGACGTGAACGCAGCTAGGACAGAAAGATGAGGAAAAAAGGAACCGAGTGACCCACCAACACTGACAGATGCTCTCTGACAGATTGTGGATAAAGACACTCAGCCGCAGGGAAGCACAAATCATTCTCTCTGAACACCCCTTTCTTCCTCCATGCGTTATTCCCTCTCTCTCTCGTTTGGTTCATGCCCTCCTGTCCCTTACACCCTCCCTCCTGTCTCTCTGTCGGGATGAATCTCAGGAAACCTGTCAAGAACATGTCTGGGTCATATGTTACAGCAAATCATAAGATGCATGATTTTGCCAAGACATGTTCCCGGGTCAACATATTTTGTTTATCCTGAAACAACATTTCTGTCCAGAAACTTGAGTTAGAGGGAAGTGATAGGTGAACACTGATTTAGAAGCACCTAACCCTGGTTGTAAGCCGAATCTTCACATGAACTGTAAACTGTCCCTCAAATCTGATTTGTTGATTGGAATGTTTATCCAGGATCAACAAAGACCAGAAGTCTGTTCTTCATATGTCGCAAGCTCAGTTAAGGCTGATTTATTTATCCGTCAGACCTGCGCCATAGCCTCTAAGGTGTCTCAAACTCAATTTACCTGGGGGCCACTGGAGGTAGACCCAATCGCTGCTTTACTGATCGTGGTTTCGAGTATTGATGCATCAGGGAACACAGAAACGCTCAGTAATCTTAGATAACTTTATCCAGATATTTTAATCCAATCCGCAAATTCGTTTGAAGAACCAAATTAGCCAGAGATCAGTTAACACGATCAGAAGATCTGGGATCTGTCAAATCATCTCAGATGTATTAAGCGAGGTACGAAGAACAGACCCCAGGAAAATGTTGCACTTGGTGAAATGAAACTGAAGTCGCTAGTCTTTTCTTCCTTATTGCACCATATATCAGAGTGAAACGGCTTCCAGAACAAGAAAAAATGTAGGAAAGGGGCTTCTCAGCGTGGATGAATCTAATGTTTTGAGGAGTGTGTGTGGCTGTCACTCATTCACCGCACCGGTGTGGACACTGTACTTCAGATTCACAGAATCTACATCTTGGTGTGTGACCAAAATAATAAGTTTCACCCCATAATGTCACCTGAACCAGTGAGTAACATGTTTGCCACTATTGTTCAGACCAACTGAGAAAAAAAGCATTAATAAATCATGCTACCAACGGTGACTGAATCTAACGATCACTCATCAAACCGTGCACATTATTGTTATTGTTATACATTGTTCTCAAATTGTTCATGTTAACGACTATGTGTATTTAGGGTGTATTAGTGTTACCTGTAGATTTTCTTTTGCTTTTTGAATACGGGTGAATCTCCAGTTGTCACTGATGATTGTGGTTTGGATCTTTCTGGATTTCAATCCGCCATCAAAATGATGAGTTTAATTACTCCAGCTGCTGTGAGAAAAGGCTATAAATGATCCGCCACCTGCAGCATCCTCACATGCTATACTAGTTGTACTCTTTCTTTATGTGCAGACATGACATAATGACGCAAAGACGAATGGTGCCATGATCAAATTTCCCACGGAAACCCACCAGTACCACTCAAATTATAACACATTATTACAAGATTACTCTCTGTCAATAATGTAAGGAGATAGTTTTGAACACTGGCTGGTTATGTACTCACTCAAAAATGTATTTTGGATCATTTCTAACCAAACAAAGCAACGGACTGCAGCTTTAATAATATTTAGGTTCTATAAAAATAGAAATAGTAAATGTACATGCAAAAGCTAAGTGTGACAGATTTGTATAAACAACATAAACAAAAAGGCATTTTTCCTGACCTGATTTTAGCCCTCTGCACTGAATGATCCGTTTTAAAGGGCGTGTCTTCTGGGAGACTTCAGTGTTAACGCCCACTGCTGTGATTGGCTAACGACTTTGCATTTGAAATAGTATTACTCCCTCGTTTAGCTTGTTTTTACTATTACAGCTCTCATGGTTGACTAATCGTGAAAAGTGTTGCATTACATTTAGATCTATGGCATTATTGTAATGGGGTAGGTGTAGGACTACAAATTAGATGGACTACAAACCCCATGAGTCAAAACACTATAAAAGGAAACCAAACTTGTTGGTGCTTTCTCTTTGTGGTACCATGTGCTATAGGCTTGAAAAACATCACAGCTTCTCATGCTTGTGTAATGGCAGATGAAAAGATCAGTGATTAATGAGCAGCATAGAACTGAATGGTGAAATGTCCTTAGAGGAATTGTGTTGACTGGTGCCTCAGAGAATTAAGCAGATATATATAAGAACACAGATGATGCATGATTGCTGTTTACTTTACTGAAAGCATTGGTGACTAAATGAGTATCTGAAGAGATGACTAATATTGAGTGGTGTCTTGTGTATTGAAGTGGCAAAGTTTTGTTTTGTTTTGGACCTACACAGTGTGGTTCCCATTTTCTTATAAATGGTTTACTCTGTTTAAGTTCACCCAAAAATGTTCTGTTATCTGGTGTGCCGAGCCCGATCTCACGAAAATGCGTATCAATAGTACGAGTGTGCAATCTCGTTGAATGTATACTCCAAAACTCATTTTGGCGTGCATATGGTACGTCGTTTTTGGCGTGCATATGATACGCACTTTATGGCGTATTATATGTACGAACCCCCCACACCCCCACCCTCACCCTACCCAAAAGCGTGTCATATACACGCCATAAAGTGCGTATCATATGCACGCCAAAAACGACGTACCATATGCACGCCAAAACTCATTTTGGCGTATACATTCTACGAGATTGCACACTCGTACTATTTATACGCATTGTCATGAGATCGTGTTGGGTGTGCCAGAGCTTCGTTTGTAGTCTGAGGGAGACGCACGCACGCTGTGAACAAGCTATTCTACATTGTTTGTATTGCTATGTTTTTTAAAATGGTGCGTAAGTGTGCCTGTCACGGATGTCCTAATCGCAAAAAAAGAACACGACGACGTAACAGTAAATTACCAACGCCAACAGATGAAAGGTTTACCTTTACTCTTTCCCTGGAAACGCCAGCAGCGTCACTGTGGACTCGTGAACGCGGATTCAAACAAACACGGAAGAGAAGACAATGCTGAATAAAGTCGTAGTTTTTGTTATTTTTGGACCAAAATGTATTGCCGATGCTTCAAAAGAGTCTAACTAACCCACTGATGTCACATGGACTACTTTGATGATGTTTTTCATACCTTTCTTCTTACCTTTCTGGACACGGACTGTAGAGTGTGCATACACTTTCAATTGAAGGACAGAAAGCTCTCAACTAAATCTAAAATATCTTAAACTGTGTTCCGGAGATGAACGGAAGTCTTACAGGTTTGGAACGACATTAGGGTGAGTCATTAATGACAGAATTTTCATTTTTGGGTGAACTAACCCTTTAAGGTGGGAGCAATTTGTAGTGGTTTGATTTGATTTACTTTTGCTTTGGAGTTTGGCGTGACATGGTGTTTTATTACACAATATTGTCACTGTTTTATTACACAATATTGTCACAGTCACTGCACAATATTGTGTAATCCTCAATGGAATGATTATCGCTTTGTATGTCGATGGTTTAACACTGGCCTATGTTAAATGCGCAAATCGGTGAGCGGGACTAAACATGCAGTGATGAAGTAGGGTTAGATATTCCTCTGCAGAGGCGGTGCTTTGCCTCCCTTTGACGTCAGAGATCCCCACTTTTGTTTGCTGGACATGGTTTCTAGAAAAGCTTTTCTTTGACTAACAGGAAGAGTAACACTTTAGAATAATGGTAGTTAGTTAACATTAGTTAATGTATTAACTAACATGAACTAACCATGAGCAGTTCATGTGTTACTGTATTTGTTAATCTTTGTTAACATTAGTTAATATAAATACAGCTGTTTATGTTAGTTCACACTGCGTTAACTAATGATAACAAGATTTTAATAATGTATAAGTAAATGTTGAAATTAACATTATCAAAGATAAATGTTTTGTAAGTGCAGTTCATTGTTAGTTCATGTTAACTAATGACCATTATTCTAAAGAGAGAGAGAGGTTTTTCACTTTTTTATCAAAACCGTTTACCTCCACATTCATCCCTAAAGATGATTAAATACACCACATTATTTAAGGTTATAATAAGCATTACCCTCCAAAGTTAACCTTTTTTATTTTTTTATAAGACAATTATAAACACAGGGTCTATTTCTCCTCTCTTTGCCTCCACTTTATTGTTCCTACACCAGAGACCACACAAGACATTTAAAATAATCACTTTATGCTTGCAGATTTTGGACCATAAATGAACAAATTGAAACAAAAATAACCCTCATGCTACAGTATGTGTGTGTATGTAGCTAATATCCCAAGTACAGTTGCCAGTGAAAATGGGTCTTTTGTATAGGGAGCACCGGCTTCCTTTCAGGGATGAGTTGGACTCCAGCACTGAAGTCCATTTCCTTTCCTTCAGTCCTTAAAGCATTTATAATCACAACATTTTAAAGTTCTGAAAAAGCACAACTCTGGAATTTTTATTGGCACCAAATTCCCAAACTTCTGCCCAATCTTCTTCCTTCAAACTCATTTTGAGATCAGGGAAAACATGACTTTTTGATATTCTATGACATGACGTGTTTCTAAAGCATCTATCAAACATTGGTGATGTGCACTGTGCAATAAGGAAGTACTCCAAATAAAGTTTCATTATAATATTATAATCTCAAGCAATATGTCAGTAAATATTAATGGATTTGTAGTATACTTGGTGTGAAATAAATGTATTTTAAATACATTTTGGTATAGGTTTCTTTCACTAGGGTATAACCTTTAATTTTTTCAGCATTAATCAAAGTAATAGGTTGACTGCCAAACTAAAAATGCGTCACTTTGTAAAGAAACACATGCGCCTATATAATGAACACGTAATACACATGCGCATGACGTCACCGTTTCCACAAATATATGTTTTTTATAGTTACAATAACAGTATTGTTTTCAAAAACTGAAACATGTTTGTGTTTTCAAGCCCCTAAAACTAAAGATAAAAATACATTGACCAACGAAAACTTGCTCTAAAGTCAATAGAGCAGTATTTTTTGTGTAATTTAAAGGCTGTGTTAGTAATATGAGCCTATATAGGCAGTGCACAACATGCGTACATTCAGATTATTACACACAGGAATGCGCAGCAGCACAATTTTTTATTTAGTATTTTTGTCTATATCAAACATTTCTAAAATCAATGGGGTTTTAAATCTTGTTTCTGTCTGTCTGTTTTTTTATTTTTTTGTTTTTTTACCCTATTGGCAGATAATTTAGCTTGTTTTAAGCAAAAACTTTTTCCCCAGAAAGCAAGAAACAATATCTTGTGTCATTTTACGTATCTAGTTAAAGCCTCTAGATTTAAAAATTATTAGATAATTGGACTGGAAACAAGACAAAAAAAGCATTTTTTGCATTGTAAATATTAATAAAAGGATTCGTCTCTGGAGAAGCGCTCAGTCTTTCCGCTCAAGTGTGTTTTGTTGTGTTTGTTTGACACTCTGATTGGTTTATTGCACGTTATGGCAAAAACCCACCCATGGCTCATTAAGAGCCTAGGAAACCCTTTTGGAACATGCATGCTGACCAATACTTATTTTATTTTTTGTCGTTAAACTAGCAAAAGTGGATTCGGACACGCCCTAAAAAAATAGGGCCCTATATCTTAAAACCCAAAAGGAAAAGTACTTAAAAATGAATACAATTTAAATAAGTCAGTTAACATGTTCAAAGTATCTAGCCTGATTCTTTTTTTCTTTTTCTTTTTTACTCCAGATCAGATGTATTCACGATTCAATCCCTCCTGGGTCATTGACATGCAGAGTTCAGATCTGAACTGGAATATTTCACTATGCGACAGTGGCTTTGACAGCAACTGAGAGACGTGACTGCGATCAATCCTGTGCAGTGAGTGAACAATGGGCTTAAACATCTATGAGCAAATATATGTCAACAGTCAACATTGATATCAATGTTACATGTGCAAAAGAATTTCTTCTGTTTTGCTTCCAGGTATTAAACTGAGACGTCCCTCAAAACCAGCCAATGATTGCGTACCCTCAGCTCATTCAGCTCACGCACACAATCCCCAGCTGCACATATTGGGGGTAAAATACTTTAATCATCAAATGAGAGATTCCGAAATCCGTAACGCTGGCACTCTTAATGCACACCTTCACACTGCAATATTGTGCAAAGGTTCACTGTAATCATTATTTAAAAAGTGATGGGTTGCTTAATGCACTAAGATTTGTATGAATAAATGAAAGAAGTTCTTGCAGGGCATTATTTAAATGTAATTCTGATGATTCCATAAAGAATCTTTAACATCCATGGCAACTTTCCATTCCACAAAAGATTGTGGAAAAGGTTCTTTAGGTTATTCAAATGTTCTTTCAATGCGGCTTCCTTTTTATTTTAAAGGTGTATATGGCTTTTCTTGCAAAAACAAAAAATGTGCAATTTTATTTACATACAAACATTTCTTAAGACATATTTCCATGTAAACCATTTGCCTATGTATTGTGATTTGCATATCGCCCATTGCACGAATGTTATTAAATATGCAGTCGTAAGCAGCGATTACAAGGCCAAACAGACCTGTGGTGTGCAAAGAAAGGTCATTGTGGCAATGATGCATAGAAAATCATATGCCAATATGTCAAAACATTGCTACAATGCATCCTTTGCTTTCAAATGTATTTCTGTGTTACACACAAATGGTTTGGCGTATCAAAAAGATCTGAATTATTTCTGACAAGCGTCAATTTGAAATCTATACAGATGAAAAGCATAAAAGAGAGGGAAAAATTATTTCATTTGAGGAGCTTACGAATAAACAAATGAACAACACAATGGGAGAATATGCACTACTGTTGTTTAAGGAGCCAGTCAAACATATACACAGACTTACTGTCTCTATGTGTCTTGGATACACAAGTGTTAACCAGCACTCAAAAACTATCAGTTACAAGCCAGACAGCCAACAAACGCTTTCACCTTTCACCAACACTTGTCTACTGTTCTCAGTCCTTCAACTCAGTTCACCTGTTCTGCAAGGAAAGGGTTGTGTATGCAGACTTTTAGTTACAAGTTATCATAAAACATATAATGTCTGGTTTCAAGTAGACTCAATCAGCTAATCAAACACATTTTATCACAATCACATTACTGCACATAAAGGCTGACTTTTCAAATCCTCCTGTGAAGGCCTTTAGAGTCCAGAATCATAATTGCAATGTGACTTTGGTTGAAAGAAAAGGGACTGAATCTCTTTTTTTCATCTCAACAAAATATGTTTTGCCCTACTGCAGAGAATGATGGGAATGTCTGTTCGGGTAAGCTTGACATCTCAGAAAGTTTTTTTTCTCTGGTGCTAATCTTCATCAACAGAACACAAAATGCACACAAACACTGTACACAACAATAAGTCAACATTCACAGTAACTGGTTGGCATGGCACTTTAAAGTTGTTCAATGCACCTTCACTCTCTTCCATTGACACAAGTGAAGCCGCCAGTGTTCAGATATTGCGCTGAAGACATACCCAATTTAGTTCTTGCAGTCTCTACTAATGAGCTGATGAGTTTAATCAGGTGTGATAAATGGAGACACACAAACTGTGCAGGGCTGGAGTGCCTCCATTACAGGTTTGAAAACTTAAGTTAGGAGCATGAAATTGTCCAAAATGTTTTGGTATGCTGAAGCATTGAGAGTTCCTTTCAATAGAACTAAGGGGCCAAGCCCAACACCTGAAAAACAACCCCACAACATAATCCCCCCTCCACCAAACTTTACACTTGGCACAATGCAGTCAGGCAAGTCCCGTTCTCCTGGCAACCGCGAAACCCAGACTCGTCCACTGGACTGCCAGACAGAGAAGCGTGATTGGTCACTCCAGAGAACACGTCTCCACTGCTCTAGAGTCCAGTAAGGCTTGGATGAGCTGCTCGGCCATGGAAACCCATTCCATGAAGCTCTCTAAGCACTGTTCTTGAGCTAATCTGAAGGCCACATGACATTTGGAGGTCTGTAGCTATTGACTCTGCAGAAAGTTCTTCTGTGACCCCCTCAAATTATTTCTGTTGTTCCCAATTGCTTCCACTTTGTTATAATCCCAGTAACAGTTGAGTGTGGAATATTTAGTAGTTAGGAAATTTCAGGAATGGTTTTATTGCATAGGTGGCAACCTATCCCGGCACAACGCTTCCCAGCTGGCATTCTACCGACATTAAATGTTTAAAAGTGGTTGAAATAATGTCAGTTTATGAAAAAACATTAATTCAACGTCAAAACAACGTTGGACACCAAATAGTTGAAGTAGTGTTGTTAATTCACCACAGATTCAACATAGGAATATCAACAATTTCTGAGCTGTATGTCAAATCAATATTATTTTTACAACCATGACTACAACCATAAATATTGTGTTGACTGGCTAGATGGATGGATGGATGGATGGATGGATGGATGGATGGATGGATAGATGGATGGATTGATTGATTGATGGATGGATGGATGGTTGAAAATATTTGCAAAATCTAAATAAAATTCAACGGTTATCCACCGGTTATTATGGTTCACCTGACGTTGATTCAACAGTGTCTCAATGTTAAAATGCCAGCTGGGTTGAGTTCACTGAGCTCCTGAGAGCGACCCATTCTTTCACAAATGTTTGAAGAAGCGTCTGCATGCCTAGTGCTTGATTTACACACCTGTGGCCATGAAGTGATTGAACACATGAAGTCAGTGATTTGGAGGGGTGTCCCAATACTTCTGAGAATATAGCGTAGTTTGTCTATGTCCCCTTACATTACATGGAGAGGGCAGGGTTCATGACCTATTCTGCATCCGGCCTCCTGGGAGCGATCTAAATGCTTTGGCTTTACTTATCAGGACTTGTGTGGCACACTTGCTTCCAATGCAGACTGAATTGTTCGCTGGTTCTTTGGTATCTGGCTTCAGTAATTTTTTCAAGGACATGCCTAAAAATCTCCATTTCAGTGTTTTTATAATCAAAATTAAAAGCTGAAGGACGTTTTCTCCATGACTAGGGTCACCAAACAGAACTGCAGAATTATTTTCAAACATCCTTCCTGAACATTTCAAATGTCTGCCATATTTGACAAATTCTCTAACAAACAGAGCAAGGTGAAATTCTTGTATCTGCAAAAAGAAGCTGGGATGAGAGAAACATACACTACCAGTCAAAGGTTTGGACACACTTTCCCATTCTCTTTGGTGTATTCCTAAGCACTTCACTTTTAAACCATGCTTTTGAGTCTCAAATTGTCTTTAACAAGAACTAAGCTGTGGTCTGTAAAGTCAGTGTGACGTTTAGAAAAGTCTAAACAGGGAAACTCTCTCAAACAAGCACGAGATGCAGAGAGAGTGAGCGGAAACAGAGCAGAGAGCATCCAAGTTCATGCGGTCCAGATATACATAGAGGTAACATGATCCGAGTCTATGCATTTCCAGCAGTGCTTCTGTACTATGTGTCTGTGCACACATGGGGAGAGATAGCGAGGAAAATTAAAAGAAAGAGATGGAAAATGCCAAACTGACGTGATACTGTTGGTCAATAATGCACATTTTATTCCTTCCCTTCTGCATGTTTTTTTTTTAATTATTATTATTAAAGGGGTCATGACATGAGAAATCAAATTTGCCTTGATTTTGTAAACATTAGCAATATGTAAGGTGTAGCTTGATTACGCCGTGAATGTTCAGAAATCATGTTCATGAATGAGCGAATGTATTAAAGTTTCATAAACATTACGATGGTTGTGAAGCAGGACGCGTGTGCGAAAGCCCTTGGGAGCGAATGCTAATGAGAGAGACCTGCGCCAAACACTGGTCTCTGAGCTTTTATAATGCTTATGCTGCAGTCGCTGATTCCCCTGTTTTCATTGTGTATGTGGGGTAACACAGTGCTGTTTTACAAAATAATACAAAATACATTTGTGACCCGTGCTGGCAAAATGAATCAGAATGCACACGGGATAATTTTGAGCTGCAGTGAAAAATGTCATTTTGTATGATTTTGAGGTTTTCACAAAAATGAGTTCAATAAACCCTTGTTTAGTTATCACAATGCTCAAAATAGCAATTACACCATCTAAGAGTATCTTTATTTGTGCGTTTTCTGAGAGGAGTGCCTTTTCTTTTTCCATGAAATATGCTGTTCTTCTCTTACTATCGTGATGGCAAGTTAGTTATTGGTGTTCCAACTTTGTGAATATTCATAGTGAAGTCTCAATGGTGTGAGTCTGAACCAATGAAATGTGATTATCATCTTACTCTTCCTGACTGACAGATCACACACGTGCACACAAAGAGGCCTCACAGCACGTGATCAAGATTTTTGAAAATGTGCTCACTGTGACTCATTTTGCCAGCACGGGTCACCCATGAGTGTGTTGACAGTTATGTTATAACGTTACTCTGTGTGTTCACTCTGTGGTATGAGAGACTTGTTAGACTTAGCAGTAATCTAAATCAATAGTAGAATAACATATTAATAAAAACAGGATGACTAAATGTCTGTTAGGTCATTAGGTCTGATGACTGTACCTAAACTAATATATGCATGTTTTGGTGGATATATCAGATTTAATTTATTCTGGTTTATTGTATTTTTAAAGCACTGCAGTATGCTGGTGAGGAACAGCATTTAATTTATGTGAGTATGCAAATACTCACAGAATAATGAGTGAATTCTGAGTCTGAAATCAAACAATCCTTCTCTAAATAACCTGAAATCTTTCAAAGTGTATTTTTCTCCCAGTTGAGACAGCGCTCTTTTTGTGTTAACCTACATGTAAAGTTGGGTGAGAGAGTCTGCTGTAATCCCCTATTGAGATTAAACATTACTGTTTGTGCGTGTTGGGATAGGCCGAACCATTGTGAGCAAGGCGGGAAGCTGGACACGCCCCTCTAAGCCCTGCATGTTCCCACACTACCCATGAACCCCTCACGGACCAATCAAATCCCCTATTACACGGCAGCAGATTAAAGCACTGTCACGCTGAGAGACGGAATGAGGAAAAAAGAGAACGTGAGTATTTTATTATAAATCCTCAGTGAACAAGTGCAAAACATGCTGGTCTTGTTATCTTTGAAGGAAAAACTTTTTTTTTTTTAATTTGCTCTGATTTCTTTAGGGAAGAAAGGAAGCTAACAGTTTACTCTAACTCATTAAGCAAAATGGGCATCACTTTTATCTATAAAATAAAGGTGTAAGTAAATCCTACACCAATTTGTATCGGTGTATTAAAATTTTCCTGATGCTAATTAATTCTAATCGTACAAAAAGTTATACTCACACACACACACACACACACACACACACACACACACACACACACACACACACACACACACACACACACATGTTGTGTTTCCATGTTTTATGGGGACATTCCATAGGCGTAATGCATTGTATACTGTACAAACCGTATTTTCTATCCCCCTATACACTGCCCCTGCCCCTAAACCTACCCATCACAGGAGACATGCTGCATTTTTACTTTTTCAAAAACATCACTTAGTGTGATTTATAAGATGTTTCCCTCATGGGGACCAAAAAAATGTCCCCACAAGGACAAAAATTTGGATATTGCCATTTTTGTGGGGACATTTTGTCCCCATACCGTAGGGATTACCAGTCCACACACACACACACACACACACACACACACACACACACACACACACACACACACACACACACTCGCACTCACTCACTCACTCACTCTCTCTCTCACACACACACTCACACACAATAGGCACTAGCACAAATAATTAATGTACATTCTTTCATTCTTCACACAGTATCACTTCAAAAGGCACAAGAGAGAAGACAACACTCATTAGTTCTCTCCTCAAACCGCTCGCTTGTCTTCCTCCTGCGGCTCTGTTTCTACTCATATTCAGAGGTACACTTCAAACAGTGATGTTGTACAGTGTTGTACAGGAGAGTGTAAACATTAAAACGAACTGTGTAATGGTCGTAAAGGCTCAGCGTGGAAGACAGATGGTGATTTCCTGAAAAACAACCAGAAGCCTGCGAGACATTTGTGAGATTATTAGCATGTGGACTCGCTCTTGTTTTCTCTCACGTTGATTCGGGCAGGGGATCAGAAGTGAGTCAGGGGTTGTCGGGTACACGCACAGGTTCAGGAGGGTTCGTGACAGATACTGCTTTCAGCGGGAATTGATCTCTCGGTCTGGTTTACAGTACGAGAGCCCTGCTAACCTGCTGCTTTATCATGTACTGGTGCACAACATATAAATAGACCACTTATTACAGTTTTTAGACATCTCTTATAGGGATTCAAAAATAATTTGACAGCTCATTGTCTATTACAGACAGTATACAGCATAAATGAAAGTGCAGAGTAAAAAAATGAGCTTTCATTTCACTGTGATTTTACAGTGGATGAAAGTACATGAAATAGTTCAAAAACCAAAGAACTAGCTACATATAAGCTATATGCAACACAGTACAGTATACTGTCACTTACAGTAACACATACAGAAATAAATACATTTGCCACCCTTTGGCCAAATGGCATTACAGTATACAGTACTATAGAGCCCCGTTTCCACCGAAATTACCCGGAACAATTTGTACCAGGAACTTTTTTTACAGGAACTTTTTTCCCCCCAGACCTGCTACTGTCTGCGTTTCCACCGCGGTCTAAAGTACCGTGAAGGTTAGGCAAATTATTAGTCTGGTGATGTAGGATTGCGCGCGACTGCTCCTCCCAGTCACCGACGTACAGTAATAATTTTAATGTGACACTGTATGCAACAATAACAAGTATGGAGGAGATTCAAGCAGCGCTGCTTTTGCTGGTTATGTACTGGTTTACTAAAGAGGTAGCCTAGTTAACAAAACGGCGGAAAAGAGAGCACTGATACTAAAGCGTATTCTGCTTAAAGTGTGTAAAGCTAGATTTAAAATAAGACAACGTATGTTATTATCAGCTATTATGGACATTGCCCTTGAGATGGCGAGACGAACGCGCGCCACCGGACAGAAAGAGCAATACTTTTAAAAATGCCGATTGAAATAAAATGCTGCGTGAACTCAACCAATCAGCATGTTCAGCGCCCAAGTTCCACCCCCCGAAAGTTCCTGAACTTTGAAAAAGTACTACCTCGCGAGCAGGGACTATCGGAGGGGGAAATATTTACCCGGAACTTCATTTAGACCCTGGTTCCTGCGGTGGAAACACACCGAGTACCACCTCAAAGTTCCTAGTTCCTGGGGAAAGTTCCTGCGGTAGAAACGCGGCTTAGGAGTATCTTGGTCTTCTGGCGAATTTGAGGGTGTATTTGTGCTACAGTTTCTGGACACAGAAGAGTGAAATTTCTCTAATATAAAGTCCTGTAACTGTATGCAAGTATAAAACCCTGTCGATGATACTAGGATGCAATTTCTAAAGCACAGTCAGCTATGGTCCTGTTTATATGATCCCCAGATTCTGATTGTTGTGTCATCATTTTTGCTCCAGAATGTTTACTGATGGATATAAATGTGTGCTGTTTGAGTTCACATAGTGACACTTGAGTTAATTATGCTATGTGTTTGTGTTTTCTGAACGAGAACATGGTTAAACCACAGTAAGGGCATTTGGGCATTTTTGCAGAAATCATTAAGGAAATTGGAATGTGCCTGAAAACAAGTGAAATGTGTTGAAGGTTTTGAGAAATGTGTCTTTGTTTTGAGAATTGAATAAGTGGTTTGGGAAATTGTGCCAAATGGTTCAGTTATAGAGTTAGCAATCGAGAAAAATCTCCCGCTCTAGGACAGTTTGCAGTCCTGCTCGCAGCGAGGTTTCTCTGACCCGTGAGCGTGGAGCTATGTGACGTCAGAGCGATAGCCATTCCAGTGCACTTTCACGGGTAGAAGCTTGGAAAAACACGGGTTACGGGTTGCCTGGAACGCGGCATTAAACTCATAACCCCTTTTTGAACAATAACCAGAAAATCAGTTGCAGATCAGTTTATGGGAATTGACGACATCTACGAAATGCAAGCTAATCCCGAGGCTGCTTTCAATGACGGTTTTGTATATATGAATCAATAATACAGTCATGTGTAAATGTTAGGACACCCTATTGAATTCAATGTTTTTTTGTATCAGGACATAATAAAAAAAAATCATCTAGTGCTTGGCAGGTCTTAAAATTTGGAAAATAAAACGTCAGATGAATAACACATGAACACAGATCATACTGTGTCATTATTTATTTAGCAAAAAATAAAGTCAAGATGGAAAAACCATGGGTGACAAAGTTAGGACACCCCATCATTCCATTGCCTGTAGATCCACTTTTAGCAGCAATAACTTGAAGTAATCATTTTCTACATGATTTATCTGACTCTCACATCATTCTTGAGGAATTTTGGTCCACTCGTTACAACTTTGTTTCAGTTTGTTGAGGCTTGTGGGCATCTGTTTATGCACACCTCTCGCCACAGCATTTCAGTCAGGTTGAGGTCTGGACTTTGACTGGGCCATTGCAACACCTTGATTCTTTTCTTTTTCAGCCGTTCTGTTGTAGATTTGCTGGTGTTTGGATCATTGTTCTGTTGGATGACCCAAGCTTTAGCTGTCGGACAGATGGCCTCACATTTGACTCTAGAATACTTTGGTATACAGAGGAGTTCATGGTCGACTCAATGACTGTGAGGTTCCCAGGTCCTGTGGCTACAAAACAAGCCCAAATTCATCACCCCTCCACCAGCGTGCTTGACAGTTGTTATGAGGTGTTTGTGCTGATCTGCTCTTTTGGTTTTCACCAAACTTGGCGCTGTGCATTATGGCCAAACATCTCCACCTTGGTCTCGCCTGTCGGTTGTTCTAGAAGTCTTATGGTTTGTTCCATGTTTTATAAGAGAGAAGAGGGTTTCTTCTGACAACCCTTCCAAACATGCCATACTTGTCCCATCTTTTTTTTATATTGTACTGACATTAACTTTAACATTTAAAATGTTAACTGAGACCTGAAGAGAATCTGATCTCGGGCTGAATTTGCTGGGATGTCCACTCATGGGAAGATTGGTGTCTGTTTTGAGTGTTTTCCACTTGTGAATATTCGTCCTTGCTGTAGAATAATGCACTTCAAATTGTTTGGAAATGGCCTTGTAACCCTTTCTAGATTGATGGGCAGCAACAACTGCTTCTCTAAGATCATTGCTGATGTCTTTGTTCCTTGGCATTATGTTAACACACCTGAATGCTCCAGATCCAGCAAGCTGCCAAAACCTCTGCTTTTATAGAGTTGGTCACGCTTGCTGATGATCAGTTAATCAAAGACATTTGATTAGCAGTGCCTGACCATTACTTACTTCCTATGTTAGGGTGTCCTAACTTTGTCACCCATGGCTTATGTCATGTGTTGTTGTTCATCAAAATAAGACCTGCCAAGGACCAGAAGATTTTTTTACCATGGAATTCGATAGGGTGTCCTAACTTTTTCACATGACTGTATATATGGATATGCAGTAAAATATAATTTATTCCTGTGATCAAAGCTGAATTTATCATCATTCCTCCAGTCTTCAATGTCACATGATCATGTCACAGAAATCATTCTCATATGAAGATTTTATTCACTTTTATTATTTTCACAAGTAAGGTGTACATTTTCAAACCTCTTATCACAACAGATCATCAAAAGTGCACTTTTTTCAAACATTTCAGCATATTTTCAAAAACACAAAGTATCCTTTTCACTACACAAAATAAATGCTTCATCTTTCATTCACTGAAACCACCTTTCACAAAGCTCTTACTATCAAACTTTTGATTTGCATCTCTTCCAGTTTAATACATTCGTAATCAATTAATAATTAGGTACACCTATAGATTTCTATAGATATTGATTCTATACAGTTTCTTTAGATCTCATTTGCAATTTTATGGATTACCAAATATAATGAATTATTTTTACATAAGTGATTTACAGTATCTTAGATGATAACCACCACTATGTTCAAAGTGTGTGCCCGAACATCCTCATACTTCATCACACCTTTCCATAACACACTGAATAGATATTATTACAAACATTATTGATGCAATTTCATAAGTGAGGTAATGTAAGTGTATTTTCTAATGTGGCACCTGTAGCCTGTGTTACTGTCATAATTCAGCAACAAGGGTAAACATGTATCTTGCATTGTTTGCTATTAAATGAAATGATTGTTAAAAGTACTAAACTTAAAGAACTGTTTCTGTGATTAAACCAAATGTTCTCATTACATATTCTGTTTGAAACAATGATTATGTGGACTGAAAATATGTGCAACTGAATAAAGAGATCAGGTTTTTAAAAAGACTATCTGTGTTACAAGTGTGATCAGTTTGGTGTACTAAGAGTTTTGAAAATGTCCCCTTTAAAGAAAAAACAATATTATCAATGTTGAAAACAGTTGTGCTGCTTCACATTTTTGTGGATTTTGACAGTATAGATATTCATAATCAAAATATTCTGATTTGAAATAAATGCTGTGCATTGAACTTTTTATTTGTCAATGGAATCCTGTTTTTAAATTTATCACAGTTTAAAGAAAATATATATATTTTTAAAGCAAAAAAAAGAAAATAACATAGATAAAAAGAACCGTTATTAATAATTGAGCACCAATAATAACTGAGCATCAAATCCTCATATTAGGATGATTTCTGAAGGATCATGTGACACTGGAGCACAAAAAATGCTTTGATCACAGAAATAAATGACATTTGATCATATATTCACATAGAAAACAGCTGTTTTAAATTCACAATATTTATGTTTTTGCTATATTTTTGATCAAACAAATGCAGCTTTGGTGAAGAGACTTCTTTGAAAAATATAAAAAATCTCAATTGACCATTATATGTTTAAAATAGTTTATTAAATGTATGTTCATTTATATATAGATAGGGAAAAAAAGTCCTTACTGATTTAGATTTTTGATGAAGAACATTCCCTTCAGAAGACTTGGTGTAAAGCACACACAAGTAATATGGCTTATTTTTTATATTTTAATCTATGGTCACTATGAACTGTCATTGGAAAACTTTTTTTTATGATGATAAAGCGCAGAATAATGGAAGAAGGTGTGTGTGTGTGTGTGTGTGTGTGTGTGTGTGTGTGTGTGTGTGTGTGTGTGTGTGTGTGTGTGTGTGTACTGGTATGTCCCTACAGTATGGGGACAAAATGTCCCCACAAAGATGGCAATACCCAAAATCCTTGTCCTTGTGGGGGCATTTTTTGGTCCCCATGAGGAAAACAGGTCATAAATCACACTAAGTGATGCAAGTAAAATGCAGCATGTCTCCTGTGATGGGTAGGTTTAGGGGCAGGGGCAGTGAAGGGGGATAGAAAATACGGTTTGTACAGTATGCATTACGCCATTGGAATGTCCCCATAAAACATGAAAACCCAACTGTGTGTGTGTGTGTGTGTGTGTGTGTGTGTGTGTGTGTGTGTGTGTGTGTGTGTGTGTGTGTGTGTGTGTGTGTGTGTGTGCGTCTCCTCCAGCGGCGGCGGGTCCAGAGAGCAGCTTCAGGCGGGCGGCCGCCACCGGGCTCTACGGCTCTAAACACCAGGTTTGATCCCTTAAGCCTCTCAGGATCAAGTGTGCCTGGAAACTCCTTTGACCTCACACTTACAACACTTAGTGAAACAAACGGAAGATTCAACTCACCCACTTTAAACTGAGACGCCTGGTCCTTGAGTTCCTGATGGTCTTTCACCAGCATCATGTACAGAATACCGAATGAGTTCTGTATACCGAAAATCGAGCCGTTGCACCATGTAGCAGCAAACACCACGACCCAGCCGAACCCTCCCTCCGGGGGAACGAATCCCGGACCCGGGTGCGCGCCAGGCGGCGTCGCCGGGCGCTTGTCGGTGCAGCCGGTCTGTATCAGCTGCATCGTGCTGTCCTCCGGGGCGAGTTTACGCTCCGGTTCCTCGTACTCCTGCGGGTCTGTGTGCTCCATCGCAGGGGGTTGTTCAGCGTCCAGTTGTCCAGTCTGCGGTTCACTGGTCGATTCCTCCGAACCGGGTGTCCCACTGGCTGCTCCCGCAGTGTTTTCATCGCTTTCTGGGTGCATCCTATAAGGAACCGATGCAAATATGTTTCCTGAATAACTCTTTTATCATAAGCTTCAGAACGGTTGAATAAAATAAAATAATAAATCCACTCAAGAGTTTGTCAGGGATCTGAAACTAAGTGGAGCTCAGTCAATCTCGTGTTAATTTGCATGGATGATCACTCATAATCCGATCGATAATGCCCAAATCCTGCGATGAGAGATCACCACCAAATGTCCTCTGAAGAGAAAACAGAGAGCGCGCGCTTTAAACCGAGTCCAAAGCTCTCTGCTCTCGTTTCACATCCCTTTTATCGAGCACCGACTCCTCCTCTATCATTTGTTGAATATTTACACCGGATCCCGGTGGGCTGCTCTGCTCACTTTTGCACTGTTACAGTGTAGCAATTAAACGCTCGAAAAGCAACGACGCTCGTGCTGCGAGAGCCATAATGTATCTAGCCTATTCATTCAGCGTCCTAAACATACAAAACAGCAGTTAAACGTTCTAACTACGCTGCGAGTGTGACAATGTATCAATTAAACGTTCTAAAAACGACAACGCGCATTCTGCGATTGTTACAATGAAACAATCACGCATTCCAAAGAACAATGCGCGTTACAGTGTAGCAGTTACAGTAAACAATCTCCACTGAGCAGATCCCGCTGGAGGGACGGATTTAAAATTCCACCGGCGCAGGATTACGGAAAGAACCGGATACCGGAGACCACCCCCTCCTCTGTGGCTTCAGCCCGTCCCGCAATTGGCCTGAAACAAGGAAGCGCGCGGGGAACTGTATAGATGACGCGTGGGCAACAGATGGACAGTTTTATAGGTGCCTCCTCCTGGCACATTTACAGCCGACTCGTTCACTATAACATATAAAACCGAACGCATCCGGTGAGCATTGTATTTGATTTCACGGCCGGTGCAGCTGCATGTGCTGTGGCAAGTGCACAATCCATCAATGCTAGTCATAAATCAGACAGTTCCAGATTACAGATAGGTCACGGGCATCGTTTTGAACGCTCTCCAGGACCGCGGATGAGAGCTTTATCGGTGTAGACGGCAGCAGGCGTGGAATCGGTGCATATAGAGGCGTGTTTGGAAGCCATGACGGGTTATTATGGTATGGAGGGGGAGGATCCGTGACGCGCTTCCCTGTACAGTAATGCTTCTTATGTGACCAGAGGGACACATCCGATCCACACAACCTTCCATACATATGTGCTCTTCACACATGCACGGTACATTGTTTACATCAGGCAGATGATTTTATCCAAAACAAGTGTTTGAACTATAGGTTTTATTGGTAGGCCTAACTGTACTTTTGCAGAAATCAGTTTTGCATTGCACTATATGAATATGTATACATGCCTTTTGGAAATAAAACACAATGTAGAGGTGAACTTAATGGGCTGATGATTTGATTATTTCTTGTATGTTTACATATGAAATGTATGCTCCCTTTCATCTTTTTTCTTTGGTTGATTTATTGTGTATTATTCAGACGTGGGTGACTTAAATCACAGGTGCGTGGGCTATCAGCTCCGACCACTAGAGTGCAGCACAGGTCAATAAATGAGCCCTGGTGAAGCCATGAACAGGTCAAGACCTTTCAAAACAACCTGAATGAATAATGTAAGAGGAAGCGATTGTTTGATAGCGCTTTTCCTGACTGGAAAGATAACAGAATACAGTTGTTGTTCTTACATGATTTGTCCAGTAGGGGGCGAGATCCACCAAGAAACGTTTTGTTTGAATTGTATTTGTCTAGCCAACATACTCTTCAAAATGTATTAGGGTTTACAAGGGTATTATGGTGTTATCAAACAGGCACTGGATGTAGATGTTGGTGTAATGTTAGTTCAAAATGAAAGTTGGGCAGACGTCAAATTTTGGTTGGAATAAACACCAAAACAAAAAATATACAAAAAGGTGAAATGCATGGCAGTAAAGTCAAGTCACCTGTATTTATATAGCACTTTTTACAATGCTGATTGTTTTAAATCAGCTTCACGGCGTTAACAGGAAAATAATGCAACAGAATTTGATTCGGCTGTACAGCCGCTCTGGAGAAAACAGGGATGTCATCCAGCTCAGTTCAATATAGTCAATGCGGATCAGTAATTTAGTTGAATATTTAGTGTCCCCAGCTGAGCAAGCCAAAAGCCAGAGGCAGGGGCGCGGGAAGTGGGGGTGCTACATGATTCCAAATGCAATGCAAATTTGTGTTAATTTATATTTCTTTATTTTTAGCATTTAGTAATTTATTTGTAATGAACACTTTAAGTGGCCCATTAAAATGTATTATTTATATGTTTAATTATGTTGTTTAAACATACATGAGGTCATATTGTGACCATTGCGGTGTGTGTAGAAAGAATGCGTAGTAGCCTATAGTCATTGTCTGCTATATTTATTTCTAATAAAGCAATGTAGTAATATATTATTGCTAATTATTGCTAACTGGTTGATAAAACATTTATCAAAATTAAGATACAATTTTAAAACAAAACAAAATTAAGGCTTTCAAAAAAACTTAACGAAGTTCAAGTGGTCAAAATCATTTCTGACCCCATGTCTTCTAGCATAGGAGAGTGGGGCATGTTGGGTCAAGGGTTGGTTGGCACACAGTTAAATTCTAGTAAACTAGAGGGTGCTGCCACAAAAATATAACATTAAAATGACTGCCGTCTTGACCTGAACACACCCATTTACTAAAATCATCAAAATCAAATGTCACTAACTATTGAGGTGAGGACAACTTTTCTATTTTACAGTGTCAAAACAAAAAAACCTTCCCCCCACTAAATACATTTTAGAAATATGATAGATAGAGCTATATAAAATGTAAGGATTCCAGTTTATAGAGATAGGAGTCATCTATAAAGTGATATGACATTTAAAAGTCCCTGATGAGCTATGCTATGTGGATAACATCATTTCAGTAAAGAGGTGTGTCCTAATATGGGTGGGGTTGGTTGACACACTGATTTGGGGGTTGGTTGACACTATGTTTGACACATGTGCCAACCAACATAATGAATATATATATAATATACATATATAATATACATATTATGTTGTATGTTTATAATTATAATTATACTTTACAGTTTTATCGGGAATGTATGTTTAATGATCATGAACATAAACTTATGTATGAAAAATGGTCAGAAAATATTTAAGAACAATAGACAGGAAAGATCCCAGCACACATTATGCTAGACACAGCCAGACAGGTGAAGACTAAAAACAAAAGTATTAGGAGCACAGCAAAGGACATCAAAATACCATTCAGCACACTGAGCAGATATTTTGCTTGAATGTTTGAATTAAATGCTCAAGTTCTTTATATTTATCACCTTATTCTTTGTGACTATAGCATCTGTGCAAACCAACCCCATTGCATGTGCCAACTTACCCCCATACTGGGGCTGGTTGGCACAAGTGCACAACATGACTTTAATTATGAATATAAAACAAATAGGAATAATTTGTGAACATTACATTTATCTGTTGATTAGCTGAGATCTTAACCTTTCAGTTGTTACTGGTTAGACTTTTTTAACATATAGCATGCCTGAGAAATATTACAGAGAGTGAAAAGTGTGCCAACCAACCCGCTCTCCTATGTGTCCTGTTCACTTTTCATAATCATCGTAAATTAATTAAAAAAAAAAAAACATTATAATATTTAAACATATATATACATGTTTTAATGGCTAAAACAAGAATAGTAGGCGGCAGTACAGAGACACTTCATGTCGGAGCGGGATTTGAGCGCCGTTTTACCGGTGAGTTCATGAGTGGAGATCCGCTTTGCTCACACGCTCTGGTAGTAAGGTAGGCCGATTTTGCGTTCATTTGTATGTCCTGTCGCTGTGCAGGCTGGCAGTGTAAATAGCTCATTAACCCTTTTATTTAAAGGTTTAATGTAGGCCATGTAGACTTGTCACTAGTCCATTGCATTACGATTGCAAGAAGGATCAACAATGTCAAAAAGGTGATGTGCAGTCAAATGTCTCGGAACGTGTGTATGCTGCTTAAACGAGTGTTCTCACCAATATGCTTGTTGTGCTTCGTGTTTTATAGACTCGAACGAATTGTTTCTTATTCAAATTTGGATAAGAAATTAGATCATGGAATACTGAGTGAATTTGACTGTGTGTGTGTGTGTGTGTGTGTGTGTGTTATTCCCCACCTTCAAGCAAGGGGCTTACATTATAAAGTTCAACTTGCTCAGTCAGCTGTCAGCATTGCATCTTTCATGGATAAGACATGCAGATAACTACATAGCCTTATTCAATCTTCGTTGAATGTTATATAATCAATGAACTCTTCAATAATTCCGAGTTAGTCTGTAAGGACTGTTTCTAAACCTTGCAACTAAAAATGTAAAGACTGAATGTTTAACTTTCTATATTAGTTGTCATAATAAATAATTGCAACAGTTCTATCAAAAATCAAACTCAGTAAAGGAAAAAAGTGTGTTCTGTTGAATCCCTATACAATCATATTTATTTAAATTATAGAATAAGGACGGAAGTCAACATTTTATTTTATGCATTTAAATATTATCCATTGTTGTTTGTATACTTTACAAGTTAAAGCAAAATTAGCACCTTTCCTTCAGTATAAATGCCAGAGTGCTCACATATAGGCCTATGTGCATTAAAAAAAATCACATATCAGCTTGTGCCTTATATTGCTATATTACATGGCAGAATATTTTCGCACAGTTTTGATGCAACTTTAAACACATTTTGTTTTATTTCATGCCTTTATAGATTACATAAATACGACTTTGCATGCTCGTATTTCTTTTGAGCCTAATTTGAAGTGATATACAGCGCGGCTGAGCGCACCACATTTGCGCGTGCGTGCCGCGAGCACAGTATAACTGCTGTAAGTGGCCACTAGGGCCCGCTAGAAGTAATTCATTCATAGTCAGGTCATTCATGTGACTGGGTTTGAGTCTGTGAGCCCTGGAACCTGTATAGCTAATCAACAGTTTTCACTCATCATTTCCCATGCCAGATTTTCTCTTCTCAACTCAACCTCAGTGAATTGTAAGTTAACTCAGGTGATGGAATCCTGGTGCTGTTCACTCTGTAGCATTAAGTAGTTGTATTTCCTTTTCTCATTGTTCTGTGAAGGTACTTTGTCTCATGTCCACACATTTTGTGTGCTGTTTTAGTTCAGAGATCATCAAGTTAGCGGGTAACTCAGGAAAGCAGCCAGTAAGTTTGCACCCTTGGTGAGCGGAGCGAGGTTTGTATTATTTGACTCCATATATAAGAGTCTAAAAGGTGTAAAATGTCTACATTGACTTTATTGAATTTGTTTTTGTTGTGGATCTTGTAAGTTAAGAGTTGCATATGTGATAGCTGAGAAAATTATTGTTTTCAAATAGCTTTAAAGGGCATTTAATGTAGATTACATATGTACAAATGCATGATTATGCACTGCAGGGGTGAAGATTTATCTGTAAATTTATGTAATGCCAAAGGTTTATTAACCAGCTATTTATGTTTACTTATAGTTTTCATGGTGCTTATGCTGAAACCAGATAAATAAAAACAATTGCACCCGTTCAAGACTCTCTGCCATTATTAAGAAGCCAAGGACTGCGACAGTGAAAACTCGCTGCTGAGTCATCCACCAGCGTCAACGTCTTCATCAGCCAGTGGACACAAAATCATCTGATGTTCTGCACGTCAATATATGGATGCCACAGCTGCAGTGAGAGACTTTTGCTGACTAAGTGGGTAAAACAAATCACAGATACATACAGGAGCACTACATTGAAGTCAATGTGGTAAAAGGACTATATGCTCAGCTAATTCATCACATTGGGCATCTAGAGAAATCAAGAATTGCCATATCTTAAGAATTCTAAGGAGGGTGTAATACAATTTGAGTGTGTAATACAAAATACTGCAAATGCTAGATCTGTATGGTTGACAAGTCTAAGAGTGTGGCTAAGGTCAATGTCATCTCACAAGATCTTAATTCTTGAACCTAACAATATCTGAAAGGTGAAATTGGCTGACTGTTGATTATCAGCAGTATTCTCGTTTATGACATTTGGTATTGTTTCTGTTTACTCTCCTGGGTGTGCCCACAAAGTGTAAATGTCTGATGTGCGTGGTAATATATAATTTTAAAGATAAGTTAATGCAACCACTCATCCAAATACGAGACTAGATGTAAAACACTCTAAGGCCTTACAGTACAAACAGATCCACTAGACCAACAAGATGTCATCACCTGTTGAAGAAACAGACAACCCTCCAGAAACACCACAGGTCAGGTTTAGCTCCCGTGAGCGTAGTTTAACAACAAAGGGTCAAGAATTACATGAGCAGGAAGCAAAGAGAAATGAAAAGGCATTTAACAAAGCCTATGACTCTTGGAAACTCACAGCAAAGGAGGGTAGAGTGAAACTCAAGGCTTTCTGCTTATCTGAGGACCTTGATAAAATCCAAACGAACATTAAATCCAAACAAGCCATAGTACACCAACATTATGAGCCCATCCGACGCAACCATACTACTTATCCAGATATTGTCAAAAGAATGGATGCATGTGACACCCTTACAGCTGAGATTTGTGACATTGTCTGTAAACGACTGGAGAACATAGATGAGGCTTTCAATGACCAACTAGAGAAAGAGAGAGTGAGAATAGCGCTAAATTAGGATGAGTATGAGTCAGTCTTTGGAAATACGAAAATAGAAACCGTAATTTCAGAGTCATCACAAGGATCTGGCATTAACTCAAACGCCACCTCCAGGTCCTCTAGCAGACGTGCAGATGCAGAAGCAGACCTGGCAGCCAAAGTTGAACACGCAAAAGCTATGCAAAAAATTCACGTTCAACAAGCAAGACTCGATAAACTGGAGAGTGAATGGAAACTCAAGGAAAAACAGATGCTAGCAGAAATCAAGCAAAAGGAGGCTGAAATGAAACTAAAGCTAGAAGAGGAAAAAACAAGGTTACTACAGCTACAAGCGGACAATGAAGTGAAGGTAGCAGAAGCTCGGGTGAGGGCATGCAACAATTTTGACGGCCTTGAAAGTTTCAGGGAAGAGACTGACTATAAAACTCAGAATGGTTGGCAAAATGCTGGACTCAGAAACCCACTAAACCCACAAGCAATGCCATTCCAGCCTCATCCCACACCCTCCAAGACACCAGCAACTCAGGAGGAGGTCAGCCTTGCCCAGGCAATTGCAAGCTCACTTACCCTAAGCCGTCTACCTGTCCCAGAACCAACCACGTTTACAGCTGACCCCTTAAAATTCATGGACTGGAAGATATCCTTTATGGCTCTCATTGACCAGAAGCCCCTCCCAGCTTGTGAGAAAATGCTCTATCTAAAGAGTTATCTTGCTGGGGAAACACGCAAAGCTGTTGAAGGATTTTTCTATCGAAATTCAGAGAATGCATATCAGGGTGCCTGGGCAGTCTTACAAGATGGGTATGGAAGTCCATTCATTGTCCAAAGGGCCTTCAGAGAAAAGCTCATGAAATGGCCAATGATACCCGTAAATGACCCTATTTCACTAAGAGAGTTTGCAGATTTCCTTCAAGGTTGTGTTGAGGCCATTCCTCATGTTAAGGGCCTGGGTATTCTAAATGATTGTGAGGAAAATCATAAGCTTCTTAAAAAGCTGCCAGAGTGGATGGTGCACAGATGGAGTCGAATAGTTGTGGAAGAGCTAGACAGATCTGGAGACTATCCAAGCTTTATGCACTTCACAGAGTTTATGCAAACTGAAGCTTGTATAGCTTGTAATCCCATTGCCTCCCCCCTTCTGATGAACATTAAAAGCACAGACAAGAGGCTTCCAAGGAGAGCCAAGGCACTCAACACAAGCACGAAAATGAAAAACCCCACCTCAGGAACTCTGGAAAACACCAAGCCAAAGCCACCTTGCTTAGTTTGTAAGGATGAAACACATAGTGTTGTTAAGTGTCCAACCTTTGCAGCAAAGACTATGGATAAAAAGAAGGGCTTCATCCATGAAAACCACCTGTGTTTTGGGTGTTTAAGAAAGGGTCACATTACCAAAGACTGTAAAGGGCGACACACCTGCAGTACATGTGGTCGACGTCATCCAATCTGCTTGCACATAGAAAGAATCAGAAACCCTGTTGAATCAGCAAGCAAAGACCCCGTAGCCACAGGAGATCATGCACGCAAGGAAATGACCCATGCATTGACACAGCATGTTTCCGCCACCTCTAGCATTGTTCCAGTTCTTGTGTCATCAAAAACAGAGCCCCAAAAGGAAATTCTTACTTATGCTCTACTCGACACACAGAGCGACTCAACTTTTATCTGGGAAGATTTGGTCGCCGAACTAAATGTGAACACTCAGTCAGTGCAACTTAAACTCAGCACAATGACAGCTGTCAACACAGTCATAGCAAGCAAGACTGCCTGTGGTCTACAAGTTCGGGGACTCAACTCTGAAGCTTACATCCAGCTACAGCAGACCTACACACAAGACTTAATCCCAGTCGATAAGTCTCACACCCCCACTAAAAGTACAGCGCTCCAGTGGCCTCATCTGAAACATCTAATGAACAAGTTATATCCACTTTAAGATTGTGAGGTGGGACTGCTAATTGGTTATGATTGCCCATCAGAACTAGCTCCCTTGGAGGTAATCACAGGTGGTGAAAATGAACCTTTCACGTAAAGGACAATGCTTGGCTGGAGCATTATAGGGTCAGCCAATCCCCACTTGGATAGAAAAGGAAACGAGAGCTTTGTGCACTGTGTTGTAGTGAAAGAGTGGCCACTGATGTGCTGAAAGTACTGGAATCAGACTTCAACGAGAGAAGCTATGTGGACAAGTTTGTGTCGCAGGACGATGTTCGCTTCATACAACTCCTTAGTTATAACATTAGGCAGAAAAAGGATGGACATTTCGAGATCCCCCTCCCTTTCAAAGACATCGATCCACCGACTCTACCAAACAATAAGAAGCTGGCTACTGTACGGCTGCAACACCTAAAGAAGAAGTTAAAGGCCAACAAACAGTATTTAGACCATTACACAGCCTTCATGGAAGAAACTATCGGGAAAGGTGATGCCGAGCCAGCCCCTCCACTTTCAGATGGAGAGACTGTGTGGTATATCCCACATCACGGGGTATACAACCCCAAGAAGCATGGCAAACTAAGAGTCGTGTTTGATTGCTCAGCAAAGTTCCGGGGGATCTCTCTAAACGACACTCTACTGACAAGCCCTGACCTAATTAACTCTTTGGTAGGAGTTCTTTGTCGCTTTAGAAGGGAAGCAGTTGCTGTGATTTGTGACATCGAAAGGATGTTCCATCAGTTCAGTGTCTCACCCGAAGTTCGTAACTATCTAAAGTTCCTTTGGTGGGAGGGCGGACTTTTAGAAACAGAACCACAGGAGTATAGAATGACAGTCCACCTTTTTGGTGCCGCATCCTCTCCTGGATGTGCCAACTTTGGCCTTAAGTATCTGGCACAGCAACACAAGGTTGACCACTCTAATGCTTTAGTATTTGTTGAGAAGAACTTCTATGTGGACGATGGGTTGACCAGTGTTCCAACGGTCAATGAAGCTATGGAACTAATTGTCGAAGCACAGGAACTGTGCAAAAGTGCAGGACTACGTCTGCACAAGTTTAACTCAAACCAAATGGAGGTCCTCTCCTGCGTATAGCCCTTCAGAAAGGGCAGTAACCACTGATCCTCTCAACCTTAACCCAGATGTAACACTGGAAGGACACATACTAGGCATTCAGTGGTCCTCAGAAAACGACACCTTCAGCTTCAACATTGACGCAAAAGACCACCCCTCAACTCGTCGAGGTCTCTTGTCAGTCGTTGCATCTCTGTATGATCCACTAGGGTTCGTAGCTCCCTTTACTCTGAGTGGCAAGTGCGTCCTACAGGAGCTATGCTATAGAGGTATTGGATGGGACGATCCTATTCCTGAGAACTTGCGTTCACGGTGGGAGGAGTGGAAGAATGGTTTACAAAGGTTAAAGGAAGTTGCCATACCCAGATGTTACCATCCTCAAAGCTTTGATAAAATTGTTAGGGTGGAACTGCACCATTTCTCAGATGCCAGTAATGCAGGATATGGTTCATGTTCCTATCTCAGATACAAAATCGACAAGGATGAGATTCATTGCAGTCTTGTAATGGCCAAAGCGAGGGTTGCGCCTACAAAGATCACGAGTATCCTAAGATTGGAACTCTCAGCTGCAGTCACTGCTGCCAAGATGAGTGTTATGCTGAAGGCGGAACTCGAGATGAAAATCGAGCAAGAATACTTCTGGACAGACTCGCAAGTAGTGTTGGCTTACATCAATAATGAGGCACGAAGGTTCCATGTGTTTGTGGCAAACCGTGTTTAACTGATAAGAGAGATTACAGACCCAAATCAATGGAACTACGTAAATACAGCACAAAACCCTGCTGACCACGCCTCTAGAGGTCTTCAGGCAGCATACATCTCTTCAACTAGCTGGCTATCAGGGCCCAAGTTTCTATGGGAACAAGAAGTGCTCCCTACACCTAAGCCTTCAATCGGGCTACTTGCAGGTGATCCAGATGTTAAATCGATTCAAGTGCTTGCAACCCAAGTCAGTGACGGGAACGACATTCTAAGCCGTCTGAGACGGTTTTCCACCTGGAAAACGCTTGATAAGGTGGTTGCAAGGATAAAAAGACTAGGGTCTAAACTAAAGTATCATGGTGAAATTGTGATGGTCAAGGAACGTAGGCGTGCTGCTGAGGTAGTAATTCAGCTCATCCAGCAGCAAGCTTTTCCCCTAGAGCTAAAAGTACTGCAAAGGAGCCATTATGGGGACATTATTCCAAGCTCAAGTCCTGTTTCTTGCCTCGAGCCCATTCTGGATGGGGCACTTTTTCGCGTCGGTGGAAGACTTAAAGGATCTTTTATCCAATCATTGTCTATGATTTTTAACTGATGCCCTGTGCTTTTTCTTCAAATATCTTATCATATGACACAGGCTCAGATAACAGCTTTGAGCTGGTTTCAAATGAGAGCGACTCTGAGGCCTTCAGGACGGTAAACTGCATTTTCATAAACAGACACTCTTCACTTTAGCTCAGCATCTGATCTGGCTAGAAATTAAAAATTTTCAAATGAACATCAGAGATTTTCCCTTTAACTCTATCCTTAGACAGAGATCACCATCTCCACTAATCATAATTTTATATTCATCTTTTGCCCCTTATAATCAATTTTGAATTAATTTCCACTCAGATTGAGTCTCTGTTACTCAAGTTAGGCCACAGCACCAGAAATGACATGGTGGGCCAGATTCAGATAAGCGAATTGTTTTATTACAGCTCAGCAACAGCTTATCTTTTGAAACCAAAACATCAGCTTATAGGGTTTCCAATCTATAGTTATTTCAACAACCCAATATTCAGAGTTTTGCAAAAGTGAGAAGAGCAAGAACATATTTATGAAATTTTTTGTTTATCTTAAAACCCTCTCAACCTGATTTATATGTCTTTTCAACGTTTTATCATCTTTATCTTTAATTTTAAACTCATATTAACTAAACTTTTAAAACACAATTAAAACACTCTCTGTCCGCTGGTGGAGCAACACCTCTGTTCTCCAATCTCAGTCTAGTTCCCAGTCTCTGGGCGGTGCCTAAAGTGGCAAACACTCGGACAGTCTCAGAAGAGAGCTCAGGGTCCAATAAAACCTAAAATGGTTTGCATCTTATTTTTCATAACCCTCACATTTGTTTATAAAATTGTAAAATCTCTGTTACTAATCCATGAATAAGCACAAGCAATTTGAATCTTTTCTCTATTCTCTCTTTATTTGTTGCCAGTTAAGTTGCGGTTTAACTTTCTAAACAGAATTAAAACAATGCTGCCCATTTTCTTCATTAGTTCTTCAAATTTCTTTAACTTGCGGGCTTCAGAGCGGAGCTGCTTACAGCGTTTGCTCTTTCGTCTCAATATCTTTATACGGACTGATCAAGTTACTGATCATGTCACTCAAATCATTTGCCATAATTTAGTTATCTCAAATTGTATATTCATAGCTTAATCAAAGTTCATACTCACCAGCGATCTTTAAACAGCTGCGGCTTCTGTGTGATCAGACATCATTTTCCTTTCCCTGCTATGCTTCTTTCACACAACACTCGCATTACACACACACATTTCCCACAAGAGCCCTTCAATCCTTATCTCCTATTTTCAACTGACCATCCGTGCTACTCAGCATGCAAAATGCATGCAAGGTATAGAGAAGTGAATTAAATATCATGATTGTCCAATCATGATATTTAATTCACTTCTCTATTCCTTGCATGCATTTTTGGCCATATAATTTTCTCATTTGACAACATACCGGTGTTTCATATTTGATCTTGCTCTGGGACTTCCCCATCCTGACAGTCTGTCTCTGTCGATCTTCCTAGCGCTAGGTTTTTTAGTCTGTCGGTCGTCTCCGTTCAGACCCTATCGTTCACCCAAGATGGACGGGCGGACTACCCTCCTCTGTAATCCTTTTAAGACCAGCTCTCAGCACGGTCCGACCTGGCCTCGCCTGGTCTTTTACTCTTTTCCCCCTGGAAAACTTCTCACAATTTCCTCCAGAAATTGTCTCCCACGGAGTCAGCTGTCAGCTATGGTTCCTCCAATACCCTCAATATTTTCAATATTTTCCCCAAATATTTTTGGGGAATATATTCTTTCACAATATTTTTTCACAATATTCTCAAAGTCCCAAAACATTTTAACCAAATAATTGTCCATTCAAAAAAATGTTATCCCTTCAAAAAAATTTAACCAAATAATTTACAAATCATTCAGAAATTCAATAACCATTAATTTCCCCCTGAATTTCTTAATTCATCATCAACAAAAATCCGTCTCTTACCAGAAGCATCCCGTTGCCAACTCGGGTTCGTTTTCTGATTCCAGTGGTCGGACCCTCCAGACCCCCAGAGCAGTCGGCCCTTCTCCCTCAATCTGTCAGGGTAAGGCTTTGACTCTAACGTCCAGGATGATCAGTCACCATCCGCTCTCGGGGTCCAGAAGGCACATCCAAGGAATCCCACTTATCTGACACCAAAATTGTTGTGGCAAAAATTCAAGTCAATCACTGAACAAGAGACAAATCTTTGAATATAATAAAGAATGATTTATTTCCTTGCAAGGAAAGAGTACACTGTCGCACAGCCACAAATGACTGTATGAGAGCGGCCTAAAGACTAAAACAATCAGGTTCCCTTTTATACCATTTACAAGGTCAGAAACAAAGACAAGTGCTCCTGTAATCTTCCACCCATGGTAAAACTTCAGTACTCACACAGAAATAACCCTTTCAGATCAATTCTAAGGACATGTAGCAAACTACATGTTAAGCATACTACAATAATGATTATATGTGTTAAAACAAATTCATACATATTGTTAAAATCACTCTCCTCTATGATTATATTTTCTTCTATTGATTAAATATTTTTTTTCCATTACACTACCATGCCCAGATCTGCCACCAGGGCCAGAGCCAGGCCTTAATGGAACTCCGGGCCAATGGATTTTGGGCCATTGGTGGGAGTAAATCAGTCGCCAAGTTAATACATAGATGTGTAAAATGCCGGAAACTCAGACGACCAGTTGAGGAGCAACGGATGCCTGAACTCCCCAGAGAACGCTGGGAAGCCTCAGCTCCCTTCATGTTCTGCGGAAACAGTGTGAGTTCATTCTCAATGCTCCTTCAGCGAGTCATGCATGCAGTGTGTGGGAGCGGCAAATTCGAACCATCCGCAACGTGCTGAATGTTACGATCGCTCAGTGTTCAGGTAGACTAGATGATGCCTCCCTTAGAACGCTGTTCTACGACGCTATGGCCATCGTCAACAGTCGCTCATTAAATGTTGATGGAATCAATGATCCCATGGCCCCAGAGCCTCTGTCTCCAAACCACCTTATCCTGATGAAAGCTAAGGCTGCCTTATCACCTCCCGGAAAGTTTGTGAAGGAAGATATGTACACTGCAAAAAGATGGCGTAGAGTACAATATTTAACCAAACAGTTCTGGAGCCGGTGGGAGAAAAAATACCTTCTGAATACTTCCATAAGTCAAAAGTGGCATGTACCTCGGCGCAACCTGAAAGTGAACGACATAGTCATTATCTAGAAAGCTACACTCCCAAGGAACCAGTGGCAACTAGGAATAGTGGTCGAAACTACAGAAGGGACAGATGGCTTAGTTCGTCAGGTAAAGGTACAAGTTGGGGAGCGGAAACGAACACAGAAACAGAACCATTGCTCTAAGGCTAAGCCCTCGATCATTGAACGCCCGATCCAAAAGGTTTATTAACCAGCTATTTCTGTTAACTTATAGCTTTCACGGTGCTTATGCTGAAACCAGATAAATAAAAAAAATTGCACCCGTTCGAGACTCTCTGCCATTATTAAGAAGCCAAGGACTGCGACAACTGCGGACACTGAGGACAGGAAATTTAGTTTTACTGACATATAGACTGATCCATCTCATCTGACCGCAGATACTGAATCTTCTCTCGGAATCTGAAAGTGTCACCAGTTTTCACACACCTCTTTCAAAATAAAGATGGCATTGAAAAAAACGAGAATTACGTTTGTTATTGTTTTTTTGACCACACAATGTATGTGACTCACTAAACTGGTGAGCCCACCAGTTGAGAAAAATTGACATAGTCTATGTTGAATGACGAGCGGCAAGGCAAAGGTTCGTTGAAAAACATATTTCTTTACTTGAGGAGATGCAGGAGTTCCCTTTCAGTCGGTCACGTTCGGCGTACGTCGGAACTGACCGACGAATTGGGATCTGCCTTCAGAGACCTATCTGCTTCGAGTGTTTCTAAACGAGCCAATTGACATTGGCATGCGGTTCACGCCCGCCGCAACGCCGGTATAAATACGGAAGTGAAACACCGCATACTCTTTTCTCGGAGCCAAACATTGAGTTTATCCAGTGTTCCTGCGGAGTGTTACGACGACTACGAGTCTACAGAGAAGCTCTTTCCGGCTGGAGTTACGGGACATTGTAGCGGCGGTCGCGAGTCTGTGAAGCAGAAAAACAGCTGTTCTGACAGCTCGCTAGGCGCTGTGTGCTTGCAGTGGGCTTGCACCCTCTAAACCACTGTGAGCAGCGGCCATCTCCCGTGTGCCTCGGCACGTAAAGAGCGTTTTCCTTCTCTTAAGAGCTACGGTTTGACCCTGCGTCTTTTTCAAGATGTCATTCAAACCGTGTGATTCTGGATGCGGTTGTTTCCTGTCCTCATTTGACGGCCACGATCTCTCTCACATGCAAACAGGTGAGATTGCTTTTGGGTGATCCATGCTCTCAGGAGAGCATGATCACGTCGCGCGTTGTTCGTCTCACCTTCTCGTAAGGGCTCGGCGTTCTGCGCGCCGTGTGCGTCGGCGCCGGCTGACAGCGGGGTTGTCACGGCAACCCAGCGCGTCAGTCAGCACTCTAGATGCGTGGTCTAGACTATGAAACCTCAAACGGGGTTGAGTCCCTTTGCTTATTCCCCGATCTAGTTTCTTTTCTGGTGCACCAGAAAGGGGCTACTTTGGCTAATAAGCCTGGGTGACCTGAGGATTACAGTGGGGCATCCCCGCCGGGTACATCCCCTCGGGCCCCCACTCGCATCATGGGCATGCTGAGACATTGTTCGTGGGTGGTTCATGTGCTCTCATGAGAACATGGCCACGTCGGCGCGTTGTTCGTCATGCCCCTTGTGGTAGGGGTTTTTAACGTTCAGCGCGCCGTGTGCCGTCGAGTCTGGCGGCCATGCCCACTGTCTCTCATGCCTGCTGGCAGCTCAGATGAGACTGCTGGTCCCTTTTTGAAAAAAGAGGGGACCTAATGTCTCATTTGTGGCTCTGGCAGAGGACAGATGTCAACCGCTGCATCGGAGAGAGGGCTGTTATGCGCTGGAGATGATCATGCTGAGTTTCCCACTATAATAGTGGGTGCTCGTGCTGAATCAGATTCAGGGTTGACAGCCATGCTTTCCCGGGTGGCTGCCGGGATGTGCATCGGTAAAATTTAGCAGTGTGGAACTATTTGGTGCCAAAATATGGAACGCCAAAGGGGCCATAATCTGTATAAGTTTTTCCCTCTCTCACTGCCCTCTGTCCTGCATGCACGGGGGTAGTCCCGACTCAGGGGTTATGCAGGAACTGCGTGTGGTGATGGACCTTGCTCTATGAGTGAGGGAAGTCGCTGCGCGTGCCCTGGGTCTGGCGATGTCCACATTAGTGGTCCAGGAACCCGAGGTTAACTTGGCAGATATGCGTGAGCCCGACAAAGTTCGGTTCCTCAACGCCTCTGTCTGTCAGGCTAGCCTCTTCGGCGACGCTGTCGAGAACTCGCCCAGCAGTTCTCGGTGGCCCGGAAGCAGATGGAGGCAAAACGTCCTGCCCCGACGACTAGCTGCTGCCTCCACCCTGTCGTCGGCTGCAGTGCCTCCGTTTGCTTGTCGCCGAGGGTGCCCCCCCTTGCGTCCGCCTCCGCCCCTGCTAAGCCAAGCAGCAGCCTCCACCCGGACAGCAGGTGGCCGGGCGCAGAGGATGCGCCCAACCCGCCCAGGGTCCCGCAAGTCCACTAGCAAGCCCAAGGACAAGCGGCCCTGGGACGGGTAGCCCAGCAAGATGGGAACTGCTCGGGGGGGACGGTGTCCGCACCCCTCCCTCCCCCGGGGGAGGACTGGGGGGAGAATATTTTTCGGTTTCGGTCCTGCCGCTGGCTCGCCGGAGTCCAGCGGTACCCACATTCTCAGAGCAGCTTCCTCCCTCGCTGGGCTCCAAGAGGGCCAGGTTGGCAGTGTGCGACGCCCCCGGGCCTTGCCACTCCTTTCCTCCCCTCTTTTCGCCAGGGGGCAGCACCGTGGGCACCGAGGACGCCAACAGGCCTTCTCACCCATGGTCTGCCCCACCCTGGAATATTCGGTCAACACTCCGGGCCGCCCACGGGCCTCCCGAGTCGGGGCTGAATATTCCACCTCTGCTTCCGAGCAGTGGGCAGCAGAGTGGGCACTGGGGACGCCACCAGGCCTTCCCACCCACCCTCTGTCCAAACCAGGAGTGCTCAGGCAACACTCCGGGCCGCCTCGGGCCTCCCGAGTCGGGCCGGAGCACTCCTCGCTGCCCCACCCGGGTATGTCTGTGTTGCCGTTGATCCCGCTTGTTCGGTCCCTGGGGCCTGGCTAGGTCTCCCAGGGCGTCTCGCTGGCTCATCCATACCATCAGACTCGGCTACGTGATTCAGTTCACTCACCGGCCTCCCAAGTACAGGGGCATCCTCTTCACCACCGTGTGGATCTGCGATGCCCATGTCTTGCGGTCAGAGATCGATGTCCTACTGGCGAAGGGCGGTCGAGCCGGTTCCTCCAGCCGATATGAGGTCAGGGTTTTACAGCCCTTACTTCATTGTGCCCAAGAAAGGTGGTGGGTTAGGACCAGTCTTGGACCTGCGTGTTCTGAATCGGGCCCTACGAGCCCCATTCAGGATGTTGACGCAAAAACGCATCCTCGAGTGCATCCGTCCCCAAGACTGGTTCGCAGCGATCGACCTGAAGGACGTGTACTTTCATGTTCCATTTTCCCGAGCAAGGGGAAGGCATATCAGTACAAGTCCCTGCCCTTCTGGCTGTCCCTGTCGCCCCAGTGAGCCTTCTCGCACAGACACTGTGCAAGGTCAGGGAGGACGAGGATCAGGTCTTGTTAGTTGTGCTCTACTGGCCCAACCGGACCTGGTTCCCAGAACTCTCACTCCTCGCGACAGCCCCTCCTTGGCCGATTCCCCTGAGGAGGGACCTTCTTTCTCAGGGGTGGGGCACTCTATGGCACCCACGTCCAGACCTCTGGAAACTCCATGTCTGGTCCCTGGACGGGACGCGGAGGTTCTAGGTGGTCTACCACAAGCAGTGGTAGACACCATCGCTTCAGCTAGAGCCCCCTCTGCGAGGCGCCTCTACTCTCTGAAGTGGAACCTGTTCGTCGAGTGGCTCTTCCTGTCGGGAAAACCCCCGAAGGTGTTCAATTAACGTTGTGGTTTCCTTCCTGCAGGATGGGTTGGATCGAAGGCTGTCTCCTTCCACCCTCAAAGTATACGTTGCAGCAATAGCGGCGTATCACGATGCAGTAGATGGTAAGTCCTTAGGTAAGCACGACTTAATCGTCAGGTTCCTCAGAGGTGCGAGGAGATTAAATCCTCCTCGTCCTACCTCGATACCCTCTTGGGACTTAGCCCTGGTGCTCAGAGCACTTCAGGGTCCTCAATTCGAGCCTTGCAGTCCGCGGAGTTGAAAATATTCTGTCCATGAAGACAGTTCTCCTGATTGCATTGGCTTCAATCAAGAGGGTAGGGGACCTGCATGCACTTTCGGTCGACGACGAATCGTGCCTAGAGTTCGGGCCGCCAACTCTCACGTTGTCCTGAGACCCGGCCTGATACGTGCCCAAGGTTCCTACCACCCCTTCGGGACCAGGTGGTGAACCTGCAAGCGCTGCCTTCGGAGGAGGCAGACCCAGCCCTAGCTTTATGTCCCGTCCGCGCTCTGCGCGCGCCACATTGACCGGACGCAGAGCTTCAGATCCTCACAGCAGCTCTTCATCTGTTACGGAGGCCAGCAGAAGGGAAAGGCTGTCTCCAAGCAGAGGTTAGCCCACTGGATAGTGGATGCTATCGTCTAGGCCTACCAGTCCAAGACGTGCTTTGCCCGTTTGGGTTGCGAGCTCACTCAACAAGGAGTGTTGCCTCCTCCTGGGCGTTGGCTCAAGGCGCCTCGCTGACAGATATATGTAGAGCTGCGGGCTGGGCGACACCTAACACGTTCGCTAGATTCTATAGCCTCCGTGTAGAGCTGGTATCTTCCCGTGTACTCGCCCCCAGTGGCCAGTAGCGCTAAGTGCCCGTTCTAGTGTCGGCTTGCATACGCCACTCCCGCCCTCGGGGCTGGATACGTGCGTCTATTTTGCTCCAGTTGTGTTCCCCGGAAACGGCTAACCCTGTGAGTTCCTCCGTCACCCCTTCGGTGTCAGGCGGGCGGCCGTCTGACGCCAGGCCTGCACCCGTATGCTTGTGGGCGTGTGTGTGTAGGCTGGGTATCCATATGTAGCGGTCCCCTCACAGCAACCCCATATGTGTATTCTCCACGGTACCAGCTACCCTAATTGGCTAGCCCGTGTCTTTCCTCGACAGAGCTCCTCTGTTGTTCCTGGAGGTGCTCTTCCCCTGGGACCAGGCTGGAATCACCCCAGGGACTGCCATATGTTGCACTCCTGCTAGGTTAGTCCGTATGTGTATTCACCACCTCTCCTTCCATTGAAGGACTTGGCTCCGCAGTGTGCCATCTCCCCGAGACGGGCATGCTTTCCCAGCGTTATCCAATAGTCACGCTGAGTGGGTCTTGCAGGAACAGCAGTGACTGTCCTTCCCTGCAGGGAGCCCTGACTCCCACTCCAACATAGGAGTGGTCCAGCGAGCTCAGGCAGGGCGCTGGAAGGGCCAGCATCCCTGGCGTGTTGGTAGGGATCCCAATTGCCGGTCAGTTCCGGCGTCGTCGAACGTGACCGACTGAAAGGGAACGCCTCGGTTATGTATGTAACCCTCGTTCCCTGAAGGAGGAACGGAGACGTCGTCCGTCGCCAGGTGCTGTGCTTCCGCTGAAGGACCTGCCACTAGTTTGGCTCCTCAGCAGAAAACGAGTATGCGGTGTTTCACTTCTGTATTTATACCCGCGTTGCGGGCGGAGCGTGAACCGCATGCCAATGTCAATTGGCTTGTTTAGAAACACTCGAAGCAGATAGGTCTCTGAAGGCAGATCCCAATTCGTCGGTCAGTTCCGACGTACGTCTCAGTTCCCTCCTTCAGGGAACGAGGGTTACATATGTAACCGAGACGTTTTACATACACGTGTGTAACATCTTCACTGTCTCTCATACTGGCGCATGCTTAGAAACCAACTTTTACAGCTTGGTCTGTTTGGATTTAAAGCAACAGAGCACTATGTTCTTCATCCTCCTTCTTTAATAAAAAGTTCTCTACAAAGTTCCTCACATTGTAAGTTAACTCAAAGTAGATTTATCTTTATAAGAAACCCATTGAACAGACTGCTTAAGCAGAGAATAAAAGTCTATTTACACAGCTTTTTTACATGAACATTTTGTTACTAAATTACTGAGCTGTTTCTCCATTTTTCTTTCTCTTTTTTCTTTATTCTATGTATTTAGGGTTTGGTTTGCAAAGGCGACCTGCTCTGGTCACATATGGAACTGCAGAAAGAATTCTTGTTGAATGTTCATTCAGCGGCTGCTTCTCGGCCCCTTGTATGGTGTTTTGTTCTTTGGCTTCACTTGGAGTGAAGTATTTGTGCTTGCATTCAGCAGAGGGGGACTGGACAAAGGGAAACGACACATCGCTGTGCTCGAATCGTTGCGGTTGTGGTTCAGTGACAGGAAGGATATGTTTTCGGTTTCGTCTGTATTCTTTTCCTTCAGTCTCCACAAGATATGTCCTTGGTTCATCACAGAGCTGTTTGATGAGCCTGATTCGGTCAGTGCCCTTAGAAGTGCTGGACTTGTCATAGTATGTCTCTTCTTCGAGAGTTGAGTCCTGACAGCAACATTGTCCTTTGAAGCTGGCACCAGAATGGACTTGCTGGTTGGCAGAGTTGTCTGCCTTGACATTAATCTCTCCGCTGGTGAACCCAGTGTCTCGTCGCGTGGAATATTTCTGAGGTTGAGCAAGTTTTGAAACACATCCGAAAAGTTCAGGAATGTCATGTAAGTGAAGAGGCTCTTTTTGTTGATGGGTCCTCATACTGTTACAGACAAAGCACGACAGTACCTCCTTTTCAATGTCTTTGGTTATAGAAGGCCAGAACACAATGCCTCGTGCCCGTTTGGTTGCATCAAGGCCGGGGTGACCTCTGTGAATAATTTTGATATGCTCACTGCGCAATGACTCTGGAACAACTGTTCTCTGTCCCTTCATGAGTACACCTTCCTCAACTGTGAGCTCATCCCTGAAAGGAAAATACTCACAAATTTCTGCTGGCAGCTTTGATTGGCTAGAGGGACATGATAATACTGCAGAGTTGACTCGATAATACTGCAGAGTCGTTGAAGGACAGGATCTTGTGCTGTGTGAGTTAGAAGCTCTTTCAGTTTGCAAGACGAGATGTGTTGAATTGACATGACCTCGAAGTCAGCTCTGTCATCAGTGACAATGACAATCTGTCTGCAAGGAACATGTTTCCCTTTCTTGTATGTGATTGTGAAGTTGTACTTCTGCAATCTTGGCAGATCTTGGGAAGCATCACAGGTGAGTGTGACAGGTTTCTGGACTTCATAGTATTTCAAGGTGGGTGGACTAGAAATCCTGTGCTTCAGCTCTTCGAAAGCATCCTGATGCTGTTTAAACCAGCACCACTCCGTGTTTTTACAGGTCAGCCCACGCAGGGGTGCAGACAACTCACTGAGGTTTGGTATGAATTTTCCTAAGTAATGGATCATACCCAGGAAGCGCTGTAGTGCAGGAACATTGTCTGGTGGCTGCATTTCTGTGATCGCTTTTGTTTTATCTGGGTCAGGTTGTAGTCCCTTGCTTGTGAAAATATGACCCACATAGCTCACTTCACTCAGGCGGAGCTTACACTTTTAGGATTTCAGTCTCAAGTTCATTTCACGAGCATGGTCTACATGTACATTTACATTTATGCATTTAGCAGACGCTTTTATCCAAAGCGACTTACAACTGAGGAGTACAGGAAGCGATCGGTCATGAATAGGCGAAGAAACGCAAAAAAGTGCCTTAAATACCAAGTTTTAGACATTACATAGAGTAACCTTAAGCTAGAATAGGAAGGGAATAAAAGAGAAATAGAGGATTTTTTTTTTTTTATGATAAGATTAAGTGCTCACGGAAGAGATGAGTTTTTAGCAGTCTTTTGAATGATGACAGTGATTCTGCCATCCGAATGGAGGTAGGAAGATCGTTCCACCAGATGAACGATGAATGAAAAAGTTCTGGAGAGGGATTTCATGCCTTTCTGTGTTGGTACCATAAGCCTACGCTCCTTACCTGAGCGAAGACTTCTGGTGGGGGTGTAGACTCGTAGGAGCGAGTCGAAGTATGCTGGTGCCGAGCTTGTGGTGCCGGCAGCAAGTGGCAGCAAGTGCAGAGAGATTAAGAGAGGTGTGACATGGGCCCTTTTGGGCTCACTGAAGACAAGACATGCCACAGCGTTCTGAATCATTTGAAGAGTTTTGATTGTACACGATGGAAGACCAGCCAGAAGCGCATTGCAGTAGTCAAGCCTAGAAATGACAAGGGCCTGGACGAGAAGTTGTGTAGCGTGCTCTGTAAGGAATGGTCTGATATTCCTGATGTTGTGCAGAGCAATCCTGCATGATCGAGCTGTCTTTGAAATGTGGTCTTTGAAGGACAGCTGGTCGTCAAAGATTACTCCAAGATTTCTGACCGACCCTGAAGGGGTAATCAGAGATGAACCTTGCTGGATGGTGAAATTGTGTTGTGGAGTCGGATTGGCAGGGAAGATGAGAAGCTCAGTCTTTGCCAGGTTGAGCTGCAGGTGGTGTTCTTTCATCCATGCCGAGATGTCTGCCAGACAGCTTGAGATTCGTCCATCTACTGTGGGATCATCTGGTTTAAATAAAAGATAGAGTTGAGTGTCATCAGCATAGCAATGGTATGAGAAGCCATGTGCCTGTATGATGGGTCCCAGTGATGTAGGGTAAATTGTGAAGAGAAGAGGTCCCAGCACTGAGCCCTAAGGAACCCCGTGGTCAGTTGATGTGCTTTGGATACCTCCCCTCTCCAGGCAACCTTGAACGACCTACCTGTGAGGTAAGACTCAAACCAGTGGAGTGGAGTCCCTGTGATGCCCAGTGATGAGAGGATGGACAGAGGAATCTGGTGATTAACTGTGTCAAATGCAGCAGATAGATCAAGGAGGATTAGGACTGATGATCTGGAAGCAGCTTTTGCCATCCGCAGGGCTTCAGTGACCGACAGTAATGCAGTCTCTGTTGAGTGGCCCTTTTTGAAACCTATATGGTTAACGTCCAGCTGATTTGACTGTGAGAGGAAAAATGAAACCTGGTTGAAAACAACTTGTTCAAGTGTTTTCGCTATGTAAGGCAGGAGAGAAATAGGTCTGTAGTTCTCTACAAGTGATGTGCCTAGAGTGGGGTTTTTAAGCAGTGGGGTGACCCGAGCCTGCTTGAATGTAGTAGGGAAAAAGCCAGTGCTGAGAGATGTGTTGATGATGTGTGTGAGTGCTGGTAGTAGTGTGGGAGAGAGGGCTTGTAGAAGGTGTGAGGGGATAGGATCTAGAGGGCAGGTGGTGGGATGGCTGGAGAGGAGAAGTTTAGATACTTCTGCCTCACTGAGTGTAGAGAAGGAGGAGAGAAGATGTTTTTGGGGTGGGTACTGACTGCTGATGGCTGTAGTTTTATTTGTGAAGAAGTGGCCAAAATCGTCTGCAGATAAAGAGGTGGTGGGAGGTGGAGGTGGACAGAGGAGAGAGTTGAATGTTCTGAAAAGTGTGCGTTTGTTAGAGGTGCTGTTGATTTTGTTGTGGAAATATGAGGATTTAGCCACATGGACTGAGAATGATGAGAGCAGAGATTGATATTTACCCAGGTCAGACGGGTCGTTCGATTTTCGCCATTTTCTCTCTGCTGCCCTTAGTTTGGTCCGATGTTCACGAAGAACATCAGATAACCATGGGTTAGCGGGAGTAGGGCGTGCTGGCCTAGAAGATAGAGGGCAGATACTATGTAGACAAGAAGTTAAAGTAGAACATAGAGTGTCTGTTGCAGTGTTGATATCCATGGATGAGTACTGTGTAAGTGAGGGAAGAGAGGATGACACAGCAGAGGAGAGATGAGAGGGAGAAAGAGAGCGTAGGTTTTGTCTGAAAGTAACTGGTAGTGGGACTGGGGATGCAGGAGCAGGAAGTTGTAGATTAAATGTGATTAAGTAATAGTCTGAGATGAGTAGGGGTTTGACCAGGATGTTATCTGTAGTGCAGTTGCGTGTGTATATGAGGTCAAGTCGGTTGCCAGATTTGTGGGTGTGTGAGGTGACATGGCTTTTGAGATTGAATGAGGCTAGGGAGTGGAAGTCTGTAGCATATGGTTTGTCCAGGTGAATGTTGAAGTCACCAAGGATTAGGAGTGGGCTGCCATCCTCAGGAAATGAGGACAGCAGCACATCTAGTTCCTCAACAAAGGTGCCCAATTGACCTGGGGGGTGGTAAATGACTACAAGATGGATTTTAATGGGAGTTGAGACTGTAATAGCATGGTATTCGAATGAGTTTTTGTTGCATAGAGAGGTGTGGGTTGAGTATTTCCAATTTTTAGTAATGAGAAGACCTGTTCCTTCACCCCTTCCAGTCTGGCGAGGGGTGTAAGAGAAAGAGAAGTTGTTTGAGAGAGCAGCAGGGGTTGCTGAGTCATCTGGACAGATCCAGGTCTCAGTCAAAGCCAAAATATTGAGAGTGGAGTGAGAGGCAAAGGCCGGAATGAAGTCAGATTTGTTGACAGCTGACTGACAGTTCCATAGACCCACAGAAAAAGAGGGAGGGGCATTAGTGGAGGAGGGAATAGGACGCAGATTAGCAGTGTTGCGCTGCCTTCTGCGTGAGAAAGTGGAGCATGGTCGAGAGACATTGGGAATGTATTGAAAGCACATTGTAAGAGAGAGAAAGGAAGGGTAATGAGGACAGAAAAATTAGATACTTAAGTGCCTTATCAGTGTCCGCTCTTCGGTGGAGTCGATCACAGGTAGAGTCGAAAGAAGATGTCTTTACCCGAGTCGGTCTTCACACGAAGAGGCTGAACACGAGGGCTGAACACGCGTCAGCGCTTACAACCTTATTAAATAGACGTCTTTTACTATTTGAGTGAGACCAGCTGTGGACGCTTTTGTAATTAGCCCAAAGGATCAAGGCAAAAGCCTGTCAATGGCTCGAATCGAAACAAAAAATATGACTCACTACCTGTGCTAAAAGCCAGCAATAACAATAACGATTGAATGCAGAACGGTGCGCGGCCGGGCGAAAACAGCCATGGTCATAATTCAAATGCAATTTGCTAACACAGTACAATTATGACAAGATAGATAAGTGCAAAATCGAAATGTATCCTTCTTCTAGCACGCAATACACTAAGTAATACAACAAAACTGAGTATTCACAAAAACACTTACATATACGGCTCGCGGCTCTTCTCCTAATGAGCAAATGACTGACCTGTCTTATATATGTACAGTCCGCCCTTGCAATTAGCCCAAAGGATCAAGGCAAAAGCCTGTCAATTGCTCTAATCGAAATGAAAAGTATGACTCACTACCTGTGCTAAAAGCCAGCAATAACAATCTAACACTTTCTTCAAATTTCTTCAAAAATCGTGTTCCTGCTCGCCATTGCCCCCCAAAATGATGTCATCAACTATGACTGCGCATGGGTAGCCAGCGAAGATTTGTTCCATAGCACGCTGAAAGACCTCACTGGCTGAATTAATGCCAAAAGGCATCCGAAGAAATCTAAATTTAAATCAATGGCGTACTGAAAGTAGTCAGTAGGGAAGACTTTTGATCCAGAGAAATCTGCCAGAAGGAGCTTTTGGCGTCTAACACTGAGAATACAGTGGAGTTTGGCATTTGTGCTGCCACTTCTTCCACCGTGCGCATGGGGGGATGTGGACGTTTTAGAAACTTGTTCAGGTCCTTAGGGTCAATACACAGTCTTATTTCATCTGAGTTTTTCTTGTGAGTGGCCACCATGGATGACACCCAATCTGTAGGCTCAGATATAGGAGTGATAACGCCGATAGCAACCATTCTTTGCAACTCTGTTTTTACCTTTGTTTTGCATTGCTGCAGGAATTCTTCGTGCTGGACGGACGACAGGTTGAGCTTTTTTGTCAAGTTTCATGCAGTACGTTAAAGGAAGCCTTCCTACTTCATCTAGGAAAAGATCTGCATATTCTGTGTTAATCTGCTGGGCAAAACTTGAGTTCTCTTTAAGACTGACCTGGTGCACTACCTTATTGAGAGGCCCATCCGAAGACAGTCATAAAGTCCAAGCAGTGGCTGTACATTTTTTTCTACAACATAGAACTGCAGAGAATAGTTCTGGTCACTCAGGTTGCATGATAGCACAGTTGAACCCACAGCCTGGATCTCCTCTCCACCATATGCAACAAGCTTCACATGGTTTGACAACTGAAGATTCTCTCCTTGACATGATGTTGCATAAGGCTCCTGTGTCAATCTTTACAGTAGTTTGAGAAGTTTTCCATTGGTTTGGACTGTGCAAGATATTGCAGTTTTCCTTGACTGTTTTGTGTCAATTTCTGCCACCTTCTGGTGATTACGGAAATACCATCTATAAAGAATGAGTCTTCACTGCTGTTTGAAACATCAATTTGATGTACAGTCTTTTTTAGATTTCGTTTACGATGAACTTTCATAGACTCACAGCATTTTTGGAAGTGGTTCCATTTGTTGCACCTGTGACACTGATGGCCATATGCTGGACATTTCTCCCGTTTTGCCTCATGGTTGCTTCCACAATTGTTGCAATTATTAATTTGTTGTGGGGCAAACTTGTCTGATCTGATACGCGTCTCAATCGCCCCCCGGTGGCTGGTCCCAGTATAGCTCATAAACCCCACCTCTCCATGTATTACAATGGACATGAAACAAACTAAACAATTAAATTACACTTCAAAGAACTGTTTCCTAAAGATGGTTTCTGTCATTTTAGGCAGTTTTTATCACGATGATTTAATTTCAAGTGTTCGTTTTTAAAAATTTTAATTTTAGTTAGTTATTTGATGCTATAAAAACAGGGGCTGTGAAGTCATGATTGACAGCAGTGATTGACGGCTTCTCTGAATGAAGTTGTCACTGAGGCACTAACAGACTTTTTGGGGATTTTTGGGAGTAGATTGGAGCTTTTAGCTTTGATTTCTACATTTTCATAACTGTTTATTTCACACAAACATAATGAATTGTTCTGCATCTGTGAGAGTGTGGGCAGGCTTTTGATAATCAAGCCTCTACTTCCTGCTCTCTACTGCGCCACTCCGGTTCCAAATCTGCGCAAGATGTCAGCGCCAGTGTTGCCAAGTCCGCTGTTTTCCCGCGGAATTGGGCTACTTCAACACTGTTTCCGAGGGGCGTTTTTCATGTCCGCGGGTTGATGCGACCCCAATTATGTGATATTTAGCCCTGGGAATGCGAATTTTAGTAGGCAACCATGCCAAAATACACATATTTTACCCCCCAAATGCAGCCCCCCTGAACCGCAATATTTTTTTGCGGTCTATGATTTAAACTGACAGTGTGTCTGCTTCCCAAATAGGAAGACTGTTCCTGAGTTTAGGTGCTAAATAGGAAAAGGATCGACCGCCTGCAGTTGACCGCCTGCAGTTGACCGCCTGCAGTTGAACCAGACTGGCTTTATTTCAGATGTCTACAGAAGTTCTTATTGAGAATTAACAGAGGTTTAGATGTTGATGTTTTATTGAAAATGTTTGGTCACCATTATGGTGATCAGTGTTTCCTTTAGTTGGGCAGTTTGACTCTTGGCTTTTTATGTGTGTTTGTAGCTTTTGTAACAGTGTTTATTAGTGATGGTGTTCCTGATACTGAGGCTTTGAAGTTTTTGTCGAAAACGTCAGGTACTTCCCGTCGGAGCTCTGTATTGAGGCTTGAATTGTTTTAGTGAAATTATGTCACTGATGACGCTTGAAGCCTCGTTTGAGTGCTGTGCTTCGAGAAGGGTGGAAATGTAACATGAGGTCTCTCATGTTACACAAGTTTCTTTCTGTCCAGCCGGTCCACCTTAAACACTTTCACCTTTTTTATCAAGTCTAAAGAACTCCATTTCCATATGTTTGTCACGGGGTGACAAACGAACCTAACGGGACTAAGATCCTGGTGAATACAGTGTTCAGGATTTTCCAGTGGACCTCCGGTCTATGCCTTGTGAATCTGTTGCCATGGCAGCGGGGCTGATTGCCTGAGTGACAGCAGGTGTGAGGCAATTATAGAAAACGCTGTGAGAGGGACACCTATGGAGATGAGGCTTTAAAAAACAGAGAGAAAACAGACTGTGCGTGGCGCTCCCTCCGGAATGATGTTGTGCTTGCCAGCGGGTTGCTCTTTTTATTGAGGCTGGGCTGTGGAGTGGGGAAGATTGGAGCTGTGGAAGAGGAAGGAAGGAGTGAAGTATTTGGCAGCGAAGACTTGAGGAATATCGTCCGTTGTGAGAAAGACGCAAGTGATGAGTATTTGATCCGTTGTTTATATGCACTAACACTGAAGTGGTGTGGAGAGTTTGGAAAACGTTTGGCACGAGTGAACTATTACACAGAGTGAATTAATGATCTGTCTCCAACTTCTGTCCTCTCCTTGCTGAATGTGGTGACCGCTGCATCGTTCTTCTGCTTCTCCGGAACAAAGTCAAGCCCTGATTGAGGACGAGATTCGATCTGGTGGGAGGGAAAGACCGGTGGGTGAGTGCTGGCCCGAATGCACGGTGTGCGAGTGGAATTGCAGTGTCTGAAGTGAGATTTACACGTTTTGTGCTGTGAAGTGAAAGTTGTGTGTGGAGAAGCAATAGAAGTTTGCCGTGCACTCTCCTCCTACAGTCTGCCTCCCGCTACCTCTGGCGAAGGGCTTTGATAAAGTACCGCCCAAACTTCTTGCTTGAAAAGACCCGGCCTTGTTAATGCTGAGTGCTTTATATATCATGTACTGTTGAAACTGTGCTGTGTCTATCCCAGTGTCCAGCCGAAGTGAGCGTCCCGCTTAAAGTGTCCTCCCCGCCTGGTGGTCCCCACACGCCCTATTGGAAGCCTTTGCCCTGTTCAGAAGAAGAAAAGGTATATCAGTTGCAAGCTTCATGTACTGTTGAACCGCTGAAACTGTGCTGTGTTTATCCCAGTGTTCAGCCGAAGTGAGCGTCCCGCTTAAAGTGTCCTCCCCGCCTGGTGGTCCCCACACGCCCTATTGGAAGCCTTTGCCCTGTTCAGAAGAAGAAAAGGTATATCAGTTGCAAGCTTCATGTACTGTTGAGCCGCTGAAACTGTGCTGTGTCTATCCCAGTGTTCAGCCGAAGTGAGCGTCCCGCTCAAAGTGTCCTCCCCGCCTGGTGGTCCCCACACGCCCTATTGGAAGTCTTTGCCCTGTTCAGAAGAAGGAAAGGTATATCAGTTAAAAGCTTCACATACTGATAAACCGTTGAGATATTTCTGTCCTGTTCCAGTGCCCAGCTGAAGTGGAGCGTTCTGTCCAAAGTGTCATCCCCACCTGATGGTCTCCATACGCCCTTATTGGAAGCCTTGATCCTGTTCAAAGGAGAGAAGGTATATCAGTTGAAAAGCTCACCCCCTGTTGAACCGTTGAGACCTTACTGTACTGTTCCAGTGCTCAGCTGAAGTGGAGCGTCTGTCCAAGTGTCATCCCCGCCGGGTGGTCTCCACACGCCCCTATTGGAAGCCTTGACCCTGCTCGAAAGGAGAGAAGGTATATCAGTTGAAAAGCTTCACATACTGTTGAACCGCCGAAACTGTGCTGTGTCTGTCCCAGTGTTCAGCTGACGTGAGCGCCCCGCTCAAAGCGTCCCCCGCCTGGTGGTCCCCACACGCCCTATTTGGAAGCCTTTACCTTGCTCAGAAGAAGAAGAGAGTGGCTTGCTTGCCCCCACCTCCGAGTACCTTCCTCCGGAGTAACCCCAGTGACTCGCTTTGCCCCCGCATCTGCATACTTACCTGGTTCCAGCCTGAATGGGGTTCGTATGACCAAGGCCTCCCCTCTTGAGTCCCGTAGAGGAGTACTTACCCAGTGACCTACCTGGACGGCGCGGAGATTCCCCCCTGATTCCCCTCCGACGAGCCTCCGGTCCGCCACGAGCGTCCCTCCCTTCCCGTCCCGGGAGGTCGGTAGACTCTTGAACTGTGCTGGTGGCAAGAAGAAGATTTTAATTAGGACTTATCCAATTCATTGACCTTTTAACTATCATAAATAAACTGTATTATCTTATTCCCTTGTCTGTCTGGTCCTTGACACGTTCCTCGAGGTGGTTCCCGGGTTTCCAGGGGTGGGTGCAGCCTGGTTTGGCCCGCCCCGACCTGTGACATGTTCCATGAAAACACTGCCCAGTTACAAAATTATGATACAACACTGAGTATAAATACTTCAAATAACTAATTATTTATTAATTAATTCATTCATGTGTTTTGTGTGTGTATATATTAATGTATAATCTAATAAATGCTACCAATGTAAAATATTTTGCATTGTCACACTCTTAACAATTTTTTTTCAGCACCTTTTCCAAATGTTTTTGCACACGTGTGGAGTAAACCAGTTTTGTATTATTGTCTTCTTTGCAGCTGTTAAACCAGAAAACAACATTCAGAGTCAGAATCATCATTGAGAAGATATAACCCTGGTGTTACGACCCCTAAGCATATAATAGATTTATAGCAAAGAGGACAAAACAGAGTCAAAACAAAAAATGAGACCATAGGTTGACAACAATTGAACACTCCCAAAACATGTGAAGAAAAGTACCTGATGACACAGTGTTACAGATATGTCAATTAAAGGTGGATTGCAGTTTCATTTTGAACCTCTTGTAGGGGATTATGTTGCTCTATGGATGACAAGTTAAGATAAGATAAGATAAGACCACACCCTCTTCCAGTCAAAAGATACGTTAAAATCAGATTCTAGATAGATTTAATAGAGAGTGGATTTGCAATGTGATCATTAAGTTTACTATTAAAGAAAGAGATGGCCAACCAGAAGATGAAGCGATCCAATCCCACAAAGGATGAAAATAAATGAACCCGAGGTAATTCATTTTGAGATTCTGCCTTGAAGAGAAACTTTAAGATTGTTCCATCTTTGAGTATCACTTTTGATCTCGACTAAAATGTTATTATATTAAAATTGTCTTTGGCAATCTTATGGATATTTTAGTATATGGTAGGCCTAATACCCAAATAGATGAAAGAATCTTTAATAGGAATTAATGAGGGAAGAGCAGAGTTAACCTTAACATCGTTAATTGGCATTAATGCAGATTTGGTCCAATTTATCTTGTACCCTGATAAACTACTAAAATTATCAAATTCCTTAATTATACCAGTTACAGACATATCAGCGTGGTCTAAATATTAAAATAATGTCATCAGCATAGAACAAAATAATGTGATTATGGTTGTGAATCTTAATCTGAGCTACTTCAGATTTCCTGTGGCCTGTTGCACAAAGCTGGTTTCAGTTGCTACCCAGGTAAGTTTGAGATTAGTTTGAGCAAACTCTGGTTTTTCGGCTCAAGAAGGTGGATTGGTTTTTAGCAGTGTTAATCACCATGGTAACTTACACTACACAGCTAACCTGCTCTGGAGCAGCTTTTATTCTGGGTTAGAGATCACAAACTCAAACTGGACCAATCAGCTGCAAGTAAAACTCACACCACCTGTATCTCTCAAATTAAAGTAGTTTATAGTGAAACAACTTTAGAGACAAAATGGCTCATCTTTTCGTGCAAATAATTTATTATATTTATAATATATGAATTATAATTACTTTTAATTCACATAATATATTCATATAATCATATTATATTGACAAGTAGCCAAATATTAATATAAATATAAAACATGCATTCATAATTCTTTCAAACAACGTGTATTTATTTGAGCTCTTTGTGAACCTATAATTATTAGGCATATTTCTTTGATTAACATCATGCATTGATATAGTCAGATATTCTTTCAGCTGCCTTCTTAAATTGACGCTGCAGCATAAGTGTTTATTCCTGCTTTAAACACATTTAATTTCATGATAATTTTCAGAACGATCTCTCAATCTTCAGAAGAGAAGTGAATCAAACGGACACTGTGATTGGCTGTTTGCCGCACTTGTCACGCTTTCAGGTGCACGCGCTTCAGTGTTAATTGCAAACTCTGGATTGAACCTGAGTTGACAGAGAAAGTTTATACCAAGCTTTGAGAAACAATTGAACTTGATCTAAACCAGGTTGGATTTATCTGGATTTGTCAACTCTAAACCTACTCTGAAACTCAGAGTTTGTTCAGCTAGCTTTGTGCAACAGGCCTCTGATGGCTTGTGCTAGTGGTTCAAGAGATAGACAAAACAATAAAGGGGAAAGTGGACATCCCTGCCTCATTCCTCGCTGTAGAGGGAACGGAGGGGAGATAATATTACCAGTTAAGACTGATGCCACAGGTGAGTGGTAAAGTGTCTTAATCATAGAGATGTAATGTTCACCGAAACCTAAACATTGTAGAACTGCCCACGTGTAGTTCCACTCTAGCCTAAAAAGCTTTTTCTGCATCAAGTGAAAAAAAACGCACAATGGCTCAGATGAGATTCTGAAAAATCAAGTACATAAAAGAGTCGACGTATATTGTCGGATGTGCGACGCCCCTTAATAAAACCGGTTTGGTCCCCTTTGATTGAGTTTTGAATTACTTTCTCCAAGCGAGCGGCAAGATCTTAGCATACATTTTTAGATCACATGGGATGAGTGATACTGGTCTGTAGCTAAAGCAATCTAACGGACCTTCCCCCTTTTTAAAATTCAAAGTTGTTTTTGTTCTCAATGAAATGTGCCATGTTCAATTACAAAATTAAATGAATCAAGCATGAGAGTCCCTACCGATTCCCATGTTTCTAAAAACAATTCAGTAAGGAGGCGTCTAGGCTCGGTGACGGCTTTTTAGTGATTCATGGAGCTCCTCCAAACTTAACGGGGCCTCTGGCGAGTCTTTATCCACCTGTGGGATCCCAGGCAGTTCTAATGTAGATACGCTCTGCAAATTGATTCATCAAAATCGGTTTCGGCTTGGTACAGATTTGTATAAAAACGTTTAAACATGTAATTGATCGGTGTATAGGATTTGTGGTGACCTAGTCATCTGAAGATTTTATTGCTCTGATATATGCCTCCTTAGACTCACATTCCCTCAGCCTAAGGGCCAATAAGTGGCTATATGTCTCCTTGATTCAAAATAATAGTTTTGCCTATAGTCCTATGTAAAATAAACTCTTCCTTTGATTGTGAAAGCAAATCATAATCTTCTTTCAAAGTGTACAATCGTGTGGCTTGTTGATCAGAAAAAAAATTGTTTTTGTAAGTTTTGTAATAATTCTCGTTGGCAAGAGAAGAAGAGAAAGATAAACAGAATCCTCATATAGCACACTTACTCATTTCCCACAGTATTTAAGGGTCTACTTTGGTAAGATATCAAGAAATTCCTTTATATGATCTTTCAGCAAATTAATGAACATTTGATTATTTAGTATTGATGTGTTAAGATGCCATCTGGGGCTTTGTTCTTAATGTTGGAAAGGTGAACATTACATAACACTGCAGAGTGATCAGACAATAAAATTGGCAATATAGAGCTGGAGGGCTTATGTCTTTTAGAAAAAAAAGTCCAGATTAAGTATTCTGAATTTTCCAAAGATAAATTACATTAAGTTCTGTGATACATGTATTCAATAATTTAGAAGACAGCGTTAAAATCACCACCCACCACTAAAGGACAATCAATCTGCTCTGGTATTGGAAATGTTTTTGTCTGCCTCATTCGGGCAGTAAATGGAGACCAATGCTAACCTGTCATTATGTATTTTACAGCGGATAAATACAAATCTACCCTCATCACAATTTCCGGTATGCTCAATATTTAAAGCATTTCACCATTGCTGACATTCATATGCTGATTATTGATGTCTGTGTGTGTTTAAAGAATCTTTGTTTTTTGTTTTCGTTCATAATGTAATCTATATTTTAAAAATTAAGAATGTCTGATATGTGGCAATAAAGTATTGTTGGTGACTATAATCTATACATAACAAATAACCACTTTTGGTCAGGGATAATATTAGTGAATTCTTCTACTTTCTGATGCAGAAAACTATATCACCTGATCACATGTTCTCTTGCACAGTTCACAATCACAGTTACAGCAGCCAGAGAAAAACAAATGTTAATAAAAAGTCAAGTCAAACTACCCAACTAAAGGAAACACTGATCACCATAATGGTGACTTCAAGCAAACTATTATTTTCAACAAAACATCAACAACAAAACCTCTGTTTATTCTCAATAAGAACTGCTGTAGAAATCTGACAGAAATAAAGTCAATCTGGTTAGTAATAAGTGAAGCTGGCAATTCTGTTTGTGGAGTTGTTTAATCCTTTGCTGAGATCTTGATAGATTTAATGTGCTGTCATGCTTTTTTTTTTTAATCCACCAAAATTCAGTGACTGTCTGACGTTGGAGCTTTACGCTAAAAAAAAGGGGTTTAGATGCCAACCCGACTTTCATCTTCAACCAAAATATGGCATCTGACTGACTTTGGAGTCCAACGTCTTCCTGACGTCACATTGACAAACTGTGTTTGCTGGATCATTTATTAGATGAGATTATTTTATTATGCTTAGTCATCTCTTGTATTTCATGACATCCTGACAGTCCTATATTGTGCATATTGGAAACTAAATTCATAATGATGTCATAGACACTTTGAGGCAATTTTCCTTTTGCTATAAGCTTCATCTGATTTCTGGAACTTAACCCAGAATTTCCCACTGTGACTATTGAAGGGTTCTGTGGAAGTCTGTATTTAGATTTGAAATACAACTAAAACCTCAGAATGGGGAACAGAAACTAACAATTGCTTCTAGATGTTTTCCATTCCCTATTTTCATTACTGTTTTTAGTAACATGAATGAAATATATAAATATGCTCTGGCTTTGTCTTGTAGTGTGTTGTCGAGAGGCCAGGAGGTTGATAGGAAGGCTCAGTACAACAAAGGGGTTCGTTTCCCAAATGCCGGACGTGATTTATTTACAGCATTTCAAAAATTGTGCAGTTCACTCAAGGTACAAAAAAACAAAGAAAACAAACTTAATTTGACTTATACTTAAGCTAAAAACAAAAGCAAAATGCTGTGAGCAGCAAAATCTGGCACTCAACAATGCCTAATAGCATATCAAACTTCAGGTCTCTCCTCAGACAAACACGCAAACACTTTGCGCAGTATATAGAATGCAACCCCCTAAACAAATTCAAACAATGGTTTAAATAGTCAAGTTTCCCGCCAAACCCTAGTGGGATAAACCATTTTCGTCACAGGGTGGAACCTTTTCCTGTAACAGTCATCACAGAATTACACAGCAAAACAATGTCAGCCAAATACTATAAATACATCTTTAAAATTCATTTCTTACATCCTCTTCTTATAATACAAACAAACCCAACCTATAAACATAAAACAAACATTTTATCACTTCATAGCACTCACATCTCTCCCCATGTTGGAAAAATGGTATAATCGATCAGACAGCAAGCTCTGGTAACGCACGCTACCAGATCCCGCCTCCAAACTACAGGTCCTGAAAGATCAGATCTAACATGTGCTATATTATGCCAATTAACCAAATAAAGACAATTTAAAACAGACACTAGTTTGATGTTATCTTTACCCAACATTAACAAATTAAACCATATATGTTGGTATTATCCCACCAAACATGTACATCACAGCATAAACATGTTCAAACACACATTAACTTTACCATAGCACTAGGCTGGCACACTAGTGATGATGTCATTGTTCAGGTTCATCATCACAGGCTTCCATGAAATATTAAGTATTTCAAACTGGATATCAAAAAAAAAAGAAAGAAAAACTTTTTTCAATTAAAAAAAGTCAAGAACATTTGCAACCAAAACCAAAGAAAACTGGAGCATCCACTAATCCACTAATTCTGGCTCTGACCTCAGGAACTCTGTGTGAAAATGTGCTTTGAACACTGTGAATGTCATCCACAAATATGCAAGAGAAGTGTGATAACACACATAAACAGTTAAATCTGCTTTAAAACTGTCAGGATGTCATATTGGATAAACCAAATACAGCATGCTCTTTTTTATTTTAAGCCCATATGATGTAAAGAGACAAATATAGCATTATAGACCTCACTGACAGCTCATTATCAAGGGATTATTGACACACACACACACACACACACACACACACACACACACACACACACACACACACACACACACCACACACACAAACGAGTTGATCATTAACATTATGACCACTGACAGTTGAAGTGGATAACACTGATGACCTCTTCATCACGCCTCCTGTTAGTGGGTGGGATATATTAGGCAGCAAGTGAACATTTTGTCCTCAAAGTTGATGTGTTAGAAGCAGGAAAAATGGGCCACACCAGCAGACGATATGTGACCCTGGACCACAAAACTAGTCATAAGGGTATTTTTTTGTAAATTGAGTTGTACTCATCTGAAATCATCTGAAATCTGAATAAAGAAACTTTCTATTGACATATGGTTTGTTAGGATAGGACAATATTTGGAATTTGAAAATCTGGAATCTGAGGTTGCAAAAAAATTCGAAATATTGAGAAAATCATCTTTAAAGTTGTCCAAATGAAGTAAATACATATTACTACTAATAATATTTTATATATATATATTTACGGTATGCAATTTACAAAATATCCTCATGGAACATGATCTTTACTTTATATCCTAATGATTTTTGGCATAAAATAAAAATCGGTAACACTGTAGAAAAATGGTCATTAGCTAACTACATTAGTTAATATGAACTAATAATGAACTGCACTTATAAAGCATTTATTTATGTTTGTTAATGTTAATTTCAACATTTACTAATACATTATTAAAATCTTGTTATCATTAGTTAATGCAGTGTGAACTAACATGAACAAACCATGAACAGCTGTATTTATATGAACTAATGTTAACAAAGATTAACAAATACAGTAACACATGTTCTGCTCATGGTAAGTTCATGTTAGTTAATACATTAACTATTGTTAATTAATGACCATTATTATAAAGTGTTACCGAAAAATCGATCATATGACCCATACAATGTATTGTTGGCTTTTGCCACAAATATACCTGTGAGACTTATGACTGGTTTTGTGCTCCAGGGTCACATATCATCCTCTTCATATGAAGTGTGTGCTTGTCTGTGTGCACCTTGGTAACGGTGGCAGTGTGTTTTGCACAAGCAAAATCTAGTTTCCTGTCTTTTGTTCCACTGACTCTATGAGTTAAACATGGTTTCATACTCTAGCCAATGATGGTAATGTTATGACATGAGCTTTCTGAAATTCAAGACATGTTTGCTTTTCCTGTGACGTTTCCGTCTCTGTGGAATCAAATCGAGTGTGAGACAGGAGCAAAGGTGAGGAGGTCAGGAGGCCTGCTTATTCCCTATGGATTTAGATTCTTTTAATAGTATGTAGCGGGGAGAGAGAACGAAAGACTGAATGATGGATGGGGGTCTTCAGGAAGAAGTAGGTGGAGGAATGAGACATTATGAACTCCACCAAAGGAAAGAGAGAGACAGAGAGACTTTGCCTCATCACATGAACATCGTTCTGGCTTGTTGTCAGTATTATGATTGACCCCCTAAGTGAGTGGTTTTACCGTCATCAGAGATAGAATAAGTCTGTTTATCTGAGACCTTTAACATAGAAACCAGTGGCGTTTTCTGTAGGAGTCGGTCTGTTTGGACCATGGCATGTTGTCACATGGGGAGTCACAAGAGCTTTATGCCAGTAGCAAATATGAGTTGTATTTACCAATATGTTCTGACTCAAAAGTTGAACAAATACAGTACAGTTCAAAAGTTTCTAATATTTAAGAATTGGCTTATTGGCTCACCTGTAATCAAAGCTGAATTTCCAGCATTATTACTCCAGTCTTCAGATCCTTCAGAAATCATTTGATGATTTGCTACTATTATCTGTTATCAGTTATTATCAGTTATTTGCAGTTAATATCAAAAAATAAAACAGGCTTGGTGAGTATAAAAGCTGCATTTAAAAATGTTAATTGTTAGAAACTTTCATCTTGTAGTTTAAATCTTATGTTTAATTGATTGATTACAAATTCTGTTGGCCTCATAAAAGCTCACTGAGATGATACAGTGTGGACAGAAGGCCAAAACGGAGAGAAAAAGATGCGCTTTCAAACTAAAACGTATTAGACATGGCCTTAAATACACAACCAAAACAATCATGAAATGAACCACAGTTGTTACTGAATCACTAACCAAGGCAACAAACATGCCACGGTAATTATCACAGGCAGGAAGAACAAAGGAAACATGCACAAAGCATAGGAAAACTGAACATAACCATGACAAGGAGGTGCGAGGATTCAATAATAACAGAAAGTCCAACAGACAAGGCTTAAGCCCAACGTATACAGCGCACTGCCCATGTGAACACGCAATTTTCATCATCAAGAGACCGTCCACGGTCGTCCGCACACCCCGTCCGCGTGGAGCCCAATTTTAGGAGGGGGACAAGGTGGAACCCCCAGCAGAAGAGCAAGGATGCAGGCCCACAGTGGAATCAAGGGAGGGAGGAGCCATGGTGGAGGATTGGCTGCTGAACCCAGGGAGACGCCTGACTGAGATGGAGCTGCTGGGGTCTGGATGACACAGAAGGTCTGTTGCTGCAGGGACAAGCAACTGGAGCCAGGGTGCCGGAGGACTGAGGCAGAAGGTGTGTTCGACATCGGCTGGATTTAATCGATCGGCAAGAGCCATTCAAGAGTTCTGCATAGCTTTTCCAGAGCGGCTGCACAAGCTCTGATGACGACACAGCTGATCCACGATTGGCCAGATTCACCGCATGACAGCGATCACGTGTGTTTTGTGTTTATTCTAAAATCTTCAGTTCTATTTATGCTCACAAATCAGTTTTTTATAACAGTAAAACCTCTTTTCATGTAGTCACGGTGTTATATTGTCATGTTTATCAAAATAAAACTGATAAGTAAACGTAGACCCCACTTCATTGATAGTGAAGGCTTATGTTGAACTTTATTCTTGTACAAACAGACGCTGTATTAAGCAGTACAAAAAGTATCAAATGAAAACGTCTCTGAAACATCTGTGTATTCTGCAAATGTTGCATTAATTTCACTTCATCTGTGATAAAGTATGCAAACAGTGATGCCACTACGGAAAGCAGAAAGTGTCCGACTTCACGTCTATGTTTTCAGCTCCTCCCCGGCTGCACGCGGCAACTCTCGCCAACCGGTTACATCCAGCCAATGTTGAACACACCTTCAGTCGGCTGCTCTCGAATCGGTCTCGCGGTGCTTTGCTGGCAATCATGGCATATGTCACGTGGCATCTGCACTGTCTCAAGTCAGACACAATTTCTAACCGGCATGCACTACTTAAAGTCAGCCGCCGATCGGTCCGCGCAGCGCCATGCAGTCGAACAAGCCTAATGGCAGAGCGACCAAGGACCAAGGCAGAGCCGAAGGGGTGGAGGGACGAAGTACAGCTGAAGTCCCGGATGTCTATGGCGCTGGTAGAGTGAAGAAGGCAGAGCCTCATCCGGAGGGTCGCAGGAACCAAACCAATCAATGAAATGAACCACAGGTGTAACTGAATCAGTAACAAAGTCAACAGACATGGAAAACTAGACCAAAGGAAATGTAGATAACACAGGAAAACTGAACATAACCCTTTCTTAACATAAACTGACAAACGCATTCACTGCCCCGAGATTTAACAGAGACAATTAGCCCTGGTCTCCCCTATATAGTGAGCAAAAGCAGGTTCTACACATTGTCAATGTTCAGACAGTGAATATGTATGTTTTGTCTTCCTGATCACACACTTAGACACACAGTGTTCACCCGACATGACCGTGCATGCCTGACAGATTTTTCAGGTAGTGTGACTCACGTCGCTGTCTGAGAGATATTTCTGAGTCAGGATGTGGGCGTGGAGGAGAACCGACAATCTCACTGTCATCTTCAACACCACGCCATCCACAGCCCTGCAATAATCTTAATCCAGACATGATCAAGCATAGAACAAAAACTTGGCGTGGTGTAGTATAGCGTAACGTAGCATGGCAAACATGGCACGGAAAACACTCAACAGTGGTTACACGAAAAATACAAAGACGCATGGAAAACACGAGGGCTTAAATACACAGAGGCCATTTCTCAAAACCAAGTATGCGAACTTCTGACTTGCGTCCTTGTAGTTCAGACTTGCCAATTTTGACTCAGAAGAAGGACGGGAGGATGGGAGGACACACTGAAAAAAAAGTGTGTTGGATTTACATGATTTAATTGTGTACATCTGTCCCACATGAATCAATTAAGTTAAACAAACATAATTTGTTCATGTAACTTCCACATCATGGAATTAATAAATTTTAAGTGACTTAATTAAGTAGTCTCAAAGTGAATTTCATATGGCTCCCTGACGTGATTCAGGCATTTCATTTATTCATTCATCCACTTCAATTTCATATACCTTTATACCTTTGAAGCTGCACTGAAACTGTCATTTGGACCTTGAACCGTTTGGGGTCCATTGAGTCTATTATAAGGAGAAAAATCCTAAAATGTTTTCATCAAAAACCTTAATTTATTTTCGACTGAAGAAAGAAAGACATGGACACCTTGGATGACTATGGGGTGAGTAAATTATCAGCAAAAGTTTATTTAAAAGTGAACTAATCCTTTAAGTCTACAATAAAACAAAATTTGTCATACAAAAAAAACCCCACTCTGCCTTCATTTTCATTGTAAAAAATCTTAAACATATTACAGCCACACAAATGTGGTCCAGGCAACGTATACCTTGATTATCTTCACTGCATGTATATTTATAACAAAACAAAATATAAAAAACAACCCTGCCTCTTTTCGTTTACATAAAAATAAAAAATAAATACATTATTATTTTCAGGCAATAAGTGTGCATAAATATTTATCTTCACTGTAATACAATTAAATATGACAAAACTTTTTTTTGTTTGTTAAATTCCAGTTTTAATGATCAAGAATAGCCATTATAAAATTATTTAACAATTCAGTCAAAAAAGTCATCTCTAGTAGGCTACAACGATGAAGTTAAATAGCTTAAAAATATAAAGTTATGAAACTTCTCTTTGCCCTCAGCCAAAATGATTTGCCAGGGAACAAATTATAGATTAATGAAACCAAAGATCGGCCGTTAGATATACACAAGATAAATCATTCTCGTGTTTAACTACAGAGACATCAGAGCCAGCGGCTCTAGAAGGACTAGCCGAGGAAGGCTGCTCGGCTGGTTAATGAGTGCTGAGCGCCCGATGATCGACTGGATCTCACAACTGTTTTCAAATAGGCGCTCTCTTTATAAATAAACCACATATTTGATATTTAAACAAGTACATTCTCGCCTGAAAAAAGTCTTCAAGCTGCATTTCATCACACATTAACAGTAGTATTTTTAAATTACGCAGAGTTTCTCATTCGCTATTGACGCTTGGTGGTCGGTGCGAGATGCATTCTGGGATACCTGTCTGTCTCAAGTCTACACAAGTCACCTCTCAATGCATCTTCGATAAAAGGAGCAGATCAAGGACATATCCAGGGATTTTAACTGAACTTGGCTAGATGTGAACTTTGAGCGACTGATTCACAAGTCCACATTCACAAGTCCAAAAGAACACAAGCAAAGACAAGAACGCATATTGAGAAACGGCCAGAGACTAATGACTAACAAGACACACCTGTGAACAATCAAGACAATGAACCAATGACAACATGACACAAGAGACTAGGGAAGCGCATGACAAACCTGGAAAATGCTGCCTCCAGAGGACACATTTCAAGGTAGGAAGGCATCAAGGCACGTCCGAATCCAGTGTTAGCTTCACTTCCTGCCTCCTGGCATCTGATTGATTTCTGAAGGCAGCATAGATGTATCCTTCGCTGCCTTTGATATCCCACAATCCTGTGCGTTCCATTTGGTGACAGTTAAGCAAGAAAAAAAAGGCGTCCGAAAGCTGCGTTTGCTAGTCAGTTTGTGTGTAAATGTTTGTTTTTTTAACCAATATTTTCCACTTCTGATGTCCTTTCCAGTGAGAAATTAAATAATTAGTAATTAAATATTGATTTAGTTCTCCCCAAAGCTCTCTCTATTTTGCTGTAGATTATTAAACTGTTACACTGCCTTAGAAGGCTGTCCGAAATCAGTTTTGTGACCTTCATGCACAAATGTAGCCTTACAAGCTACTGCCTGATAAGACAACAAGTCAGCTGCCTAGGTTTTCGTACGCAACAGGATCACATGCAGGTACAACCAGGAAACATGACAGTGAGCATGACAAAATAAGAACATGAACATGAAACAAAACCAAAACACTAGACATTACATCTGGAATAATCGAATATGCATAAGTTAAAGACAGATAGATAAGTGAAGTAGGCGACAGCATACATTTAAAGACTTTAATAAACAAACAAAACGCAGGCAGCTCCTCACAGGAACACATAACAAACGTAAATAAAACACAACATAAAATCCAGGCATGGGGCCTATTGCACAAAACTAGGATACGGGATTAAGCTGGGATATCTTGGTGATCCTGGCTCAATTTATCCGCTAATAGACAGTTATCTTTCGTTATCATTATTGTTCTTGGTGTGAGTGTGCCTTCAGGGTAAGTTTACACGATTTTCAAATTTTGCATTCAGATGACAAGATAAGATATCCCGGCTTAATCCCTTATCCTAGTTTTGTGCAATAGGCCCCTGGTCATCTACTGTCGTCGCTCCTCCTTTATGCTCCCGTCACTCCTCCATGAGACACCAGGCAGGTGCAGTGCGCAGCTGTGGCTCATTCCCATTAACAACCGGCCTCGTCCCGCTCTCACGGCCCTACAGCCTCGCTGTTCGCCACACTACCATGATGTCAAAATATATATTGTTATATATTATATAAATGTAATTATATAAATTAATATATTAATATAAAATAAACAAATATAGTTTCAATTATATGATAATATATACATAATAATGTATTCTTTTTCACATTAAAGTAGTGAGAATACAGGCTTTTATCATTATGGTAGGGAGAATCCAGTTGCAATGCTTAAATGTTATGAAAATAATAATGGTTCCACAATGTGGCTTAAACAAAATAATATATCTGGTAACACTTTCCAATAAGGTATTTGTCAACATTAGTTATTAGTAACATGAACGAAGAATGAAAAATACTTCTAAAGCATTTCTTAATCTTGGTTAATTTTTAAAATCAAAAATTGTATCTGTTTATATCAGTTATTGCACTATGAATTGACATGAACAACTGTATATTTATTAACAAGCGTTGACAAAGGTTAATAAATATTTTTAGATGGTTAGTTAATGTTAACTAATGCATTAAGTGACATCAACACATGAGACCTTGTTGTAAAGCTTCTGTGTTCTACTTCTTCTTTTGATTTTGAGATGAAATGTGACTTTAAATGTGTCCTTGTGTCGTGAGATTCACCTGAATGTATGTGTGCATGTATTTGGCTCTTAGTTAAGGTATCCGCTCAACAGTGAACAAGTGTTATGGCTCTTGAAAGGTATGAAAGCCCCACAGCAAACATGACCATATAAGGACAGGTTTCCTCTTCCCCTACTCCTGGAAAACGCAACAATGGGGGTCAATATAAATTAATATCAGCCATCTTGTTCTTTCTCTTTCTGTCATGGATCATGCTCTGCTGGACATATACAATTATATAGAGGAGAGGAATGTGTAACGGAGCAAATAATGAGCTAAGACTTTGTTCACTGCAGCTTTTGTAATAAAAAGGGCAGTTCAACCAAAAAGAAACTTCTTTTAGTCATTATGTACTCTCATGTGTTTCCAAACCCACATTACATTATTGTTCACAAATAATTACAAATAAATGGCAAGTAACAAGGTTTTGTTGTTGTTGTTGTTGTTGTTGTTGTTGTTGTTGTTGTTGCTAGGACACATTTCTCAATGCTAAGGTCACTTTTTCAAAACTCATAACCAATGCTCATTAATTCCACATTCAAAATGCACTAAAACTACCAAAACACTTAATACATGTCTCAAATCAAGCCATTCTTCCACAACACTAAAGGTTTTCACCTTTTTAAATCTAAATCCAAATTTGTATAACATTTTTGAGAGCCTGATTACAAAAACAAAAGTCTCACCATTAAAATCCATGTCCCAAGCACACAATAATAATGTTCTCATTATAATTTTGTATCCTATATGACTATATCACTTATTTGTATTTTGCTTTTTGAAGTGATTCCAATCATTTTTCAAGCAATTTAAAACCATTATGTTGAACAGTGCACATCATGTGTCTCAGCTGAAGGAAATAATACATTATTTAATACATTGGACATATTTTTTTATCGGGCCAATAACGATTAAAAATGAACATATATCTGAGTAGTACAGCTACATCTAATTGTTTTGATAGTACAATAAGTGTTTTTACACTGCAGAGGTTAAGATTGCAGTGATTAGCAAATTCAATTTTAATTTGTACTTCAAAAACTTTAATTTGTACAGTAATGTGTACACGTAAACGGACATGTTTGTACCTTTTTACTCCTAAAAGTACCTATTAGTACACATACCGCAAGGTACTGCTATGAACCTTTATGAGGTAAAAAAAAAAAAAGGTACAAATATGCTATTTTAGGTACTGTCCCAGTGACAAGCATTTATGTTGCATATGTATATATGTATGTATTTGCTCTTTTCTGTACTGTTGTTGTTGGAATGTGCTTTGTCTGCCCATCAGAAATGCCCAACAGTGGGTCATTTTAAAAAGTTTATATAAGATATAATTATAATTAATTGTTGTATTGCTTTTGTTGTTTCTGTTGTACTTTTTAATGTAGCGCTTTGGGTTTAAGAAAAGCACATTATAAATAAAATGTATTATTATTATTATTATTATTATTGTGCATATGAAAACCGGATGAGCTATTCCTTTAAAAACTAAATATGCACACACACACACACACACACAGGACAGGGCCACCAGATGAGTTCCAGCATGTCTCCTGTTGCTTCTGCTGGAGAACTTAACATGCAGGGCAGCACAAAACTCAGTGGGACTCGCAAACAAACTTGAAAGGAACAGAGAGAGAGAGAGAGAGAGAGAGAGAGAGAGAGAGAGAGAGAGAGAGAGAGAGAGAGAGAGAGAGAGAGAGAGAGAAAGAAAGAGAGCGCAGCAAGATGGAAATGTTGCAAGAAGAAAGAGAGAGAGAGACAGGATGGTGGGAGAGCAGCAGACGAATGAGGGGGTGTTGAAAGGGAGGGACTTTAGGAGAAAGAAAAAAGGGAAGGTGAAAGAGAAGAATGCATTAGAACGAAGAGAAAATAGACCAGAAGGCTGCTATAGAGAAGATCTCATTCAAGACGTGAGCAGAAAGCATCCAGACTGCCGTCAAACAGGTATGCCAGTCATTTTACTGAGGTTTTACTGACGCTGAGGCTACAGGTGGCCATGATGATCAGTATAGGATTATGTACTAATGTGTTTTTCACCATGGGAACTAGTTTCCACCCAAACAGTCTTGTGACTTGTTGGAATAAGCATAATTCGAAGTAAATATATCCAAATTAATGTGTAAGATGTTTTAGAATCGTTCTGTTATTTTGATTGTTTTATGTAATTATTTCTTAATATTTGAATAATTGCATTTCTTAGTAACAATAGTGTCGTTTTAGTATCATTGAGATACTATAATCGAGGAGATATATTGAGGTGTTTTATTTATATTTTCCATTTTTAAATACGTTTTAGTAGTTTTGTTGTTTTTGTCATTTTTTGTTGTTGTTTTATAGGACTACATAGTTTTTAACTATTTTATTTCAGTGTTTGTTTTAGCTATTTCAGTACATACAATTAAACTAAATGAAAATGAGAAATAATTTGGCTGAAATAAGTTTTAAACATTTTTATTTCAGTTAACGTTAACTTTTAGTGTTGTCAAATCAATTAATCATGATAAACATGTGTATGTCTTTATATATAAAGACACACACACACACACACACACACACACACACACACACACACACACACACACACACACACACATACACATACACACACAAACTTTTATGTTCGATCCGATTAATCATGATTAATCAATTTGATAGGACTATCATTTTATTACAAGTAACAAAAATTCGTTTTTTATGGTTTTACTTTCAGTTAACTGTCGTAACTATAATTATATTTAGATATTTATGCGTAACTGAGGGATGTGAGGGTGATGCTAAGATGAAATTAGTTTTTTTGCATGATGATATGCTAGGGAACATGTCATAAGGGTCAATCCTCAAGTCTCTGTGATATTCGGGTCTATATATGACTTGGGTCCCTTCTTCAGTATTAGTCTGTGTTTTTTCGTCTGTTTTGTCAGCCATCAGGTAAGAATTGTTAGTTTGGTCACTTTGTAAAGTAGCAGCAATAACTTTTTAAATAGTGATTTTCAGCCAGCTTGCATCAGTCAGCGGGAGCAGGGTTTCTCTTCCCTCTTATGGCTTTAGCAGATTCCCACAGTAACTGGCAGGCAGTTCGTTCCATTGCGATGTGTGTGTGTGAGCAGCACAGTGTGTGTCCTGTGTTAAAAATACACCCTTTAATTCTGTCCAGAAGGAACATTCAGGCTGTATGTTGTTAATGTACTGACAGAGAGATTGTTGTAAAGTGGGTAGCAACAGTTAAAGTGAACATGAAATTATGTTCGCAACAGGACTATTAGTTAACTAAAACCATAAAATACCATTTAAAAAAATGTGTTACTTGAAATAAAACAAAATGCCAAAGCAACATTTCTCATTTTCGTTTAACTTGATGTACATTGATGCACGTGAGGAGCAAAGGCTGGCCCATGTGGTCCGATCAAACAGATGAGCTACTGGAGCAAAAAAGGTGACAGAATACACAGTGCATCACAATTTGTTGCATAGACCAGTCAGGTGCCCATGCTGACCCCTGTCCACCTCCGAAAGCACCGACAGTGGCACGTGAGCATCAGAACTGGACCACGGAGCAATGGAAGAAAGGTGGCCTGGTCTGATGAATCATGTTTTTCTTCTACATCACGTGAATGGTCAGGTGTGTGTGTGTCGCTTACCTGGGGAACACATGGCACCAGGATGCACTATGGGAAGAAGGCAAGCCGACGTGGGCAGTGTGATGCTTTGGGCAATGTTCTGCTGGAAATGTGGATGTTACTTTGACACGTACCACCTACCTAAGCATTGCTGCAGACCATGTACACCCTTTCATGGAAACGGTATTCCCTGGTGGCTGTGACTCTTTCAGCAGAATAAAGCAAATAAAGCCATAAAGCAAAAATGGTTCAGGAATGGTTTGAGGTGTTGACTTGGCCTCCAAATTCCCCAGATCTCAATCCAGTTGAGCATCTGTGGGATGTGCTGAACAAACAAGTCTGATCCATGGAGGCCCCACCTCGCAACTTACAGGATCTGCTGCTAACATCTTGGTGCCAGATACCACAGCACACCTTCAGGGGTCTAGTGGAGTCCATGCCTCAACGAGTCAGCAAAAAGGGGGAACAACACAATATTAGGAAGCTGGTCATACTGTTATGCCTGATCGGTGTGTATACGTACAGCATATAACAATAAATATAACATATTCAATGAAACAATTTCATGACCTTCTTTAGTAATAAAATTAGTCAAATTCGTTCCCTCTCTGTTTTCTCATCAACGTCTGTTCCAACTGCCGACCCGCAGTTTGGTATCTCTAGGCTATTCTGCTGCTTCCCAGAAGTTACTCAACTTGAGGTTGAGGCAACCATCAGACGGATGAGATTATCCACCTGTGCCGTTGATCCCTTCCCTACAGCTCTGGTGAAAGAAAATATTACTGCCATCAGTCCCCTCATCACCATGATAATAAACCAATCCCTTCGGTCTGGTCAGGTACCGTCTGCCCTAAAAACGGCTATAATTAGACCATTACTCAAGAAACCCTCCCTCGATCCTCAAACTCTTGCTAATTATAGGCCTATATCCAACTTGCCATTTATTTTGAAGGTTTTGGAGAAGGTAGTTGCCATGCACCTCGAGGACCATCTCAACGACAACAACATTTTTGAAAATTTCCAGTCTGGCTTCCGTTCTGGCCACAGCACGGAAACAGCCTTAGTGAGGGTTACAAATGACCTGCTAATAACAGCTGATGCTGGGTCACCATCACTCCTTGTCCTCCTGGATCTTTCTGCAGCGTTCGACACAGTTGACCATGGGATACTTCTCAAACGACTGTCTCATTCTATTGGACTTGATAACGCTGTCTTGCAATGGTTTGAGTCATACCTCACAGACAGATCTGTATTGTGGCCATGGGTAGCTCAAGGTCCCTTTCACATGCGGTTGGTTGCGGGGTACCTCAGGGTTCAGTTCTAGGATCGCTCTTATTCAGTCTCTACATGCTTCCTCTCTGTAAAGTCATCAGTCGCTTGGGAATTTAATTTCACTGCTACACTGATGATACACAATTATATCTGAAACTTGACACTCATTCATCATTAGCACCATCGTTGTAATCATTATCAACACTTTCTGCCTGTTTGGAAGAGATAAGGACGTGGATGAACTACAACTTTCTCCAGCTGAACAGCTCTAAGACAGAAGCCATCCTCATTGGTTCCCCTCATCAGATCAGATCATCCACCATGACCTGTATTACATTTTCTGGCCAGGACATTCCTCTATCATCCATAGTCACCAATCTCAGTGTTAGGTTTGATCCACACTTAACCTTTGACGCCCACATTAAATATCTTTGCAAAACATCTTTTTGTCACCTCAGGAATATAGCCAGACTCCGTCCCTCACTCACCCTTCATGATGCTGAGAAACTCGTTCATGCCAAGAGACTGGATTATTGTAACGCTCTTCTCTTTGGGATTCCTAGCAAGAGCATCCAGAAACTCCAGCACATACAGAACAGTGCCGCTAGGATCCTGATGAGATTGGTGATCACACCAATTCTTCAGTCTCTTCATTGGCTTCCTATTTCCGCTCGGCTCGAGCATAAAGTTTTCCTCCGCACTCATCAGTGCATTCATGGCAATGCTCACACCTACCTTAAAGAACTAATTACTCCACAGATCCCAGCATGTTCTCTTCGCTCCACAAACACTCATCGGCTCCATCCCCCAGGATTCAGACCCGCACCACTGGAGACAGAGCCTTCTGTGCTGCTGCTCCACGCCTGTGGAATGCCCTCCCTGAACATCTGAGGGCTCCACAAACGACTGGTGCTCTTAAAAGGGGTCTAAAAACATACCTGTTTAGAAAGTGTTTCAATGTTTAAATTGCTTTGTGTTTACGTTTGTGTTGATTTTTTATTTAATTCTTAATTCTCTAACTCCTATTTTTTTTTTGTAGCACATTTTCTTTCAAATGTAAAGTGCTTCATAAATAAAACGTATTATTATTATTATTATAAATATATACAGTATGTGTGTGTAGTTTTTTATTTACTGCAATAACATGCAATGATTATTTAGAAGTCAATTGCTCTTTCATTTGTTCATGTATCCTGTTTGATGTTATGAACGAATGGAACTGCTAAAATGAACTTTACAGTATTTTTTTTTTTTTATTTATTTATTTAACCAGGGAAGAATCACATTGAGATAAATATCTCATTTACAAGTGAGCCCTGGCCAAGGTAGCAGCACACAATTTACAAGATAAAACAAACAATACATAAAACAATAATCACAGCATACACACTTCCAACAATAAAACACGATTAGGAACAAGTGCAGACAGTTTGAAATGTTTGATTTAGGTACAACTTAAACTCATTGACGGAAATAAATACACTAAGTTTCAAAGACCTTTGAATTTCATTCCAAGCGATTGATGCACTATACATAAATGCAGTTTTTCCAAACTCTGTCTTCATTAAAGGAACATTTAAAAGAATGTTTCGACCCGAACGCAGATTTTGCCCTTGACTTTTGTACCTTTATTTGTTGCAGGTTCAAGATGTTGCTGTGGTCACAGGTCAATTTCCTCCTTCTCCTCTGCATGATGGAGTCCATTCGTGCCACAACTGTCAGTCCATCATTGCTTCAGCCTCCCCTCACACGTATTCGCTTTATCGAAGTTGAGGACGACTATGACGAGGACGAAAGCTCAAAGACAACGCACACGCCTCAGTCGCCCGGGGTCACCACCACTCGTGGCCCAATATCCCAACCTTGTGATTACGACCCATGTGTGGTTCAAACGACCACCTGTGACAAGATTTCAGCCCAGACGGGTTGCCTGTGTCCTGGGTTGACGGGTCCGGAGGAGAGACCAAAGACCCCAGAACTCCGTGAGGTGAAGCTGGACGGCTCCGGGGAAGTGGTTGTGCATTGGTGCGCGCCTCTCTCCTCTGTCACCTATTATGAAGTCACTCTAAATGGAGGAAAAGAGCAGAAGAGTTTTGGAGAAAATCTGAGGAATGGTGTCATACCTGAACTGAAAATTGGGGACACGGTGTGTGTGGCAGCCGGGAATCCAGCAGGGCTCAGCGAAAAGTCCTGTACCCAATACGAGCCACCGCAACCTGACCAGGCCGCTCTGAGCGCAGGGATCATCGCGGGGTGTGCCGCATTCCTGCTGCTGCTTACGGTGCTCGCTGTTGTACTATGGAGACGAAGGACGTGTCGAAAGGGCAGGATGGGAGAAGCGGAGGGCCTCGGCAATCCTTCATACACTAATGATGGAGCACTGTAACCAGCAGACGTATGAAAAACATGGGGAGAATGAAACAAGCTGCAAAGAGACTAAGTTTTGTACAAGTGCACTGCTAGTCAAAAGTTTGGAATTATTAAGATTTTTTTATTTATTTTTGAATTGCACCAAGGCTGCATTTATTTGATCAAAATACATCAAAAACAGTAATATTCTGAAATATGACTACAATCTAAAATAAGTAATTTATTCCTGTGATCAAAGCTGAATTTATCATCATTACTCCAGTCTTCAGTGTCGCATGATCCTTCAGAAATCCTTCTCATTTTTCAATTCGGTTCTCAGTTATTATCAACTATTATTGACACTTGATTATTAATAATGGTTCATATTATTATCAATGTTGGAAACAGTTTTTGCTGCTTAATATTTCTGTGGAAACCTCGATACAATATGTTCCAGAATTCTTTGATGAATAGAATGTAGAACAGAAAATTGAATCTTTTGTAACATTATAAATGTCTTTACTTTTACTTACCCTTAAACATTTCAATTGTAGCATATTGTGCTTTCCACAAAATATTAATCTGCACAACTGTTTTCAACATAAATATTAGTAATCAGAAATCTTTCTTGAGCAGCAAATCAGGATTACAATGATATCTGAAGGGTCATGTGACAGAAGACTGAAAATTCAGCTTTGCTATCACCGAAAAATAAAAATATTATATTGCACAATTTTACTGTTATTTCTGTATTTTTCAACAAAATAAATGCAGCCTTGGTGAGCATATAAGACTTCTTTCAATAACATAAAATAAATCTTATTTTTTTCCAAACATTTGACTGGTAGTGTATAGTGCACCATCATTGTTCATCTCGCTACTAAACTGCTGTGATTGGTTCTGAATGATTTTGTTTGTGCGATTGTGATTGGTTATAATATTTAAAGTCAACATGGAATCTAAATCGTCCCTGTTTACTTCCATAGTTTGCATTGGCGGTCTTATTGTGACCGGTAAATAAGTGCATGTTATTCATAATTTGTGTTTTTAAATCTCTCATCAAAAAAAAATATTGCTTCACTTTCCAAAAAGCCCCTTTCAAAGTGAATGTATTCACATCTCATATTCCTGATGGGCAAAATCAGTCCTGCTGTTCATTTCTTTCTTTTTTCAATCATTAAATATCCCTTTTCACTCATATACATCACATTATGGAAGTACGATTCCACGCCGACTTTAACACTACTAATGGTTCTTAGGAAGCCTGGCGCTTCATTAAGCTAGACAGGGTTTTAAAGTATCTGTTGTACAGCTACTTTTACTTAGAGAGTATGTATAGCCTAACTGAGGAAAATCATTGATGATGTTTTTACCTATTGACAGTTTTTCAATAAAGCTATTTTAATTGCATTTGCTTGACTGAGCTTGTTGTTTCTTCATACATGCATGAATGCATGCTTATCTATCATGCCTATTTAGAACATTGACTGTTACTCAAATTGAAGAAGTGGTTGTTTTCGCAGTGTTGTTGTTGCGTATACTGTAAAGCCTCGAGCACAGACAGAGAGTGCTGTTTTCTTGGCAAAATGGAGTGGTATTAATTACTCAGAAGTAGGGCTGCACGATTATGATAAAAATCATGATTATTCCCTTGAAATTGTAATTAGGATTATTAATTGTAAAAAAATGTACTGTAGAATTTACAGGATTTTACTGGCAAAAAAGTTGCCAATAAAATCCTGTAAAAATGTTGTCCACTGCTGTAAAATTGATTACAGTATAATACCGCAAATCAATTTACAGTTAATTATTGTATGTGAAATACAGTCATTTGTAGTGTTTTTTACAGTAACATTGAATTAAACTTGTATTTTGTTTTACAGCAATATTTTGTAATCTCACTTAAGTACAGTATTTACCTGGCAATAAAGTTGCCAATAAAATCCTGTAAATGTGTTTTACAGCAATATTTTGTAATTTAATTTAAGTACAGTATTTACCTGGCAATAAAGTTGCCAATAAAATCCTGTAAATATGTTTTATACAGCATTTTTTTTGTAATTTCACTAAAGTACAGTATTTATCTGGCAACTAAAGTTGCCAATAAAATCCTGTAAATACCCCCATAATCCAAGATGATGTTTGTAATAGTTTAACATTAAAAATGCTGAAAAGAACAACTTTAACCGTAAACTGTAAATTACTGATTTAAATGCAGAATGAACACTATCTGAATACATTTACAAATGAACAAAAACCAAGTCAAGGGAGTTGCAGGTAAATATTTATTAAAACTAGCAGCAAGACATTGCATTTATTAAAACATTGCAAGGTAACATTTTCAGTTAAACTGTTAAAATCTTATTATAAAAATTACATAGTATTACAAAATAACCACAAATAACTTTTAAAAAAGCAATTTTAAGAAATATTCTGAGTAGAACATTAACTTTCAATAAAAATGTAAGTCAATCAACAGAATTTGTGGCATTTTGGCTCCTATTGAAACTCAGATTTATTTATTTTTTTATATAAAGAAAAGCATTGAAATAAAATACTAAAATCAACATTATTCCACAAATTCTGTTGTTTGAGCTTATCTATTAAACTAAGACTAATTCATCAAAACACAACTTAATATATACTAACTCACTGAGATGAGCAAACACATGAGGGTTGACTTGTTCCTTTTCTGAGACCTTTCCACTTGTTTTGCCTCAGTCTGTGCTTGTTGTCTTGGCTCCAGTGAGTGATGTGATTCCAACAAAACATCTGCACAAAAATATAAGCAGAAACTTTAGAAAATTTTAGAAATTCACAATTGAATAAAACTAGCTCAACAAATTCAAATGCCACTTATACAATACAATCAGCACTTGTTGCACTACTAATGTATAAAGTACTGTTAAATGGTTAGTTCCCCCAAAAATGAAAATTCTGTAATTTACTCACATTAATGTTGTTCCAAACCCATAAGTCTTTCATTCATCTTCGGAACACAAATGAAGATATTTTTTGATGAAATCTGAGAGCTCTCTGACTCCAATGACAGTCTACACAACTACCACTTTCTAGGCCCAGAAAGATAGTAAGGACATCTTTAAAGTAATCCATGACTCCAGTGGTTAAGCCTCAATTTTATTAAGTGAATCGAGTGCTCTGTTTGTGCAAAAAAAAAAAGATCCCTTTCCTTAAAAAATATTAATCTCCAACGCATGTTCACGAGAGCACCATGACACATGTGTGTTGTGTTGACACGAGAGTGGACGTTGTTACATTAATTTAAAGTGGTAAAATATCTTAATTTTTGTTCGGAAGACGGACGGAAATCTTGCGTGTTTGGATCGACATGTGGGAGAGGAATTAATGACAGAATTTTCATTTTTGGGGGTTCTAACCATTTAACATACAGAACATACATTTAAATGTACAAGTAATAAAACCAAATAACCCTTTTCAGAAACAAATTTAGTCAAGTAAAGCATGTTACCTGTTAAGTGTGCAAAAGATGCCTGCTCCCAGGACACCAGACTGAAGTTGAAATAAGACTGCAAATCCAGTCACAGAGTTGAGATGAAGTCACAACCACCTGACCCTCGAATAGTCAAATCTGCGGGGTTCCCCTGAAATGAATAAATATAAGCAATAATGTATCTTACAATATGGTATTTCAATATAAAATGTAATCTAAAATACAACATCTTATTAAATGATTTACAACAGAATTAATAATAATTTACACTAGCCTACCTTTAATCAGTTTCAGAAACTTGAAATGTCCACATCATCTGCTGTTCTTTGCACCTACAAGAAATAAAGACAAAAGATGGGCCTATTGTGATTTTTTTTTATGCATTTACATATTATTAGATAAAAATACACTCATGGAAAATGCATCTTATACCGTTTAGCAACATAGAGTAGAATGTTATTGCTCTCGTGCAGACACAATTTCTCATTTACATGTAGGTTCTTATTTGAGATCGATATGGGACAGTAACACAATTGAACAAACAAGTAGAAAATTCACATATTTTGCTCGTCAGTTATTTAAAAAAAGACACTGTGACGAACAAGGAAGATGAGAGACTCGCTGAACGGTTGAACTGTTCTTTTATTCACGTGAGCACATGTGTGACTTGCTCAATAAGAAAATTAAACTGGCGAAATGAAAATGCATCATTTATTCATGCTATGATCGCATTTCCTGATGTTATTCGCCAGCTGAAGCTAACCGCACGGCATTTTGTCTCCTCTCATTTGAGAACGACTGAACGAGTGCTCTCTACAAGAAGTTCAATTAACTGTATAGCGAAATGAAACCATAAACTGCAGTATTCATCCTTGTTAAATAATGTTATTTAATGTAATTTTTCGTCAATGTTTTTACCTTGTTCGTGTTCGTCTCACCATGGGGTACCGCGTCAAAAAGCCTTGCGCCTGAAACAAAAATCTTAAAGTTAAACGACACATTTACGTTACGTTATGTATGGGAAAACATTGAATTTGACAACTTTTATATGTAACGTTAACTTCTAAATGTCGTGCTAGCACGTTAGATATAGTGACATGATATTGCTTGTACATAAAATTAAATAAATATAAAAGATACTTCTAAAGAACTTACCAGGAATTATGAATAATGCATCTGATCTTCAATCGTGCTCGAGCTGCTCCAGTCAACTGGATTTCAAATTTGAACGAAGCCCGCGCAATCCCATAATGCCACACCACAGTAAGTTATTGTGAAAATGCATAAGCTACAGTAACAACACCTCCTTCTTGTAAATGAATTACAGTTGACATGGAAATATACTGTTAACAACTGTAAAACAACATTTGGCCCACAATGCATTGCAAACTACAGCTGTAAAATGCTTAAACAGTAATATTCTGTAAAATTTTGCTGTAAAAACTACAGTTGTTACAGTGTACGATTTATCACAATTGACATTGTATGATGTTTTGAATAGCTTTATACCATTGTTTGTTTATGCCATTGTTTGAAGCCATATAGTTATGTCAAAATAAATAAGGTGAAAAAACATATGCATAAGAATATGCATGGTATTATGTTATACTAAAACTAAAATTGAAACAGCAGGGGACCCTAAGATAACCTGTAGAAAGAAGGAAAAACAAATCTTAATAATAATGACAGAATAATGTAAGTGGACCTTTTTTTTGTAATTAATTTGGCATCCGTAATTGTAATCACGATTACAAATTCGATTAATTGTTCAGCTCTAAATAATACATTAGGAAATACCTATAAACCAAAATATGCAAAAAGTTTTCCGATTCAGAGTGAAATACAAACTTATACAAACTTTTTACCATGCAGGATAAAGAAAAAAACACCTGGTAAAAGTCTTAGATCACTGATGTAAAGACCAATAGTATAATGAACACCACAAAGTTTCAGCCTAAAACCTGGTTCCATTGATCTGGATGTTCATGACTAATATGACTTGAAGTAGACACATAAGGGAATAAAATGTATGGTGGTGCAATTATTTATATTTTGTCTCAAAACCCAAAGAAATTGAGTTAAAGGCACAATATGTAAGATTTTGGGATTCAAATATCCAAAAACCACTAGAACAATTTTGTTGACGTGTGTGCTTACATTATCCCAGATGTTTCCAAGAATGTTTAAATCCAGAGAAATTTTAACCAGGACAGGGAGTGTGTCCGTGCGTCGCCTATCAGTGACATCATACCCGCGTTACCCTCGACTTTCGGTTTTATTTAGTAGAAACCATCGAAACGCCAAAGACGCTTTAATATTATATGTTTTATTAGACATGGTGAGCAACTGTTTGGATCATTTATAGACAGAAAATGAATCTTAGTTATATAGCTCAACACGTTTAGGGCCCTATTTTAACGATCTGAGCACATGGTCTGAAGCTCATGGTACAGGTGCACTTAGCGAATCCACTTTTGCTAGTTTAACGACGGGAAAAAACAGTATATGTGCCAGACACATTCCAAAATGGTTGTCTCTTTATGAGTCATCATGGGTGTGTTTTGGGCATAACGTACAATAAATCAGTCTCATCTCCCATTCCCTTTAAAAGCCAGATGCTCTTGCGCCGTGGCGGATTCACTATTACATGGAACGGTTCTCCAGAGAAGAATCCTTAAATTTTTTATATTTAAAAATTTGTGTGTGCGCCTATAGGAGCATAGTACTAACATGCCCTTTAAATTACACAGTTGTTTTCATTTGCTTCAAAATAGCAATGCAATGAAGACAACATCTTCTATGAATCCGTGCTCAATCTTGCCATCATCAAGCTGTTCTGAATAGGCGACCCCTATAGGGGCTAACATTTTTGTTTATATTCACAAAGTTAAAAAAAAAAAAAAAAGCGAATATTATATACTGTTAAATAATTTCACAACTTCATCAACCAACATTCGTCAACCAATCAGATCCAAGCATTCAACAGCCTCGTAGTACAAAATAAATGTGGGAAAACACCAGAGAGCAAACAAGGATCAAGATGAAACAAGCCTGAAGATGAGCTACCTGTTACTTCTTTACCTGTAATAAAATTACAGATATGCGAGATATAAAGTCAGAATTGTGTGATATAAACTCACATTTTGCAAGTTAAGTCAAAATTGTGTTATTTAAAGTTTCAATTGCGAATTTATGTCACAATTCTGAGAAAATAAGTCAGGTTTATATCTCGTTTATATATTATTCTGACTTTATATCACGCAATTGCAACTTTATACACTGATCAGTCAATTATGACAGTTGAAGTGGATAACACTGATCTCTTCATCACGGCTCCTGTTAGTAGAAGATGCTGCTGCTGCTGCTGATGATGATAATGATGAAGAAGAAGAAAGCGCCTTTATTGTAGACTTTTATTTTGAAGAGCTGTCAGTGCTGCGGCTGCCGCTGTTGATCTCTGGATTCAGCGGCCCGTGATCATCACCGTTAGTCCGACAGACCCTCCGCTCAGCTGTGGGCAGGTCGATGGAGACCCACAACTGGTGATAGCGGCGTTTATTTTTATACTTTCGGGGATCCGTAACCGCTCGGATAGAGATGTCCACACAGGGATACACGAATCCGAACTCGTCCGTGAATAATCACAGCATGAATTCTACACAAAACGGAGGCGGAGCGGCGGCAGCGGCAGCGGCGCCCTGTCAGAACGGTACGGGATTAAAGCGAAACCACCTGAGCTAACATGCTAAAGCTAACGCGAATTTCACATCCAAAAGCTAAAATTACTGGCTAAGGGTTAGGCTAAAACGCTAACGGCTAATCTAACGTGCTAAATGCTAAATTCATATTCAAATCCGCTTTGAAGAGCTAAGATAAGTTAGCCAGCTAGGCCTGAGATTGAGGCCAAGCTAAGGCACCTGTCATCTGCGTCTTTAAGGAGGAGACATCGACCGCTACAGATCACAGTATAATAATAACAGTATTTCTGTACCTGATATTAAAATCATGTAGCAGCTGTCGGTATGTTTTAATGAATATTGATTTCAGTCAGTTTGTTGTCATCTCCTGACATTAGCCCGTTAGCGGCTAGTTTAGTTCAGATAGCTTGGCTGTTATTTCTCTTTATGAATTTATCTATATTAGTCTTTCAAGATTTTGTCATCTGGTCGAAATTAATTAGGAACTGAAATAAGTAATTGTCTTGATCAGATGTCTTATATTTGTGCCACATAATTGAGCTCGCAGAATTACGCAGAGTAAAAATGTGATTAATATTGATTAAATATTCCCTGCAAAGCAACAGTTCTCATTTAATGTCTCAACTTGCCTTTACGGTAATTTGCCAGTGCCTTTTTGTGTGTTATTTTTTACGAATGTGAGCTCAGCTGTATTTTATATCATGCTAATAGAGTCTGTCTTCTAACCTTTAAACTGCATTAATGAAGTAATAGCAATTTCTATGTATTTTCTAATGTGTGTGTTGGAGTTTTTTTAACATAAGGTGACAGGAAATTGTTGTCATTTAGTAATAAAGTCAGAGAAAAATCTGTGTAAAGAGTCTTTTGAAGATGTTATAATCATGGTATCTTAAATTACCATGCAGTGATATTTTAGTACATTGAGATGCAGTTTTTATTATTAACTATATATATATATATATATATATATATATATATATATATATATATATATATATATATATAGTTAATATATATATATAATGTTTCATATAATAATATACTTTTATGTTGGATGCAATTTAATATTTTTATATATTTTTAGTTTTAGTATTTATTTTTAGTATGTCTATATTAACTTAGTTTACATATCTATATTAACCACTAATATTTGGTTTTATTATTTTAGTGCTTTATATATATATATATATATATATATATATATATACATACATATATATATACACACACACACACACACACACACACACACACACACACACACACACACACACATTTTTATTATTACATTTCAGTTGACAATTATTTTATTTCAAGTAAGTTTGAGTTCATTATAATAATAATTATACAGTTTATAACTATGATGAATTATACATGAATATGGTAGTTATTCAGTATTGTGGTATTATATCCCTGTACTTATTTGTAAGGGAAATGAAGATTGATGCGAGTTTCAACTGCAGTTGTTTTTCATAGGTCAATTTGTTTAAAACGTGTGATTCGTCTAATGACAGACGTGCACTTGTGACTAATTTCCATGTCATTTGCATGTCAATCTCACAAATCAATTTGATGTTGTTGTTTTTGACAGGTCCGGGACAGTCATACCCTGCCATGTATCCCGCATCCAGCTACTATAGTTCTGCTCCGCCCACTGGTTACCCCGCCATGGTGGGACACAGCGCTCCTCCTGCTGGCAAAATCCCAGTTTCGGGCACAGACTATAGTGGGAACTACTACCAGAACAGCTCAGGGCCGTCACTGTACGCAGCACCTCCGGGAACGCAGCCACCTGCCCATCAGTACGCCACCTCAAATGTCCAGCAGACTGCGCCGTACACTATGCCAGCTGGGTATTACGGACAGGCTTATAGTCACCCCTCACAGGGTCAAACTCAACCCCTACCCCAACCTCAGCAGCCACAGCCACAGCCCAGCTTGGTGGCAGCGTCAAGCAGCAACAACCTTGGCGCTCCACTGTACCCCATCGTTTCTTACCCATCAGCCCCTGGGAGCAGTCAGTATGGCACACTGAGATCCTCTCAAAGTAGTTCTGGGCAGCCATCCGTTTCTACGGTAATGCCACCGCCACCTACCCAGAGTTCTTTGCAACAGTATTCTCAAGGTAACGGGGCCACACCCACACCAGCTCACCCAGGCTACGGAGCTCCGCCTCTCAGCCAAACAGCCACTGTCAATGGCCAATCGAATGCAGGTTGGTTTGAATGGATTTTCCTCCTAGTGCATTCATGCAAAAAAATGGAGTTACATGTTCATATCAATTGTATTGATTGTTTTATCCACTGTATTTAAAGTTCAACAACACTACAACCAAAATCTCCACAATCCCATGAGCCATCATTACGGCGGGGCCCCTCCCATCAAAGAGGGCACTGATAAAGAGAGACCGCCCTCAGGAACCCCGGGCACCTCTGTGCATTCTTCACCACGACACCATCCAGGTACGACTGATCAACTTTCACATGTGATTTGACAGTTAGCCGTTTCATTTCTTCCAGTAGGCTGCATTTTGACAGTATTTCTGTCTTTTTTATGTCTGTTGTTGTTTTAATTAGAACTGCAACTGTATTGATAATCATTTAAGCTGTCTGTTATTTTCAGCATTTTTATTTTATTTTTAAAAAATTCCACATCTTGCTAGGGCTGCACGATTTGGGGTATAAATATAAGTTGTGATTTTTCAGATAAAAATTACAAAGGGATCGTTTCACCCAAAATTGAAAATTCTGTCATCATTTAGTCACCCTCAAGTTGTTCCAAACCTGTATGAGTTTCTTTGTTCTGCTGAACACAAAAGATGATATTTTGAAGAATGTTTGTAAACTCGCAGATAGAGCAACCATTGACTAGCATAGTATTTTTTCCCCTACTATGGTAGTTAATTTCGTGCCGCCCTACATCTTGCTCTCATATTCTACGAATATTATTTTACATCCTGTTGAAAAACTGCATTAGCACTCTACAGTGACATTGTCAGCTACTGTCACTGTCTCTTTTAATCGATTCGTTATCTCAGCCCTCATTATGAATGTTGGTGTCATTCCTGACAGGTTGTGTCTCTTCTGAAGATTCTTTAGCTAAAGTTGTTTTGTTTCTTGTGTGTCGACAGAGAGTTCGTCATATCATTCCACATGCTTTTCTTACTCGTTCATCTCTTTCTTTGCATCACATCATGTGCTCGTGTTAGTTTGGTCTTCGTGTGAGATTTGGGTAGGAGATCCGCAGAACTCCAGCTCAGTTCTCGTCCTCTCGTTCTGAACTCAACCCGTCTGTTGTCTCTGATGGTTGCTCTATTTCAGGGCTGCTGTACGGTGACCGTGGAGTGAATAACGCCGTTAGCCCGGCCGTGGGCGATCACTCCTCATCCAGTTCTGACCATGAGGAAGAGGATGAGGAGGATGAGGAAGCAGGTCTGCTTTCGCTTTTTCATTCTTCCACTCACCTCCCTTTATCACTTAGCTGTTCCTTCATCCCTCCATCTCAGATTTCGCTTTTTCCATCCCGACATCTTCCTCCCCTTTTGAAAATGATTAACATACACACGTTCTGCTCCTTCAGATTTATGCATCTCATTCTTGCAAGTTAGTCATTCACTTGAAGTCTACAATTCCCATAAACACACACATTCATACAGTCTGTATTCTTGCTCTTCTGATTACCTTCACTGCTAGCGTACTGTGTAGTATTTCTCCCTTTTGACTTTATAGAAAACAACCAAAATATCAGCAATTTTAAGTCAAATTCATGTATATAAAATAGTAAGGGCTGGCACGGTACATGCAAAAAACCCGAACCGTTCGGTTCACTTGTCTCGATTTGGAGTGTGTGCGTCGCACGGTTCGACACATGCGCAATGTAGCCTCGTGTATAGGGGTGTAACGATACACGATTCGATATGTATCTCGATACTGAACTCACGATACGATATGAATCCCGATATTTTAAGGCAAAATAAAGAGGGCTTTTTGTACTATTTTTTGATATTTTTACTCTTTTAATATATATATATATATATATATATATATATATATATATACATACACACTTTTTTTTTTTGTATTTATCAGGACCCACAAATATTCCCCCTATGCATTATTATATTCAACACTATAATCATTGTATGATTCTATGTAATAAGATTATTAATGTAATAATGAACGTTTTTTTTTTCCCCTCACGTATAACTCGCGCTTTCAATGCAGGCAGCATTCTCACCCCATACTCGCAACTCTCCCGTGCTCGCTATCTCCCGCCTCTCTCGCTATTATTACAGTATGTAAGAATGAAGCTTCTAAAATGCTTTGTATAATCATACTACTAAAACTAAATGTGATCCGGTGATTTAAATAATGTTTGCGCTTTGACTTGGTGGAGTGCCCCTTTAAGTAACGTTTGCGCTCCGGCAGCTCGTGCGCTTCAGATGATCAATGCAATCAATCACAGTTCTAATCGCAAGAAACTGTGTCAAAATGACCGCTCTCAAACTGTAAATGTTTAGCTCATCCAAGAATTAAAATTCTGCATTTATTCCCTCTCATGTTGTTTTCGCGCATCACTGTCATTTGAACGTCCGTGTTTACTACAGTATGTGCGTCGTGTTAAATATATTTATCATATAAAGCCATTGTGTCTCTTCAGAAGACTTGAAGGCTTCAGAAGATTTGGATTAGACCACTCGATTCATTATTTTTACGATGCCTTTATGACATTTTTTGCATCTTTTAAGTTTGATAGGAATTGACTTTAAAAATGGAGGGACAGAAATCCCTCAGGTTTCATAAAGAATATCTTCATTTGTGTTTGGAAGTTAAACGAAAAACGACTTGATGGTGAGTACATGATGACAGAATTTACATTTGTGGTACATTTGTTAATTTGTGTTTGGGTGAATTATACCTTATAAATAGGCCTGTTACAGCAAGTTGAGCCTCAGATAAAACAACTATATATCGCAAATAATATCGTTTCCATCACCGATACAAATCGTCACATTTTTATATCGCGATATAACGATATATCTTTACACCCCTACTCGTGTTTGTTACCTCAGACAGTGAGTGTCCTTTCAGAACGAAATAGAAGATTTAAAAGAATTAAAAGACAGTAAAAGTGGAGTGCTGCAGTTCCTGTCACATGTAAAAATGGCAAATGGGAGAGATAAGGACGGCTGCCCGGAGTTATAACGTATAACGCCGGCTTCACACCGCACGCGCAAACAATGCTTTGGCAGGGCAGAAGCACTGTGTATGAAGAGCTAGAGGCACGCACGCGCACCATCCGTTTTGCATCCAAACTGGCAGCGTTTGTCTCGCGCAGCTGAACCGCTGCTCGTGTATTGCAACTAGAGACGAATATTGTCCATTCTGTCACATTTTCCGGTGTTCTCCTCCGTGCTTTGATTTATGATGGGAATATATCTGCTGCGAATGCGACCTTGTTCCCCTCTGTCCCAAACACACATGCATATAACATGTTGTTAGTAATTCACATGATAAATTAAAGTTAAGATATGCTTCTAGTTTTAATAATTTAAACAGGTCTTTGAAGTTTGGGCAAAAAGCTGCTCATGCTGAATTAAAGCCACAGTGTATTGTTCTCATCAAAATTGACATGATTAACATGAAAAATATTAAGCCAATGTGTTCGACTCTGTAGACAGCGAAAGCAGGAGACAGCCAGTTAGGAAACAACTTCTACATGATATAAAAAAAAATGTAATACTGTATTCTAAATTGTGGATAATTAAGCTATATATCATATGCTGAAGTAAATTTCTGGAGTGTTAACGATTAAAAGAAAAAACAACAACAACAACCGTAGAGAACCGAAAAACCGTTACCCTAAAACCGTGATACGAACCGAACCGTGGGTTTTGTGAACCGTGCCACCCCTAATAATAGTATACATTTTTCACAATACACAAAATCATGATTTTAATGTTTGTAATATATGCATGCCTTTAAATGTTTGCATTTAGCAGATTAGTACTCTGCAATATAGTTACATTTTCTATGTACGTGAATCCATATCCAACTTTTAATATATCACTGGGTGTTAATAGTTTGCATTTTTTGACAGTATACCTGTAAAGTAAGTAATAGGCATACACACACACACACATGCTGTTTTCAATTAGTTGAGATTAAAGCAGTGAATTAATGTGATAAGTATTGTTGGAATATTTGAATAGATGTTAAAAGTCATTGCTGATGTTTATTCATCACACTGTACTGTAAATTGTTAACTGTAGTTTAGCTGATATGCCCTTTGTACTTGCACATATAAACACCTTTATGTAAAGCACACACAAGGCCTTTTCAGACTGTGCTTAACCCCCGGTAATTGACGTAGTAAACCCTGCTTTTTAACTCTTGTTTCACACTTGTAATATATCGCTGCTTTTTACCTGGGGTTATGAACCCCTGCTCCAGAGCTTTTGCTCTGCTAACCCCGCATTGCAGTGCCAAACGTGTACAGTGTGAAACCATACAGTGTTAGGATGCCACAACCAGATGCTTAGCAGAATACAGCCAATTGCATTTCTCATATTCATTTGCTTCGGACAGTCACAGAAACACTGCACGTTTATACTGTACATAAACAGACGTTTCACAGTTCAATGAGGAAAATGTCAAATGGTGGCAGAAAATGCGTTAGTTTTTGAAGACTTTTCGGACTAATCGTACATTTTATAGTCCTAAAAGTCCATTTAGAAAATAAATAAAATAAATGATATTACAGTCGGCAGTATGTAATATATAGAGCAGGTCGTGTGACCCACATATGCAAAAAAAGACATTAAACCAGCTTTCAGGAATGTGCAGTGTGAAATGTCAGTGTGTAAATGAATACCCAGGATTAATTCTTAACCTCGGGTAAAGTATGAGCAGTGTGAAATGTGAAGCAAGATAACCTAGGATTCCATTTTGCCAGGGTTTACAATGTCCCAGCTCTAACGGGTCTTTAAAGTGTGAGAAGCATTTCTAAAACATCATGTACTGACATGCACACTCAAAAAAAGCCAGCGTCCTGTTCCTTCGGGGTCTTGATGTCTCTCCTGTGTTCCCCTGGCTCTCTTTTCTCTGCTCATCCACAGACCAGAAGAACAGCCGTTGTTTTCACTTCAAATTGGCAAAATATTGATCTTAAAAACACACTTCTCACAGAACCAGTTTCAGAAATGACGAGAAATGTGTCTCTACTTCCCCCGACTAAGTCTCTCAGACACACACACACACACACACACACACATCTGATCTTTTCCTGCGAGAGGAAGTAGAATTTTTTGTTAAGGCCCAGGCAGTCTGTGAACACAAGCAGAAAGTCTCATATTTAATGCGATAGACATGTTTTTATTTGTCATTTTATTTTAGCTGTTTTACATACCATATATATGTATTTGTTATAAACCGCAATTAGAATTAGCTTCTTATGGCCTACAAACACTGAACTAAATTATTTCCAATCCTAAAACGCATATTAACAAAGGTTTAGAATAATTCATATTTTTTAAACAAAAAGTCTCTTCGGCTCACCAAGGCTAAATTTATTTGATCCAAAATACAGTAGAACAGTAATACTGTGAAATTTCCTATTTGAATATATTTCAATGTGTAATAATATATTCTTGTCTTGTCAAAGCTGAATTTTCAGCATTATTCATAATATTTTGTGGAAACCACAATACATTTTTTTTCTTCTTTTTTTGTTTATAAATAAAACGGCATTTATTTGAAACAGAAATCCTTTGTAACATTATAACTGTCTTTACTGTCACATTAATAAAGGTATTATTATTATTATTATTATTATTAATAATAATAATATTTTTATATCTTACTCCAGACATTTGTAGTTTACCTACAAAACTCTGAAGCAGCACAACTGTTTTCAACACTGAAAATAATCATAAATGTTTCTTGAGCATCAAATCCTCATATTAGGATGAATTCTGGAGGATCATGTGACACTGAAGACTGGAGTAATGATGATAAATTCAGCTTTGATCACAGGAATAAATCACATTATAAATGCATATAGAAAACAGCTGTTTTACATTGTAAAATATTTCACAATATTACAGTTTTTACTAGGGCTGGATATTGACACAAATTTCACGATTCGATTTCAATTCACAAGCTTTCAATTCAGTTCGATATCGATTATTTTGGATATATATATAGGTACGGTAAATGGCAAATTTTCTCAAGGAAAAAAAATCTCTCAAATAATGCTGTAAATTATACATGGGAGTCAGTTGCTGTAATATTGAAGGTTACTGATTTGCATACAAACACTTAGTTACACTCAAGGAAGTTTTTTTTAAATAATAGTTATAATACTAACTTTACAATTACATAATAATATGTCTACTCCAATTCATTGTTTGTTTGTTTTTTTAATATAAACATTTAAATGGTGGCTTTTATTAAAATCTGAAGGATTTATTCAAAAATGCATTAAATGCAGGTTAGAGACACCAGTGAGTCAATGTATAGAAAAATAATGTAGGAACTACATTTTCAAATATACTTATAAATACGCTTCTAAGGCTTCTGTAGTCGTTTTTGTGAGAGAATTTTACTTCTGCATCTAAAAATGCCAAAACTGGAAGTGACGTAATGGGAGGGAGTGTGGTGAATTTCAACAATAGGAAAACAATGGATCGCAATGACAGTTCAGACGCTGAGGAAATGATGAATGATTATTAATACTCTTATGGCAGACCACAGCCTTACAATTATGACCCACAAAGGGACAGGCCAGGGTTAGACAGAGCAATGATTAGAGGAGACAAATTGAGTTGTATGAGGAGAAACAGGTGATCATATACACGCTAGCTAACGGTATGAACACTGTGCTCAGATCACAATAATGTACAGATTATTTAGCCTGGATGCCAGCCGAATTTAGCTCCGCCCACACATTTTTTCTCAGGCAATTCGGTCTGGACTCGATCCATAGAGGAGTTATTATGCCCGATGAAATTGTCAGGACGGGCTTTAGACGATGATGGACAGATGATCAACAGTAACATAATCATCCACGTCATCAAAGGCGCTTTGGGTTGAATTTGCTCTTATCCTAAACGGAGAACTTGTTCGTATATGCATTCACCTTCACTATTTCTCTCAGAAACGATGATCGTGTTGGTAAGTACTCTGTGTATACTTAAATCCTTTTATTACAATACTGGCAAAGATCGTTTACACTCATCTTTTTCTTGTAACGTTACTTAATCCAGCGCGCGTGCAGACAGGGTTGCCATGTTTTTTTTAATGTCGCGCACAATTGCTACTCAAAACTATAGCCCAAAACAATAACTTTCCGGGGGGTTCTCCGGAAAAAAAATGGCGTTTGGTTGGCAAAATATGTTATTTTGGCAAGGTTGCCTGCTAAAATTCGCATTCCTGGGTTTATATAATCACATAATTGGGGTCGCTTCAACCCGCGGACATGGAGAAAAACATGGACTTGGCAACACAGTGCAGTTGAGTTCTGTTGACATTTGACAACTAACGTTACGCGTCGCTCCGTTGTTCTGATTGGTTGTGGGTCTATCCAATTGAGGTCTTTCCTGGCTCGTTGAAACACGCCCCATAATCAAAGGTCAATGGAGCGGTACCAGACTCATATTCTGACTAGAATTGAGTATGGCCACGCCAGGCTACAGATTATTATCATGTATCAGGCAATAGCAAAGCTGGGAGTATTGATAATTACCAATAACAGAAACTAATAAGCTTTGACCATCAACAGGCTGGACACAATAATTCACCATGACAATAATAAATTGAAATAGAAAAACTACAGATAATACACTGACTGCTCCTGAATACCAACCTATTCTGCACTGAGCCAACGCAGAGCCCGGCACACAACTCCCTCTCGTGACGTAATATGACGCAATGTTGAAAAGACAGCGTTTTTTTACAACTAGCTAACGAAATGGCCACTTTATCTACTAAATTTGTGCTCTTATGTCTTTTTTAAAACATTTTAAATCCTGCATTACCTACTCATATGGTATTTTCATACAAGGTTATATATCTATTTAGAAAAAAATTTACCTAGAAATGTGCAGTTTAAACAGCGCCAAATTCTTGAGGAATCGATATTGGTTCGTAAAAATGAGAATCGATTAAAATTGATTTACCCAGCCCAGTTTTTACTGTATTTTTGGTCAAATTAATGCAGCCTTGGTGATCAGAAGAGACTTCAAAAGCATTACAAAATTCATAATTATTCCAAACTGTTAGTGACAGTCTGTAACATTACTCGGCTCTGAAATCAGTGAAAACTTGACGGGATCTGATAGTTTCCCAGATTCTCTGGACGAGAACTGGCACCATTTCAGTCTAAAGTTAATGGACTGGTAATCTTGATAACCCCTGTTTGCTCCTGCTTTATACAGAAGTGTGTGTGTGTCATGGGCAGTTTCTATTTTTAGCTCTACATTATGAAGTGTGTGTCAGTGCTGTGTTTTCTCATGGGGAGTTTGGATGTGTCATGTCCAAGCCTGCTACTGATTCATCACACACTCCAGAGGTTTCATGATCCTCGCTGAGTGAAACGTCTCCTTTCTTGGACTTCTTGCAGTCGAGAGTGTGTCTCGGGTTCGTATGTTGGTTCGCTGTGTTATTGGAGGATTTGCAGTGCTCAGAAGGAAGTTCTGCTGCTCTTGACTGGTCATTCTCTGTAGTTTTGATTTTTCATGTGGCAAAATAACATTTCACATGTCCAGTTATATTCTGCAGTTATGGTGGATGTTTTATTCCCATTCGTTCTTGAGTTCAAACTGCTGATCCAGTGAGGTAACAGATTAAGCGCTTAGCCAATCACGGCCCCTCTCTCTGTCTCTCTGGTCTGGTTTCAGTAGTTGTGTTATGAGGATTAGTGTTAGGTTAATCTGTGCTGAGGTTTATTACTCCGTCGTCTTCTCTGAGAGTCCTGACTCTGTGACATCATTGAATATCAGAGCACATTGGACATGTAGCTTTAGCCTACATTTTTACCTACGTGATTAGAGCAGTCAAGTTTGTTCTGTGGGTTTGAGGGGTCTATTAAACAAATTATTAATGGTCTTACTGGCCAATCAGTACTGGGCAATATTGCTTAAAGGATTAGTTCACTTCAGAATTAAAGTTTTTGAGAAAAACATTCCAGGATTTTTCTCCATATAATGGACTTCAATGGGTTCCAAACAGGTCACACTCGACGTAGGCAGACGTACTGCCCCAAGCGAACGTGCGAGGACTAATACAAACGCCCTTTACCAAAAACAATCTTCAAAATCAAAACTTCACAATCGTCCGACATCATTGTTTTACCTTTTTTTGCTACAGGATGTTTGTATTAGTCTTAGCACGAGTGCTTTGTAAACATGAGGGTGCTTGCATTTAGTGTGACCTTTCCAATGTGATTGCGCAATAGGGGTGTCACGATTCTCCAAATCCTCGATTCGATTACATTTTCGATTCTAAGGTCACGGTTCGATTCGATTCTCGATTTTTACATTCTTTCTTTTTTTTAAAGCACTGGTTGCAATGCCATTTTTAGACAATTTTTTATGCAATATAATATCTGACCTTTGTTCGCAATATACCACACAACATTGACAAATTTAAAAAATATATATTAACAACATAATGTAACAATAACTTATATCTTCAGTCATTTGAAAACTTAAGCAAAATATCCCAGCAATCAGTAGTCAAGTCAACTAAATGTGTGCTGCTCAGACTTTCTCCTACATTATTGTACATGGAATCACTTTAGCTGTGAGATTAGTTCTACTTCTTAAAGTAGTTCTAGCACGCTAATCAAATGCCTAAATACTGGCTGGCATTTCAAAAGTTCATTCAGTTCAGATGAGGGAGATAAAATATGCGTTACAACCGTCTAAAACGTAACTAAACATCGTAAAGTAAACATTATCATTATTCATCAGCATTAGTTCATAAACAATTGCCTGGCATAAATGAGCTATTCATTGATTGAGCCGTTCTGAAGCGCTATTGGAGATGTGTGAGCCTGATGTGCGCGCGTTTCCCCGGTTAGTTCCGCACGTTACAGTTCAAATGTGCGCATCTTTTACACATAATATCAGTTCTGACTGGATCTCTTCCTTAACCTTATCATCCCTCCCTAACATTTTCGTCTCGTTTTTATTCGTTGATGAAAATGACTGTAGATTTTCGTCATAGCTTTTTGTCATCCAACACTAGTTTTTATTTAGTTCTCGTCTCGTTTTCGTCTGTGAGAAAAAGGTTGTTGACGAAAATTATTCGGCAACGAAATGAACACTGCTTCAGTGAAACAGGACGGGGTTCAAGTTATGTCGATAGGTCTCCTGCATCTGCAGTTGCCATGCTATCTTTTGAGTGGCTGTAGCTAGGTTAGAGGAGGTTGACTCGCAGCACTTTAACACGTGTTTTTTTTCCAGCTTGGCAAGCAACCAGACGTGACATGGGGGCGAGGCAGCATCGACGATTCCATTTTTTAATTCGATGTTCGAGATTGTGACTTAATTTCGGACGATTTCGATTTAAATCGAAATCGTGACACCCTTATTGCGCAATACATGGTGTATCGCAGAGCAATTTAGGTTAAAAGGTATATACTTTTTTTTTAAATTTAGCCTCTTATAAGCCCTTCCTTTGAAACGGCATTGATTTGGACCTTCAACCGTTGATTGCCATTGAAGTCCATTATGTGGAGAAAAATCCTGGAATGTTTCCCTCAAAAAACTGAATTTCTTTTCCACTGAAGTAGTGTTGTCACGATACCAAAATTATGACTTTGATACGATACCAGACTAAAATACCTCGATACCGATACTAAATCGATACCACAGTCAAAAAAACACCCAGTAAAAGTAATTGAATATGACAACAGACCTATTTATTCATAGTTTTTTTTTTACTAAAAACTCACGTGGCCAGCATGTTCCTGCCCTGTTTTTTGACCATTTCTTCTTATTGCAATTGTTTTATTTTATCGTTTTTAAAAATAAGCTAAAAATGCAAATTACAAACAATATGACAAAAACAGTGCTTTATGTTTCAGCTACATTTACATTTAGTCATTTAGCAGACGCTTTTATCCAAAGCGACTTACAAATGAGAGTAATAGAAGCAACCAAGAACAGTCAAGGGCAACAATATGCAAGCACTGTAACAAGTCTCACGAAACACAAAACACATAGGACAGTTTTTTTTTTTTTTTTATTACGTAACAAACAGAAACGAATAGAGTGATAAGTGCTATTCTTTATTGGTCAAGTGCTGCTGGAAAAGAAGTGTCTTGAGATGTTTTTTGAACATACAGTGGGTCTATTTAACATTAGCAAGTCAAGAAAGAAATAATCAAATTAAAAAAAAAAACTTAGTCCTCACTCAATAAATTAACTATACACTGATTCATAATCAATATATTAAAATGATTTAGCCAGTCATGGGGGGGGGTTCTATTTTTCATTAACTTTAATCACACAGAATATTAGATCTGGCTTAACACCGATCCAGTTACCTAAAGACACCCCCAACTGTGTTTACCTGAATACCTGCCAGGATGTGCATTTTTACATATTTTTGACCATTGAAATCCATAATCCAAAAGAACTGAATCGCGATCGCATGTTGTCTGAAAGGCGTGCTCGCGCTTCAGGTCAGAGTACGGCAGCGCGAGCACGTTGCGCTATTATTTCTCTCATGCGCGCATGTTTCTGTTGCTTTTGTCATGCACTGCGCGTGTATATTTAACTCTTCTGCTTCCAGTGTTTAGTGAACGGTGGAAGCAGAGCTCTGCACACACATCCTGACTCCTGCTGTCACTCATCGACACAAATAAATACAGCTCTTATTAACAGGGTTCCTACGGGGTTTGGAAAAGTATGGAAAAGTATGGAATTTGATTTGAGTAATTTCCAGGTCTGGAAAAGTATGGAAAAATAAATCAGAGTATGGAAAAATATTTATGTTTCCAGACTATTGTCCCTATTTCGTTTTCTAAATATAAAATTAACAATTTCTAAATGTATATAATAAATATATAATGTATACAATCAGGGTTTTTTTTCATGGCGTTTGGATCAGTCTGCCAGCGCTGTTGATCGTTTTTACACCTGATCTGCTGGAGTTTAGGTCTGCAGTGATTGGTTGGTTGTTAGCAGCAGTTGCCATCTCAGCGCCCTACCTCAAACTGCTTGACTAAAAACCACCATGTCTTTCAAAACCAGACTTTATTATAATAACACAAATTAATATATATATTTTTTTTAATCTGAGAGATTTCAGATCCTTTATTAAAGGATTAGTTCACCCCAAAATGAAAATGTCCTAATCATTTACTCACCTCAATGCCATCCAAGATATCCATGCCTTACTTTCTTCAGTGAAATTGTTTTTTTCCGAACAACCAATTGAGTTGGCATGAGTTTGGATGGCATTGGGGTGAGTAAATGATTAGAACATTGTCATTTTCGGGTGAACTAGTCCTTTAAATATCTTCATGTTTCCAAGATTTCAAAGATTAACAAAAGTCTCATTAGTTTAGAATGACATGAGGGTAAGTAAATGATGATAGAAAATTCATTTTGGGGTAAATGAATAACCCTTTTAAAAAACTGTGCCTGATTTAGCATTTTGATCATTAAGATCACAAAAGGCAAAAGTTTAATAGAGGATTTCTAAATATTTTATTTATAATTAGCCTATTGGTTAAAGAGTCTTTACTAGTTTTCTGTACCTAACAGCCAATTAAGCATTGTCAATTGACTTTAGCTCTATTTTCTAATGTTCTGGTTAATTGTACATGAACGCCCCTTCTGTTTCTGTAGGGGTTTACAGTTATTTAAATGTTCAAAATTACAAATATGAATAACATTGCACTGATTTAGCATTGCAGTTTTGATAAAATGCTGTGGTTTGAACTTGACTGGGTTTGGTGTTAAATTGACTTCTACAAGCAACAGTAGCTAAAATTTAACATGATAGCATAGAGGTTTTGACTCAGAGTGTAACATACTTGACGGTGCCGATAGCATTGTGGTTGAGTGCCATGAAGTGCTGTTGTGCTTCGGGAGACGCGAGATCGAGTCCTGCCTCATGGACTTTTCCCAATCCCGCCCCCCTCTCTCCCAACATTTTACTTCCTGTCTAGCTACTTTCCTATCCTAATAGAAGACAAAAACGCCGATCTAAATCTTTAGAATGTAACATACTTGTTAGCAGTTGAATTTTAAAACAATTTATCAGAACAAGTTAAATATAGTCGGAAAAATATGTTGGAAAGTCTGGAAATTTGAGTCTGGAAAAGTATGGAATTTTGAAATGAAAATTCTGTAGGAACCCTGTATTAACGTGCGATCCTCCTTAAAGAACCGGTACTAATAAAATTCCAGATCGTAACTTTTGTAATAGCAGGGCATCGCAATACTTTTCTAGTACCGGTATATCGTGCAACACTACACTGAAGAAAGAAAGACATAAACATCTTGGATGTTGACAATTTAAATGTCTGTGTGAAATGTTTTGAGTTGCTGAATCACTGTTTTAAACAATTAGTTGAAATAGCTCAAAAATATGCATTCCTGAGTTTGAATAGTTTACTGCATGCATAAAAATGAGAGCAACCACAAACCACATGTCGCTCTCATCTGTGTTTGTAAACTCTTGCAGGTGGAGACAGCTCGTCTACAACCACAGGCAGTGCCTCTCCGGTTCCCAACAGTTATGAGTCTCTGGAAGGCGGCAGTTACACAGGTACGTCCTCCCAGCGCTCACTGTGACATCTCAATGCCAGATCTACACATGACTTGTGATGCATATTTATCTCGTCTTTCTCTTCAGATCATGCCGTTCCTCCTGCCGGTGTGCCCACCAAGCAAGCTCCACCCTTCGGATACAATTACCCAACCATGCATCCCGCTTACCAACAAAGCCCCGCCCCCAGACCAGACTCATCCCCCTCACACGGAGGATACAAACCACCAGGATACCAGCCATACTCACAGGTACCAACAACAACACTAGTTTGTGATATTTCAGTGTCATTCGGAAAGTGGTTTGTCAAAGACAGCTGTGTTTGTGTTTCCATAGCCTTTCCCATCTCTGTCCGAGCTGTCGTCAGCTTTAGGAGGCCTCAGCGGCGTTCCTGAGCTGGATGTGGAAACCTTGAGACCTGTGAATCTACTCCAGGAAAGAAACATCCTCCCTCCCCAACAGGCACCTCCACCTGAGCCCAACCTGAGCAACGACCTCCGCAAGGTCAACTGCAGCCCTGAGTAAGAGCAGAGAGATGATGTGTTTGTAGGGGTTTGTGGTTTCACACAACAGGTGCAAACAGAGAAACAGATTTGTGTTTTGTTTAACAGTTTCTCTTTCATTCTCTGTCTCTTCCAGCACGTTTCGCTGTACTCTCACTAACATTCCCCAGACTCAAGCTCTGTTGAATAAAGCTCGTCTGCCCCTTGGATTATTGCTGCATCCCTTCAGAGATTTAACGGTAGGACGCTACCTGAGCAGAAAGCACAAATCAAACTCTTGGTCCGTGTAATTCAGGGTTTCCACATGGCCTTAAAAAGTCTTAAATTCTCTGAAGTATTGAGTTCTAGGTATTATGTTTTTTTTATTTTATTCTGTAGTGATGAGACCAAATTGCAATCGATATGTAACTTATATTGCAGCTTTAATGTTATTGGCGTGAGTCTCTTTCGGATTGTAACACATACACATAAAACAGATTTTGTTCTTCATCTAATGGTCCTCCAGTTTTTCGTGATTCTGTGATCACTAAATACAAAGCAAAATCAACAAAATGTTCTTGCATCATTCCTTTCACTCAAAAATAATCACACAAAAATAAAAATATTATCTAATTGAATTATCCCTGATTTAGTTAAATCTGTAATGCATTATTTTCATTAGGATAAAGATGTCGTGCATGCACCATATGTGGTCTGTGTGGAAGCGAAAGCGAATCTTTCTCACCTGTCCTCTCGCTTAAGTGCCAAGGACTGGGTGAATGACCAAATAAAAAGTATGATATGCAGTGTAGGAGTTCATAAAAGTGCTGAATACCACATGAAAATTACAAATGAGAGCGCAAGATACAGGGCAGCTGGAGGTTCAGGGAGGAGTTATAGACCAGAATGTCAGTATTATAATAAATATAATTACAATTCTATCAAATAGAAACAAAGCACACACATTTGCTTGAGCAGCAACAGCAGCACATTGCAAAATGATTTATTTACCTCAAACTCTCTTTGCAGAACACAGTCTTTGCTCCCTGTGTCTTCCCAAACATTTCTTTTTCTTTTTTTCGCTGCAAATCAGCACACAGACAATTTGGATCGCAAACTTTCTGCAGTCCATTTGACACGTTAGATCCGCATCAGGTTTGCCTGCGGCAGATCAGGGCTCGCAAAATCACTAGCCTGACGTCCCAGGCTATGGTATCTTCCAGCCGGGCAACCAAAATGTATCACGGCCCTGCCCAACGGCTATTTTAAATCGTGTGTATGATCACGGATGTCTTTGATCATGCTGATTTGTACGCAGTGAATTTAGCCAATGTATGTGTGTGCATATATGTGTGTGTGTTCATGGTGAGCGGATCAGGTGGACCAAATGATAAAACATTGTAAATAATTGCGGGTGGATGAAAGATAAATAATTAATGTGTTGATTTGACACGGAACTCTTATTTCTCTGTACTAAGCAACGAATGTGCGTCACTCTATCACTATCGTTTTCAAAACCAGCGTCTTTTCAGGGACAACAAATCAAAGATAACATATGCTCCTAGTGGACAGTATATACGTAAAACACAAAGGAAAACCCCTACGTGAGATATTGCTTAATAACTTAACAGTTTTACCCAAAATACACTAACTTAAAAATTATTCTGATAAGAATTTTCCAACATAATGATTGTTTAAAACATCATTTTAAATTTGCTGAATTTACCAAATTAAAAACAAAAGTAAGGAAAGTAGTAGGAGGTTTTAGTAGAAGTAGTTTCAAGATCAAGTGTGTGGTTAGCCTATGTGATGTGTGTAACAGCTGTGTGTGTGTGTGTGTGTGTGTGTGTGTGTGTGTGTGTGTGTGTGTGTGTGTGTGTGTGTGTGTGTGTGTGTGTGTGTGTGTGTGTGTGTGTGTGTGTGTGTGTGTGTGTGTGTGTGTGTGTGTGTGTGTGTGTGTGTTACTGAGCGCATAGATTTAAGTTGGTCTTTCAGTTCTACACAGGCAAAAATTAATTCATATAAATTTTAGTTCAGGTAGAACCAAATGTAAAACAAAATCCATTTGTATTGATGGTTGTAATTTGAATATTTTATATACCATTATTGATATTTGTGATTTTGAAAATGTTTTTGGTTGATGTTTCGACTCCTATTCAGTTTTATACATAAAAAAAACTATTTTTTTATTCGAGATAGTTAAATTCATTTAGGACTACCAAGTATCAGTAATACTGGCCTTCATTCATAAAAAGATGCCATTACAATAAAAATTTAAATATTTTTGCTACATTAATTTAGAGAGTAACTGTGAAATTATTACAATATAAGTTTTTAATCAAGATTAATTACATAATTTTTTTTAATTAGTTGGGTAATTAGTTTTTTCGATTGACAGCACTATTTAAAATATTTCAATAAATGTAATTTTTTTATCAGGTCTTGATATGAATGACAGATAAAGCAACCCTTTATAATGCGAGTATAACACTTGCATTTGTGAGTAAATCTTCACCCTGGGCGACTAAACAATATCTATCATTAACCATTGGCTTATAAATGCTAAGATTTTACTCACCAGCGTGTGTGTTAGAGGCTAAGAATAATTTTTGAGAAAAAACTGAGAAACAGTTTTGCTCTCTGTCAAGCGATCTGTCTATTTCAATTCAGCTCAATGGAGATATTCAGGTCCTTCTCAAAAAATTTGCATTTTGTGATAAAAGTTCATAACTTTCCATAATGTAATGATAAAAATTAAACTTTCATATATTTTTGATTTATTGCACACCAACTGAAATATTTCAGGTCTTTTATTGTTTTAATACTGATGATTTTGGAATACAGCTCATGGAAATTAGCATATTTCATCCTACCAATAAAAAAAAGTGTTTTTAATACAAAAAAAGTCAACCTTCAAATAATTATGTTCAGTTATGCACTCAATACTTGGTGGGGAATCCTTTTGCAGAAATGACTGCTTCAATACCATGGTCAGTAAACCATTTACCAGAGGTTTTGGCACTGTGAGCAGGTGCCAGGTCGTGCTGAAAAACGAAATCTTCATCTCCATGAAGCTTTTCAGCAGATGGAAGCATGACGTGCTCCAAAATCTCCTGATAGCTAGGAGCGGATCAGGTGGACCAAATGATAAAACATTGTAAAATAATTATGTGGTGCGGTGGGTGATGATAATTAAATTAATGTTGATTTGACACTTCTGACGGACATTTCTCATGTAGTACTACAAATTCAACACAAGGCCACTCTATCACTATCGCTTTCAAAACCAGCTTTTTTCAGGGACAAATCAAAGATAACATATATATGCTCCTAGTGACAGTATATACGCAAACACAAAGGAAAACCTACGTGAGATATTGCTTAATAACTTAACAGTTTTACCCAAAATACACTAACTTAAAAATTATTCTGATAAGAATTTTCCAACATAATGATTGTTTAAAAACATCATTTTAAATTTGCTGAATTTACCAAATTAAAAACAAAAGTAAGGAAAGTCAAGTAACGTGGGAGGTTTTAGTGAAGTAGTTTAACAAGACGAATCAAGTGTTGGTTAGCCTATGTGATGTGTAACAGCTGTGAAGCACTCTATGTATTTGACAATAAATGAATAAAGCCTGTGTCAATGTGTGTGTGTGTGTGTGTGTGTGTGTGTGTGTGTATGTGTGTGTGTGTGTGTGTGTGTGTGTGTGTGTGTGTGTGTGTGTGTGTGTGTGTGTGTGTGTGTGTGTGTGTGTGTGTGTGTGTGAGTTAATTAGTTGATTCGTGTGTGTGTGTGTGTGTGTGTGCTCATTTAGAGAACCTTTTCATGATATGCTAATTTTTTGAGATAGGAATTTTGGGGTTTCATGAGCTGTATGCCAAAATCATCAGTATTAAAACAATAAAAGACCTGAAATATTTCAGTTGGTGTGCAATGAATCTAAAATATATGAAATATATTTTTTTTTTTTTTTATAGGGCTGTATGTGTGTGTACTGTACAATTATTATGTGTATATAAATACACACACATGTATATATTTAAGAAATATTTGCATGTATATACTGTATATTTATATCATTTAAATTATACAAATATTTTATATATTAATATAAAAACATTTCTTAAATATATACATGTGTGTGTATTTATATACACATAATAATTATACACTCACTACACACACATATTATGTTAACACAATAATTTTGGATGTGGTTATACGTGATAAATTGATTTGGCAGAATTAATATAAATAAAATAGTATATCAGTCTGGTGAGTAAACAGAACATTTTACTAGGCAATATGTCGATTATGTTGCCGAGGTTTGCGTAGAAGGTTGTAAAGGTTATCATAAATGTGTACACCTGTTCTCTCTTATCTAGAGTGTTACTGACATTATGTTAATGCTGATATAATTCATTCATAATTCAACTCTCTCTCTCTTTGTCTCTGCAGCAGTTACCGGTCATCACCTCTAACACTATAGTTCGTTGTCGTTCGTGTCGGACGTATATAAACCCTTTCGTTTCGTTTCTGGACCAGCGCAGGTGGAAGTGTAATTTGTGTTACAGAGTCAATGATGGTAAGAGCCCTCCAGGATATATAAATAATTGTTCATATTTGTTAGCATATTGGTGTTCTCATCGAGTCTCCTCTTCTCGATCAGTTCCTGACGAGTTCATGTATAATCCTGTTACTCGTTCATACGGTGAGCCCCACAAAAGACCAGAGGTCCAGAATTCAACTGTGGAGTTCATCGCCTCCTCTGATTACATGGTGAGTGTGTCTGTCTGTCTTTTTAAAGAGTTTTAGTGTTCCAGTTTATGCACGTTTGCTTTCCTTCTCTAGCTGCGCCCTCCTCAGCCTGCTGTGTACCTGTTTGTGTTGGATGTATCCCATAATGCCGTGGAGTCGGGCTACCTGAATCTGTTTTGCCAGTCATTATTGGACAACCTTGAAAAGTGAGATATTAGTCAGAACTCAAATCAGATAGCATGTTTATTCACACCCCTCAGATAAGACGAGGCTTGTGTGTGTGTTTCTCTGTCTCAGGTTGCCCGGAGATACACGTACACACATCGGGTTTGTGACGTTTGACAGCACCGTTCACTTCTATAACCTGCAGGAAGGTCTTTCTCAGCCCCAGATGCTGGTTGTGTCTGATATTGATGGTAATCCTGTCTGATTCTCTTTCTCTGTGTTCACCTATTTTAGCTTTGCACATCAATAGTGACTTTGTCTAATAATGCAGCAACGTTTTAGCTCTAAAAATTGGTGATTTTTGATTGAAAATAGAAGAAATCTAAAATTAACAAGAAATCTGTTATCTTGGCCTAAAATTGGCATAATTTTATCTTGTTACATGAGAAGCAGCTTTTCATGTCTTTATTGACACGCCACTACTAAAAGACCTTTCAGGCTCCAATGTCATTTGTCAGAAATATAGTAGAGTACTACTGTTTTGGAAAAACACACAGCACCCCATATTGACAGAAAATCACAGAATTGTTGACATTTTTGCAAATGTATTAAAAAAGAAAAACTGAAATATCACATGGTTCTAAGTATTCAGACCCTTTGCTGTGACACTCATATATTTAACTCAGGTGCTGTCCATTTCTTCTGATCATCCTTGAGATGGTTCTACACCTTCATTTGAGTCCAGCTGTGTTTGATTATAGTGATTGGACTTGGTTAGGAAAGCCACACACTTGTCTATATAAGACCTTACAGCTTACAGTGCATGTCAGAGCAAATGAGAATCATGAGGTCAAAGGAACTGCCTGAAGAGCTCAGAGACAGAATTGTGGCAAGGCACAGATCTGGCCACGGTTACAAAAAAAATCTGCGGCACTTAAGGTTCCTAAGAGCACAGTGGCCTCCATAATCCTTAAATGGAAGACATTTGGGACGACCAGAACCCTTACTAGAGCTGGCCGTCCGGCCAAACTGAGCAATCGGTGGAGAAGGCCATCCTAAATGAGCCCGTCTCGTGCGTCATACCCAAAATTTCGAATATTCCTATCTAATATGATTTAAGACCTGCAAGGTTGCCAGAGTAATAATTATACACTGTTAATAATAGGCCAGAGGAGAACTGGCACCCCGACTGAGTCTGGTTTCTCCCAAGGTTGCCCTGATGGAGTTTTGGTTCCTTGCCACTGTCGCCTTTGGCTTGGCTTGCTCAGTTGGGGACACTCAAATTATGATCCAAGTTACTCAACTAAATATACAAATAGAATTTATTAATTTGGTCATATATAATTCTATAAACTATCCAAATTAAACTAGCCAAATCAAATTTTGTTGCAATGTTGTCCTGTTTAACACTGTGAAGCTGCTTTGAAACAATCGTCATTGTAAAAGCGCTATATAAATAAAGTTGATTGATTGATTGATTGAAGAGCCTTGGTGAGAGAGGTAAAGAAGAACCCAAAGATCACTGTGGCTGAGCTCCAGAGATGCAGTCGGGAGATGGGAGAAAGTTGTAGAAAGTCAGCCATCACTGCAGACCTCCACCAGTCTGGGCTTTATGGCAGAGTGGCCCAATGAAAACCTCTCCTCAGTGCAAGACACACGAAAGCCTGCATGGAGTTTGCTAAAAAACACTCCAAGATGATGAGAGACCAAGAGAGAACTTTTTGGCCTTAATTCTAAGTGGTATGTGTGGAGAAAACCAGGCACTGCTCATCACCTGACCAATACAGTCCCAACAGTGAAGCATGGTGGTGGCAGCATCATGCTGTGGGGATGTTTTTCAGCTGCCGGGACAGGACGATTGGTGGCAATCGAGGGAAAGATGAATGCGGCCAAGTACAGGGATATCCTGGACAAAAACCTTCTCCAGAGTGCTCAAGACCTCAGACTGGGCCGAAGGTTCACCTTCCAACAAGACAGTGACCCTAAGCACACGGCTAAAATAATGAAGGAGTGGCTTCACAACAACTCTGTGACTGTTCTTGAATGGCCCAGCCAGACCCCTGACTTTAACCCAATTGATCATCTCTGGAGAGACCTGAAAATGGCTGTCCACCAACGTTTACCATCCAACCTGACAGAGATGGAGAGGATCTGCAAGGAGGAATAACAGAGGATCCCCAAATCCAGGTGTGAAAAACATCTTTTCCAAAAAGACTCAACAAAAATGTCAGCAATTCTGTGTTTTTCTGTCAATAAGGGGTGCTGTGTGTACATTAATGTAAAAAGAACTTGAATGATTTTAGCAAATGGCTGCAATATAACAGAGAGTGAAAATTTTAAGGGGGTCTGAATACTTTCCGTACCCACTGTATATATCCCAAACATATTTCCAAACTGATAGTACTCGATTTTATTTCTGTGTATATGAATGAGTAACTAGTAGTTAGGGCCCTATGATTTCCACGATGCAGAATCGCAGAATCCAGTCATAAAAAACATCTCTGTTACGTATGTACCCCTCATTCTCTGATGTCACCAACGTATTAGGATCACTTCTCGGAGCTCTAGTCAGCTTTGAGTGTATACAGATCGATCTAATGCACATTGGAGATTTGCATCTCATGCTCTGCCCCGCAGCGTGGGTACAAATATTAACGGGCCGGAAGGCGAGGACCAGGTCTACCCTTGTGCGTGTCCACATAACCCTTGGCTGGCATGCTATCGAGGGTAGTAAGAAGCGAGGAACTACTGGGCTGGTTTCTGGCAGAAAAAGGTTCCAATCGTGACCTAGAAAGCTCCTCATGCACTTCCGGGTAGCGCAGGCTCAAATCCAACCTAGAAGGCTCAGAACATGGTGGAGGGTTCCACCCGAGCCCGACCTTTTCAGTGGCCCAGGCAAGCATAGCCGTCAAGTCTGCTCTCAGGTCACACCCGTGTACTTTTTTTATGGGAAAAGCTCTTTAATGTGATAAAGCACACAGTGAGATGGGAGATGGCCGTGGCAAAAACACAGGGAATAGTGCAGCGTTGATCGCCCCACCGAACAGCAGTTTTTGCTCTCGATGAGCTTGCTGTCCTCACTGTCGTGCCTTCACTCCCAGAACTCCAAACTTCTCTTCTCTCATTCTTTTCTCTCTTTAGGCAGCACAAAGATCGGCTCCGAAGTAAATGACAAATTTAAGTCTCGCCAATGTGCATTGGCTCGTTCTGTATACACTTGCTGATAGGTAGGGTTGGGAACCGAGAACCGGTTCTTATGCAGAACCGATACTTATTTTTGAAAAATACCGGAATCGCACAAAATTCCTGAGTTTCGGTTCCGAAAACGGTTCTGGTGCAATGTGTGTGCGAAGCGCTGGGGAGCGTATCCTTATAATAGCGGGCGACAGCTAACCTCATCATGAATATTAATTACGTTGCCTGCCGCTTCCAGAAGTGCAAACAATTAACGAGTGGTGGGCCGCTATCGCCGTTAACGTGCTGCGTTAACGTGAGACTCTTATACGCAAGCTATGATGACTTTCACAGTGATATTTTAGCGCGGATGTATAGCTACCTAGCCGAATTGCACTGTAGGGAGCAAGAACGAGTCTTCGAACCTGCGTGTATGCTGTGAAATTACCACATCAAGCGTGAACGCTGTCTTCCGAACTCGGGCGCGCACCCTCGAACCGTTCTCGAGTCCTGACGAGCGTGACTGGCGTACTGTAAGCAGAGAGCTGTGAATCTCATTTCTGCTCATCGTCAGCGTTCTTTAGAGCATTTGCAGTACATCCGCGGCCGATAGACGCAAGTGCCATTACGTACTGAAGCTTTGGTAACCAAACTAACGGTTCAAAAACAATAATATAAAAGTTAGGTGAACAACGCTATTCATTCTGCCACCTCCTCGCTCGACGTCGTTACCAGGTAACGGGTAAACAGCTGCTGCTTTGATGGCTAAAACGCACCTCGGTTTGGACCCAAAAATATAATATGAACACGGTCTAGGGAGCAATCGAACTCGGGTTCGGTCCAGGCAATCGAACCAAGTGTGAAAGCACCAGTCATTATTTGGGTAGCACACATACTCTGAATGCCTTCGCAGAATTCAAATGAGCCATTTTAATCTAGATTAATTTCAAAATCACAGTGAGATTAATCTAGATTAAAAAAAATAATCTATGCCTACCCCTACAATTAACGCACTTCAGCACCGAAAGCCCTCGCGCTACATATAGGCCTATACGGTTTTGCGTCAGATATTTTCTTGTTGACTAGGAATTAATTCACGGGTAAAAATGTTATTTCAGTAGTAATAAACTAAAGACTATCAATATATATAGAAATATTATTTACGTTTTTTCAGATGTTAAACAATGTACCACGCCCACACCCCTTAATGGAACTTTGGAGACGGTTAATCCGTTAATTTAGCGAGTAAAGGGAAAATGACGACAGAGAGAATAGATGAGTGCCACAGGGCTGTTTCCAGATTTATAGTGAAAGGCTTACATCCTTTTCCACCTTTAAGTCATCATGGTTTAGGCACAATTACATTTGTAATGCTGAATTACCATTTATTATTTACAAGTTCACTGAATAACTGAATTTCTATTAAACTAATATACAACTAACTAATAAATATAACTAATATATATATAATATTTTTGCAAGAATGCTTTTAATACTGTAATATATGTACAGTACAGGACTTTTTTGACATTGCCAACCTGTAAATGAATCAGAGATCATGTAATAAACACAAAAAGGATTGTTTGAGTTATGATTATGCCTTTTTCCTTTACCACTATTTGTTTAATAATTTGAATCATAGGCGGAATCGAACCAGAACCGGAACCGGAAAATTTCTCACGATTCCCAACCCTACTGATAGGGCTCCCAAAAGTGATCCTAATACATCGGTGACGTCTACGTAACGTTGAATGTGACCGACTGAACGGGAACTGAATTTACTATATAATGCAGAATTAATCAGTTATAAAAAAATACAAATCCAGAAAACCTGAAACAGAAAAAACAGTATTTGGTTAAAATAAAAAGGAATTGGATGGGGACTTTTATTATTATTGCATAGGGCCCTAAACATGTCTTTATTTTTTTTGTTTTTCAACTTTTAATACATTTTAATAAATTGTTGTTAAATTGTATAAGTTTTATTTCAATTAATTAGACATGCTTTTTGATGACTAACAAATAAATTGAACCATTAAAATGGAGTCCAAAACTATTCAAATGGAAAAAATCCTAAGTTAGTGCAAAGTTCATAGTGCTCTAGTTAGTCTACTATTTCTACTTTATTTATTTATTTGTTTATTATATCTCTGAATCTAACATGCACACCATTTTTTTGCTAATTTGTACTGCAAAACTGTATATAGAATAAAGTCTCAAATTCCTGCTGCTCCTTCAATATTAAGACACTAGGGCCTGGTTTCACAGTCAGGGCTTAGATTAAGACCGGATTAGGCCTTAGATTCAATTAGGACATTTAAGTAGCTTTAAAGGGTTAGTTCACCCAAAAATGAAAATTCTGTCATTAATGACTCACCCTAATGTTGTTCCAAACCCGTAAGATCTCCGTTCATCTCCGGAACACAGTTTAAGATATTTTAGATTTAGTCCGAGAGCCTTCTGTCCTTCCATTGAAAGTGTATGCACACTCTACAGTCCGTGTCCAGAAAGGTGAGAAGAAAGGTATGAAAAACATCATCAAAGTAGTCCATGTGACATCAGTGGGTTAGTTAGACTCTTTTGAATCATCTGCAATACATTTTGGTCCAAAAATAACAAAAACTACGACTTTATCCAGCATTGTCTTCTCTTCCGTGTTTGTTTGAATCCGCATTCTTACGGGTTTAGAACGACATTAGGGTGAGTCATTAATGACAGAATTTTTGGGTGAACTAACCCTTCAATAGACGTGACCTAGAGAAAAAAAACACATTGCAAGTTGAATCTTGAGACAAAACAATGGCACTGACATTTTAAGACACAAGTTACTTTCAGTTAAAACAGCATTTTAGTCTAGGACTAGCTTAAGCCTTGTTTGTGAAATCAGGGGTAGAAGTAGTTAAAAACAGAAACTTCAAATGAAGAAAACTTCAAACAGAAGAAAACATGCTTTCACTTTGAAGTATAGCATTGTTTTTTCATTTAATTGCAGTCTCTTGTGGTTTATTAATCACACAAGACCATAATGCCTTTTCAGTTTTAATTCAAATAATTGTGCAAAGAGATGCATTGTTCCTGTACTCAATCTGATGAGAGATTTGTTTGATTCTCTTAGATGTTTTCATCCCAACACATGACAGTCTGCTGGTGAATCTGAAAGAGAGTAAAGAGGTTTGAATCTTATCTCTGTATTTTAAGTCCTCGTATCTTTGTGCATGTGAGGTCAGCCCATTTCCCGGCTTCGTATCTCTACCACACAAGCTTTGATATGCGTTTTTGCAGCTGCGTTATCTGTGTGTTTCTTCATGTGCTCGCAGCTGGTGAAGGACCTACTGAACGCTCTGCCGGGGATGTTCACGCACACGCGTGAGACTCAGAGCGCTCTGGGTCCGGCTCTGCAGGCGGCATATAAACTCATGTCCCCGACCGGAGGCAGAGTGTCCGTGTTTCAGACCCAGCTGCCCACCCTTGGCGCTGGACTCCTGCAGTCAAGGGAAGACCCCAACCTCAGATCCAGCACCAAGGTAACTCCTGAATCATCATTCAAGTTACACAAACACAAACGCTGATCCTACATAAACACAAACATTCATATCAGGAAGTATTAGGAAGTTCCATAAGGAAAATAGCTTTTACCAGCATGGGAATTGGCCTTCCAGTTAGGGTCATGACTAAAAAAGCTCTGTACTACCCATAAATATTCAGGGTTTCTGCTGGTACTGAAAAAGTCTCAAAGTCTTAAATTCAGTTTGATTGAATTTAAGGTCATAATAAGTCAGCATGAAACAGAAGTTTTGATTAATCTTTTGGAAGATTGTGACTTATATATCCGAGTGAAAAAGCTTCTGGAACAAAAGCAAATGTAGTGTGGTGGATCTCATGTGAGTGACAGGTTGCCCCGCCCTCGTCATCAGAGAAGAGAAGAGATGTCGCTGCTAAAGGAAGATGTTCCAATTCAATTCAATTCAAATATATTTGTATAGCGCTTTTCACAATACACATTGTTTCAAAGCAGCTTTACAGAAAGTGCATTTCATAAGATGTTCCAATTCAAGTTTACAAGGAACATGAATTTAAAACAATGATGTGCACAGATAAATAATTTACAATAAACTGCAATATTCCATTTTAAAAAAAGGTCAATTTTCATTAATGGTCACTTAAAACGCTATAACAAAAGACTTAATTATCATTTTAGAAGGTCTTAAATTTGGGGACTAAAAAACAGGAAGTAGTTCAACATTGAATATGCCAAGTAATGTGGCTGTTATGCCAAGCAATTGCTTATGATATAGTGTTGATTAATTCTGACAATGTTTGCTTTATGGTGTTTCTATCGTAAGATGTTGTAGGTAGTAAGAGTGCATATTTTATCTCCCTCATCTTGTTCAAAGAGCTGCTGGGAATAGTAAAGCATGGACATTTCAAAATTGAAGTCCTGATGTGTTTTAGGCTTGTTCATAATTAAAATTCCTACATTATGGATAACATTTTTCTGGATATTATTGCTATTTCGGTTGCTCAAACTGTATCTGCCATTTAATTCAACTCTTGTCTCTGGGCTGCCCTGTCACAGGAAGGAAAGACTAAGAAAATGATTTAACTTTTAAATAAATTGTGATGCACTGATTTATTGTCCCAGCCCTAATTTATACAGAATCTGGGATATTATTTATTTTGAGATTGTATGAGTTTGCTCTGTATAGACATGGTTTATTTGTTTTAAACAGTCTTAAAACCCTGATAATTCTCAAGAGCCAGTATCGTGTGATGTTTGAAGGAATAGTGCTTTAAGTGTTTTTGTTGGTTTGGGTCTAGAATGTCCAGCACTTGGGTCCTGCTACTGACTTTTACAAGAAACTGGCTCTGGACTGTTCTGGACAGCAGATCGGAGTGGATCTGTTCTTGCTGAGCTCCCAGTACTCAGACCTGGCTTCTTTAGGTACACATACACACTCAGCGTTCTTTCTAAGCTCTCATATTTGACTTAAAGCTGTGAGATGAGACCTTTTTGTCATCTTGTTGCAGCGTGTGTGTCCAAATACTCAGCCGGGAGCGTCTTCTACTACCCGTCCTTCCATCACATTCACAATGCAGCGCAGAGTCAGAAATTCCAGAAGGATCTCCAGCGATATCTCACCAGAAAGATCGGATTTGAAGCCGTCATGAGGATCAGGTGCACCAAAGGTGAGGGGGGAAGAGACACGCTGGCAAGACACTGACACAGGGCCTTGTGATTTCCGCTATGCAGGAAACACGACGCAATCACGCAATCCTGTCATAAAAATGGAATTTACTGTATAACACATAATATTACAGGATTTTAATGAGTAAATCAAAATTAGGGCTTTACAATATTGACAATATCAAATCGCGAAAAGACTGCTATTGAAATATGAAGTCTGTTTGGTCTACTACATAAACTGAAGTTCGTGTGACGCTTGTGGCGTTTATAGCATCTGGCGTCTCGCTTTAAGTAAGGGATAATCCACAGCTAGCTGTGCATTAAATGGTTTAAATCATACACCCGTCCACACCAGTGTTTTTTGGCGTGTTGAAACCAAAAAAGCCGTGTTCAGGTGCATTGTTGGCGGATTGCAATTTTGTGGAACTGAAAACGCCATTGATCAACAGAAACCTGCTCTAAAGTCAATAGCGCAGTATTTTTTTTTATTTAAAGGGTGTGTTAGTAATATGAGCCTATAGGCGGGTACACAGCTCACGTACACTCTGCTTATTACACACACAGGGCTGTGAATCAGCACACACACATTTTTAAGTATTAAAAATAAAAGGAATCTTTTCACAGCTTTCTGTGTAAATTGTTAATCTGCCATGGTGAGCAAAACTGGCTTTTATAGGGAATGGGAGATGAGACTCTGATTGATTTATTGCAGGCTATGCCCAAAACACACCCATGACTCTTTTAGAGACTAGGGACAACCCTTTTAGACCATGTGGAAGGAAAGGGAATTGTTAAATTTGAATTTGATTACATTTTAAAAGATTAAAAAGTAATAATTAAATTTGATAAATGTGTATGCATTTATCTGATTATCAATGTTATTTGTCTCAAAGAACACAATCAAGAAAAAATAAACAAGACGACACATTTCATTTGTTTCACATAAAATTCAGTTGTTTTAATAAGACATGCTTTTTGATTATTAAAATGCAATTAAACTAATAGAACGGAATTCAGACTTCTGACTTGGCCCCTGTATCTGTATAGATTTGACAACAAGGCTGATTTGAGAAAATACTGGACCGTTTGGATCTTTTTCTTTAGTGACACTTTGTCTGATTGGTCAACAGGCTTGTCCATCCATACTTTCCACGGCAACTTCTTTGTGCGCTCCACTGATTTGCTGTCTCTTGCCAACGTGAATCCGGACTCTGGTTTTGCAGTGCAGATGTCCATCGAGGAGAGTTTAGCCGATACGTCACTTGCTTGTTTTCAAGCGGCTCTTCTTTACACATCAAGCAAAGGTAAACGAATGTGTGCACATTTCCACTAGTCCAGTTTTGATATACACATACCTAAAGGATTATTAGGAAAACCTGTTCAATTTCTCATTAATGCAATTATCTAATCAACCAATCACATGGCAGTTGCTTCAATGCATTTAGGGGTGTGGTCCTGGTCAAGACAATCTCCTGAACTCAAAACTGAATGTCAGAAGGGGAAAGAAAGGTGATTTAAGCAGTTTGAGCGTGGCATGGTTGTTGGTGCCAGACGGGCCGGTCTGAGTATTTCACAATCTGCTCAGTTACTGGGATTTTCACGCACAACCATTTCTAGGGTTTACAAAGAATGGTGTGAAAAGGGAAAAACATCCAGTATGCGGCAGTCCTGTGGGTGAAAATGCCTTGTTGATGCTAGAGGTCAGAGGAGAATGGGCCGACTGATTCAAGCTGAAAGAAGAGCAACTTTGACTGAAATAACCACTTGTTACAACCGGGGTATGCAGCAAAGCATTTGTGAAGCCACAACACGCACAACCTTGAGGCGGATGGGCAACAACAGCAGAAGACCCCAGCGGGTACCACTCATCTCCACTACAAATAGGAAAAAGAGGCTACAATTTGCACAAGCTCACCAAAATTGGTTATTAGAATGTTGAGACATTCAGATGGTAGAGTCAGAATTTGGCGTAAACAGAATGAGAACATGGATCCATCATGCCTTGTTACCACTGTGCAGGCTGGTGGTGGTGGTGTAATGGTGTGGGGGGTGTTTTCTTGGCACACTTTAGGCCCCTTAGTGCCAATTGGGCATTGTTTAAATGCCACGGCCTACCTGAGCATTGTTTCTGACCATGTCCATCCCTTTATGACCACCATGTACCCATCCTCTAATGGCTACTTCCAGCAGGATAATGTCACAAAGCTCGAATCATTTCAAATTGGTTTGTTGAACATGACAATGAGTTCACTGTACTAAAATGGCCCCCACAGTCACCAGATCTCAACCCAATAGAGCATCTTTGGATGTGGTGGAACGGGAGCTTCGTGCCCTGGATGTGCATCTCACAAATCTCCATCAACTGCAAGATGCTATCCTATCAATATGGGCCAACATTTCTAATGAAATGCTTTCAGCACCTTGTTGAATCAATGCCACGTAGAATTAAGGCAGTTCTGAAGGCGAAAGGGGGTCAAACACAGTATTACTATGGTGTTCCTAATAATCCTTTAGGTGAGTGTAGTCTATGGAGTACTTGGACTCAGACTGCAATTATGAATGACCTCAGACTCGAACGCAATATTGATATCGAGTTGAACTCGAATTTGACACAGACTCTGACAATATTGGTGAATACAATTGAATCCACATCATGGGTAACATGAAAGATTAAAAAAAAGAAATAAAACATAAAATTAAGATAAGACATAAATAAGCATCTCAAACTTGGACTTGAAACCGTGGACTCGGACCCAGCACTACTGTGAAAGTGGTCTGTCAGCTAAATGAGATTTTGTCTGATTGAGATATATTTGATTGACAGGTAAACGTCGAATCCGAGTACACACTCTGTGTCTGCCGGTGGTCAGTCAGTTGAGTGAAGTGTTTGCTGGAGCGGATATCCAGGCCATCTCATGCCTGCTGGCCAACATGGGTAAGTGGAACAAACACTGTGCATGATGTATTGACATCGCATTCTGCACTGTGTTCTGTAGCTAGCCTGCGTATATGGTGTTTCTAGCATCTATGTATCAATTCAACATCACACTGTATTTATGGTAGAGCTGCAACTATATTTCTTTAATAAATTATTCAAATGACAATTATTTCTTCAGTTGATATAGATTTGAATCCATTATTTACTAAATTGTTATTCCACATCCTTCCCAATGTTGACCTTCAAACAAAGTGAGTGCCTCATGTACACTGTGTGCAAAAAAGGGGGTCAAAAAATGTACTGATGGCATACAATTTGATGATAAAGATTAAATGATAATAAAGAAAAACAAAAGAGTAAACTGAATGTTAGCAGGTAGGAGGGACATGCATTACATTCATACTCCATCAAAACAGTCTCTTTACTGCCTTCATAAAAATAGTTTTTAAAATTTTAAACATACATTTAATGTCTTTCACTGGTAAAGATACAATAATAAAATAATTTATGCATTGAAGAGAACATGCATTTAATGTCTTTTAGTTATGCATTGAGGAGAACAGGTCTCAAATGCATTCTACAGCACATGCATCCCTTTGAGCCATACTAAACCATAATAAATGAACTGCACTTTGTGTCCTCCACTGTTTCCCAGATGTGTTGTTTAAATGGGTTCTTCACTAATGTAAAGTGATTTGACTGGTGGATATTTTATTGGTGGACGCAATAAATTGATAATCAAAGTTAATGTCGATTATTTTAATAAACAATAATTTTCAATTTTAGCAATTAATTGTTGCAGACCTAATTTAATGTTTTATGACACATTTTCACATTAGTGAGGGCAAGTTTTCACCATCATGATCTAGGGATGTACAATATATTGGCCACCATATCGGTATCGGACGATATATGATCATTTTTTTAGCCGATTATGCTAAAGGTGATAAATATTGGATTATTTCCTTCAGATGTGCACTGTTCAACATGATGAGTTTGAATTGCTTGAAATCTGATTGGAATCACTTAAAAAAGGAAAATACTGTTAAATGTTATGTAAAATACATACGCAAGTCTGTCATATAGGCTACATAAAATTATAGTAAGATCATAATAATTGTGTGCTTGGGACAGGACTTTTAATGGGGAGACTTTTTTGTTTTTGTAATCAGGGCTCTCAAAAATTATATAAAAATTTGGATTTAGATTTATCCTGGAGGGCCACTCTCTGGCAGAGTTCAGGGAGGAGTTATAGACCAGAAAATCAGTATTTTAATAGATATATTTACAATCGTATCAAACAGAAACAAAGCCCAAACGTTTGCTCGTCCAGCCGCAGTAGCAGAACATTGCAAAATTATTTATTTACCTCAAACTCTCTTCACAGTCTTTGCTCCCTGTGTCTCCAACAATTTCCTCCACCATAATCTTTTTTTCTTGTTCTCCTTTTCACTGCAAATCAGCGCACAGACAACTTGGAGCGCAAACTTTCTGCAGTTTTTCTTTTTACTTGTCACATCGCAGGTGTGTTTTTTTGGGAATGTTGGGAAAGGCAGTTTGCGCACCGGAGAGAGAGAGTTGTTGGCGATTCTTTCTCTTGTACAGTCATGCAGTGTGAAACCCCCTGTCGCCGATCCATCGTGCGGTGTGAACACAGCAGTGACTGAACGCTACCCCAGATAGTCATAAAGTGTGAAAAGAACAGTGATCCGACCAGGTTGAAAATCGTGCAGTCTGAACTCGGCTTAAGTAATCCTGAAGACCTTGATTAGCTTCAGGTGTGTTTGATTAGGGTTGGAGCTGAACTCTGCAAGAGAGTGGCCCTCCAGGATCAACGCTCCCCACCACTACCCTAAAGGGACCTCTGCTAAAATAAAAAATATTCAGACTTTGCGTGTGCATGAGAAACATTTGTGTGTATGCGAGAAACTATTCACAATTTCTGATGTATGTATATACTATAACTATTTCCTTTTACTTTGAAGAAACAAGAGTATGGAAAAGGTCATAGACGGTATACAACCAGAAATTGCAAAAGTCTTTGCACATGCGAAAAGTTTCTCATGTGCACCTTTTTGTATATGTGTATTATAATTTTTTTTGCAATGGTCACTTTAGGGGTGCTGTAGAATTGTTTGTTTTTCTTGCTAGAAACATCATCTCTCTCTCTATGTGTCTCTTCGCAGCTATCGATCGCTCCATCTCCTCCAGTCTGTCGGATGCGAGGGACGCGTTAGTCAATGCTGTCGTGGATTGTTTAACAGCGTATCGTGCTAATGGCTCAAACATCCAGCCCTCCGGCCTGATCGCCCCTGCCGCCCTGCGTCTCTTCCCTCTATATGTACTTGCTCTGCTCAAACAGGTGGGGGCGCTGTATGCACATACACAACCAGACATTCAGTGGCTAAACGCACTTCATTCAAAAGCCATCAAACGGATCATAGAAATCCTTTGAAAAAGTATTTAAATCGCATTAAATGTTTTTTTCCATCTCATTCAATATATTTCTGTTTTCTTGTTTCGTCCTGCAGAAAGCTCTGCGAACTGGTACCAGCACCCGTCTGGACGAGCGAGTGTTTTCCATGTGTGAGTTCAAGAGTCAGCCGCTGCATCAGATCATGCGTATGGTTCATCCGGACCTGTACCGCATCGACAACATGACCGAACAGGTAACGCACATTCATACAGGTGTGGGAGATAATGGTACGTGATGTGATTTACTAGGATGAGGTTGTAGAGTCCATCCATAATAATGAATGTTCCTTTTCACCATCTGTTACCATTGTACCATATTTAATCCCAGGTTATTCAGGGAGCACTGGCCCTTTAGTTAGTTACAGTATTATTCGCTTTCTGAAGTGCTTTTTATGGAAGCGTCCTAAATGACTGTTACAACCATTCTTTGGCTGTTAACAATCCAGGGATTGAGAACATTTTAACACCATTTCTGATTTCTATCGATAATAACCACTGTTTGTGAATTGAGAATAACGAGACAAACCAGAATAACGTCAAGTGAACAATAATTTAATAAATATAAAGTAAGGTGTACAATATAATTAATAAAGAATCAAATATTAAACCAAAAATGAATAAACCCACAATAAATAGAATATAAAAGAGATACTAACACACAGGTCAAAATAGGATCTGGGGAGAATGAAGGGAAAACTGGATTGTGCCAGAAGAAAGTAATGTAATCAAAATAAACTAAATAATTTCAAACTAATCCCTGGAGTAAAAAGAAAAGATTAAAGGAAAAGTCGACAACGTCCATGACATTATAAACTTCCCTACAGTGACTATCAAAACAAAAGTACAAAGTGTGGCACAAACCCCTAAACTAGTGCATCTACCCAATCACGTCATCAGGAATGATTGACAGGTCAGACAGCCAATCAGCACGCCGCCTGTTAAAGTGAAAGTGCAAGAGACAGAATGGAACCTCACTGAAAACAACTGGAAAACCCCCAAAATACTCTAAACGTCCCTGGGGACGTAACAATGAGAAATGTGCATAGACATAACACACTCATACTACAATATTATAAACATGAACATCAAACACATTCTTGCTTTAAAACCTTGAATTGATGATGATATTGATTTCATTTTCCTTCCTTTAGAAAGTTCTCAAATATCACTACTGGTCAAAAGTAATTCAGATTTGTCTTAATCTTTTTGAAAAAAGTCTACCAAAGACAGTAAAAACTGTAATATAGTGAAATATTCCTCCAGTGTAAATCAGCTGTTTTCTGTGTGAATATATAGTGCAGTGTAATTTATTCTGTGATCAAAGCTGAATTTATCATCATTACTCCAGTCTTCAGTGTCACATGATCCTTCACTTTCAATGTTGAAAATGTTTTTTTCTGCTTATGTTTCTTTGTGTGGAAACTGTGATAAACTACCATTCGAAAGTTTGGAGTAAGAAAGAAAAATAATTATTTAGCAAGAATATGCATTAATTGTGACCGTAAAGACATAATGTTACAAAAGATTTCTATAAAAAAACGTTCTATTCAGCAAGCAGCAAGAACTTTGATGATAGTAATAGGAACAGTTATTAATAATTAAGCACCAAATCAGCATATTAGAGTGGTGTTGATTCAATGAATCATGTAGAGACTTGTGACTAAATTAAATTATAGTTGTAGTAGGGGCATTACACAAATTCAACAAAAACGCAAATCAATGCGGTTTCAAAGGAAGGGCTTCAGAGGCTCTGCCCGATCCCAGACGGGACCCAATAGGGTCTTACCTAGTGCATAGAAACTGCATTGATTTGGACCTTCAACCGTTGGTTGCCATTGAAGTCCATTATGTGGAGAAAAATCCTGGAATGTTTTCCTCAAAAACCTTAATTTCTTTTCGACTGAAGAAAGAAAGACACAAACATCTTGTATGAGATGGGAGTCAATGATCAGGACATTTTTGTTTTGACGTTAACCAATCCTTTAAGTGCTAACATCCTTTATCAATCTGATAAATCAAAAAATTGGCCAGTCAAATTTCAGCAGCCAGTTTTTTTAAGTGATGAAGTTTGAGATCAGATTGAATAGGTCGATGTGTCTTGTCTGTCCTCTAGGCGGCGCTGCATCTGAATGACTCTGTGATTCCTCAGCCTCCCTTACTGCAGCTCACAGCAGAGAAACTCACTAGAGAGGGAGCGTTTCTCATGGACTGTGGCAGCGTAAGTATATCTACAAAGATGGAACAACCTCGTGTAGCGGCAACTTCCCTAACTGTGTTTTCTGCCCTTTGCTCTGTAGGTGATGTATTTGTGGGTGGGGAAGTGCTGTAACGAGATGTTCATACGTGATGTGCTGGGCTACCCAAATTATGCATCATTGCCGTCCAGCATGGTGAGTGTGTGACATTGATGAACTTTTTGTTTTCCATTTCTCACGTTTCTTCTTTCACTCCGTTGTGTTAAAGGTGACATCATAAATCATATGGAAAACTGGATTTTTCTTAGAATTTTTTTTTTCTCCAGAAAATCACATTACATAAATGTCACGAACATGAGCATACAGTATGTAGTCTTTCTTAATCAGACATTTGATGTGTCATTAGATATGTTTTCAGGCATATTATTAATACCCATTCAATATGAACGGCAGCTTGAATTATGCCGATTGTAAAAAGGTCATTTATACACTGAACAAAATTATAAACACAATATAATTTTTGTCCCCATTTTTCATGAGCTGAACTTAAAGATCTAAGATTTTTCTATCTACACAAAAGGCCTATTTCTCTCAAATATTGTCTAAAGACCCTTTCACACCGGACGCGTAATGAAAAAGCGAAGCGAAAAAGCTAATATTTCGCATGCGAATAGTTCGCGTCAAAACCATTCACATCAGCCCCCACACGAATTTGCGACCTCTGTGAAGTTTCAGAGCTCCAACATTACAAAACATTTGCGGCGACAGCCCAGAAAACATGGAGTCTTCATCATCCAGTGAAGACCAGCTTTTCATTTTCTTTAAAAGACCGAAAAAGGTTTTGGGTGCACCCAGTCTTAAAAGAAGAGAGTCTGAAGGGGAGTATGCTAAGCTACAGGAGCTAAAACTTTATCATGGCCGGTTCCGTACTTGCTTTGTCCGTGGGACAATTTGAGAAGCTCCTCCAGAGACAGTGGCAGTGCATCTGACGAGACTGATTTGTTGAAGCCTTTTCTGTCGCCGCTAGAGTAAAAAAAAAATCGACGTTGAAGCAAAAAAATATATGCCGTTTTTTCGCCGCTGCACATTCACGTTCGTGTGGAAGCACTCAATGCACAAACAGCTGATCAAAAATTATTATTCAAATGCAAATTATTTGCATGTCAAAATTGCGTCCAGTGTGAAAGGACCTTAAATCTGTGTTAGTGAGCACTTCTCCTTTGCAGAGAGAATCCATCCACCTGTGGCATATCAAGATGCTGATTAGACAGCGTGATTATTGCACTGGAGTGCCTTAGGCTGGCCACGATCGAAGAAGGGAGACAACCAATAAAACACACTCATTATAATGGCACATGAATATTAAAACATGACTAAGGGCACCTTGATGCATTTAAAAATCTAACCCTATATAAACAACAAACTGCCAAAACTAGGGAGAAACTCAGAAGAGCATTTAAAAGCTCTAATAATATTTTCAGCACATTTAAGAGCACTATAGTCTCTGAACAAACGACACGCGTCAGTTTAACACAGAAAGAATTAAGGCTACTTTTTTTTGCCAATTCTTCTTTGAGATTTTGGTCAACATCACGGTTTTCAGTAAATCAGAATAACCCAACGTGTCATCGCGTTCATGATCAGACGTACAGCTGTATCAGTCTTTATTTGCACACATATTTAATTTGCAGAAGACGCGATTAAATATTTGTGCATACGTGCTGGTCCATGTTTAGAGCACTAGAGTATATGAATGATGTCCACACATTCGCTCCGGTGTGTATCTGATCTATATGGTCCACCTGGTCATCACAGCTTTCCGCGCAGAAACCGTTCTCATTGAATTCTGTTTAAATTCTCCGCTGTAATGCGATCTCATGCGTAATACAGTGCTGTGATTGGGTTTTCATGACCCTTTAAACGGTCACATGCACACATAAGGTTGGTATACACAGGTTTTACCTAAACAATGGGTTCTGTGTTTAGTGAACGTAAACAGCTGTGAGAAAACCGATACGTGTCTGTATATCAGATCCGTCTCTTAGTGACAGCTGCCTAATGATAAACCTGCTGCCGCTTGTCATTAATGTTAATAACAAAATAAAATAACTCATTGCTCTTGAGTAGCTTTAAAGGTGCAGTGTGTGATTTTTAGAGGCTTCTAGTGGTGAGGTTGTGAGTTGCATCCCCCCTCCCTTTCGGATCACATAGAGAAGCTACGGTGGCTGACAGGACAAAGATGTGGTCGTGAGTGACTAGCGCTCTGTAGAGAAGTTTGTCCCTTTAGGGCTACTGTAGAAACATGGCGGTGCAAAATGGCGGCTTCACTGTCCGCGGTGTATGTAGATAGAAATTGCTAATTTTAAGGTTATAAAAACATAACGGTTCATTATGTAATGACTTTATACTCCACTGTAAACATAATTATGTATATTATATTGCATTTCTGTCAATAGATCCTCATTAATATTACACACTGCACCTTTAATCAGTGTATATAATATTTTTTATTTACAGTGAAGTCTATGTAGTGTTTTTTTACATGTGTTTATCCAATTTCTTACTGAATACTACTGTTAAATAGACCTAGCACTGTTTATTTCATTTGTATATTATATTGTATTTGGAATGTGCATTTTTGGTCGTATTTTTAATAACAACGATAAAATAAAGACACAAAGATTTTCATATTCTGCCTAAATGGGTATTTATTTATATATATATATATATATATATATATATATATATATATATATATATATATATATATATATATATATATATATATATATATATATATATATATATATATATATATATATATATATATATATATATAAAATGTGTTACCTTTTAAAGCCTCATTCACACCGCCAAGCAACTAGGCATGTCAAAATTAATAGTTTTAATGAATCGCGATGCAGATGAGGACGATTTGGTATGGGTTCAGTTATAGACCATAACCGGTTATAATGTACTGATTATTTTCTGACGTCATTTGTCACACATTCGTCCTTTGTCGCGGTACCATACGATGGCTGAGGGAGGCGAGACGCGATCAAGTGAGAGTAATTAAAAATGCTCCTACTACTTTAAAAGCTGACATCTGGGCACATTTAGGCTTTTATAAACAATCTGGTAAGCACGACCTGGAGAACACACGTGCTGTGTGTAAATTGAAGCTATCTGATTTGTCAAAACGATTTCATTTACACTTGGGCACATATATGTGTCTCCGCAAAACGGATATAAATCCGATCTCCAGTTCCCTCACTAAAGGCGGATTTAATGGAGTTCACGTCACCGAAAACAACAGATATGAGATGCTTTTTATTGATCATTAGCCAATTTCAAAGTCAAAGACCGCAATAGGAGAGAGTGCGGCCACAGCACTGGGAAGGTCATTCAGTTTCTTTACTTTTACTGAAGATGATTGTGTTGAGCATCTGCAACTTACTCTCGGTTTAATTTGCGGTAGTTTGTGCATTGGCTTAATGAAGAGTTGAGAACTGGCGATGCGTGCTGTGGTAGCGCCGTCATATCTGGCTATAACATGACATATAGCCCATAACATGCTCTCATACGTTTATTTTTTGTTTCTGCATTGTTGGTAGGAATAAAATGTACATATGTGGTTTCAACAACCAGATGCTTTGAGACTTTAGTTTTGACTGTAATGTGGCCCAGACCACCTCTTAAAGTGGCTTTTAGTATTTCCTTTTGTGTATTTATTCTAAATGCTCCTGTTGTCTTCTGTGCCCAGACTTGAGTTTTGTTTGATGTTTGATACATTTAAGAAGCTTGCTTTCTTTGAGCAGGTCAAATTAACGGTTCAGTTCATAAATCTGACTGCTTGTATTTAATGACAATTGTATACATGAGGATGCAGTGCATCGTGATATCGAATTGAACCAAATCGATGATATGATAATCGTAATCGAACCGAACCATGAGACCAGTGTACCAGCAACAAATAACATTAGAGCGACAGCACTGGGAACGGCCACAAGCGTCTTCACAGTGCAGAGTTTGGTTGTGCTGCGCAAGCGCATGCAAAATAATAAAACTAACATGAAAAAATAGATAGAATGATGATTTTTCTGGAGAAAGAAAATCATGATATATTTTGCCATATGGCCTACCCCTATATAATAGTATATCAATGAAAATGAAAACATTGCAGTGATCATGATCTTTTTGTTGTTGTTGAATTGTTGAAAATGGGCTTTTGTGTGTTATTACAGCATTCATACCGCAGTTTCTCCTCTCTGTCCATACCTTCATATTCTTTGAGTTATGAAAGACAGAAGCTGCTTCTGATCAGCATTAGAATGTGAACCAAAGTTTGTTTTTCATTTTGGCCAACATTATCTCACCCTGGAGAGGCTTGTGGGCCCCGTATCGTTTCTCTGAATGATCCAAGCCTCACATACTTCACACCAGAAACCAGTCCTACACATCGGAATATTCCAGATGCTTCATACCTAGTGCCCTATGAAATCTATTCTATGGTTCATAATTTCCCAAATTCATTTATTTTTACATTTAAAAAAATAATAATACATTCCAAAAATTCTCACCAAAATTCCATTAAATTTTTTTCTAAATTCTTTGTTTTCCATTTAAATTTTTGTGGATTCCATTTTAATTAACATTTTGATTAAATGTTAATATTAAAAAGGCATGCTTAATCAATTGGATTCCTAAAACTTTAACAACCTTATACATTTTTTACTTTTTTTTGCAATAATAGGTCCCAATACTTTGTGTTGTTTTTTCAGAAATTCTGTGTTGTCTGTTTTATTATCAGTGATAACAGTAAAGCCATGAAACATGAACAATCTTTTAATGAAGACTGAATGAAAAGTGCAGCACAGCAGAGGATTACCCTTCATGTTACTGACGAAAACATTTTGGGAATGAATAGAAAACATGCTTTTGGTGGTTCTTGTTTTACAGACTGAGATTCCAGAGCTGCAGACGACGTATTCGGAGCGAACTCGAGCGTTCATTTCTTGGCTGCTGGAGTCTAGAACCTTCCATCCTGCTTTTCATGTGATCAAGTACGTCTCTGCTCTCTCTCTCTCCGTCTCTCCTAATTCCCCACAGCTTTCTCCATCTTTCCCAATCGCTTTATCTCTCCCTTTCCACCCTGTTATTCATAGTCACAGGCCAGCGTATTGTTCCAGAGGGAGGATGGTGTGTTTTTATACTATCACAGGCTGCCTCCTCTCACAGTGGGAGCTGCATTCCTTCGAGAGGTTTTTTTAGATGTTGGTTGGTTATGAAATCTGTGTTTAAACGAGCCCACTAACATTCCTCTCACACTTAAGCCTATAAATCCTACTGTATCATATTTTTAAATAATCAACACGTTCAAAACTTCTGAAAAACCTGTCGCTCACAATCTCCTGCAGTTGTCGTCTGATTGATAGTTTAGACTTTTATAGCATGTATTGTAAACATCCTTTAGCTCATGTCTTTTTGCTGTAAAATTTTGATTATGAAGTAAATGTAAGAATAACTTTTATATTGTTAGTAATATTTAAGATGAACACTTAACTGGACTGATGCAAGTTAGGTTTACTTGATTATCCATATCCATGTGAGTATTAAATATGATCATCAGGTTTATTTCATCATCTGTCAATCATAATTGTATTCTATTGCATTTAGTGCTGTCAATCAATTAAAATATTAACTAATTAATTGTGATTTTTTTTCAGTAATTAATCATGATTAAAAGAAAATTAGAGTTTACAATTTTTATATTGTAATAATTTCATAGTTACTCTCCAAATTAATGTAGAAACAACTTAAAGACAGTGTATTTTAAATATTGGTTGTAATGGCATCTTTTAATGAATGAAGGCCAGCATCACTGACTCTGATTTCTAGGGATGTCACGCTACCAAAATTCCAGTAGTCGGTACCAATACCTTAAAAGTTTTACTGTACTCAGTACCAATTTCGGTACCAGAGCAAAATGTTTTTTTATTTTTTATTTAACTTTTTTCTTTTTAATTTAATAATTCAATGAGTTTATTATTTATAATGATAATCTTTATAAGTAAATAATACATACACATTTAAAGGCAGTTTGCTGTTTAAAAGTAAACATTTTGTTCAAACAAAAATAAGAAACCATTTAGGCATAATTATTATTATTAGTTGAGGTGTATTATTATTACATAGAGATGTAGCTAAATCTACTGTGCAACAGTAGCCTAATATTTTCTGTCAATTTCTTCACGTTAAACCAAACTTTTATTTTGACGGTGAGTGTCTGTGTTCATGATATGACCGTTTTCTCAAATGATACGGTAAATGCTCATGAAGTGACGGCTTATGCGTTCGTGTCCTCATATAGTGACACACGGCAGAGACAACAAAGAAGGCACGCCCGCGCATCGGTGCCCGTCATTCACACAGAGACGCAGAACATGCTTTGCAGGCTTTTGCAGTGTAATATTCACAGACACTAGTATATATTCGGCTACAGTCTGGAGCCCTGCACTTCGATTAACACGGATATACTCGGGAGTCGGTACTACCGGTACTACAGAAATGCTGGTATCGTCACATTTTTTAAATTTCAGTACCGACTTGGTAACATCCCTACTGATGTCTCTATTAAAGTTTTTTTTTTATGTTAGTGAATTTAAAACGATCTTCACATAAACCCATTATAATAAATGTCATATTTACCTGTTGCCTTCCTCTCTAACAGAAATACAGAAATTGTATAAAGTTATCAAACACTTGACAGTCTAAACTGCATAATTTATGAATTCAATGTAGATGAATCCTTATTAAAGCTACAATTGTCTCTGTTCCCTTTGTTCTTTGATTAACTTTAATGACAGGCATCATTAACATCTGCTGTCACATTAAGATCTCCCGCTGCCGAACATGACGCGGATCTGACACACTGTCACTCTTTAAGTTCATTTAAGATGTTTAACTCATTTAATGTTCGTTCACACCAGACGCGAATGAAGCGTAAAACGCAAGTTATTTACAAGTTAAGTCCATACAAAGACGCCAATAGACATTCTGCGCGCATTAACCAATCAGGAGCTTGCTCTGGTAGTGACAACAATGAGGACAAAATCATATGTGGATACCTGGAGCTTTACCGATACATCTTCGTACTTAATAGAAACAGAAATTAAAAGGATCTTGCTTGAAAGAAAATGAGTGTGGAGGTCAGACAGTCTGGTAAGTTGTAAAAAGTGCTCTTTACTCAGTTTGAGCTATATATATATATATATATATATATATATATATATATATATATATATATATATATATATATATATATATATATATATATATATATATATATATATATATATATATATTTTAGACTACAAGCTAGCTAAAGCTGGCAAACTGAGCTTATTCGCTGTATTTTAAAACAATCCATGTCAGCCATTTCACAACGAGACTGGAGCTGCCTGGCAGAAGGCCCTTCCCTGACGCAAATTCTCGCCTGTTGTGAAGTGAATGTCATGTGCGAATGAAGAGAGCAAAATTGAAATGTTCAAGCGAAAGACGCATCTGGTGTGAACGGACAGTAAGAGCTCTTATGAGGACACTCGACAAAACAGGCGTTTTGGTATAATTCTGTTATTGTTTGTTCAAGTGTGAAAGAGAACTGGATTCTCTCTGTGCGTCGTGTGTGTGTGTCACAGTCAGGACATTCACAGACATTCATGCGTTTTCGTATAATGTAACGCTAGCCCAAGGATGATAGATGCTGTGTTAAATGTGTTCAATATTTTTAACGTTAAACTGGAAAAATATATTTTGACAGCACTAATTGCATTGCATTATGTTTCAAAACTACAGAGCATTGATCATAAAACGAAGCATTTAAATATCATCTTACTAAGACGTATTATTGGCAGATATAGAGCAAGGAATTTCATTTGACTTTTTGGTCATATAAATAACACCTGCATCAAATTGAATATTTTTGCTCCGTTTAGGCCTCTGAATTAAACTGAGCTGTTTTTTCCTCCTCTAGTTTGACCTCCATATTCTCACTATCATATGAGCCATTAAAGATGTATCAAATATGATACTCAGCAAAAATATAGATAATAGATTAGAAGACACGTGCATCATTAAATCATTCACAATTAAATATAGCCAAGTTTCTCTCATGTTGACGCGTGCAATATTGTCTTTCTCCAGGGACGACGCCTCGGCCAAGACCAGTTTTTTCCAGCACCTCGTGGAGGACCGCACTGAATCTGCCTTCTCTTATTACGAGTTCTTGCTTCATGTTCAGCAGCAGATGTCGAAGTAGAATGGAAGAATCCCTTAGAACCGGCCCCAGGGTTAAAGCCAGCTTCTGTTCCGCGGCTCAACTTTAGCAGGGAGTTCTTTGATTGGACCGCAGAGAGGCAGAGACACGCCCTGGCCCCACCGCCCAATCACAGCCTGGGGCTCGTCTGGGGGAGGGAGTGCTTAGAGACAATTAAGAATAAAAGAAGTTAAAAAGCAAATGATTAATGGACTATAATGGCAAAAAAAGGAAGAGCATAGGACAAAGATGGAACGTAGTGGACTGGACTGCACATAGAGACTCTGAACAAGCTGTTTTCAATCATTCCCACCTGCTTACTTCCCGTTCATATTCAGCCACCGTCGTGAGTAGCCAGACGCAGCGTTGAAGAACATTTTCTGTGTTAATTTTCCTGTATGTTTTACACCAGATTATCATGTTCGTTTCCATCTGCAGAATCATTGTGAGCATGTATTTGGGTTTTTTAATACATGCAAACCTCCTTGTTGCACAACATCCGCTCATAGACACAATGTGCTTTTATATGTTTTCTTTATTTGCTGATGTTCTCCTCGTGTCACATCCCCTCTCCCAATGTCCACCTTCCCTCTCCTCATAATGTGACTTGTGAACGCGTGTCCGTCGTGATGGTGTAATACTTCATCTGTCTTCATCCCGCATAGACTCAACAGTTGCTGCTCATCTTCTCATCATAAGCTGCTTGAAAGCGTTTAATGAAGTTACGATGTCCCTCGCTGACAATGCATTGTTTTCTTTGGGAAAACGGATCAGGCCACCAACAAATGTTGCTATCCACTTTGTAACTCTCAACACAAAAATATTTTAATGTGCTATAATTTATGACAAGCTTATTGAATAAAATGAAATGATAATTCTAGTTGTGAGTGTTTGATTCATTTTCTTCAGGCTTATTAATATTTTAATATTTAATTTGCTTGTGTAATTAACCAGGCAAGTCAATTATGGGGAAAAAGTTTATTTTTGTTATACAGTGCATCCAGAAAGTATTCACATCGCTTCACTTTTTCCACATTAGGTTACAGCCTTATTTCAAAATGGATTAAATTCATTATTGTCCTCTAAATTCTGCAAACAATACATGACAACGTCAAAGAAGTTTGTTTGAAATCTTTGCAAATTGATTAAAAATAAAATACAATAAATTGTACACAAGTATTCACGGCCTTTGCCATGACACTCAAAACTGAGCTCAGGTGACCGTGCTCCTGTTTCCACTGATCATCCTTGAGATGCTTCTACAACTTGTGTAACCAAAAACGTATATATAATGCGTGACTTTTCATTATAAACAAGCTCGAAATTGACTCTTATTTTGAAATGGCTGCACCTTACTGTTGAAGCTGCAGCCGCTCATTCAGGTTCAGATGAGGAAGATAAAATATGCATTGTTACAACCATCTCAAACAAGTGACCATATAAACATTGTTAAGTAAACATTGTCATTATTTGGAAAGGCACACACCTGTCTATATAAGGTCCTACAGTCAACAGTGCATGTCAGAGCACAAACCAAGCAATGAAGTCCAAGGAATTGTCTATCCACCTCAGAGACAGGATTGTATCGAGGCACAGATCTGGAGAAGGGTACAGAAACATTTCTGCAGCATTGAAGGTCCCAATGAGCACAGTGGCCTCCATCCTGAATGAAGGTTTGAACCACCAGGACTCTTACTAGAGCTGGCCGCCTGACCAAACTGAACGATCGGGGGAGAAGGGCCTTTCCTCAGAGAGATGACCAGGAACCTGACGGTCACTCTGACAGAGCTCCAGCGTTTCTCTGTGGAGAGAGAACCTTCCAGAAGAACAACCATCTCTGCAGTACTCCACCAATCAGGCCTGTATGGTAGAGTGGCCAGACAGCACATGACAGCCCGTCTGGAGTTTGCCAAAAGGAACCTGGAGGACTCTCAGACCATGAGAAACAAAATTCTCTGGTCTGATGAAACAAATGAATGGCAAGTGTCATGTTTGGAGGAACAGTTAAGCATGGTGGTGGCAGCATCATGCTGTGGGGATGTTTTTCAGCCCTGGGAATTGGGAGGCTAGTAAGGATCAAGGGAAAGATGAAAACCTGATCCAGAACGCTCTGGACCTGACTGGATGAAGGTTCATCTTCCAACAGGACAACAACCCTAAGCAAACAGTCAAGTTAACAAAGGAGTGGCTATGGGACAACTCTGTGAATGTCCTTGAATGGCCCAGCCAGAGCCCAGACTTAAACCCGATTAAACATCTCTGGAGAGATCTGAAAATGGCTGCACACCGAGGCTCCCCATCCAACGTGATGAAGCTTGAGAGGTCCTGCAAAGAAGAAAGGGAGAAACTGCCCAAAATTGGTGTGCCAAGCTTGTCGAATCATGCTCGAAAAGACTTGAGGCTGTAATTGGTTACGAAGGAGCTTCAACAAAGTATTGAACAAAGGCTGTGAATATGGATATGTGATTGTTTTCCCCCGTTTTTTATTTTGCATTTGCAAAGATTTCAAATGAACTTCTTTACCTTTGTCATTGTGGGGTATTGTTTGTAGAATTTAGAGGAAAATAATGATTTTAATCCATTTTGAAATAAGGCTGTAACAACAAACAAAATGTGGAAAAAGTGAAGCGCTGTGAATACTTTGCAATCACATCCTATTTTATTTTCTTTGTTATATTCTGTGAAGTGTAAATGGGGCTTGAAATTCTTTAATTAATATAGAAAATTTTAATAAAAAAATGTCCAATCAGAACACTTCATTTTATAATGTAAAATAAAGCAATGTTATAGTATTATTTATATCCTATTATAGTATTTATTTATAATTTAAATTGGCTTTTATTTTAGTTTCAGAAGTTTGTCATTTTGGCTTTTGACCTTTTTTTTTGTTTTTTTTTATATATTTTCTTATTTAGCTTTTATTTTAGAGTCAATCATTTTAATTGTATATTTATTTCATTTAAAGACCTTTCTGCCTTATTTAGGTAAAGCAATTTTAATAGTTTTACTTAATTAGAACACTTTTAATTCATTTCTTCTGGTGAAGCAGTTGCACTTCTTTCTCTGTAATCACACCAGTACACTTATTTAAATATACAAGTATCTAAAATTAGATTATTAACAGGGACTTCCCTCCGGCTGTGTGAATGACTCTTATTCTTACAGATAATCATCAAAGGGGAGTGAAAGCAAAACACTTTTCTTGTTTCCTGATCTTAACAGCCACTATTAATAGAGAAACAATGCAGAGAGAAAATGTAAACGCTTTGGTTAAAGTGAGCGCATGAGCGCTATTATTTCTATTCCTTGTTAATCAGCCCATAACTATTCACAGCAAAGACAAAAAATGCAATCTTGCATCCTTCTATGAAAACATTTCAGGCGTTCTAGGCCTCACTGAATATATTTCCAATCCTCATGTTGTTAGTGATTTCTCAAATCATGGGGTTTTGTTGAGGAGAGGTTTGCTATTACTTTTCTAAATTATCAGAATTATGATTTTTGGTTTACAACACACCATTAAGTCCTGTTTATAATAAGCGTGCTGTAGTTATGCATAGTCTGTCATTCTCGTGCTGGCGACTGGCGTGCTTGTGCTTGTACTCTTTAAAGTCTGGTGGATTCTGATTCTGATATTGTTCACCAGTTGAAAAAAATAGTTCTGAAAAGTGATTCCAAGGATATCGTTCATATGTGTCGTTATCATTATAGTTGTGATTTAGATGCCCTTATAAATATTATAGTTATAGTCCTTGATGTGAACCGGCCTTACTCTGAAGGACTGACCTGAGCCTTAAACCAGAGGATGGCCCCTAAGGGCCCCGAACACCGTAGCAACGTTGCACTGGCATCACTATATCTTAAATCTGGCATTATATTTATAGTGCACATGTGTAAAATTCTACTAAGGACGCAGCTACAGATAAATCCACAATAATCCTGTGGAGTTCATTTGTCAATCCACCTTCATGGATGATGCTATGAGGAATATTAACAGGTGTGCTCTTACCAATGAGAAGAATAGTTTTAGTCATGTGACTTGCATAAACACATTTAGCTACACTTTGAAAGGTTGCCCTGTGAAAGTGAAATGCAATACTCTAACAATTCCCTAGTAATTGGGCAGCAGTGGCTCAGTGGTTCATGTAGGTTGTCTACAAACCGGAAGGTTGGTGGTTCGATCCCCGGTTCCACCTGACCAAGTGTCGAGGTGTCCATGAGCAAGACCCTTAACCCCAGCTGCTCCTGCTGAGCTGGATGGTGCCTTGCATGGCTAACACTGCCGTCGGTGTGAATGTGAGGCAACATGTAAAGCGCTCTGGATAGCCATGGGTCTGTTAAAACTGCTATATAAATGCAGTCCATTTACCATTTTTAATAAGTCCCTGCCTTGAAACAAAACAAACAATCTACATGTCTGAGAACACCCTAAAACTGTCCCATCAAGACTTTGTGATGAAGGGTCCATTTATGATTTGTGAAGTCATGGGTAATGCACCCTAAACACTAGCTCTCTCACATCCAAAACGCATGTGACGCGTCATTAAGATCGAAAATGACCCTCAAAAATGGCCTCAAATGTGGACACAGTCCTAAAAAGTGTCTAAAAAGATTATTGTTCTCATGCACATGGTGGGAATGTGAAAGAAAACGTGTTTAGGTCTTATCAAAGCTGACTATTGGCACACTCATGGATTAAAATGTAAATCTAAAGGTTTGATGAATTGTGGGTGCATAGGAGGTTCATGGCTGACTAGATGGGAAAATGTTTCCTCCCTTATGGAGTTTGAACACACTTTCCCAGTACAGAGGGTCTTTTATTTTGTGTGAGTGAGACACACATATGGGACTCTGCAGGCTTGTTTAGTGAAGGAGCACGTTCAGGGCTCATGTCATTTACAAACTGCATCACATCTTATCAGCATATTTTTAAACTATTTAAGATGATTGAGGTTATTGAATTTCTGCTTAGCAATACTATGACTGAACTAATGCAGGACATATATATACTACACATAAAAGTATTTCTGTCATGACAATCTCAGAGTGTTTGGCATGGTAATGAATATGACAATATTGATATATATTGGCGGAATGGATCTGCTATGCCTGTCACGGTTCACAGATACATTGTTTCCTTCTTGTCGTGTGCTCTGTGTTGTGACAGCGGGGTGTGTGTGATGTCCTGTGTGTGTGGTTGTTCCTCTGTTCCTGACGTGAGTTCCCGAGTATTTGTCTTCAGTTCCTGTTGGTTGTCTTCGTTCGTTGTCTGGATTTGGATTCTCATCACATCACCTCTCTTCACCACCAAGGACCCACCACCGATCATCTCAGTCCCTCCACCAGGAATACCTGCACTGGAATTATCTGTTTCCATTCTCTGTTTAAATTCATTAAAAGTCATAACTTGCACTTGCTTCCTGTGATAAATCATGACAGAACGATCTGACCATGGAACGGAAGCAGAAAGCACCCAGCAGACTGCCTTAGAGGAGTTCATCAATAGAAGCATTCATCACATGGAGTCTCAAGAGAGGAACCTGAATGAAACAGGGCGAGCCGTGCAGGTTTTAGTGGCGCAGGTGTCCGAGCTCACCCAGCAGTTCCAGCTTCTTCGTGGTCCCGCTGCGCCGCCCACACCGGCCGTCCTCCCACCTACACCAGAGAACGCCGTTCCAGTCACTCTCCGCGGAGATGAGGAGAGTGTTCGACCGGTCGGTCGCTGGGAAAGAGGCCGCCCGGCAGCTGACACGGGACACGGTCAGCCCCATTCCTGATCATGAGCCCATGCAGGTGGGTCGAGCTCGGCTTTCCCGGGAGGAGCGAGAGAGGCGGAGATCCCAAGGACTGTGTTTGTACTGTGGAGGAGCTGGCCATTTCGCTTATTACTGTCCGGTAAAAGGGGCAGGCCCGACAGTAAGTTTGAGGCTACTGTCGGGTGGGATTTCCGCTGGAAAGTCCTCAACTACATCCACCCTCCTCCCGGTAAGACTGAGATGGTCGAATCACCTTCACGACTGCAGTGCACTTCTGGATTCCGGGGCCGAGGGTAACTTTCTGGACAGATCGCTAGCTATAAAACTTCACATTCCCTTCCAACCACTCTCCAACAGAATCGCCGTGCACGCACTCAATGGACAGAGCCTCCCTTCCATATCTTACAGCACCGACTACGTCACCCTTATCACCGCCGGAAACCACATCGAAAGGACTTCATTTTTTATTTTTGATTCCCCACACACACCCATCGTCCTTGGTCACCCCTGGCTCACCAGACACAACCCCCGGGTTGACTGGATCCAGAACTCCATCGTGGCCTGGAGCGAGGAGTGTCACAATACTTGTCTTGTCTCTACATGTTCGTCAGTCTCTGTTTCTGTTTTACAGGAGGAAGCAGTGGATCTGTCTAACGTGGCCATCGAGTACCATGACCTGAAGGAGGTGTTCAGTAAGTCTAGGGCTGCTTCTCTTCCTCCGCTTCGTCCCTATGACTGTGCCATAGATCTATTGCCAGGGAAGTCTCTGCCTAAAGGCAAGTTGTATTCACATTCGGTTCCAGAAAGGGAGGCTATGGAGAAATATATTTCTGATTCATTAGCAGCCGGCTTCATTCGCCCTTCCTCTTCTCCAGCGAGGACGGGGTTCTTTTTTGTGGGGAAGAAGGATGGTTCTCTGCGACCTTGTATTGACTACCGGGGGTTGAACAACATAACGGTAAAGAATACCTATCCTTTGCCGTTAATGTCTTCAGCCTTCGAGAGGTTGCAGGGAGCATCCGTTTTCACTAAATTGGACTTAAGAAATGCCTATCATTTGGTTCGCATCAGGAAGGGGGATGAATGGAAGACCGCTTTTAACACCCCTGGGGTCACTTTGAATACTTGGTCATGCCGTTCGGGCTTTCCAACTCCCCAGCGGTCTTCCAGGCACTCGTCAATGACGTGCTGAGAGACATGGTCGATCAGTTCATATATGTCTACCTGGACGACATATTGATTTTTTCCTCGTCTCTCCAGGAACATGTACAGCACGTCCGGCGAGTGCTTCAGAGGCTGCTAGCGAATGCGCTTTTTGTCAAGGCGGAGAAATGCGTTTTTCATGCACAGTCTGTTCCTTTTCTAGGGTACATCGTGTCGACTGAGGGAGTACGCATGGATCCTGAGAAGGTTAAGGCTGTGGTGGATTGGCCAAACCCAGACTCCCGTAAGGCCCTACAAAGGTTTCTGGGCTTCGCCAATTTTTACCGGCGGTTCATCCGCAATTTCAGCCAACTAGCCTCGCCTCTGATTGCCTTGACCTCCCCCAAAACTACATTCAGGTGGTCAGACGCAGCCTCGGCTGCGTTTGCCAAACTAAAGGCCTGCTCGTTTCAGGCCCTATTCTCGTTGCCCCTGATCCATCACGGCAGTTTTTGGTGGAGGTCGACGCATCAGAGGTGGGGGTAGGCGCAGTGTTATCCCAGGGTTCTTCCGCAGACGATAAGATGCATCCGTGCGCGTTTTTGTCCCATCGATTATCTCCAGCTGAACGTAACTACGACATTGGTAATAGGGAGTTGCTGGCAGTCAAGATGGCCTTGGAGGAGTGGCGCCACTGGTTGGAGGGTTCAGGGGTGCCTTTTATTGTATGGACCGACCATAAGAATTTAGAATATATCAGGACGGCCAAAAGATTGAACTCCAGGCAGGCTCGGTGGGCACTTTTTCGACGTGTTGATTTTACTCTCGTACCGCCGGGTTCTAAAAACATCAAACCCGATTCTTTGTCACGTATTTTTGATCGTTCCGAACGCCCGTCTACTCCCGAGTGCATTTTACCGGAGACATTAGTGGTCTCCACACTCACATGGGAGGTCGGCGAGAGTCAGGTCGGCTCTAGAAGGGGTAACGCCTCCGCCCGCTTATTTGTGCCGGAGGGATTACGGTCCATGGTCATCCAGTGGGGTCATAGTTCCAACGTAGCGTGTCATCCAGGAGTCAGTCGAACTAAGTTTTTAGTCAAGCAACGATTCTGGTGGCCTCTCATGGCTCGAGACGTCCGCGATTTTGTGTTGGCTTGCTCAGTATGTGCCGTTGGGAAAACTTCCAATCGTTCCCCGAAAAGGTTGCTTCAACCGCTGTCAGTCCCTTCGAGACCCTGGTCCCACATTTCGCTAGATTTTATCACCGCCCTCCCACCCTCCCACTACGTTTTGACCGTAGTGGACCGGTTCTCGAAGGCGGCTCATTTCATCCCCTTGTCCAAATTACCTTCAGCCAAGGAGACAGCGGTTACGGTCATTGACCACGTCTTTCGACTTCATGGCCTCCCGATAGACGTGGTTTCTGACAGAGGTCCCCAGTTCGTGTCCAGATTTTGGCAGGAGTTTTGTAGATTGCTGGGGGCGACTGTTAGTTTATCCTCAGGGTTCCACCCCCAGAGCAATGGTCAGACTGAGAGAGCCAATCAGGATTTGGAGCGAACGTTGCAATGTTTAGTCTCTAAGAATCCTTCCTCCTGGAGCCAGCAACTTTCGATGGTGGAGTACGCGCACAATACATTACCAGTGTTGTCAACGGGCCTATCTCCGTTTGAATGTAGCGTAGGTTACCAGCCACCTATTTTTCCTAGCCTGGAATCTGAAGTCGTGGTTCCCTCTGCTCACGCCTTTGTCCAGAGGTGTCACCGCACTTGGACGAGAGCCCGAGAGACTCTTCTCCAAATGAGGGAGCGCACCAAGGCCAAGGCTGATCGCCACCGGTCAAGGCCTCCCGTATACGTCGTTGGTCAAAAAGTGTGGCTTTCAACCAAGAATATTCCTCTCCGATCCATCTCTAATAAGCTTGCACCCAAATTTATTGGTCTGTTTACTGTCACCAAGATCATTAGTCCGGTGGCAGTCCGCCTCAAACTTCCTCCAGCGTACAGGAGAATTCATCCCGCCTTTCATGTATCCAAAATCAAGTCCGTGTTTCACTCCGATATTAATCCGCCAGTTCCGGTTCCCCCACCGCCGCGACTCGTAGACGGGGAACCATCTTATTCTGTCAACCGTATTCTGGACTCAAGGCGGAGGGGACGCGGATTCCAGTACTTGGTGGACTGGGAAGGTTACGGTCCCGAGGAGAGGAGTTGGGTTCCGGCCAGAGACATTCTGGATCACACCCTTATTGATGATTACAATCGACAGGTAAGGGAGTCGGGGAACGCCAGGAGGCGTTCCTAGGAGGAGGGGTACTGTCACGGTTCGCAGATGCATTGTTTCCTTCTTGTCTTGTGTTCTGTGTTGTGACAGCGGGGTGTTTGTGATGTCCTGTGTGTGTGGTTGTTCCTTTGTTCCTGACGTGAGTTCCCGAGTATTCGTCTTCAGTTCCTGTTGGTTGTCTTCATTCGTTGTCTGGATTTGGATTCTCATCACATCACCTCTCTTCACCACCAAGGACCCACCACCGATCATCTCAGTCCCTGCGCCAGGAATACCTGCACTGGCATTATCTTAGAGGAAATATATTTCCATTCTCTGTTTAAATTCATTAAAAGTCATAACTTGCACTTGCTTCCTGTGATCAATCATGACAACGCCACTGCTGTTATTGCTTCTGCCTCCGATCTGTCGAATATTCCTAATTAATAATGGTTTAATCAACATGTAATCCTCAATAAACCTGTCTCCGGCTTTGTCTCCAATTTTTGCTGCTGTTGGTTATTGCTGCTGCTGCTGCTGCTGTTGGTTATTGCTGCTGTTGGTTATTGTTGCTGTTATTGAGGCTGCTGTTATTGCTGCTGTTATTGCTGCTGTTGGTTATTGCTGCTGTTATTGAGGCTGCTGTTATTGCTGCTGTTGGTTATTGCTGCTGCTGCTGCTGCTGCTGCTGTTGGTTATTGCTGCTGCTGTTGGTTATTGCTGCTGTTATTGAGGCTGCTGTTATTGCTGCTGTTGGTTATTGCTGCTGCTGCTGTTGGTTATTGCTGCTGCTGTTGGTTATTGCTGCTGCTGTTGGTTATTGCTGCTGCTGATGTTGGTTATTGCTGCTGTTGGTTATTGCTGCTGCTGTTGGTTATTGCTGCTGTTATTGAAGCTGCTGTTATTGCTGCTGTTGGTTATTACTGCTGCTGCTGCTGTTATTGAGGTTGCTGTTGGTTATTGCTGCTGTTATTGCTGTTATTGAGGCTGCTGTTGGTTATTGCTGCTGCTGTTATTGAGGTTGCTGTTAGTTATTGCTGCTGCTATTGCTGCTGTTATTGCTGCTGTTATTGCTGTTATTGAGGCTGCTGTTGGTTATTGCTGCTGCTATTGCTGCTGTTATTGCTGCTGTTATTGCTGTTAGTTATTGCTGCTGCTATTGTTGCTGTTATTTCTGCTGTTATTGCTGTTATTGAGGCTACTGTTGGTTATTGCTGCTGCTGTTATTGAGGCTGCTGTTAGTTATTGCTGCTGCTACTGCTGCTGTTATTGCTGTTGGTTATTTCTGCTGTTATTGAGGCTGCTGTTGGTTATTGCTGCTGTTATTGCTGTTAGTTATTGCTGCTGCTATTGTTGCTGTTATTTCTGCTGTTATTGCTGTTATTGAGGCTGCTGTTGGTTATTGCTGCTGCTGTTATTGAGGCTGCTGTTAGTTATTGCTGCTGCTATTGCTGCTGTTATTGCTGTTGGTTATTTCTGCTGTTATTGAGGCTGCTGTTGGTTATTGCTGCTGTTATTGCTGTTGGTTATTGCTGCTTCTGCTGTTATTGAGGCTGCTGTTGGTTATTGCTGCTGTTATTGCTGTTGGTTATTGCTGCTGTTATTGCTGCTGTTATTGCTGTTGGTTATTGCTGCTGTTATTGAGGCTGCTGTTGGTTATTGTTGCTGTTGGTTATTGTTGCTGTTGGTTATTGCTGCTGCTGCTGTTATTGAGGCTGCTGTTGGTTATTGCTGCTGTTATTGCTGTTGGTTATTGCTGCTGTTATTGCTGCTGTTATTGCTGTTGGTTATTGCTGCTGTTATTGCTGCTGCTGCTGTTATTGAGGCTGCTGTTGGTTATTGCTGCTGTTATTGCTGCTGTTATTGCTGTTGGTCATTGCTGCTGTTATTGCTGTTGGTTATTGCTGCTGTTGGTTGTTGCTGCTGCTGCTGCTGCTGTTATTGAGGCTGCTGTTGGTTATTGCTGCTGTTATTGCTGCAGCCAGAAAAATGGAGCGCAGCTGGAAGAAAACAAAACTGGAGGTTTTTCGCAATTTGTGGAAAGAGAGCATGATTGCATACAGAAAGGCCATAAAAACTGCTAGATCTGCTTATTTCTCAACTCTTTTATAAACACAACCCTAGGTATTTATTCAATACAGTGGCTAAATTAACAAAGGATAAAGCTTCAACTTCTGACGTTTGTAAACAACACAGCAGTAATGACTTTATGAACTTCTTTACTAGTAAGATTGATAACATTAGGAATAAAATTATAACCATGCAGCCGTCTACTACAGTATCACTTCAGACAGAACATTGTAGTGTCACTGAGGAAAAATTACACTCATTCACTGCTATAGGAGGAGAAGAATTGGCTAAACTTGTTAAATCATCAAAATCAACAACATGTATGCTTGACCCTATACCGACTAGGCTATTAAAAGAGATGCTTCCAGAGGTCATAGATCCGCTGCTTAATATTATTAATTCATCCTTGACATTAGGATATGTACCAAAAACTTTTAAGTTGGCTGTAATTAAACCACTTATTAAAAAACCGCAATGTGATCCTAAAGAATTAGTCAATTACAGACCAATCTCGAATCTACCGTTTCTATCAAAAATATTAGAAAAGGCTGTGTCTTCACAATTATGTTCCTTTTTAGAAAGAAATGGTATATGTGAGGATTTCCAATCAGGATTTAGACTGTATCATAGTACTGAGACTGCTCTAATTAGAGTTACAAATGATTTACTCTTATCATCCGATCGTGGTTGTATCTCTTTGTTAGTGTTACTCGATCTTAGCGCTGCATTCGATACTATCGATCACAATATTCTTTTGAATAGACTCGAAAATTATGTTGGCATTAGTGGAACTGCATTGGCATGTTTAAATCTTACTTATCTGACCGTTATCACTTTGTAGCAGTAAATGAAGAGATGTCACACCGATCACAAGTTCAGTATGGAGTACCGCAACGCTCTGTGTTAGGACCGTTGCTTTTCACCCTGTATATGCTACCACTGGGAGATATCATTAGGAAGCATGGCGCTAGTTTTTATTGTTATGCTGATGATACTCAGCTCTATATTTCTTCACGCCCTGACGAAACTTACCAATTCACAAGATTAACAGAATGCATAGCTGATATAAAAAATTGGATGAATAGTAATTTCCTGCAACTTAATTCAGATAAAACTGAATTTTTAATTATTGGACAGAAAAGCTCCACAAGTAGTGCCCTAGAATACTGTCTAACCCTCGATGACTGCTCAGTCAAGCCCTCGTCGTCAGTGAGGAACCTGGGTGTGCTCTTTGATACCAATCTTTCGTTTGAAAGCCACGTTTCTAGCATCTGTAAAACTGTATTCTACCATCTTAAAAATATATCTAAATTACGTCACATGCTTTCAATGCAAAATGCTGAACAATTAGTACATGCGTAGTACATTATTGTAATGCTCTACTGGGTGGTTGCCCTGCTCGCCTAATAAATAAACTCCAGCTGGTCCAAAACGCAGCAGCTCGAGTTCTTACTAGAACCAGGAAGTACGATCATATTAGTCCAGTTCTGTCAACACTGCACTGGCTCCCTATTAAACATTGCATACATTTTAAAATCTTGCTTATTACTTATAAAGCAATAAATGGTTTAGCTCCCCAGTACTTAAGCGAGCTCTTAACGCATTATACTCCATCACGTATATTGCGGTCTCTAAACTCTGGCCAGTTGAAAATACTAAATACTAAATCAACTGCAGGCGGTCGATCCTTTTCCTATTTAGCACCTAAACTCTGGAACAGTCTTCCTAGCATTGTTCGGGAAGCAGACATACTCTGTCAGTTTAAATCTAGACTAAAAACGCATCTCTTTACTATGGCATACACATAGAACATTTTTAACTTTCTTTATTCAAATCAAATGACTGATTGTTAGGCTGCATTAACTAGGTCAGCCGGAACCGGGAACACTTCCCATAACACCTGATGTACTCGTTACATCATAAAAAGAGTGGCATCCACACTAATGTTAGTCTCTCTGTTTATCCCGAGGTTTACTGCAGTCGGCCGGATCCAGGCCGTGTCCGGATCGGATGGTGGACCTGCATCTGCACATGACCAGCTCATCCTGGAGTGTCTGCTGAGACCGTGTCCATTAGTGTCTCCTCTGAATTTGCCTCACCGGAACGTCATCCTCAATTAATCCGTCTCCAGCGCAATAACTCCGATCTTTCAAGTATTCATATTCTTGTGTAATCTACGTGCCATCCTAAATGAACCTGTCTCGTGCGTGATACCCAAAATTTCGAATATTCCTATCTAATATGATTTATGACCTGCAAGGTTGCCAGAGTAATAATTATACACTGTTAATAATAGGCCAGAGGAGAACTGGCACCCCGACTGAGTCTGGTTTCTCCCAAGGTTTATTTTTCTCCATCATGCCCTGATGGAGTTTTGGTTCCTTGCCACTGTCGCCTTTGGCTTGGCTTGCTCAGTTGGGGACACTCAAATTATGATCCAAGTTACTCAACTAAATATACAAATTGAATTTATTAATTTGGTCATATATAATTCTATAAACTATCCAAATTAAACTAGCCAAATCAAATTTTGTTGCAATGTTGTCCTGTTTAACACTGTGAAGCTGCTTTGAAACAATCATCATTGTAAAAGCGCTATATAAATAAAGTTGATTGATTGATTGATTGATTGATTGATTGATTGATTGATTGATTGATTGATTGATTGATTGATTGATTGGTTAATGCTGTTGCTGCTGCTGTTATTGCTGCTGTTGGTTATTGCTGCTGTTATTGCTGTTGGTTATTGCTGCTGTTATTGCTGTTAGTTATTGCTACTAGTGTTGGGCGATATGCCTAATTTTCCAATCGCCATATCGTCAGCCTGTGAGATCGCCGATACACGATCTTATCGCGTTGTGGCGGAGCAATTAGTTTACTTATTTGCTAATTAATTTAATAATTAATCAACTTATTTATTTACTTGTCTGCATATTTTACTTTATTATAATTTACTATTTATAAATTGAATGTAGGCTACATTTACATTACTTTTTATCTTGGGAAATGACACAGTTGGCAGTTTTTTGGATTTAAACCAGATGAGAAATGAGAGCCCAAGGACATAACGCAAGCAATCTGCAAAGTTTGCATGAACGTTGTGTCTGTAAAAGAGTCTCAAACGACAAACTTGTTCGTACATTTGCGAACTCGATCACCACCCCGCCGAGGCTGCTAAACTAGGACCAAAAGAAGCTGCTGCAGTAACGGTCAGCAAAGTACCGACTCAGCAATCCATCGTCTGAGCTTTTGCGAAAAGCACCAAGCGAAACAGTTAAAGATGGGCCCGATGCACGGCAGCTGTTTCATCTTCTCTAAGGTCCTGTACCTACGTACGCAATTTTCCACTCACATATAGGAATAAATACATAACTAATATCGCGAAGGAGATGGTTTCCTATCATACCGTTGAAAAGGAAAGTTTTAAAGAACTACTTCAGACATTTGACAAACAGTACGAGTTGCCGGGCCGCACGTAGGCTACTTTGCTAAAACTGCTATCCCTGATCTGTAGCCTACAATAAAACATTGCTAAAAAAATACCTGTGCATTACCGCAACCAGCACTCCATCGGAACGCGTGTTCAGTGCAGCGGGCAACATAGCAACTCCCCACCGCAACCTTCTCAAACCTGAGAGAATAAACCAGCTGGTTTTCTTATCAAAAAATCTGCATGGATCGATGCCTGAATTGCATAACACTAACACTAATTGTTGTCTTAATTGTTTCTGGTCTTGTTTTAGCAATACGTTTATTTGAGTAGCCTACATTTGAGATGATTTAATTGTTTTGGCGTTTCGTTTTAGTTCTTTCATTGTGTTTTTTATTTATTAAAACCTATAGGCTTTAATGAAACAAAAAATATTGCACATAGGCCGTTAAAATAAGATTTTTTGTTAAAGTGCAGTGATGAAATATATTTTGTTATTTATTATTTTTAGGCTACCGTCAAACTGGTGTCGCAGCCTGTCTATTTTAATGTAGGCTACTATTATTTCTGTAGCCCTATACAGCGGGCAAGGGCTAAAACAAATATTTTTTACTATAAAAATACATTGTCTGCTGACATTTAAGTATCACTGCACTTTAACAAAAAATCTTATTTTAACGGCCTATGTGCAATATTTTTGTTGTTCAGTTCCTAAGTCGTTTAAAAATAAAGCTGCTTTGAACTGATTGTTCTGTTCGGATCTATATAGCCTATAATTATAATAAAGCAGTTTGTTATTGTATTATTATAAGTATAAAATACATTTACATTTATGAAAAAAAATGCTTTAGCCTGATGATGATGCCGTTTTCGCCATGATGGCTCATGTGAATTTGTGAATGTAGGGCTAGATTGTTCACCTTGCAATTAAATTCTGAAAATACACGTAGTTTTGTAATCTTTAAAAAAAAAAATTTCACTGAAGAGTAACTCCTTTTTGAATTTTAAAAGCGTGGGGTTTTATTATTATCATCAGTACATTAATTGCACTTATTCTGCTAGCCTTATTAAACCATCAAAGCGCGTGGTGTTGCACTCGCAGGCTATGTGCCGCATATTGCGAGTGCAACACCACGCGCTTTGATGGTTTAATAAGGCTAGCAGAATAAGTGCAATTAATGTACTGATGATAATAATAATAACTATGATTATATTTTTATTTAATAATGAAAAATATTTTTTTTAAATTACATTCATGGGGAACGAGCCAAATATCGTCTTGAAATCGCCAACCGCTTCAGCTTTCGGCGATCTCTCTGCCTATACACGATACTATCGTCTATCGGAACAACCCTAATTGCTACTGTTATTGCTGTTGGTTATTGCTAATGTTATTGCTGTTGCTGCTGTTGGTTATTGCTGCTGTTGGTTATTGCTGCTGTTATTGCTGTTGGTTATTGCTGCTGTTATTGCTGCTGTTATTGCTGTTGGTTATTGCTGTTAGTTATTGCTGCTGTTACTGCTGCTGTTATTGCTGTTAGTTATTGCTACTGTTATTGCTGTTAATTATTGCTACTGTTATTGCTGTTAATTATTGCTGTTACTGCTGTTGGTTATTGCTGCTGTTATTGGTGTTGGTTATTGCTGCTGTTATTGGTGTTGGTTATTCCTGCTGTTATTGCTGTTAATTATTGCTACTGTTATTGCTGTTAATTATTGCTGTTACTGCTGTTGGTTATTGCTGCTGTTATTGCTGTTAGTTACTGCTGCTGTTATTGCTGTTAATTATTGCTGTTGCTGCTGTTGGTTATTGCTGCTGTTATTGCTGTTGGTAATTTCTGTTGGTTATTGCTGTTGGTTGTTGGCTATTGCTGTTGGTTATTGCTGCTGTTATTGCTGCTGTTATTGCTGTTTGTTATTGCTGTTGGTTATTGCTGTTGGTTATTGCTGCTGTTATTGCTGTTGGTTATTGCTGTTGGTTATTGCTGCTGTTATTGCTGTTTGTTATTGCTGTTGGTTATTGCTGTTGGTTGTTGGCTATTGCTGTTGGTTTTTGCTGCTGTTATTGCTGTTGGTTATTGCTGTTGGTTGTTTGCTATTGCTGTTGGTTATTGCTGCTGTTATTGCTGTTGGTTATTGCTGTTGGTTATTGCTGCTGTTATTGCTGCTGTTATTGCTGTTGGTTATTGCTGTTGGTTATTGCTGCTGTTATTGCTGCTGTTATTGCTGTTGGTTATTGCTGCTGTTATTGCTGTTAATTATTGCTGTTATTGCTCTGTTATTGCTGTTGGTAATTTCTGTTGGTTATTGCTGTTGGTTGTTGGCTATTGCTGTTGATTATTGCTGCTGTTATTGCTGTTGGTTATTGCTGTTGGTTGTTGGCTATTGCTGTTGGTTATTGCTGCTGTTATTGCTGTTAGTTATTGCTGCTGTTATTGCTGTTAATTATTGCTGTTGCTGCTGTTGGTTATTGCTGCTGTTATTGCTGTTGGTAATTTCTGTTGGTTATTGCTGTTGGTTGTTGGCTATTGCTGTTGGTTATTGCTGCTCTTATTGCTGTTGGTTATTGATTTTGGTTATTGCTGTTGGTTGTTGGCTATTGCTGTTGGTTATTGCTGCTGTTATTGCTGTTGGTTATTGCTGCTGTTATTGCTGTTGTTATTGCCATCTCTTTTTAACAGGTCAAGTCTGCCCCAAAATCTTTTCCAATTGTCTATGAACCCTATGTTATTCTGCGGACACCACTTAAACAACCAGCCATTGTTATTGCTGTTGCTGCTGTTGGTTATTGCTGCTGTTATTGCTGTTGGTTATTGCTGCTGTTATTGCTGTTGGTTATTGCTGCTGTTATTGCTGTTAGTTATTGCTGCTGTTATTGCTGCTGTTATTGCTGTTAGTTATTGCTGCTGTTATTGCTGCTGTTGTTGGTGTTGGTTATTCCTGCTGTTATTGCTGCTGTTATTGCTGTTAATTATTGCTGTTGCTGCTGTTGGTTATTCCTGTTAATTATTGCTGTTGCTGCTGTTGGTTATTGCTGCTGTTGGTTATTGCTGCTGTTGGTTATTGCTGTTGGTTGTTGGCTATTGCTGTTGGTTATTGCTGCTGTTATTGCTGTTAGTTATTGCTGCTGTTATTGCTGTTAATTATTGCTGTTGCTGCTGTTGGTAATTTCTGTTGGTTATTGCTGCTGTTATTGCTGTTGGTTATTGCTGTTGGTTGTTGGTTATTGCTGCTGTTATTGCTGTTGGTTATTGCTGCTGTTATTGCTGTTGCTGCTGTTGGTTATTGCTGTTAATTATTGCTGTTGCTGCTGTTGGTTATTGCTGCTGTTATTGCTGTTGGTAATTTCTGTTGGTTATTGCTGTTGGTTATTGCTGCTGTTATTGCTGTTGGTTATTGCTGCTGTTATTGCTTTTGGTTATTGCTGCTGTTATTGCTGTTGGTTTTTGCTGCTGTTATTGCTGTTGGCTATTGCTGCTGTTATTGCTGTTGGTTATTGCTGTTGGTTATTCCTGCTGTTATTGCTGTTGGTTATTCCTGCTGTTATTCCTGTTGGTTATTGCTGTTGGTTATTGCTGCTGTTATTGCTGTTGGTTATTGCTGCTGTTATTGCTGCTGCTGTTATTGCTGTTTGGTTATTGCTGCTGCTGCTGCTGCTGCTGTTGGTTATTGCTGCTGTTATTGCTGTTGGTTATTGCTTTTGCTGCTGTTATTGAGGCTGCTGTTGGTTATTGCTGCTGTTATTGCTGCTGTTATTGCTGTTGGTTATTGCTGTTGGTTATTGCTGCTGTTATTGCTGTTGGTTATTGCTGCTGTTATTGCTGCTGTTATTGCTGTTGGTTATTGCTGCTGTTATTGCTGTTGGTTATTGCTGCTGTTATTGCTGTTGGTTATTGCTGCTGTTATTGCTGCTGTTATTGCTGCTATTATTGCTGTTGGTTATTGCTGCTGTTATTGCTGTTGGTTATTGCTGCTGTTATTGCTGTTGGTTATTGCTGCTGTTATTGCTGTTGGTTATTGCTGCTGTTATTGCTGTTGGTTATTCCTTCTGTTATTGCTGTTGGTTATTGCTGCTGTTGGTTACTACTGCTGTTATTGCTGTTGGTTATTGCTTTTGCTGCTGTTATTGAGGCTGCTGTTATTGCTTCTCTTATTGCTGTTGGTTATTGCTGCTGTTATTGCTGTTAGTTATTGCTGCTGTTATTGCTGTTGGTTATTGCTGCTGTTATTTCTGTTGGTTATTGCTGCTGCTGCTGTTGGTTATTGCTGCTGTTATTGCTGTTGGTTATTGCTGCTGTTATTGCTGTTAGTTATTTCTGCTGTTATTGCTGTTAATTATTGCTGTTGCTGCTGTTGGTTATTGATGCTGTTATTGCTGTTAATTATTGCTGTTGCTGCTGTTGGTTATTGATGCTGTTATTGCTGTTAATTATTGCTGTTGTTGCTGTTGGTTATTGCTGCTGTTATTGACTCATGTGCCAGGCATTCTGAATTTGGGTCCAGAAATGCTGTCCAGGGACAAAGTGTCCCCAGCAGAGTGGTCTCTTCACCCACACACGATTCAGACAATTTGGGGCATGTTTGGACAGGCAAAAGTGGATCTTTTGGCCTCACAAGACAATGCTCAATGCCTAACATATTTCTCCAAGCACAAGAATGCGTTGGCCCACGAATGGCCCAACCTTCCTCTTTATGCTTTTCCCCCAGTCTCAATGTTACCTCAGGTCATAGAGAGGATCAGGGAGAGCAACTGCGCTGTGCTGTTAATAGCCCCGCTTTGGAGAAATCAACCATGGTTCTCACTGCTAAGTCAGATGTCAGATACTGCTCCGTGGCCGATTCCGCTGAGAATCCTCCTCATGCAGGCGAAACGGCAGATCTGGCATCCCCGTCCCGATCTATGGGCGCTTCATATCTGGCCCATCAACGGGTACATGAGAATCTCTCTGAAAATGTATTAAACACTATTTCTGAAGCTAGAGCCCCTGCGACCAGGCGGCTCTATTCAGGCAAATGGGCAGTCTTTTCAGACTGGTGTAAAACACGGATCCTGACCCCACATAATTGTGAAGTGTCAGAGGTGCTCATTTTTTTACAAGAGCTGTTGGACGCGGGTCGTTCCCCCTCCACGCTCAAAGTTTATGTGGCCGCTATAGCAGCGCACCACACTCAAGTGAACGGACTGTCACTGGGAAAGAACGATCTTATCGTGCGCTTCCTTAAAGGGGCTAGAAGGCTTCACCCACCTTGCACCCCTTCAGTTCCTATATGGGACTTGTCTACGGTCCTGGATGCCATGAAAGGTTCTACATTCGAGACTCTGCATTCGGTGAGCTTAAAGCTCCTGTCACTAAAGTCCGCTTTTCTGCTGGCGATTGCATCAGTTAAGCGGGTGGGTGATCTGCATGCGCTCTCTGTGAGCGCCTCTTGTCTGGAATTTGGGCCAAACGATTCTAAAGTCGTCCTCAAACCAAGGCATGGATACGTACCTAAAGTGCTTTCAACACTGTTTAGAGCACAGGTCATTTCACTTTCAGCACTTTTATCATCGTTAGATGAAGAGGATGCTAATTTGCTCTGTCCGGTCAGGGCGCTGAGAATTTACATAGAGCGTTCTGCTGTTTTCAGGCACACTGAACAGCTCTTTGTGTGCTTTGGCGGCGCACCACATGGTGCGCGGTTTCAAAGCAGACCTTGTCACGTTGGATAGTGGATGCTATCTCACTGGCTTATGAGTCTAAAAATCTCAGCTGCCCTATAGGTGTCAAAGCCCATTCGACTAGAGGCATGGCCTCTTCGTGGGCTTGGTCTACTGGCATTTCTCTGAATGATATGTGTGCGGCGGCAGGCTGGGCATCACCGTACACTTTTATCAGGTTTTATAATTTAGAGGTTCCTGCCCTACAGGCTGGGCTTCTTGCTGTGTAAATACATCTGACCCATTAAGGCTCGATATTCTGGCCTGGGTAAAGTATTTGTATAAGTCATAAGAACTCCTTATACTGTATGACTCTGGTCATTCACTATTCATGGCCTGACTACGTCTGGTCTGCTCATATATATATATATATATATATATATATATATATATATATATATATATATATATATATATCATATCTTATGTGTTATTTCATTAGATGGCCCGACTCAGGTCTGGCTCATATTGGGACTTCATGATACCATGTTACGGCCCACTTAGGTCGGCTGGGGTATGGTGTCTCCGGGCTTCAGAGCCGTTAAGCAAGCACGGCGTTTTGCATTGGTTCCCCGTAGCGTTAGCAAACGCAATACGAGAGTACTCTCGAAAGGGAACGCTTCGGTTACTAACGTAACCTTGGTTCCCTGAGAAGAGGGAACGAGTATTGCGTTTGCTTGCCGTGCTTCGCTTTCTCAGGAGTCGCTTCAGTCGATTAACCTGACTAACCTGGCGAGACAGGGAGTTATGTACCCTTGGCTATGCAAATTCTGTTGCCCCTTGTGGCGGGAATTTAGAAGGACCCGATTGGTCCGTCCCACACAGCGGTCTCGCCATAGGTTGCTGCAGTTGCAGCGGCACAGCCAATCAGCACACAGCAGCTTCCTGCTGAGAGCTGTGAAGCTGCACTGCGTGATATATGGTACTTTTTAGGATAAAAAATTTGCTTCAATATCTCGAGGAAAGGAATTCCCCGTAGCGTTAGCAAACGCAATACTCGTTCCCTCTTCTTAGGGAACCGAGGTTACGTTAGTAACCGAAGCGTTATTGCTGTTGGTTATTGCTGCTATTATTGCTGTTGGCTATTGCTGCTGTTATTGCTGCTGTTATTGCTGTTGGTTATTGCTGCTGTTGTTGGTTATTGCTGTTGGTTATTTTTGCTGTTGTTGGTTATTGCTGTTGGTTATTGCTGCTGTTATTGCTGCTGTTATTGCTGTTGGCTATTGCTGCTGTTATTGCTGCTGTTATTGCTGTTGGTTATTGCTGTTGGTTATTGATGCTGTTATTGCTGCTGTTATTACTGTTGGCTATTGCTGCTGTTATTGCTGCTGTTTCTGCTGCTGTTATTGCTGTTGGTTATTGCTGCTGTTGTTGGTTATTGCTGTTGGTTATTTTTGCTGTTGTTGGTTATTACTGTTGGTTATTGCTGCTGTTATTGCTGCTGTTATTGCTGTTGACTATTGCTGCTGTTATTGCTGCTGTTATTGCTGCTGTTATTGCTGTTGGTTATTGCTGTTGGTTATTGATGCTGTTATTGCTGCTGTTATTACTGTTGGCTATTGCTGATGTTATTGATGCTGTTATTGCTGTTGGCTATTGCTGCTGTTATTGATGCTGTTATTGCTGTTGGCTATTGCTGCTGTTGTTGGTTATTGCTGTTGGTTATTTTTGCTGTTGTTGGTTATTGCTGTTGGTTATTGCTGCTGTTATTGCTGCTGTTATTGCTGTTGGCTATTGCTGCTGTTATTGCTGTTGGTTATTGCTGCTGTTATTGCTGTTGGTTATTGCTGCTGTTATTGCTGCTGGTATTGCTGCTGTTATTGCTGTTGGCTATTGCTGCTGTTATTGCTGCTGTTATTGCTGTTGGTTATTGCTGTTGGTTATTGCTGCTGTTATTGCTGCTGTTATTGCTGTTCGCTATTGCTGCTGTTATTGCTGCTGTTATTGCTGTTGAATATTGCTGCTGTTATTGCTGCTGTTATTGCTGTTGGCTATTGCTGCTGTTATTGCTGTTGGTTATTGCTGCTGTTATTGCTGTTGGTTATTGCTGTTGGTTATTGCTGCTGTTTTTGCTGTTGGCTATTGCTGCTGTTATTGCTGCTGTTATTGCTGTTGGTTATTGCTGCTGTTATTGCTGCTGTTATTGCTGTTGGCTATTGCTGCTGTTATTGATGCTGTTATTGCTGTTGGCTATTGCTGCTGTTGTTGGTTATTGCTGTTGGTTATTGCTGTTGGTTATTTTTGCTGTTGTTGGTTATTGCTGTCTGTTATTGCTGCTGTTATTGCTGCTGTTATTGCTGTTGGTATTGCTGCTGTTATTGCTGTTGGCTATTGCTGCTGTTATTGCTGTTGGTTATTGCTGTTGGTTATTGCTGCTGTTATTGCTGTTGGTTATTGCTGTTGGTTATTGCTGCTGTTATTGCTGTTGGCTATTGCTGCTGTTATTGCTGTTGGTTATTGCTGTTGGTTATTGCTGCTGTTATTGCTGCTGTTATTGCTGCTGTTATTGCTGTTGGCTATTGCTGTTGTTATTGCTGCTGTTATTGCTGTTGGCTATTGCTGCTGTTATTGCTGCTGTTATTGCTGTTGGTTATTGCTGCTGTTATTGCTGTTGGTTGTTGCTGTTGTTTTTGCAGTTGGCTATTGCTGCTGTTGTCGGTTATTGCTGTTGGTTATTGCTGCTGTTATTGCTGTTGGCTATTGCTGCTGTTGTTGGTTATTGCTGTTGGCTATTACTGCTGTTGTTATTGTTGCTTTTTGCTGCTGCTGTAGTTATTTCTGCTGATGTTATTGCTACTGCTGGTTATTGTTGTTGTTGTTGCTGCTGCTGTTATTGCTGCTTTTGTTGGTTATTGACACACACACACACACACACACACACACACACACACACACACACACACACACACACACACACACACCATGTCTGGTTCACAATCTTTGTGGGGACTTTCCATAGACGTAATGGTTTTTATACCGTACAAACTGTATATTCTATCCCCCTACACTGCCCCTGCCCCTAAACCTACCCATCACAGGAAATATTCTGCATTTTTACTTTCTCAAAAAACTCATCCTGTGTGATTTATAAGCCTTTTGAAAAGTAGGTGATCTCAGGTTTACTATCCTTATGTTGGTCCCCACAATGTAATATAAACAAGTACACACACACAAAACACACACACACAAACTCACACACACACACACACACTTATGCTCTTATGGCCTCCTTTTCACTACAGAACTCTTTGATATTTCATGGGAATGATGTCACACGTTTCCTCCTGCCCAGATCAATGACCACATTTTTTCCTTTTCGTGATCCAAGCATGTTTCTCCTTTCTCTGCCTCACGTCTTGGGCTTTGGATCTACAATTTACAATTATGCATTCAGCAGACCCTTTTATCCACAGCGCCTTACAAAAGAGAAACAAAAGCAATTTGTCAACAATACTCATAATATATACGTGGTTAAATTTATTAGGAAAACTAGTAAACTAGAGGAAAGGAGAAATAATTTTCCAGCATTGATCATGTATCAACATATGATATGCACTGAGATCTCTGTAATGATTCAGATGAACATTTTGCACCACATTTTGTTGTTGTCTGTACATAAAACACACACACAGACAGGGTTTTTTTTATTCATATAATGTATCGCTGGCCGCAGAAAAACGGGGGCATTTCCTGTCTGAGCACAATATGTATTGTTTGACAGGAAATGTGGGACATTGCGGTATTCCTGACAATAGGCAGATTACGTCTTAAGAGGTCAGAAAACACGGTCCCTTGTCTTTAAACAAACAAAAATGTCAGTGGTTTCGTCGGATCCGCAATGGAATCTGTTTACAGTCTCTGTGTGACCTACAGTAATATGTTTGTGATTGTTCTGAATAATATGTCAAGTCAAGTCAGCTTTATTTATACAGTGCTTTTACAATGTCAATTGTTTCAAAGAAGTGTTAACAGCAAAATAAAGCAATAGATGTAATCAAACTCAGTTCAATGCTCATATAGTGGCAACGCGGGCAGATCAGTAATATAGTTTTATATTTAGTGTAGTGTCCCCAAATAACCAAGTACCCCTGGGCCAAGGTGGGGTGAACTGCAGGAATCCTAGAAGGAGCGTAGGAGTCGCCGTGGCTTGCCAGAGGCCAGAGCCTGCTGCCATCTGCCGGATCGGAGAGGAGCGGGGAGCACGGGTCTCACTGCTGACTGCCTTCCAAAGGACGAGTCATTGCTGACCGCCGGGGGGCAGAATAGGATTGAGCCATCCCACGGGAAACGACCAGCGCCATCGCATTGCACAGCAAAGAAGAACTCAGTGTGTCCGGGAGGTGGACGAGCGAGAGACGTGGAAGGAGCAAGCGAGTCCTCTCATGAGGGAGCTCGGAGGCATATAAGGACGAGCTACACAAGTGAAGGACGAAAGAGGACCAGGCCTGGGCCTACCATCTCTTTTTAACAGGTCAAGTCTGCCCCAAAATCTTTTCCAATTGTCTATGAACCCTATGTTATTCTGCGGACACCACTTAAACAACCAGCCATTGATTGATGATAGTCTACTAAGGGGAAGGGGGCCAGAACGAATAGATGTGTTGTAATTTTGGTGATCTCCGACTGGTGAAATCGAACATCATTAGTGGCAGATTACGTGAGTAATAATCTTAGAGAATTTACGATTAGCATTAGCCTGGACTTTTAAATTTGCTTTGATGTTACCCTGGCTCCCGGTAAACATGTGACTATGGTGGCTGGTGTCTCTATTTTCATGTTCCGTGTAGGCAAGGCAAGGCAAGGCAAGTTTATTTATATAGCACATTTCATACACGATGGCAATTCAAAGTGCTTTACATAGAAAATGAAATTAAAACAGTGATAAGAAATAAAAATAAAAACAAGATGATGCATAGATTAGAATAGGTGCAATCAGTGGGACGTACAGTGGCACAGTGCTCATTCAGTAAAGGCACAGCTGAACAGATGTGTTTTGAGTCTAGATTTGAATGTGGCTACTGTTGGAGCACATCTGATCTCTTCTGGAAGCTGGTTCCAGCTAAGGCTGGCACAATAGCTGAACGCAGACTCTCCTTGCTTTGAGTGAACTCTTGGTATTTCTATCTGACTTGATCCTGATGATCTGAGTGATCTGATGGGTTTGTATTTAATCAGCATATCTGCAATGTATTGAGGTCCTAGGTCATTGAGTGATTTATAAACAAGTAATAATACTTTAAAATTGATCCTAAATGTAACTGGAAGCCAGTGTAAAGACCTGAGGACTGGCGTGATATGGTCATATTTTCTGGTTCTGCTCAGAATCCTGGCATGGCGTTCTGTATGAGCTGCAGCTGTCTAATGGTCTTTTGGGAAGGCCGGTTAGAAGACCATTACAATAGTCCACCCTGCTGGTGATGAAAGCGTGAAGCAGTTTCTCTAAGTCTTGCCTGGAAACAAAGCATCTAATTCTTGCAATATTTTTAAGATGATAGTAAGCTGATTTAGTTATTGCTTTGACATGACTATTGAAACTCAGGTCTGACTCCAAAATCACACCAAGATTCCTGACTTGATTTTTTGTTATTAGACCTTTGTCTCAAGATATGCGCTCACCTTGAGAATTTCATCTTTGTTTCCAAATGTAATGATTTCAGTTTTGTTTTTGTTTAACTGGAGATAGTTTTGGCTCATCCAACTGTTAACTCCATCAATGCATTTGCACAGGAGTCAATGGGGCTATAGTCATTAGGTGATAGTGCTAAGTAGATCTGGGTGTCGTCAGCATAGCTGTGGTAAGCCATTTGGTTCTCTCTCATTATTTGGCTCAGTGGCAGCATATACAGGTTGAATAGGAGTGGTGCTAGAATTGACCCTTGTGGGACTCCATAAGTCATGGATGTCCAGTCAGACTTATGGTCACCTATACTCACATAATAACCTCTCCCTTCTAAATCGATCTGAACCATTTAAGGACCATCCCAGAAAGTCCGACCCAGTTTTCCAGCCTGTCAAGAAGTATGTTATGGTCAACAGTGTCGAATGCAGCACTGAGGTCGAGTAGCACCAGAATTGATGTTTTGCCTGTATCTGTATTGAGGCTAATATCATTTATTATCTTTATAAGTGCTGTTTCTGTGCTGTGATGTGGTCGGAAGCCAGATTAAAAATTGTCAAAGAATCCGTTTGAGCTTAAGAATTTGTTCAGCTGACTGAAGACAACTTTTTCAATGATCTTGCCTATGAAGGGGAGATTTGAGATTGGTCGGTAGTTGTTCAATATGGAGTTATCCAGATTTCTCTTTTTCAGAAGAGGCTTAACTACTGCAGTTTTAAGGGAGTTTGGAAAATTCCCATTGAGAAGTGATGAGTTTACCACTTCTAGCAGATCTGCTTCTAAACAGTTAAACACACTTTTGAAAAAAGAAGTGGGGAGTGTGTCAAGGAGGCAGGTTGATGTTTTAAGGTGCTGTACCGTTTCTTCTAAAATTTTATAATCAATTGCTTCAAAGTCAGACATAGTAACTTTCCGAGGTAATAGAATCACCAATAGCTAGGGCACTTTCAACAGGATTCTCAGTGAGTGGGTCACTGAGTGGGGAGAACCTGTTTGATGTTCTAATCGGAATAGAAGAGTGTTTTTTTAATCTGCGACTATGCCGTCTCAGTCATCCAGTTGCCCGGCTGCTCGAGCTCTACAGCCGGAACCGTACAAGGTACAGAGTTTACTTAGGGAGTCGCATCCAAAGAAGTGGCTTAGGCCCTTGCATTCTTACTATTCTCAAAGTTTAGATGTGTGTCTCTAATTCTGAAATCTCCATCAGCCTGACTATCTCCCTGCATTTATCACACGTGAAGCCCTGTTCACTGACAGAAAATGTTATACTAAACATGTAACAGGAAGTGCAAGTGACAATAACAGGAGAAGATCACATGGCTTACCATGTTTGTTGACTAATCCAACTCACCACAGTTATTTGATGGACTCATAAAAGGCACATGAAAGAAAACAGGAGACCTGGATGCACGGAAGGCTAACAGGCTATTGAAATGCTAACGCATTGTGATAGTGATTTAGATTAAAGGCTATTTCATGTGATAGGCAATATTAGACAATATATGGTGGTAAGTTATATTTAGCAGTATAAACAACAGGGAATGATATAGAGATTTAAAAGCAAAGTAAAACTGTACAAACGCAAACACTGGGCAGGGCAGACAGAAGGCAGACAGCGGTAATCGATCAGCCTTACATATCTCTCAATATGTAGGAGATAATAATAGAAATTTAGACTTTTATTCAGAAAGGATGCATTATATTGATCAAAAGTGACAGTAAAGACATTTATAATGTTACAAATGATTTCTACTACAAAATAAGTTCTAGCTATGGAACTTTATATTTATCAAAGAATCCTGAAAAAAAACATCACGCCATCTATAGAAAAATAAAGCTGTTTTCATTATTGATAATAATCATAAATGTTTCTTGAGCAACAAATCATCGTATCAGAATGATTTCTGAAGGATCATGTGACACTGAAGACTGGAGTAATGATGCTGAAAATTCAGCTTTGATCACAGGAATAAATTACATTGTACTATATATTCACATAGAAAACAGCTATTTTTAATCTGTAATAATACACAGATCGGCATAACATTACCCAGAGGAAAGAAAAATCCAAAGTGAGATCTCTTTAGCATCTCAAATGTTTCTCCTAGACAAAAATGAGGTTAGTTTAAGATCAAATGGAGACTTTTGCTTAAGTCTCCTGGTTCTCACGGTTGTCTCCTGAGACAAAAACTCTAACACTCTCACAGTTGTCTCCTCTAAAGTTTTAGAAGAGATCTCAACAACATCACACACTGTGCTCAGATGTGTCTCCTTGGCTAGAGAGACTGGATTGATCATATTTGTGTCCTCCAAAGTTTTAGAAGAGATCTCAACAACATCACACACAATGCTCATATTTGTCTCCTTGGCTAGGGAGCCTGTATTGCTCATATTTGTCTCCTCTAAAGTTTTGGGCATTGAAGATAAATTTAATTGAGTAACCCTTAATATTCTGAAACACATAATGCTATTTGAATGATGGTTTCAGTATTTCAAAATATTAGTACAAATTTAAAATGTAATGTAAAATTTCTTGCAAAATAAAATTTAAGACATCTGGGGTTGGTTGAAAGACTTCCTAGACTAGTCTTAAAAGTTAGTCATGAATTATTTCCCCCCAAGCCTGGTAATATCTTATTTAAGTCAGTTACATAAAAAGGTATTTCATTTGAATTGGAAAAGTAAGACTGATTGCCCTTTGGTTAACTACTACTTAGTTGCACAACTTAAGAACTACTTTGACTAAGTTTATGCAACTGGCACCGGAAGGCAAAGCTGATACCTAAATGAGACATATAAGAGATAAAAAGCCCTTAGTATCCTGAGCTTAGGTAAAGCTCTGTTAGAGCCATAGCCGTGTGGACAGCACATCAACACTGAGGCACAGCAGCACCACAGACAGCATGAGTTCAAGTCCCAGCTAAAGGTATACTTTCCTGCTCCTGTTCCCTTCTCCCCTCTCCCATTGTTTCTGGTCTCTCATCGTACGTTTCTGTCCAATAAAGGTGGGGAAAAAAAACAATGTCACAAAAAAAGAAAGAAAAAAAAACCTCTGAAAATATTTTTTATAATGGAGTTTTGAAAGAGATTACAGAAAGACAATAAAGAGATCTCCCATGTTTCTTGTTTCTCATTTTGCACTCCTCATGTCTCAGTCTTTTATTTCTCCTAATGAATTTTAGGAGAAACATTGAAACATTCTACAGTGAGAGATAAATGAGAATCACAACTAAGTCTCATGAGCTTAGAAAGAGCCACCTCTGAGCAATAAAATATTCCTAAAATTGAGTCTTGAAAGAGATCGCAGCAAGATGATACAGAGATGTCATGTTTCTTCCACCACATTCTCAGATTCAACTCATTTTTCTCTCAGACTCATGTCTCAGTTGTGTCTACTCTTATTTCTCCTAAGGAATTTTAGGAGAAACATCTGAAACTCTGTTGATACTGAAAGGAGAGATATATGAGAATCAAAACTAAGTCTCATGAGCTTAGGAAGAGCAAACACTGAGCAATTAATTTTTTCTTAAGGGTATGACCACTGACAAGTGACGTGAATAACACTGATTATCTCATCATCACGGCTCCTGTTAGTGGGTGGGATATATTAGGCAGCAAGTGAACATTTTGTCCTCAAAGTTGATGTGTTAGAAGCAGGAAAAATGGGCAAGCGTAAGGATTTGAGCGAGTTTGACAAGGACCAAATTGTGATGGCTAGACGACTGGGTCAGAGCATCTCCAAAACTGCAGCACTTGTGGGTGTTCCCGGTCGATCTATCAAAAGTGCTCCAAGGAAGGAACAGTGGTGAACCGGCCACAGGGTCATGGGAGGCCAAGGCTCATTGATGCACGAGGGGAGCGAAGGCTGGCCCGTGTGGTCCGATCAAACAGACGAGCTACTGTAGCTCAAATTGCTCAAGAAGTTAATGCTGGTTCTGATAGAAAGCTGTCAAAATACACAGTGCATCACAGTTTGTTTTGTATGGGGCTGCATAGCCACAGACCAGTCAGAGTGCCCATGCTGACCCCTGTCCACCGCCGAAAGCACCAGGATGCACTATTCATTCTATTGGAAAGGCTTCAAATTTTACATTTTTACAATTTTTTACTAGATTGTGCCATATTTTCAAATTTGGCATATAAAAGAAATACTTGCTTTATTTGTATTTTCTACTTATTCATATTATAGTATATTATAGAGTCAATCGGAAAAATAATGCAGCTATAATTGTGTGGGTATATTGGTAAGGATGTCAGAGGGTAGTTTGTATGTGTTTACTGAAAATGTAATGTGTGTAATTAGTTTGAAAGAAATTATATTGTACTGGCAATCAAAAATCCCACTCCATGTATGTGTCACACCCACGGCAGGGTCATAAGGCAATGTGAAAACTATGAAAAAGGTCAAAGAAGGTTAATGAGCTTTGAGGTTTTTCTTTTTCATCCAAACACGCATCTTAACCCTTGATTGCACTTTTTAATTGTTATTGTTTTTGTAAGGAGATAAAAGGTGGGCTTGAATTTGAAGAAGAAGTTCAGAAGCCCCTAAACACATTGTTTTATTTTTCACCACAACACAATGCTGATTGTTTAGTCTGGTAGGTTTTATAAAAAGTTTGAGTTCACACAGGTTTTCTCACTTACAAACCTATAAATATGTGATGATTGGGGGTTGATCATTTCATCGTTTGCAAGATGAAGAGAAGGTCCTCAGCAGAGGAAGCTCTGAAGCTAGTGTAGCCCACTGAAGCTATTATATTTATTATCTTATTTATTATATTTTTATTGAAAAGAACAGCGGCATTATGTAAAGAAATAATAATTTGAATGATTTTAAAGCATTACAATTTTGAAAATGAACGAATGTTTGGTAATTATGAATAGAAGAGATGCTGATAAAAAAAACTCAGTGAAAGTGGAAAAAAATATTAATATATTTTTTATATTAAAATGCCTCAAAATTAATGTTGTTGTTCTTCACTGACATACCCAAGAATCTACTAATCAAAGAAAATAAAAAATAGTTTAGCATTTAGTATATGGAAAATTATTGTAATAATTATTTTTATAGAAAACAACAGTGGTGTTATGTAAAGAAACCAATTTGTAAAGCTTTAAAATTCTGAAAATGAATGAATGTTTGGAATGTTGTCCATTATGGACCTAAATGTTAGGTTTTTTTTTTTAATCTGACACTACATAAAAAATATAAATGTCTCAAAATTAATGTTGTTGTTCTTCATTGACCCACCCAAGAATCTAATGAGCAAAGGAAAAAAAATCTGCTTTGCATTTAGTTTATGAAAATAAACTACTATTTTATTTTATTTTTCATAAAAAAACACCTATGGCAATATGTAAACAAACCAGCATTTAAAGGGTTAAAGTTCTCAAAATTAATGAATGTTTGGTATTTATGGATAGAACAGATGCTGGTTAAAAAAATGACATCAGTGAAAGTGGAAAAAAATGTTAATAAATCATATTTCTATGGCAGTTTTTGGAAATTGACATTTTTGTCCATTATGGACCTAAGTGTTAATTTTTTTAAATATCTGACACTACATACAAAAATATAAATGCCTCAAAATTAATGTTGTTGTTCTTCATTGACCCACCCAAGAATCTAATAAGCAAAGAAAAAAATTCTGTTCAGCTTTTAGTTTATGAAAATAAACTATTTTTAATTTTTTCATAAAAAAAAACACCTATGGCATTATGTAAGCAAAAAAGTTAAATTTCTTAAAATTAATGAATGTTTGGTATTTATGGATAGAACAGATGCTGGTTAAAAAAATGACATCAGTGAAAGTGGAAAAAAAGTTAATAAATCATATTTCTATGACAGTTTTTGGGCATGGACATTATGTGTAACTTTTTTTTTTTTTTTTTTTTGAATGCACAAGGGTTAAGTTCATTTTTTTCTCTCATTAATGTACACACAGCACTCCATATTGACAGGAAAACACAGAATTGTTGACATTTTTGCAGATTTATAAAAAAAAAATAAAAACTGAAATATAACATGGTCCTAAGTATTCAGACCCTTTCCCTTTTGATCTAATACAGCCATGAGTCTTTTTGGGAAAGATGCAACAAGTTTTTCACACCTGGATTTGGGGATCCTCTGCCATTCCTCCTTGCAGATCCTCTCCAGCTCTGTCAGGTTGGATGGTAAACGTTGGTGGACAGCCATTTTCAGGTCTCTCCACAGATGCTCAATTGGGTTTAAGTCAGGGCTCTGGCTGGGCCATTCAAGAACAGTCACAGAGTTGTTGTGAAGCCACTCCTTCGTTATTTTAGCTGTGTGCTTAGGGTCATTGTCTTGTTGGAAGGTGAACCTTCGGCCCAGTCTGAGGTCTTGGGCACTCTGGAGAAGGTTTTTGTCCAGGATATCCCTGTAATTGGCCGCATCCATTGCAACCAGTCGTTGTGTCCCTGCAGCTGAAAAACACCCCCACAGCATGATGCTGCCACCACCATGCTTCACTGTTGGGACTGTATTGGACAGGTGATGTGCAGTGCCTGGTTTTCTTCATACATACCGCTTAGAATTAAGGCCAAAAAGTTCTATCTTGGTCTCCCACCATCTTGTTGTCCTTCAGGTCCTTCTGGTCGTCCCAAATGTCTTCCGTTTAAGGATTATGGAGGCCACTGTGCTCTTAGGAACCTTAAGTGCATCAGAATTTTTTTTTGTAACCTTGGCCAGATCTGTGCCTTTCCACAATTCTGTCTCTGAGCTCTTCAGGCAGTTCCTTTGACCTCATGATTCTCATTTGCTCTGACATGCACTGTGAGCTGTAAGGTCTTATATAGACAGGTGTGTGGCTTTCCTAATCAAGTCTAATCAGAATAATCAAACACAGCTGGAATCAAATGAAGGTGTAGAAACATCTCAATGATGATCAGAAGAAATGGACAACACCTGAGTTAAATATATGAGTATTAAATATCTGCAAAAATGTCAACAATTTTGTTTGTCTTTCTGTCAATATGGGGTGCTGTGTGTACATTAATGAACTTAAATGATTTTAGCAAATGGCTGCAATATAACAAAGATAATTTTTTTAAGGGTCTTATATATATATATATATATATATATATATATATATATATATATATATATATTATTTGTTATACTATAAAATTAATATTATTACATTTATTTGCTATATATAAATTAAATTATTGTAATTTATTAGTATTAAATAATATATTAATGACTATTATATTAGTATATTATATTAATATATATATATATATATATACATTATACTGAATGCTATTTTTACTCTTTTTATACTGACATATGCAAATAATAAAATTTGCCATGAATTAATCAACCTGACAAATAAATCGATCTATCATAACTATCAAGTAAGTCACAATTGTTATAATTTTTGAAAACAATCTCAACAATTGATAACGATCGTTATCCTTAAAGTGTTAGATTCAAACTATTACTGTGTCTGAATGTTTTTATGTTTACATGATCAGGCATGAAATCATATGCTGAGTGTGTGCTCTTCTCCTCCACCCTTCTGTCTAATTATGTATCACACACCTGATTAAAATCATCTTTTCTGTAAGTAACGTGGATGGATGTCCATACCTCATCCCCTCCCTTTCCAATCATGTAACCTTCATACATTAAACACATTAACTGTTAAAGTATTACGCTTCAGCACCTGGCTATACTATTTCATGATACAGTGTCACGACTTTAACAAATCAACAGCATTTTAACTCCTGAAAACCTCTCATTATATAATACAGGGCATTTGAGCTCATTATATCCCAGAAAACACCCCTCTGGGTGTGAGACGGGTCCAGAATGAAAGGCCCATGTGTTCACAGGAGCAAGTATGAACACTGTTACCCAAACCTATTCAAAGAGCTTCAGAAAACCAAACTCTGAGTCATAAAAACGCAACACCCTCTCCTCAGGCAACAGAAAACATACAGGGCTAAAGGAGGTGTAGAAATCACACCAAAAGTGCAGGAATCAATACAACACTTCATGCCAATGGAAATAAAAGGCAGTATATTGAGTCCGCTGCATTGATTCTGTTTTGTTCTCGTACAAAAGTGAAGGACAAGCATCAGTTTCATGACCCATTTCACACAGGTTCATGTCTGTACATTTGCATTCATCACTTTAAGCATAAATAGATGTAAAAGCATGAATGTAAAATCATTTATTGTTGTAGTTCCACCAGAGGCCTGCAAGTGTCAGTAGTCTTGTGTTACACTTTCAACAGTTTCAGTCACCTGGGCTGTGTGTGTGTGTGTGTGTGTGTGTGTGTGTGTGTGTGTGTGTGTGTGTGTGTGTGTGTGTACTGGTAATCCCTCTACGGTATGGGGACAAAATGTCCCCACAAAGATGGCAATATCCAAAATCCTTGTCCTTGTGGGGACATTTTTTGGTCCCCATGAGGAAAACATCTTATAAATCACACTAAGTGTTTTTGAAGATGTAAAATGCAGCATGTCTCCTGTGATGGGTAGGTTTAGGGGCAGGGGCAGTGTAGGAGGATAGAAAATACGGTTTGTACAGTATAAAATGCATTACGCCTATGGAATGTCCCCATAAAACATGGAAACACAACATGTGTGTGTGTGTGTGTGTGTGTGTGTGTGTGTGTGTGTGTGTGTGTGTGTGTGTGTGTGTGTGGACTGGTAATCCCTACGGTATGGGGACAAAATGTCCCCACAAAGATGGCAATATCCAAATTTTTGTCCTTGTGGGGACATTTTTTTGGTCCCCATGAGGAAAACATCTTATAAATCACACTAAGTGATGTTTTTGAAAAAGTAAAATGCAGCATGTCTCCTGTGATGGGTAGGGGCAGGGCAGTGTAGGGGATAGAAAATACGGTTTGTACAGTATAAATGCATTACGCCTATGGAATGTCCCCATAAAACATGGAAACACAACATGTGTGTGTGTGTGTGTGTGTGTGTGTGTGTGTGTGGACTGGTAATCCCTACGGTATGGGGACAAAATGTCCCCACAAAGATGGCAATATCCAAATTTTTGTCCTTGTGGGGACATTTTTTGTCCCCATGAGGAAAACATCTTATAAATCACACTAAGTGATGTTTTTGAAAATGTAAAAATGCAGCATGTCTCCTGTGATGGGTAGGTTTAGGGGCAGGTGCAGTAGGGGATAGAAAATACGGTTTGTACAGTATAAAATGCATTACGCCTATGGAATGTCCCCACAAAACATGGAAACACAACATGTGTGTGTGTGTGTGTGTGTGTGTGTGTGTGTGTGTGTGTGTGTGTGTGTGTGTGTGTGTGTGTGTGTGTGTGTGTGTGTGTGTGTACAATTTATGTATACAAATGTGTATAATGACATGGGTATGACACAGGTTTTACAAGCAGAGTGTGACTTATGAGGACATTACCCCATGTCCACATTTTTCAAAAGGCTTATAAATCATACAGAATTAGTTTTTTTGGGAGAAAGTAAAAGTGCAGTTTCCTGTGATGGGTAGGTTTAGGGGTAGGGGCAGTGTAGGGTGATAGAAAATACGGTTTGTACGGCATAAAAACCATTATGCCTATGGAATGTCCCCACGATTCACAAAAACAAACCTGTGTGTGTGTGTGTGTGTGTGTGTGTGTGTGTGTGTGTGTGTGTGTGTGTGTGTGTGTGTGTACTTACAAGGGTTGTGTAGCATGTAAAGTGATATATAATCAGTCCAGAGGGTCCAGTGGTCTCTTTGTGGGAGTCTGGATATCTGTGGCCCTATTTCCTCTCCTCCTCCACAAAACCTCCCCTCCATTCAAATCTTCTTTGAAAAACACCCCGCAGGCCTCTCTGCAACAGATGTGTGTTTTCAGTGCATGACAGACGGATGTTTCTGTATTCAGAGAACTCACTGCTCAGCATTCTTGTGAAGTTTCACAGTTCATGATGACATGAACAAACACAACACATGTGCTGTAAACTGCAGTGTCCCCATCATTGACTGCAAACAGAAACCGCTCTTTAAAATGTTCCAGGAGGGTTCATTTGACTCCAAATGTAGTACCTGAGATGGGAGAGAGATTCAAGAAGAACCTATGAACAGATGTGTGTCTGTATTTGTACGAATTAGATCAAATTGCTGACAGCCCGTACGAGTTTCACATAACACACGAGCAAGCAAACTCAAGGTCATTCACCTGGGTTTCACTGATACCTGAAAAAAAAGTTTTTTTTGCATATATCATCTTGTTCCAAAAATATGTTGGACATACACCGATCAGGCATAATATTATGAGCACCTTCCTAATATTGTGTTGGCCAAAACAGCCCTGACCTGTCGAGGCATGGACTCCCCTAGACCCCCGAAGATGTGCTGTGGTATCTGGCACCAAGATGTTAGCAGCAGATCCTTTAAGTCCTGTAAATTGCAAGGTGGGACCTCCATGGATCGGACTTGTTTGTTCAGCACATCCCAAAGATGCTCGACTGGATTGAGATCTGGGGAATTTGGAGGCCAAGTCAACACCTCAAACTCATTTTTGCTTTGTGGCAGGTCATTATCCTGCTGAAAGAGCCACAGCCACCAGGGAATACCGTTTCTATGAAAGGGTGTACATGGTCTGCAACAATATTTGGGTAGGCGTAATGGTTTGCCCTGATAGAGTTTTGGTTCCTTGCCACTGTCGCCTCTGGCTTGGCTTGCTTAGTTGGGGACACAAAAATTTTGGTCTAAATTTTCAACTAAATATCCAAATAATATGAATTACTAAACAAATGAACTATATCAACTATAGCTCTGATCTGCCCACATTATCACTATATGATAAATTGAAATGAGCTGATGACATCACCATTTTCTCCAAATATAATTTAGTATAGCCAAATAAAATTTTGTTGCAATATTTTCCTGTTTAACACTGTAAAGCTGCTTTGAAACAATCGTCATTGTAAATTAAGTTGACTTGACTTGAGTGACTAGGTGGTACGTGTCAAAATAACATCCACATGGATGGCAGGACCCAAGGTTTCCCAGCAGAACATTGCCCAAAGCATCACACTTCCTCCACCATCTTGCCTTCTTCCCATAGTGCATCCTGGTGCCATGTGTTCCCCAGGTAAGTGACGCACACACACCCGGCCATCCACGTGATGTAAAAGAAAACGTGATTCATCAGACCAGGCCAACTTCTTCCATTGCTCCGTGGTCCAGTCCTGATCCTGTAGATCCCTCTCCTAAAACTATTCCCCCTTCAGCCATGATCATCAGCCCAATCCAATGGTCCAATGATGAGCAAATTGCTCAAGCTAATCGCTCCAAACCTGCTCTGCCAGGAGGTCCAGAGAGGCTCCTCTATACCATCCAACTATCGTATGCCCCTCTTGGACTCAGCTCATACATCTCCGGGCTCTTTGGATACCTAGGAAGTCAACGTACTCTCTCGCTCTTACGTCATAAAAAACGCAACACCCATCTACCGGGTCTGAGCTATCCTTGACTCGCAATGGCGGGATCCCAGGGTGGAGTACCTCATTGACTGGGAGGACTACGGTCCTCACACAATACCATACTGAACACCCAGGTCGCCCAGCACCCAGGGGTCGAGGTTGGCCCGTCGTCCATCGTCCCATCCGGCCGCCAGGAGCCGCCCGTGGAGGAGGGGGTACTGTCATAGGGTCACAACCATCACAGATAATTCCTTCGTCACCAGATCAGCACACTCCGCCCACTTGTTTACTCTCCGCGGAATTCTGATTCACTGCAACTGCACTTCATCATCAGCACTCCTTCCTCTTCATTCCTCTGCCTTATAAAGACATTTCCGTTACTGCCACCTAAGTCATCATTTATATCTCTTTATCCTGATCATTCACTCACCAGTCTGCATCCCTGTCACTATCCGTCTGCATCCTTCTGTTCCATGACAAAAGGAGTACAGCAAATACTAACATGATGCATAATTAATAAATAAATAACTATTATAATTAATGTAAAAAATGCATATATAATAAACCTAATAATTTAAAAATATTAATATTAAGAAAAATTTACAGTTGTAATTCAGTGTAAATTTAAAGGGGTGGTTCAATACGATTTCACTTTTTTAACTTTAGTTAGTGTGTAATGTTGCTGTTTGAACATAAACAGTATCTGCAAAGTTACAGCGTTGAAAGTTTAATGCAAACGGAGATATTAAAGTTATTGTCTACAAAAACAGGTGGTTTGGACTACAATAAGCTTCTTCCCGGGTTGGTGACATCATAAACCCTTGCTATTAACATAAACACTGCCCAAACAAAGTGGTTAAGGCCATGTGGCGCATTATAATGGAAGCGGAAGAGTTGTTTATACATAATGCGAGCTGCGTGACGAGACGTGTCAAAAGATATAAAACCCATTATAATCTGTGATATTTTCTACACTGGATGCAGCGCTGGAGACTACACAAGTTCAATGCTGGATTTGCACAAAGGCTTTTACTGAAAGATGAAGCAGTTCCTACTTTAAAAACTGTAAGTACGTTTTGTTGTTTGTACATGTCTTTTAAACGTAATGTTATAGTTCTGTTGCTATTTTTAATACATCAAGGACATATACAAAGAGCAACTCGTTTTTACTAGCCAGTTAGCTACGTTCTACTACAAACGTCTAACAAACAGTTGTTCATGCTATAAATTAAACTATAGGCTACCTTTACAAAAATGCGACTTCTCAGTCATGTATTTGGCTACAGTAAAGCTTTAATCAGGATACAACTGTATATTGAAAGCTAACAAACAGCAGTGACAGCTAGCATATCTAAATACTTTGACACAAATACTAAATGAAATAAACATCCTTTAAAAGCCGCGATGGGAGAGGTTCTGCCTGCGCCTCTTCGTCTGGGTCTGATTTGGCTCAATTTGATGCAATTATTATTCACTTTCCACCTAAGAGCGTAAAAACGGATGGTAAGGGGCGTGGCGTTTCCGGAAACTGCGTATTTCGGAGGGAGTGGCTTTATAGAAGCAGGAAGTCAAACAAGTCGTTCATATGAGAGTGGAAACAGAGGTGTAGAATTAAAGGTAGGGTAGGTAAGAATTATCTAAAACACTTTTGTCCAAATTTGTTTAAACTTTCTTTATATGTCAATACATAATTAAAATGTAAGTAGTCTGAAAAAGAGAGTATAAAAATCGAGTGACTCTAGACTTTTTAATCTGCAATAAACATCGCTCATTATTTTCGTTCGGATATAAACAAGTGATTGGCTTGGGCGATTGTCACTCTCTCTCCCTACCATGGCTACAACCCCTTTTGCTACAGGATCTGCCCACATGCGCGCACCTCTACTTCCTCTGAGCTTAGTTGCCCGCCCTCTTGCAGGACCTCCTCTGCTTCGCCCTCGACCCCGGCCTTGTCCTCGAGCCGAAGATGCGGTACTTGTCTCCGGAGTGTAGTCCAGTCCTCATCAGAGTCAGCAATGCTTTCATCATGGAAACTCTTACATGCAAAACACTGTATACCTATGTTATGAATCTTACACGAAATTCATCTTCATCACAGTATAACTGATGTTATTGGATAAACATATATCAGTGCTATACGTTTTAAGCTTTGCCTTATATATAACTAGCTCGTTAACGAATCAAACAAAAATATATTTTAAACTTTACCAGTATCGGTATTCTAGCTTGATGATAGTGAGTACTAAAAGACATCTTATTTGTTTATATTCATACTGATAAAGTTTGATTCTTTATTACATGTGATTCTGACATGATGTCAAGTGCACTCCGCTCCTTCTTCTCCGCTCGTCTCAGGTGAATAATGCTCTTCCAGATGAGCGGTCGGCGGAGCGCGTTCGTGTGTTTTGGGGGCGTGACTTTGGAAAGAGCCCAGAAGGGAGAAGGTGGAGTGAATGGAAATAATGAGCTGTCTTTAAAACAGTCGTGAGAGGTCTACAGACACTCAATTTTTATACTTTCTTTTTCAGAGTACTTACATTTTAATTATGTATTGATATATGAAGAAAGTTTAAAAAAATGTGGAAAAAAAGGTTTTTAACCAATTCTTACCTACCTTTAAGATAAAATATATGAAAAATACAGCGTTTTCAAAAAAACGAAGCATTAAGACATGTTAAACTGTGCCCCAAAAACACAATCAAGCCTAGAAAAAAACCACACAACCACCCCTTTAAGTACAGCAAATGCTAACATGATGCATAAATACTTTTTAAATAGTATATAATTGTTATTAAATAAATAATAACTACTATAATTATTATTAATTCATGAAATGAAATGTAATAATATATACATTGTAATTTAATAATAAACATAATTCATCATATTATTCAAAATTTCAAAACAATTGTACATTAAATTTAAAGGGAGTACAGCAAATGCTAACATGATGCATAAATAAGTAAATTAATAAATAAATATTATAATTAATGTGTAAAAAATAATATAAAGTAATAAATTATATAAAAAATGATATAAAGAAATTAAAAATAATTTAAAGAGATCAATAATAACTATTAAAATAAATATTAATATATATTAATGAATAATAATATATACATTGTAATTTAATAATAAACATAATTTTATCATGATATTATTAGTAGTACAGTAACAAATTGTGTGTATATATATAAACGTCATAATTCATCATAATGTTATTAATTTATTAATAATAAAAACAACCATTATGGTAAAATTATTACATTTATATATTTTGGGGGTAATGAGAATGAAAAAAAAAAGTGCTTAAATGTCATGGAAATAATGTATTAAGACTGAAAATAAGTCATGAAATATAAGAGGGTGAAGTGATGAGGGCATGTTTTATAGGTAAACACGGCATGATCTCACACTTCAAATCAGATGTGACGTCACCCGGAGGGCATTACATAATGCTGTGACCGGTCCGAGGCTGAGCAGAACAGATAGAGTTTGGACACCAGCAGTACAGGACACGCGCTCAAGGCTGTCACTGAAAAGAGGCGTTACGCGCGCGGCAGCGGACTGGAGTTTGTGGATCTCACACTGACTTTGTGTTTTCCCTTTTCCGCAGCATTTGCTCCTGGCGTTTCTTTCCAAGACTTTGGACTTTATTTGCATCAGTCGAGCTGTGATTTGTGTTTCCAGTCCATTCGTCCGTTTGGAGCTGAAACATGAGCGCGAGTGGAAACGCGATGGCGATGTTCGGGATGCGTTTAGCGGACGATCAGATTAAAGTTCTGGAGGAGAATTTCACGAAGGTCAGCAAACATCCCGACGAAACCACGCTGATGCTGATCGCGGCGGAGTGCGGGCTGAGCGAGGAGGAGACAGCGGTGAGTTTATCAGCAGATCCTCATCTGCAATGCCATCGACCGACGCGACGCGACAAACGAGAACGAGTGAAAGCCGCGAGACGCGTCACGTTGATTGGTCGATTGGGCGCGTTGCAGGTTTTGCCGCGTCTTTCTGATTGGTCAAATTGGAGCGCTCGCGTTTTGTTGTGTCGCTTTTAACGCAGAAAATCTGTAGTCTAGATACTATTATAATTATCAATTAATATGTGAATAATATATCATATATGAATGTCAATATAGTAATAAACATCATTATTTATCATACTATTGTTTTTATTTATAATTTATATTTATATATTTTTGGCATAATAAGAATTTGACTTTTGTATCCTGGGGAAAATCTGCCTGTCTGTCTGTAGTATTTTGATCATAAGCGCATGCCTCGTTTTAATAATGTCAAAATCTGTCTTTAATATTAGAGATATTTCTTTGAATAATTTTATGTAGTCATAATTATCTTAATAAAAGCAAACTTAATAATAATAACCTACCTTTGGCAATATGATATACCGTTGTACCGTGTATTTAAATCTCAATGTAATTACAACTTGGTTCATGTCCAGAAATACAGTAATACCATGGTACATTTTTGCTCAGTTTAGTTCAAACTATACATATTTGACATATGGCTTATGAGCCTTTAACAGTCTGCCGGACTTTATTTGATCATGGAAAGTTTATGATAGCAATAAATGTTAAAGTAAATAATAATCGAAAACTGCCTCCGGACAGGTGTTCTTCATTTTGCGACTCAGTTTTGACAGGTTGGCTCGGGTGGAGGTTAAAACTCTTAATTACTCATGAATCAACACTTCTGGGGTGTGAGCTTACTGGTTTTCAGTTAACACACAAGATATTTCACCACTAAGCCACATTACCATGATGCAAGCTTCTCTTGTGCATTGTCTTCATTCCTGTTTTGCTGTCAGCAGCTCAAAATAACACACTGACAGCATTAAAAGCCGAAGGGGTTGTGCTCGTGTGAATAGAGCGCCGCTGACACTGACCATAAACAAAGTGTTGGAGCACAATAGGCGACCCAGAGTGCCTCCGGACGCACCTTCCCTCTTACGGATAGGGTCGACATGTTCAAACACATTGTGTCTGGTTTGCACTCATTCAAATGACAATCCCACACAGGAGTCATGATGTAATGGAGAAGTTAGTAGTGCTGTAATGTGTCTACTTATCTAATAGATATTTCAGAGCCTGTGAGCAACATTTCCAGCGCTGACAGCATGAAGTTTGGCAGAATTTAACTGGAAACACATTCCATCATGAGGCTGGTCTGTTCCTGTCACTATGATTGTGAAAAACCATGTGCATTTAGACAAAATGTGAAAACGCCTTTGTGATATATCATCACACACAATAGAACAGGCTTAGCGATTCAGGGGTGTGTGAATGTATACAGTCACTTAAATACTACTCGCTAAAACATGCCCACCACTACCATTCAGAAGTTTGTTTGTGTGAGAGAAATGAGTATTCGTTAGGAAGCATCAAATTGATCAAAAGTGACAGTAAAGACATTTATAATGTTACAAAAGATTCCATTCAAAAAATAAAAAAGAATCCTGAAAAAATGTATCTCAGTTTCCACAAAAATATGACTGTTTTCAACATTGATAATCATAAATGTTTCTTAAGCATCAAATCCTCATATTAGGATGATTTCTGAAGGATCATGTGACACTGACTGGAGTAATGATGCTGAAAATTCAGCTTTGATCACAGGAATAAATCACACTGCACTATATAATTCACATTTTTGTTAATTGTAATAGAATGTGTGAAATGTGCAAAATTGTCAGCATGAAATATTCAATGTCATTCATGCTTAGCACAGTCCCTCCTCTATGGCTTTATTTCTTAGGCAAATATGACCCGAGGAAAACTGGTTTGAATAACAAACTCTGTCCTGGCTCAGGGCGAAATGATATCACCTCTTTGCATTAGTGTGTGTGTGTGTGTGTGTGTGTGTGAAGGTGTGTGTGTGTGAACAGTGTATACACCTCTCTTTCTCTCTGTGTGTGTGTGTGTGTGTGTGTGGGTATTAACACAGGCTGTGTGTGTGTGTGTGTGTGTGTGTGTGTGTGTGTGTGTGTGTGTGTGTGTGTGTGTGTGTGTGTGTGTGTGTGTGTGTGTACAGAATGAATGTAAGGGTTTGCTTGTGATGGGAGCGGGTGGATAGTGTTTGGCTACCCTGAAACCCACAGTACCCGGAGGTGGAGATGAGCTGTGCTTCTTTATTTCTACTGAAATGCAGGTCTCGCTGTGTTTAAACACCCTGTTTTCTTTTCTTCTGCTGAAAAATATTGCAGAGGAGGGGGTTTTTATATAGTGCTTTTTATACCCAGTCGTGGTTTGTTGTGTAAAGCACTGACAGTTTTGCAAGTGTGTTGCAATGCTAGAGTTAAAGATCACTGTACCTCAGTCAGAGCTGTTGTGCAACTATCTTTTTCTAAGAAAACCAGCTAATTTGGGATACTCTTAAAGTGTCTAAGTGAAAAGTTACTCAGTTTCACAAATCACATGTGTGGTAAATGTCATGGAGTTATAAAACATTAAAGCACACAAGACTGGAGTAGCTAAATTCATCCATCTTGTTTACTCTTTCACTTCAATTCTTCTCATGAACAACAACATCATGTTTGAGAACTTCTGTTGAAACAGATATCAAACTTGTAATATATAATAAAATACACAAATTTTGATTCAGAAAACATAACTATTTAAAAAAAGCTACAATTAATATAATTATGGAAGCTTGTTTTCACCATGAAATAAAAAAGGTAATTGCAACTTTTTCACAATTCTGACTTTAATTCTGAGTTTATCTCTCAATCTTCATTCAGAATCGTGAGAAATAAACTTGGAAAATAAAGTCTGAATCATGAGATATAAACTTGGAATTAAAAGAAATAAAGTCAGAATCGTGTGAAATAAACTTGGTAAATAAAGCCAGAATCGTGAGATATAAACTCGTAAAATAAAGCCAGAATTGTGAGATATAAACTTGGAATTACAAGAAATAAAGTCAGAATCGTGTGAAATAAACTCGGAAAATAAAGCCAGAATCGTGAGATATAAACTTGGGTGTAATATATATAATATAAATATAAAAATCAGAATTACCTTTTAAAAAATGTTATACGTGAAGGAAACAAGTTTCCATAGATAATTCTGTACTGTGTAAGGAAATGTTTTAGATGATCACCTAATGTCTCTCTCTTTCCTGTAGAAATGGTTCAGGATGCGAAACGCTCAGTGGAGGAAAGCAGAAGGCCTTCCTGCTGAACTGGGATCAGTGAAGGACTGAGGAATGATCTTCCTCATTCTTCATGTTTTCTTGCTCTTTTTCTCTCTTTGCTCCAGACCTGGAGACCTGAAGTTGTTTTTTATTATTGTTATTATTATTTTATCTAAGTTGAAATCTTTTGCTCAAAGCATAGTGTATTGCCTTAATAACTATCAAATGTACGTAAATAAACGAATGTAAGCATCTGTATATAAAGAATTACATCTGTATTTTCAGGGGGTTATTTTATGTTGATTGATTATTGTAGAGCTTGTTTGCTTTTCCATTAGGAGGATCATCATGGAGCAGAGAAACAGAGAAAGTGACACTTTATCTTTATAGTTATCTATAAACACAGAAAATAACAAACAAGATCTCTGTGATATCTCAATTGTTTGTCCTAAAATGAGATTAAATGGAGAGCAAATGAGCATGTCTTCTCCTTCTCAGATTTTTCCCTTGCAAACACAGACCATAGTAGTCTCACAATTCTGACTTTATATCACAATTCTGACTTTATATCACTCAATTCTGACTTTATATCACAATTCTGACTTTATATCACACAATTCTGACTTTATATCACAATTCTGACTTTATATCTCACAAATCTGACTTTATATCTCACAATTCTGACTTTATATCACAATTCTGACTTTATATCACACAATTCTGACTTTATATCACAATTCTGACTTTATATCTCACAATTCTGACTTTATACCTCACAATTCTGACTTTATATCTGACAATTCTGACTTTATATCACAATTCTGACTTTATATCTCACAATTCTGACTTTATATCACAATTCTGACTTTATATCACACAATTCTGACTTTATATCACAATTCTGACTTTATATCACTCAATTCTGACTTTATATCACTCAATTCTGACTTAATATCACAATTCTGACTTTATATCACAATTCTGACTTTATATCACTCAATTCTGACTTTATATTACACAATTCTGACTTTATATCACACAATTCTGACTTTATATCACAATTCTGACTTTATATCACACAATTCTGACTTTATATTACACAATTCTGACTTTATATCACAATTCTGACTTTATATCACACAATTCTGACTTAATATCACAATTCTGACTTTATATCACAATTCTGACTTTATACCTCACAATTCTGACTTTATATCACACAATTCTGACTTTATATCACTCAATTCTGACTTTATAGCACACAATTCTGACTTTATATCACAATTCTGACTTTATATCACTCAATTCTGACTTTATATCACACAATTCTGACTTTATATCACACAATTCTGACTTTATATCACAATTCTGACTTTATATCACACAATTCTGACTTTATATCACACAATTCTGACTTTATATCACTCAATTCTGACTTCATATCACAATTCTGACTTCATATCACAATTCTGACTTTATATCTCAATTCTGACTTTATATCACTCAATTCTGACTTCATATCACAATTCTGACTTCATATCACAATTCTGACTTTATATCTCAATTCTGACTTTATATCTCAATTCTGACTTTATATCACACAATTCTGACTTTATATCAATTTTCTGACTTTATATCACACAATTCTGACTTTATATCACACAATTCTGACTTTATATCACAATTCTGACTTTATATCACACAATTCTGACTTTATATCACAATTCTGACTTTATATCACTCAATTCTGACTTAATATCACAATTCTGACTTTATATCACAATTCTGACTTTATATCACACAATTCTGACTTAATATCACAATTCTGACTTTATATCTCAATTATGACTTTATATCACACAATTCTGACTTCATATCACAATTCTGACTTTATATCTCAATTCTGACTTTATAATCTCACAAATCTGACTTTATATCACTCAATTCTGACTTTATATCACACAATTCTGACTTAATATCACAATTCTGACTTTATATCACAATTCTGACTTTATATCACAATTCTGACTTTATATCACACAATTCTGACTTTATACCTCACAATTCTGGCTTTATATCACAATTCTGACTTTATATCACAATTCTGACTTTATATCACACAATTCTGACTTCATACCTCACAATTCTGACTTTATATCACACAATTCTGACTTTATACCTCATAATTCTGACTTTATATCACAATTCTGACTTTATATCACACAATTCTGACTTTATACCTCACAATTCTGACTTTATATCACAATTCTGACTTTATATCACACAATTCTGACTTTATACCTCACAATTCTGGCTTTATATCACAATTCTGACTTTATATCACAATTCTGACTTCATACCTCACAATTCTGACTTTATATCACAATTCTGACTTTAAGTCAGAATTGAGTGATATAAAGTCAGAATTGATATATGAATATAAAGTCAGAATTGTGATATGAAGTCAGAATTGAGTGATGTAAAGTCAGAATTGTGTGATATAAAGTCAGAATTGAGTGATATAAAGTCAGAATTGTGATATAAAGTCAGAATTGTGATATTAAGTCAGAATTGAGTGATATAAAGTCAGAATTGTGTGATATAAAGTCAGAATTGTGATATAAAGTCAGAATTGTGTGATATAAAGTCAGAATTGAGTGATATAAAGTCAGAATTGTGATATAAAGTCAGAATTGTGTTATATAACGTCAGAATTGTGATATAAAGTCAGAATTGTGAGATATAAAGTCAGAATTGTGATATAAAGTCAGAATTGTGAGATAAAGTCAGAATTGTGAGATATAAAGTCAGAATTGTGTGATATAAAGTCAGAATTGTGATATAAAGTCAGAATTGTGTGATATAAAGTCAGATTTGTGATATAAAGTCAGAATTGTGAGATATAAAGTCAGAATTGTGATATAAAGTCAGAATTGAGTGATATAAAGTCAGAATTGTGTGATATAATGTCAGAATTGTGTGATATAAAGTCAGAATTGTCACACCGATCACAAGTTCAGTATGGAGTACCGCAGGGCTCAGTGTTAGGACCGTTGCTTTTCACCCTGTATATGCTACCACTGGGAGATATCATTAGGAAGCATGGCGTTAGTTTTCATTGTTATGCTGATGATACTCAGCTCTATATTTCTTCACGCCCTGACGAAACTTACCAATTCACAAGATTAACGGAATGCATAGCTGATATTAAAAATTGGATGAATAGTAATTTCCTGCAACTTAATTCAGATAAAACTGAATTTTTAATTATTGGACAGAAAAGCTCCACAAGTAGTAACCTAGAATACTGTCTAACCCTCGATGACTGCTCTGTCAAGCCCTCGTCGTCAGTGAGGAACCTGGGTGTGCTCTTTGATACCAATCTTTCGTTTGAAAGCCACGTTTCTCACATTTCTGACTTTATAGCACAATTCTGACTTTATAACACAAATCTGACTTTATTTCTCGCTGTTCTGACTTTATATCACAATTCAAGATTCAAGAGTTTTATTTGTCACATACACAATTATATACAGAATATATAACTGGCAGTGAAATGTAAACAGGTCCGCTCCATAGACAGTGCAAATAACAGTTATAGAAACACAAGGAGGAAATTAAAAATAGAATAGAATAAAAAGTACTCAACATAGAATTATAAGTAATCAAGTAAAAGATAAAATAAATAACTGGTTAACATAAAAAATATATATATAAGTAAGTAAAATGTGCAAACAATGGGTATAATGTAATGTGCAAACAGAAGTATAATGTGCAAACAGGTTTAATTACTGGTTGTTACACAGTAACAATAAGAACAAAGTGCAGTGCAATGACTTTATGTGGATGTAATGTTAAAACCGGATGTTTATGTGTATGTGGGGTGAAGTGCAGTCACGTGACTGAGTTCAGGAGTCTGATGGCCTGGGGAAAGAAACTCCTCCTGAGTCTTTCAGTTTTTGCCATCAGGCTTCGGAAGCGCTTACCAGATGGCAGCAGGGTGAAATGAGAGTTCGCAGGGTGGGTAATGTCTTTGATGATTTTGGTAGCTCTACCTAAATCATTCTATTCTGACTTTATATCACAATTCTGACTTTATATCACACAATTCTGACTTTATACCTCACAATTCTGACTTTATATCACAATTCTGACTTTATATCACAATTCTGACTTTATATCACACAATTCTGACTTTATATCACAATTCTGACTTTATATCACAATTCTGACTTTATATCACAATTCTGACTTTATATCACACAATTCTGACTTTATAATCTCACAATTCTGACTTTATATCACAGTTCTGACTTTATATCACAATTCTGACTTTATATCACACAATTCTGACTTTATATCACAATTCTGACTTTATATCACACAATTCTGACTTTATAATCTCACAATTCTGACTTTATATCACAGTTCTGACTTTATATCACAATTCTGACTTTATATCACAATTCTGACTTTATATCACACAATTCTGACTTTATAATCTCACAATTCTGACTTTATATCACAATTCTGACTTTATTTCACAATTCTGACTTTATACCTCACAATTCTGACTTTATATCACAATTCTGACTTTATATCACAATTCTGACTTTATATCACACAATTCTGACTTTATACCTCACAATTCTGACTTTATATCACAATTCTGACTTTATATCACAATTCTGACTTTATATCACACAATTCTGACTTTATATCACTCAATTCTGACTTTATATCACACAATTCTGACTTTATATCACAATTCTGACTTTATATCACAATTCTGACTTTATATCACAAATCTGACTTTATATCACTCAATTCTGACTTTATATCACACAATTCTGACTTTATATCACACAATTCTGACTTTATATCACAATTCTGACTTTATATCACTCAATTCTGACTTTATATCTCACAATTCTGACTTTATATCACACAATTCTGACTTTATATCACACAATTCTGACTTTATCTCACAATTCTGACTTTATATCACAAATCTGACCTTATCTCACAATTCTGACTTTATATCACAATTCTGACTTTATCTCACAATTCTGACTTTATATCACAAATCTGACCTTATCTCACAATTCTGACTTTATATCACAATTCTGACTTTATCTCACAAATCTGACTTTATATCACTCAATTCTGACTTTATATCACAATTCTGACTTTATATCACAATTCTGACTTTATATCACAATTCTGACTTTATATCACAAATCTGACTTTATATCACTCAATTCTGACTTTATATCACACAATTCTGACTTTATATCACACAATTCTGACTTTATATCACAATTCTGACTTTATATCACAATTCTGACTTTATATCTCACAATTCTGACTTTATATCACACAATTCTGACTTTATATCACACAATTCTGACTTTATCTCACAATTCTGACTTTATATCACAAATCTGACCTTATCTCACAATTCTGACTTTATATCACAATTCTGACTTTATCTCACAATTCTGACTTTATATCACAAATCTGACTTTATCTCACAATTCTGACTTTATATCACAATTCTGACTTTATATCACAAATCTGACTTTATATCACTCAATTCTGACTTTATATCACACAATTCTGACTTTATATCACACAATTCTGACTTTATATCACACAATTCTGACTTTATATCACTCAATTCTGACTTTATATCTCACAATTCTGACTTTATATCACACAATTCTGACTTTATATCACAATTCTGACTTTATCTCACAATTCTGACTTTATATCACAAATCTGACTTTATCTCACAATTCTGACTTTATATCACAATTCTGACTTTATCTCACAATTCTGACTTTATATCACAAATCTGACCTTATCTCACAATTCTGACTTTATATCACAATTCTGACTTTATTTCACAATTCTGACTTTATACCTCACAATTCTGACTTTATATCACAATTCTGACTTTATATCACAATTCTGACTTTATATCACACAATTCTGACTTTATACTCACAATTCTGACTTTATATCACAATTCTGACTTTATATCACAATTCTGACTTTATATCACACAATTCTGACTTTATATCACTCAATTCTGACTTTATATCACACAATTCTGACTTTATATCACAATTCTGACTTTATATCACAATTCTGACTTTATATCACAAATCTGACTTTATATCACTCAATTCTGACTTTATATCACACAATTCTGACTTTATATCACACAATTCTGACTTTATATCACAATTCTGACTTTATATCACTCAATTCTGACTTTATATCTCACAATTCTGACTTTATATCACACAATTCTGACTTTATATCACACAATTCTGACTTTATCTCACAATTCTGACTTTATATCACAAATCTGACCTTATCTCACAATTCTGACTTTATATCACAATTCTGACTTTATCTCACAATTCTGACTTTATATCACAAATCTGACTTTATTATCTCACAATTCTGACTTTATATCACAATTCTGACTTTATATCTCACAATTCTGACTTTATATCACAATTCTGACTTTATCTCACAATTCTGACTTTATATCACAAATCTGACTTTATCTCACAATTCTGACTTTATATCACAATTCTGACTTTATATCACAAATCTGACTTTATCTCACAATTCTGACTTTATATCACAAATCTGACTTTATATCACAATTCTGACTTTATCTCACAATTCTGACTTTATATCACAAATCTGACTTTATCTCACAATTCTGACTTTATATCACAAATCTGACTTTATATCACAATTCTGACTTTATATCACAATTCTGACTTTATCTCACAAATCTGACTTTATATCACTCAATTCTGACTTTATATCAAACAGTTCTGACTTTATATCTCACAATTCTGACTTTATATCACAATTCTGACTTTATATCACAAATCTGACTTTATCTCACACAATTCTGACTTTATATCACAAATCTGACTTTATATCACAATTCTGACTTTATATCACAAATATGACTTTATTTCTCGCTGTTCTGACTTTATATCACAATTCTGACTTAATATCACAATTCTGACTTTATCTCACAATTCTGACTTTATATCACAAATATGACTTTATTTCTCGCTGTTCTGACTTTAAATCACAATTCTGACTTTATAAATTTGCAATTGTGAGTTTATTTCGCTGAAAAGTCAGAATTGCAAGATGTAAACGCACGAGTGAGGTAAAAAGTCGCAATTATCATTTAAAATGTTGTATTCTGTAGCGGTAAACAAGCTATAGAAAACACCAACTAAGAGAGCAAATGAGGTTTTAAAATAAAATCCTGATGGAAAGGATGGTGAGAGAATCGACTAAACAAGAGAATCCATGTGGAAAACAGAGAGATTGCAAATCAAATGCTGATAGCAGAGTTTCATAAAATATTTAAGTCTTTAAACTAAGCAAAGGATGGGCAGATGAGGCCGCTTTTGAATAAGCTGACTGCAGTGTTTGTTTGTGTGTGTGTGTGTGTGTGTGGACTGGTAATCCCTACGTTATGGGGAAATGTCCCCACAAAGATGGCAATATCCAAAATCCTTGTCCTTGTGGGGACATTTTTTGGTCCCCATGAGGAAAACATCTTATAAATCACACTAAGTGATGTTTTTTGAAAAAGTAAAAATGCAGCATGTCTCCTGTGATGGGTAGGTTTAGGGGCAGTGTAGGGGGATAGAAAATACGGTTTGTACAGTATAAAATGCATTACGCCTATGGAATGTCTATGGAATGTCCCCATAAAACATGGAAACACAACATGTGTGTGAGAGAGAGTGTGTGTGTGTGTGTGTGTGTGTGTGTGTGTGTGTGTGTGTGTGTGTGTGTGTGTGTGTGTGTGTGTGTGTGTGTGTGTGTGTGTGTGTGTGTGTGTGTGTGTGTGTGTGTGTGTGTTGAGCAGTGGGTTGTGAAAAAACATCCCACACCCTCTACGGAAAAACAAACATGTTTATTTGACTGCAGCACAGATGCCGCCCTGAACACAAAGCAGCACAAGTTTTTTAGATAATACAGCCACAGCAACATCCTGGGAGATATTAAAATAATATGTTAGGAACTGATACAAAATATGAAACTGTCAAGCATTATAAGAGATTCTGGTAAATAAAATAAAAATGCATTTAAAAGCAACTTAAAGACAAGAGAGCAAAGTAATGCGAGAAAAGTCTGTCTGCATCACGCTGTACTGCAAACAGTACGCTGTACTACTACCCCACAAACCCTAAACCTTACCCTAACTATAGAGTTTCATAATTAAAATACTTTAAAAACTGAGGAAAAACTAAAAGGATGACTTACTGTGTTAGCTGAACATGATCAGTATGGCTTATCACTAGATGGCGATAGCAAAGCTTAAAAAAGCAAGGAAAGTGGAGTACCCTAGAAGAAAAGCAGTACTTGTGACAACTGCTGCATCCAAAAACTGGAAAATGCTGTCTTTATAGGACACATTTCGAAGTAGGAAGGCATCAAGGCAAGTCCAAATCCAAAGATAGCTTTACTTCCTGCCACCAGAAAGACCTTCATCTAATCGATTTTTGAAGGCAGCATAGATGTATCCCTCACTGCCTTTGATATCCCACAATCATGTGTTCCATTCCGTGACAGTTGAGCTTGAAAAAGAAAGATGGTGCTAAAAGATGATCGCTGATCAGTTGCTCGTAAATGTACGTGACTGCGGTTATGCGCACTGAGTGGCAAAAAGACTAAGCGTCAGCATTGGTTTACAGCGTGAATACCACGACAAACACACTAAACCAGGACCAGCCCGTTGGGGGAGGCTTTTCCATGGACCCCATGGACATCCCTGTGCCCCTCTTCATACCAAGGGAGATGTGCTTGATAATAGCATGTCAATTTCTAACTCAAACCACTGCTTCTTCTGGTACTGCTTTTGGAGGGAAAAGCTGCCCAACACTGGTGGTCTAGGATTTGTAATTCTCTGTAAGAATTTTTTAATAATAGCATATTATTAGCGAAAAAGAGTTGGCAAAAGATCCAATGCGTATCTGTATTTGCACTTGTCAAATTATTTAATCTGCATCGTGTTTGTTTTCCTTTCGGTGAGTAATGTAGCCAATCACAGACATGTTTGTTGATCTCTTGAATGCAATGGCCAATCACAGTTATTTAAGTGAGAATCCACTCACTGAGTTTTTGTCCAGTGCTGATTTCTGCACGTGCGCTAATCCTCTCTAACATTATGTAAATAAGAGATTCATTGTGTCGTCAGCTCCACTGTTTATTAAACCGCGGCATTCACATAAATATTTATTTTGTGGCATTCACGCTGTAAACCAATGCTGCCTCTTAGTCTTTTTGCCACTCAGTAACCGCAGTCACTCCAGCTCACCGTGACGTCACGTGCGTACCCCCTATACTCAACTGCGGATGCGTACAGATGGCCGAGTTCAACACATGCGCAGTACAATTCTTTATACTCTACCAGACATCGGAGGGCAGCACTGAGTCATGTCATCAACAGGATATTCGCTCGGAAGGATCGAAGAAGTAAAGTTGTGGATCAACCATTGCAGAACGTACAAACGCTTGTCAAATTCGCCATCCATTGTAGTGTTTTCCTCTTTCTGTTTCAAGCGTGTTGTTTTTGAATCAATCTTTTCACACTCTTTTTTGACGACGGCACACTGTGCACTGTGCGTATTGCCATCTAGTGGACTCTTCTGTGTTCCTTGCGTGGATGTGGACAGTCAAAGTAATACTTTGGGCTTAAAGGCCCCCTGAAATCAAGATTGAATTTTTTTAGCTTTTAGTATGAATATGTTTGCCCTAAGGTTATGAATCAGTTGGTGTGTTCCAAAACAATGACAAAATTTGCATCCAGAAGATATAAGCATTCTCTCACTTCCGTTAAAACAAATCATAGATTTTGATGACATCATCGCAGACTTCACCTACTCATCAAAATTTCTGTCCAATCAAATGCTCTCTAGAATCTGAAGCTCTCGCCCCCTACACTATAAATATACGCTGACACTGCGGCTGAAATCGGTCAGCTGTTCACACATTTACTATTTTCTACATGGTGAATGGCACATATCGCGCGAGTCAGCGGAGACAACAAAACATATCAGACCCATTTAAATTCTGCTGTATTTCACAGCGATATGGAGGAGATTATGGTGATAAACGGTTAGAGGTTAGGAGGAGGAAACTCTAGCGTTGCCAAACAGAAAGGCTCTAGTCAAAATGTGGTATTAACGAAACGCTATTGGCTGTTTCAAAAAAGGGGAGGAGCTGCTAACAGTACGTCAACACATCGAATAATGTGGCACGTTTCAAGGCACTTCAGTGGGCCTTTAAGGCAGCAAGGCAACAAGTCAGCTGCCTAGGTTTTCGGATACAGCCCTCATCAGCGATTCTAGAGGGAGGTGCTAATTGGTTGTTTCATTGCCATAACTTGTAGTAGGCGTAGGGCGTAAATTGTAGGGGCGTGGTTTGTAGTACTGAGGGATGCAGTCGGACACACTTGGGCAATCGCCCCCTATACCCTCATGCACTAGTCCCTGCATTAGGCCTACTCCACTAATATAGTCAACGTGAAGGCGTGAATTAAAACGAGTTAGGGACTCATGAGTGACCTTTTGCATAGTTTGTGCTTACTGTTTAATAATCATTTGAAACTTAGCCTTATACCTGTATGTTATTACGCTGTAGCCACATTGAACCAGCGGTTTGAATAATGGATGGATGATTCAGCTGCAGCGCCATCTTTTGTTGACACACGGGAATTCATTCAGCACGACAGTCACAATGCATTATGGGTATTCTCTAGCCTTTGACACCACATCAGTTATAATATTACAATATTGCATTACTCCCTTAAAAAGTAACTAATTGTGTTACTTAGTTACTTTTTCAGAAAAGTATTGCTTTACATTTCTTTTGCTTTAATTTTTCTCACCTGGGTTGGGCTTGCCTTTTTTTATAACAAAAAAAGTAATATTTTTGTGTAAATGTAAAGACCCTTTCACACCAAAATTTAAATAATAAGCCTCAGGCTGAGGGAATGCAAATTCACGCCTGTACAGAAGCAAATCAAAATCAAACAAATCTTTCAGCTGTGCTGCCATTCTGGATATTGGAACAATGGGATGCAGGAGAAGAAAGTTTAACACTTCACCAATAAAAGAAGGTCAGCAGCAAGACATTGGTCAATAAAGTGAGATTAAATGCACAAAATATTTGTTTGATTTAATATTTAATTATTTGAGGTTTGTATAGTATTCTGATTTTGCATTTGACTGATTTTATTCATTTTTAGGAATACTGAATCTTTTTTGTAAAGTGAGATTAGTACAAGTACAAGTGAGATGTTTTAAAATAACTCAGATATTTTGTTGTAAATTTACTAGTTATTTGAAATAGTAATCTGATTAAGTAACTCAAGTTCCCTCCTTCGATCTCCCACATCTTCTGTGGGTTTTATTGTTTGTTGGGTTTTATTGGTTTGGGCCTCTCTTCGGGCTATTTTCTGTTTCGTTTCCCATTTTCTTTGGAGTTTTTCTCCGGTTAATTTCACTTTCTTGTCCAACCTGTTGAAACAACTAAAGTGCTTGTTGCAAAACCAACAATCTGGTCAGTGAAAATGCTGTTTTACAATCAATTCCTCATGGACAAAATCTATCTTGCCCTATATTTTGTTTCTCATTGCATATATTTTACAGCAGTACAACAGGTCGCAAACAACCTATCAAGTTAATTTAAAAAGACAGAACCAAAATATTTATTTTTATTTTAAGCATCTGATGAAATCCCTCCCCGTTTGGTCCCTAATGTGATTTACACACATGTTTTTCATCCCTGAGTCCATCTGATGAGGTTCTGACTCGGTTCTGTTGGATGAGTTAATACAGTGAGAGGAACTAGATCTTTTTACTGAGTCTGAATGGCTGACAGAGAGCCATGGCATTGTGTGTAACCACGACAACTCGACAGACACAAGTGGAATCTGTCACCCACGGGTCAGTGAGAGAGTTAGATGAGGATCATGGGAATAGGAAAGACTGAGAGAACAGCAGGAAGAGAGAGAGAGAGAGAGAGAGAGAGAGAGAGAGAGAGAGAGAGAGAGAGAGAGAGAGAGAGAGAGAGAGAGAGATGAGAAGGAAAACTGGAATGATTTGAGTGAACTGGATAAACTTTGAGTTGCAACTACTTTTCAATTATTCAATTAAACAAACACAAAGGAGCATAATCCCTGGTAAATTAAAATATTTTATACTGAGCAAAGGAAGAAGGTGGCCTGGTCTGATGAATCACGTTTTCTTTTACATCACGTGGATGGCCGGGTGTGTGTGCGTCGCTTACCTGGGGAACACATGGCGCCAGGATGCACTATGGGAAGAAGGCAAGCCGGCGGAGGCAGTGTGATGCTTTGGATAATGTTCTGCTGGGAAACGTTGGGTCCTGCCATCCATGTGGATGTTACTTTGACACATACCACCTACCTAAGAATTGTTGCAGACCATGTTCACCCTTTCATGGAAACGGTATTCCCTGGTGGCTGTGGCTCTTTCAGCAGGATATGCTCCTGCCACAAAGCACAAATGGTTCAGAAATGAACAACAACGAGTTTGAGGTGTTGACTTGCCCTGGGCCCGTATGTATAAACTTTCTCAGAAATGCTCTTAAGAATAGTATTAAGCTTTGACTTAAGTGTCAAAAAAAATCTTAGGTAGGATTTGTATACGAGTAGGAGACTTTTATAAAGAAGCTTAAAGCGACTAAAGTCTAAGACTGATTCTTAAGTGCTAACTGAGGGGGCACTTATGTTGCAAACTAAGGACTACAATGATGTCAATGAAAATGGCCGCCCTCAACCACTGAATTAGCCAATAGTGAGGCTGCAAGGGTGAAGTCACAGCACCATGACATCAAAATGATGTGCAAAATGATGTATGCTTTGTCTTTGTAAAACCTGTAGCTGTAGTTTGACTGTTTTGCCAAATTATTTTGTCAGATATGCCTTCACTAAGTTTAGTGTTTTGTTCTTCCCTTATATTTTAAAATATTTAAATATATAAGTATACAAATATTGTCCTTTTGACGGTTTAAGCAAACTTGTACCTCTAGACTCAAAACAAAATATGTAATTAGGACTTTTATTTCTGCAGTTAGAGCATTGGTTTGTAGAGCGGGAGAAGATATACAATTTCTTACTAGGTCAGTTTCAAAAAGAATATCTTGACAATCAAGCTGTTATCATGTGAACTCCTTGTCATCATTTAACGCCAATATATTATGTTTTCGTTGGAAAGTGTGTGATCTCCTCCTCTCTGCTGCCATCTTGTTACTCCTAACTAGATTATGCTACCTCTCCAGCTCTCAAGTCATTTAGGCACTGAGATAGTCTTAACACTTAGGAACCTTTATTAATCACATTTGTTCTAAAGTCTAGGAATAAGATTAAAATTACATCATTCTTAGAATTTTGACCCACCTAAGACTAAAATGTATACATACATCCCCAGGGCCCGTATTTATCAAACATCTTAGAATTACTCACAAGATCACTGCTAAGAATTGACTTAAGTAAAAAAATTCTTGGCTCAAAGCTGTGCTTAAAAGTCAGTTATCAAGCATCCCAATCATACTTTAAGTAAAGTGTAGGACTAAATCTTAAGTGTCAGTCTTGATTCAGGACACTTTGCTGTGCCACAAACAGGATTGTGGATGATGTCATACATGAACCAATCACTGAATAGATGTCCTTATTAAAGAATATTCTCAGATAAATTCACATAATCACATTCAGAAAAATTTACATTCAACACATTTGACAATAAAGAATTTTCAAGAGAATATATAATGATATAAACATTTGAAATGATAGATAAACACGTTTTGCACCCTGTCTTTAAACTTTAAAATATTTAAACTGGTGTGCTGTTAACTGACCAGGCTATATATGGCCTAGATTTTTTTATATAATCAGTCACGGTGGCAGGAGAGAGGAAGCATCGCGACTGCTTGCTGAATTAGTCAAACAACGGAAACATGTTATAAAAGGCAAGTTCAGCCCAACATTAACCAGTGCTGACAAAGATGATGCATGCTCTGTTCAAACGATACCGTTTGATGAACTGCTCATAGTCAAACATTTCAAAAACATTCTCCCTCTCCTGAAAGTCTTGCACACGTCTCTGTCTCCTCAGTGCCATCACAAGCCCCTACTGGCAACTCCTAACCACTTGAGAGACCTCTCGAGCTGTTTTAAATACCTGGGAGAGTAAAAGTGATTCTTAGCTTTAAGAAATTTGATAACTTTATTTTATACTTAAGTTTGAGAGTAGGAGTCCATTTCATAAATTCTCAGCACTTAAGACTAAAACGGCACTTTGAGAAGCTTGATAAATACGGGGCCAGATCTCAATCCAATGGAGCATCTGTGGGATGTGCTGAACAAGTCCAACCCATGGCGGCCCTACCTCGCAACATACAGGACTTAAAGGATCTGCTGCTAACATCTTGGTGCCAGATACCACAGCACACCTTCAGGGGCTAGTGGAGGCCATGCCTCACACATACATACACACTCACACACTCTTATATACATACAGTAGGCTACATACTGTATACTCACACACACTGATACACATACACACAAACTTTTATGTTAGATGCGATTAATCAATTTGACAGCACAAATGTATAAATGCTGTGGAAACATTACATTACTTTTTCAAAGTTTAAAAAAACTGTATTTACTTGAAATGGAATCTTTTGTAACATAATAAAAAACCTAATCAATTAAACGTCTTCGCTGAATAAAAGTTGTTTTTTTTCCCTTTAAAAAAACAAAGAAAAAAAAACGTACTGACCCCAAACTTTTGAAAGGTAATGTGAGTGTATACACAATTATTGTTATATAAAATGATTACATTTTATATTACAGTAAACTCTGTAGAATGAAAGTCCAGGCAACAACACTTACACTGATCCACAGATGCTGATATGATAAGCAGAGATTCTCTCCCAATGTTTTCTCAGAAAGCTTAATATTCAACAATATTATTGATCTGACAGTACTGACGCTGTTGCATGAGAACTGAACTGAGCTGGACTGCTTTATAGATTAATTCATTTAATAATTGATGACCTTTACAATGAACTGACTTCAGATGAACTACAGCCCAAATGCATCATTTTCCTGTTATCACTGTAAAGCTTACAGTGCTATAAAATAAAGGGTGACTTGACTTAAAAGCAATGGCTGGACAGAAAGTGCAGAAGAGATGGTCTGGAAACACTACAGCCGTAAAACACACAGTCCTGTTTGAGAAGCCAAGCAGGTTTGGCAGCAGGATAAGAATAATATAGTACTTTAATTTCATTCCAAACAAAAAGTCTAGAAACCAAATCTGAGACCTTGATTAGAAAACCAGAGTGAAAGAAAGAACAAGAGACCATCACCAAACTCCTGATAGAAAAAACAAGATGGTGAGAGAATGACAAAACACAGACACTTCAGATGATGAATGTACAGGAAACCACAGCTCTGCAGTCTGTCTTTCTCTTGTTTTCTCATGACTGCCATGTCGGTTCTCTGGGTGGGATGTAATCTTTAGAGAGGGCTTTAGGGGTGGATAAATCTCGGATCCGGGCACTCACCGTGGCTTTTCTGGCTCCTCTAGACACCTGTAAGAGAAACCAAAGACACCTGAATCAACCCACCTTTGGGAATCCAGATGTATTTCATGTCGTACAACAAGAGTGACCAACAATTTATCTATTTTAAGAAAAAATTTTTTCCCAAATTAACAGAATTTAAATAATGAGTACTTCATCCGTCTTCCATCCGTGTCTTTGGCTTATACTAAATTACTATGGATAAGCTTTTATTATATAAATTATCTATAATAAAAGGAATAGATTTATCACAACGGATTCCCTGGGAAACTGCATATTTTCATAATTCGTGTTTACGTCATATCTGTAAATAAAGGAAAAAAGATCAGTCTACAGCTAAATCCAGTGGAAGTAGCTTGAAGCCACAACAATCAAACCGAAAAGAGTTTGCAAGCAAAAAGAGAAAGCAACAGTATATCCGTAATAAAACATGAATCAACATAGTCTCTAACATCACATTTGCTGTGCATTGACTACAGTATGTTCCCAGAACAATGCCAATCTCTAAACAAATTAATACTTTGGTTTATTTGCCTATAAATACCTTTGCTAAGTTATAGTTTCCACCATTATTTGATATGAATAGCAATCACTTTCTAATGTCAGTGTTGCCAACATTTTAAAACAATTGATTTCAACAAACAACAGCATATAAGCTGCTTACCAGCTCATAAGACATTTTTCAGACAACCGTAGGTTTGATGATGTTAGTGACATTAACACTGATAAAGTGATCATCTGTAACCTTGAGCACAGCAGCGACTGTAAAGACTGGAGTAACGATGCTGAAAATTCAGCTTTGATCACAGGAATAAATTATATTTTACAATATATTCACATAGAAAACAGCTGTTTTAAATTGCAATAATATTTCACAATTGTACTTTTTTATCTTGGTAAGAAGAGATTTTTTTTTTTAAACATAAAAAAAAATCTTTCTAACCCCAGACTTTTGATTGGTTTCCAGGCAAATCTGCAAACAGATTTGTTTTTAGGTTTAGATTTTTAACCGACAACCAGTTTTATGTTAGGATACTTCATATATTAATTCATATATTATTAATATATACATATACATATACACACACACACACAATATATATATATATATATACATACATATAAATATACATATACACACACTTTTTAAATATATATATATTTTTTATAATTAAAATATGAAATAAAAAATAAATAAAAACAGATTTAACCCCGTAGAACAGTGAAACTTTAAGTCGTGTAATGACTAAAACAGTGTTCTTCCACAAAACACATGTCATTTTATGCTTCAGCCAACAGAGGGCCAAAGGCTAGTAGTGTAGCCATCACAAATTCACTTTATTGTGAATAAAGGCTGCGCTGGCCACTGGGTTCAGCGTAGCCCTTCAGATACAAAGCGATTTGTGCTTTGCTGGTCAGAGCAAAGTAGGCAGAGTTTTCAAAACTTTTAGCAGGAGTTCTATATGTCTATAGTTATTTGATTGATGTTCCACCATTCGGTCAGCAGCAAATATGTATCTGTCCCATGCTAATAAGCGAGCAATAGTACTAGCCCTGTTAGTAAGAAGAAGATGAAGAAGAAGAAGAAGAAGAAAGAGAGCAGCACGGAAGAAGAGGCTGTAGGTGCATGAAACCCCTAGGTCCAGGGAACAGTTTGGGGAATTTAGGCTAGCGAAAGAGCTCCCTTTCCAGGTGTCCGGTACAAGTACTGTTAAGGGTGCGCTATATATATATATATATATATATATACATATATATATACATATATATATATATACATATATATATTTATATATATATATATATATGTATACACACACACACACACACACACACACACACACACACACACACACACACACACACACACACACACCTAAAGGATTATTAGGAACACCTGTTCAATTTCTCATTAATGCAATTATCTAATCAACCAATCACATGACAGTTGCTGCTTCAATGCATTTAGGGGTGTGGTCCTGGTCAAGACAATCTCCTGAACTCCAAACTGAATGTCAGAAGGGGAAAGAAAGGTGATTTAAGCAATTTTGAGCGTGGCATGGTTGTTGGTGCCAGACGGGCCGGTCTGAGTATTTCACAATCTGCTCAGTTACTGGGATTTTCACGCACAACCATTTCTAGGGTTTACAAAGAATGGTGTGGAAAGGGAAAAACATCCAGTATGCGGCAGTCCTGTGGGAGAAAATGCCTTGTTGATGCTAGAGGTCAGAGGAGAATGGGCCGACTGATTCAAGCTGAAAGAAGAGCAACTTTGACTGAAATAACCACTTGTTACAACCGAGGTATGCAGCAAAGCATTTGTGAAGCCACAACACGCACAACCTTGAGGCGGATGGGCTACAACAGCAGAAGACCCCACTGGGTACCACTCATCTCCACTACAAATAGGAAAAAGAGGCTACAATTTGCACAAGCTCACCAAAATTGGACAGTTGAAGACAGGAAAAATGTTGCCTGGTCTGATGAGTCTCGATTTCTGTTGAGACATTCAGATGCTAGAGTCAGAATTTGGCGTAAACAGAATGAGAACATGGATCCATCATGCCTTGTTACCACTGTGCAGGCTGGTGGTGTAATGGTGTGGGGATGTTTTCTTGGCACACTTCAGGCCCCTTAGTGCCAATTGGGCATCGTTAAATGCCACGGCCTACCTGAGCATTGTTTCTGACCGTGTCTATCCCTTTATGACCACCATATACCCATCCTCTGATTGCTACTACCAGCAGGATAATGCACCATGTCACAAAGCTTGAATCATTTCAAATTGGTTTCTTGAACATGACAATGAGTTCACTGTACTAAAATGGCCCCCACAGTCACCAGATCTCAACCCAATAGAGCATCTTTGGGATGTGGTGGAACGGGAGCCAGTGCCCTGAATGTGCATCCCACAAATCTCCATCAACTGCAAGATGCTATCCTATCAATATGGGCCAACATTTCTAAAGAATGCTTTCAGCACCTTGTTGAATCAATGCCACGTAGAATTAAGGCAGTACTGAAGGCAAAAGGGGGTCAAACACAGTATTAGTATGGTGTTCTAATAATCCTTTAGGTGAGTGTACACAGCAGCACACTGTCTGTCTCTTACAGGTCGGATTGGACTCTCTGGTTGTCCGGGCTCATAGAAGTGTTTGTTCTCTCTTAGTCTGGGCAGTGAGAGCTGCTCGAGTCTGGCCGTCATCTTGGCTGTTTGAGCTGCATATGAGATGAATGTCTGGACATTCTGGACACAAACACACAAAACAAATGTAAATGCCGCTTGACTGCAAAACTCGTCGTCACAATGAATTAAGCACTAGAATCAGTCCTAGGTGGGATTAAACTGTAGGTTCAAACCTGTCTATTGCTGGTGAAGTTTGGGTGTATGGTTTTAGGGTTGGCCAGATGGAGGATTCGAGGTGAGACCATCACGTTCCTCACACTGGGACTCGTGTGCCAGATGGGACAGTCATGCTCACACAGCAATGAGTGTGGAGAACTAAAGAAACACACACATCAGAGCAAAATATGCTGCTTTAAAAAAGTTTGGGATCAGAGACATCATTTTCTTTAAGGGATGCATTAAATTGACCAAAAGTGACAATATAGAAGACATTTATGATGTTACAAAATATTTATATTTCAAATAAATGCTGTTTAACTCTTCTATATGGAGCATCAACTGTCAATGTTTTCTGAAGGATCATGTGACACTGAAGACTGGAGTAATGATGCTGAAAATTCAGCTTTGATCACAGAAATTACTTTTGAAAATATATTCATATAGAAAACACTTATTTTAAATTGCAATAATATCTCACAATTTCACTGTATTTTTGATCAAATAAATGCAGCCTTGTTGAGCAGATGAGACTTTTTACAAACCCTAAACTTTTAAATGGTTTCTAGGTAAATCTGCACACAATTTTTTTTTAAGGTTTAAATATGTATTTTATATATGTAAACGACAACCAGTGTTGTAGGATCACTGATATACAGGGGCGGCAGTGGCTCAGTGGTTCATGTAGATTGTCTACAAACTGGAAGGTTGGTGGTTCGACCCCCGGTTCCACCTGACCAAGTGTCGAGGTGTCCATGAGCAAGACATCTAACCCCAGCTGCTCCCGACGAGCTGGATGGCACCTTGCATGGCTGACACCGCCGTCGGTGTGTGAATGAGAGAGTGAATGTGAGGCAATATGTAAAGTGCTTTGGATGGCCATGGCTCTGTTAAAAGCGCTATATAAATGCAGTCCATTTACCATTTACACTAAAATCCCGAAAGTATTGGGACACACCTCCAAATCATTGACTTCAGGTGTTCAATCACTTCATGGCCACAGGTGTATAAATCAAGCACTAGGCATGCAGACGCTTCTACAAACATTTGTGAAAGAATGGGTCGCTCTCAGGAGCTCAGTGAACTCAGGCGTTGTACCATGATAGGTTGCCACCTGTGCAATAGGTCCATTCATGAAATTTCCTCACTACTAAATATTCCACACTCAACTGTTAGTGGGAAGCCATTGGGAACAACAGCAGCTCAGCCACGAAGTGGTAGGCCACATAAAAACACAGTGGGGTCAGCACATGCTAAAGGGTCAGTGCGCAGAAGTCACCAACTTTCTGCAGAGTCAATAGCTACAGACCTCAAAACTTCATGTAGCCTTCAGATTAGCTCAAGAGCAGTGTGTAGAGAGCTTCATGGAATGGGTTTCCATGGCCGAACAGCTCATCGGAGCCATACATCACCAAGTGCAATGCAAAGCGTGGGATACAGTGGTGTTCTCTGGAGTGACCAATCACGCTTCTCTGTCTGGCAGTCCAGTGGACGAGTCTGGGTTTGGCGACTGCCAGGAGAACGGGACTTGCCTGACTGCATTGTTTAGTGGAGGGGGGATTATGGTGTGGGGTTGTTTTACAGGGGTTGGGATTGGACCCTTATTTCCATTGAAAGGAACTCTTAATGCTTCAGCAGACCAAGAGCTTTCGGACAATTTCATGCTCCCAACTTTGTGAGATCAGTTTGGGAATGGCCCCTTCCTGTTCCAACATGACTGCACACCAGTGCACAAAGCAAGGTCCATAAAGACATGGATGAGTGAGTTTGGTGTGGAGGAACTTGACTGGCCTCAACCCAATTGAATACCTTTGGGATGAATTAGAGCGGAGGCTGCAAGACAGGCCTTCCCATCCAACATTAGTGCTTCTGAAGAATGGTCAAAATTTCCCATAAACACACTCCTAAACCTTGTGGAAAGCTTCCCAGAAGAGTTGAAGCTGTTATAGCTGCAAAGGGTGGGCCAACTCCATATTAAACCCTACGGATTAAGAATGGGATGTCATTAAAGTTCATGTGCATGTAAAGGCAGGTGTCCCAAAACTTTTGGCAATATAGTGTATATTTCAGTCTACTTTTAAACATTTATTATACTTTTAACATTTTGAATAACGTTTCATTTGTATATTTTTAGTATTACATTTTGCTTTAATTTGAGTAAATTAGTTGACATTCGTATTCGTTTTTTATTAGTAGTAGTTTTTTTGTTATTTTTAAAATTTCAAATCAGGATTTTTTATTTTTTTTTGGTTTTAGTTTTAGTTTTAATTAATAAAAAGTCTATCACACACTTTCTTTTCTAAATAGCATCATGTCTAAGACCTGCAACCATCATCTGCTGCTGGTTTGATAAGAATCACAGCTTTCTTCTGGTTTGCAGCGTACATATTCTTAAGATGTTACGTAACAAAAATCCACAGGTTGTAAAATAACTCGTTCAACTGAACCCAGAGATGAGCATGACAGATGATTTATTCACCACTGAATTCTCTCAAAATAAAAACGGCTTCACAAGTCTACACAAACAAAATTAGACGACATCTGACACAATATGGGAGTCTTCAAAACAGCCTGGAGATGAAATTGGACCCAGATCTGAGACTGATGTAAGATTAAAAAAAAAGAAAGAAAGAAAGATTTCTTTGGTCAAACACAAACCTTGCCAGGGGTTACAGACCGGACAACGGTCTGACAGCAACTTCGCTCTTCGCACCTGCACGCGCACGCGCACGCGCACACGCACACGCACACGCACACGCACACGCACACGCACACGCACACGCACACGCACACGCACACGCACACGCACACGCACACACACACGCACACACACACACACACACACACAAAATGCTACTGAAAAAAAACAGATGTTGTGCTGGATTCCTCCTCAGCAGGAGCTAATTTTAACTCTGGAAAGATTTCATGAATCTGTGGGTCCAGGTTCTCTTACTTCACTTCCTGGGGCTTCTGCCTCTGGTTTTGGGAGTCGCTAGACGGACGATGTTCTTGTACTGCACTGCATGAGAGGAAGGGTGGGAGAGCTTCATCCTTCTGTCTTCTTCCTCTTTCCTGCAGGAAGATTGCAGAGGGAATGTCTGACATCCGAGAGAAAATCCGCCTTTTCAAATAAGACAATAGGACAAGTGTTACAGGATGCTTGCTAGGAACAAGTGAAACTCTCCTAGAAGAAAAGGTTCTATGTGGACAAAAATTTAAATACCCAATTAAACATCCAAGTATTATAATAATTTAAGACAGTTCTCCTCATTTAGAGCCTTTTGGGCATAAATTGAGTCAAGAACACTAGAGTTCTATTTAGAACCCCACTCTTTTTCTAAGATTGTAGGGTTTGGAAAGTGTTTAAGCTAATCACACCCATATTTCTCAGTGTTTTCTTTGTCTTTATATGAGCGATTTTTATGCTCTCTTGAGGGGAATGGGCTGGAAATTATCTTGCCAGCTGGACTCATTTTCAGTTTATCCATTATCTCATAAAATCTTTCTGGCTTCAGACACAACCTGCTCATTCAGAGGACTGGGGGCGGATGACCGGTCCGTTGGGCACTTGGGCAGAGAAAGCGAGACATGTTAATGCAGTTTTCCCACGTAACATGAATGTGGAGTTTGTTGGGGTAAGAAAGAACAATGCTTGTCTATAAACGCATCTTGGCAGTGCAAGAAAATACATACCCACATGAAAAAATACTATAGTATATTATAGTAAAATTACTCTAGTAAATACTATAATATACTTCAATTTACTGTAGTATCTTTACTATAGTATGGTTCAAAAACACTATAGTATTTACTAGAGTAATTTTACTATAATATACTATAGTATTGTTTCATGTGGGTAGTCACTTTTAATAGCATGCTTGATCAAACTATGACAAAGTTTGGTGTAAAGTACACATGTAAAGTCTAAAGCAGGTGTTCAGCAGAGGGCCGCAATGTGACAGGGGGTCTGTGGAAAAATCTAGGGAAAAACTGTAAAAAAGAAAAGAAAAAAAAAGATTAAAATAAATGAATAAAGCAATAAATTATATGTAAATAAATAATGTGATTAAAAAAATGAGTAAGATATTATTCTAATAAATAGATTCAATTAGAATAAAATAAATAAAATAAATATTGATTCATATGAATAAATAAATTACATTAAAATAAATACTACATATAACCATATAACAATACATTACTAAAGTAAGTAGAACAAAATATATAATAAATGTAACAAGATGCCTTACATTTTAGGAGGGATGATCATACACTGTATTGCCAAAAGTTTTGGGATGCCTGCCTTTCCATGCACATGAACTTTAATAACATCCCATTCTTAATCCGTAGGGTAGTCAATCAATCAATCAACTTTATTTATATAGCGCTTTTACAATGACGATTGTTTCAAAGCAGCTTCACAGTGTTAAACAGGACAACATTGCAACAAAATTTGATTTGGCTAGTTTAATTTGGATAGTTTATAGAATTATATATGACCAAATTAATAAATTCTATTTGTATATTTAGTTGAGTAACTTGGATCATAATTTGAGTGTCCCCAACTGAGCAAGCCAAGCCAAAGCGACAGTGGCAAGGAACCAAAACTCCATCAGGGCATGATGGAGAAAAATAAACTTTGGGAGAAACCAGACTCAGTCGGGTGCCAGTTCTCCTCTGGCCTATTATTAACAGTGTATAATTATTACTCAGGCAACCTTGCAGGTCATAAATCATATTAGATAGGAATATTCGAAATTTTGGGTATGGCCTTGCAGAGGCGGGTTCATTTAGGATGGCGTCGATTACACAAGAATATGAATACTTGAAAGATCGGAGTTATTGCGCGGAGGCGGGTTAATTGAGGATGGCGTTCGGTGAGGCGAATTCAGAGGAGACACTAATGGACACGGTCTCAGCAGACACTCCAGGATGAGCTGGTCATGTCCAGATGCAGGTCCACCATCCGATCCGGACACGGCCTGGATCCGGCCGACTGCAGTAAACCTCGGGATAAACAGAGAGACTAACATTAGTGTGGATGCCACTCTTTTTATGATGTACGAGTACATCAGGTGTTATGGGAAGTGTTCCCGGTTCCGGCTGACCTAGTTAATGCAGCCTAACAATCAGTCATTTGATTTGAATAAAGAAAGTTAAAAATGTTCTATGTGTATGCCATAGTAAAGAGATGTGTTTTTAGTCTAGATTTAAACTGACAGAGTGTGTCTGCTTCCCGAACAATGCTAGGAAGACTGTTCCAGAGTTTAGGTGCTAAATAGGAAAGGATCGACCGCCTGCAGTTGATTTAGATATTCTAGGTATTTTCAACTGGCCAGAGTTTAGAGACCGCAATTGGCGTGATGGAGTATAATGCGTTAAGAGCTCGCTTAAGTACTGGGAGCTAAACCATTTATTGCTTTATAAGTAATAAGCAAGATTTTAAAATGTATGCGATGTTTAATAGGAGCCAGTGCAGTGTTGACAGAACTGGACTAATATGATCGTACTTCCTGGTTCTAGTAAGAACTCGAGCTGCTGCGTTTTGGACCAGCTGGAGTTTATTTATTAGGCGAGCAGGGCAACCACCCAGTAGAGCATTACAATAATCTAGCCTTGAGCTCATGAGCATGTACTAATTGTTCAGCATTTTGCATTGAAAGCATGTAGCGTAATTTAGATATATTTTTAAGATGGTAGAATGCAGTTTTACAGATGCTAGAAACGTGGCTTTCAAGCGAAGATTGGTATCAAAGAGCACACCCAGGTTCCTCACTGGCGAGGGCTTGACAGAGCAGTCATCGAGGGTTAGACAGTATTCTAGGGCACTACTTGTGGAGCTTTTCTGTCCAATAATTAAAAATTCAGTTTTATCTGAATTAAGTTGCAGAAATTACTATTCATCCAATTTTTAATATCAGCTATGCATTCCGTTAATCTTGTGAATTGGTAAGTTTCGTCAGGGTGTGAAGAAATATAGAGCTGAGTATCATCAGCATAACAATGAAAACTAACGCCATGCTTCCTAATGATATCTCCCAGTGGTAGCATATACAGGGTGAAAACAACGGTCCTAACACTGAGCCTTGCGGTACTCCATACTGAACTTGTGATCGGTGTGACATCTCTTCATTTACTGCTACAAACTGATAACGGTCAGATAAGTAAGATTTAAACCATGCCAATGCAGTTCCACTAATGCCAACATAATTTTGAGTCTATTCAAAAGAATATTGTGATCGATAGTATCGAATGCAGTGCTAAGATCGAGTAACACTAATGAGAGATACAACCATGATCAGATGATAAGAGTAAATCATTTGTAACTCTAATTAGAGCAGTCTCAGTACTATGATACGGTCTAAATCCTGACTGGAAATCCTCACATATACAATTTCTTTCTAAAAGGAACATAATTGTGAAGACACTGCCTTTTCTAATATTTTTGATAGAAGCGGTAGATTCGAGATTGGTCTGTAATTGACTAATTCTTTAGGATCAAGTTGCGGTTTTTAATAAGTGGTTTAATTACAGCCAACTTAAAAGTTTTTGGTACATATCCTAATGTCAAGGATGAATTAATAATATTAAGCAGAGGATCTATGACCTCTGGAAGCATCTCTTTTAATAGCCTAGTCGGTATAGGGTCAAGCATACATGTTGTTGATTTTGATGATTTGACAAGTTTAGCCAATTCTTCTCCTCCTATAGCAGTGAATGAGTGTAATTTTTCCTCAGTGAGACTACAATGTTCTGTCTGAAGTGATACTGTAGTAGACGGCTGCATGGTTATAATTTTATTCCTAATGTTATCAATCTTACTAGTAAAGAAGTTCATAAAGTCATTACTGCTGTGTTGTTTACAAATGTCAGAAGTTGAAGCTTTATCCTTTGTTAATTTAGCCACTGTATCGAATAAATACCTAGGGTTGTGTTTGTTTTCTTCTAAAAGAGTTGAGAAATAAGCAGATCTAGCAGTTTTTATGGCCTTTCTGTATGCAATCATGCTCTCTTTCCACAAATTGCGAAAAACCTCCAGTTTTGTTTTCTTCCAGCTGCGCTCCATTTTTCTGGCTGCTGTTTTAAGGGCCCGAGTGTGCTCGTTGTACCACGGCGTTGGATTATTTGCTTTAATCTTCTTTAGCGCCGAGGAGCAACTATGTCTAAAGTGCTAGTAAAGAGAGAGTCAGTAGTTTCTGTTGCAACATCAAGTTCCTCTTGGCTATCTGTAATTCTGAGGAGATGGAACTGATGAGGAAGATTATGTACAAAGCAATCTTTAGTCGCGGTTATAGTCCTGCCATATTTGAAGCGAGGGGATGGCTTTGCAGCCTTAGCTATATTAAGTATACATGATATTAGGTAATGATCTGAGATGTCATCGCTCTGCTGCAGAATTTTAATGGTATCAACATTTAGTCCATGTGACAGTATTAGATCTAAAGTATGATTAAGGCGATGAGTGGGTCCAGATACGTGTTGTCTAACTCCAATAGAGTTTATAATGTCTTTAAATGCCAATCCCAATGCGTCTTTTTCATTGTCAACATGGATATTAAAATCACCAACAATTAGTACTTTATCTGCAGCCAGTACTAACTCTGATAGAAAACCAGCAAATTCTTTGATAAAGTCTGTATTGTGCCCTGGTGGCCTGTATACAGTAGCCAACACAAATGTCAAGCGGGATTTATCATTTACACTACACAATGTTACATAAAGCACCAAAACTTCAAAGGAATTATATTTGAAACTAGACTTCTGAGTAATACTGAAGTTATCATTATAAATTACAGCAACACCTCCTTTTCCTTTCAGACGCGGCTCGTGTTTATAACAATAATCTTGGGAGTGGACTCATTTAAAGTAATGTAGTCGTCAGGTTTTAGCCAGGTTTCTGTCAAACACAGCACATCTAGGTTATGATCTATAATCATATCATTAACAATAAGCGTTTTTGGCGAAAGGGATCGAATATTCAGCAACCGAGATTTATCAATTGTTCATCCGTATTATATCTGTTGTTTATTTGTTGGACATCAATTAAATTTTTACTGTTGAATGGTTTTGATGGTTTTTTGTATTTACTGATTCGGGGAACAGACACAGTCTCTATGTGATAATATCTAGGTGAAAGCGTCTCTATGTGCTGGGATTTAGCTGACTCTGGTGACGTGAGACAGCTAGCAGGCGGTTAGTTTAGCCAGTTTGTCTGCTTCCTGACCTGGGCCCCAGTGAGTCAAGGTTTAGCTCTAAGATTATGTGCCAAATTACTAGAGAAGAGCAGCACCAGCCGGGTAGGATGAATGCCGTCTATCTTCAACAGGTCGGGTCTGCCCCAAAAACTTTTCCAATTGTCTATGAACCCTATGTTATTTTGCGGACACCACTTAGACAACCAGCCATTGAGTGATGATAATCTGCTAACTATTTCATCACTCCTTTTAACAGGAGGGCCAGATAAACAGACTGCGGTGACATCGTACTTGCGAGTTTACACACCTCTTTAATGTTAATTTTGGTGATCTCCGACAGTCGAACATCATTAGTGCCGGCGTGAATAATAATCTTAGAGAATTTACGATTAGCTTTAGCCAGCACTTTTAAATTTGCTTTGATGTCAGGCGCTCTGGCTCGGTAAACATGTGACTATGGTGGCTGGTGTCTCTATTTTCACGTTCCGTGTAATAGAATCGCCAATAACTAGGGCACTTTCAACAGGATCCTCAGTGGGTGCATCACTGAGTGGGAGAACCTGTTTGATGTTCTAATCGGAACAGCAGAGTGGTTTTTAGATCGCGACTATGCTGTCTCACAGTCACCCAATTGCCCTGCTGCGGGGCTCAGCGGAACCAAACAATGAGTGTTCACTAAGCTAGTCGCATCCAAAGAGTATCTAAAGCTGTACCATTCTCACTACTCTCACATAAAGTCTGGATGCGTGTCTCTAAATCTGAAATCTTCTCCGTCAGCCTGATTAATTCCTTACATTTAACACATGTGAAGCCCTGTTAGCCAACGGAGATAGATATGCTAAACATGTAGCATGCAGTGCAAGTGACAATGACAGGAGAAGAAGACATGGCTTACCGTATTTGTTGATGAATCCAAAACTTACACACAACTTACTCCACTTACTTTGTTTGATGGAGTCTATTTAATAATCCAACTCACCACAGTTGTCTAATGAACTCAGAAAACAGGAGACCGGGTGCGGGATGGAAAGCTACCAGGCTAGCGAAAAGCTAACACGTGGTAGTGATTTAGATTAAAAGCTAGTGATGTCAAATTTAACTTGATAGGCTATATTAAACAATATATGGTGATGAGTAAGTTATTTTTAGCAGTATAGATAACAAAGAAAATATATCAAATAGAGATTCAAGCAGCTATACAGAGCTACAAACACTGACGCATGCAGTAGCAGCAGTAGGTAGACTGGAGCAATCGATCAGGAGAAATCGGTAGTCTCCGCTCTAATTCATCCCAAAGGTGTTCTATCGGGTTGAGGTCAGGACTCTGTGCAGGACAGTCAAGTTCCTCCACACCAAACTCACTCATCCATGTCTTTATGGACCAACGCTTTGTGCACTGGTGCGCAGTCATGTTGGAACAGGAAGGCCATCCCCAAACTGTTCCCACAAAGTTAGGAGCATGAAATTGTCCAAAATGTCTTGGTCTGCTGAAGCAGTAAGAGTTCCTTTCACTGGAACTAAGGGGCCAAGCCCAACCCCTGAAAAACAACCCCACACCATAATCCCCATCCACCAAACTTTACACTTGACACAATGCAGTCAGGCAAGTCCTGTTCTCCTGGCAACTGCCAAACCCAGACTCATCCATGGGATTGCCAGACAGAGAAGCATGATTGGTCACTCCAGAGAACACGTCTCCACTGCTGCGTGCTTTACACCACTGTATCCCACGCTTTGCATTGCACTTAGTGATGTAAGGCTTGGATGAGCTGCTCGGCCATGGAAACCCATTCCATGAAGCTCTCTACACACTGCTCTTGAGCTAATCTGAAGGCTACATGAAGTTTTGAGGTCTGTAGCTATTGACTCTGCAGTAAGTTGGTGACTTCTGCGCACTGTGACCCTCAGCATGTGCTGACCCCGCTCTGTGATTTTACGTGGCCTACCACTTCATGGCTGAGTTGCTGTTGTTCCCAATTGCTTCCACTTTGTTATAATCCCACTAACAGTTGAGTGTGAAATATTTAGTAGTGAGGAAATTTCACGAATAGACTTATTGCACAGGTGGCAATCTATCATGGTACCATGCTTGAGTTCACTGAGCTCCTGAGAGCGACCCATTCTTTCACAAATGTTTGTAGAAGCGTCTGCATGCCTAGTGCTTGATTTATACACCTGTGGCCATGGAAGGGATTGGAACACCTCAATTTAATGATTTAGAGTGTCCCAATACTTTTGGCAATATAGTGTATTTTGGGGTCCGTGGCATCTAAAAGATTGAAAACCCCTGGTCTAAAGCATCCAAAAATGAACAACAGGAAACGTGGATTGCTTTCTTCAACATTTCCACTAAATACTAGCTTACACTAGCTGTCGTCTCATGCTTGTTTCTGCATACTGACCTCAAATTCTCATTCATTATTAACTTAAATGCTCCTTCCGTATGAGCTGGAGCAGCTAAACCTGAGCTCACACAACTGACTTCATGCACTACTGATCAAACGCTTGGGGTCGGTATGATATTGAAAACATTTTAGAAAGACTTCTTTTATGCTTACCAAGGCTGCATTTATTTGATCTAAAATAGTGAATTATTATTACAATATTAAACAGCTGTTTCTATGTGAATATACAGTAAAATGTAATTTACTCATGTGAACAAAGCTGAATTTTCAGCATCATTCCTCCAGTCTTCAGTGTCACATGATCCTTCACAAATCATTCTCATATGATGATTTGATGCTTAAGAAACATTTATAACATTTATCATGATTCTTTGATGAATTGAAAGTTCAAAAGTAATATAACATTTACTAACATTATAAATCTCTCTACAGGCACTTTTGATCAATTTAATGCATCCTTGCTGAATGAAAGTATTTATTTATATTTTTAAAACCTCACTCGCTGTACCTGAGCTGAATCTGGAAGGAGAAGTCTTTCTTATGTTGGGCCAGAGCCTTTATTCTGGGGCTCGGGACGGCCTGCAGTGCTGAGCAGGACAGAGGCCGGATTGATTCCTGGTTTCCCCATGTCAGCGTCCTGAATCCCAGAACACAAGCACAACAGACCTGCCATATGTCAGCTGGATCAAGAGACGAAACAACTGCTTTATGTCTGTATTTGGCTAGTGCTGACATTATTTGTACTCATGGTTGAAAATATGGTTATAGTTAAAGTACATACAAAAACAAAGTTTTTACCAAGGTGTTGTGGCCCAAACTGTCTTGGATGTTTTTGGTTGAGCTAGAAATGAAATCCTACAAGCAAACATTTTATCAATCCTCTTAAAAATATAAACTATAAAGGAAGTGAATGAAAAAGTAAATGTTATTCTAATATACATACCTATCCAAGTCTTACAGGAATAAACAAAACAAAACATATTAGCAAATTTTTCAGGAAAAAAATATAACACAAGAGCATATTTAGGTTGCTTTAAAATGTAGACTTTACCTGAGTCCATTCTGTCCAGGTACAGACCTCTCGCCCTAAGGAATCCTGGGAAAATGAGAGCTTACTGAATAGTCACAATAGAGACCTGTTGTTGCCAAGGAAGTTGTATGGGGTTATTATGGCAACCGGTCACATGATCAAAGATCAAAGTAACATTGGGGGATTTTGTTACCCTTATTTCTGTTACAAACATGACAACCATATTCAGCCATTTCAATCAATATTTAATGGTTATCAAAAGACCAATCATAAAATATATCAAATCTTCACTTGATTTCTGGCATTAAAAATCCAATTAAAGACAGAAAGGTCAAGTTACAAAATGAACATACAGACATTTGCAGTGTAAACTATCATTGCTGTCAAGTCAGCCAGTCACATTATAAACCAATTAAAGCATTCGATCATCTAGCAAATACATCAAACACATACATTCTTCATAAAAGAAGGTTCAAAACATACTCAAACATCCCATAATACACAATCACAACAGCAGCAGCAATACACTGAAAGACATTTTCATCTTTGGCATCTTTTTCAAAATGCTCCGTTTTCTTTATCATTTTAAGCAATCATGATGTCTTAGTGTCATTAAAAGATGGAACTGTTTCAACTATTCTCTCTTCTACTACAGAAACAGGCTGTTTGGTTGTCATTTGGTGAATGTAAAGCCCTGAAAAAAGAAACTATTTGAAGACGCACAGTCAGTGGTCAGTTGTCTGCCATCATGTCTATGATGAGGTCACGGGCGTCCTGCACACCGGCGTTGGCCACAGACTTTCCCTTCTTCACCTGAGTACCAATCACACTGAGCCGGTGGCCGTCGCCAATGCTCCCCAAATCCAGCGCCTCGTACAAATCAGTGATGCCACGAGCCCCGGGCACGTCCTGCGGGAAAGAGAGAAGCACGTGTGAACATGTTGGCACGGGGAATCAGGACCATGTTTCCAACAGGCTATTCAAAACATGTATTGATGAACTAGGCCAAAAAGACCAGTATTGTCAATAGCTATGTTTCCATCCACCTATTTTTATGTGCATTTTGGGATATTGCATCAAAAATACCGAATGGAAACGGCAAGATGCGCATAAATAAAAAAATAAAAAAAGTGCATTAAAAAAAAAAACGTATGTGCTCATTTGAGTCGGATACATTTTCTATCCGATACGAAAACATATGCATAAACTACGATGGAAATGCACACACCAAATAAATTCCTTGATGCGCATAAAAAAGTGACTTTCGGTTTTGGTCATTCAGAAGTCTGTTGTCAAAGATGCTCTGTATATTTCTCTCCTAGAACCACATGACTGCATTCCCAAACAGCAGCATCTGCCTCTGAAAGCAAGACAAATAGTTTATTATATACGAAAATGATTATATGGTGGCTTCTCCTATGTTTTTTTAGTGATTATGTTCTCTTCGACTCATTGGATGGAAAATGTATGCGATATTGCAATTTTGCGCATGCTACATTTGGCACAATGTAGTCAGGCAAGTACCATTGGTGCTTATGATAATACTGTATCAGCTTCCAATGATGTGTGAAGTCATCAAATATATCGAAATTGTCTCCCAAAAGAAAGAATCGACTCTGAACTGCCTAAACGAGTAATTTGTGTTTCGAATGTCACTGCGTTATGGTTCTACGTCACTAGAAATGATATTTGCATAATGCCAGCCTATGTTGTACGTTGACCCGCCCTCAAACACGTAATTTTACTGATGAAGACTCAGGAGTCGCAAAATGCTTGCTCTTGAAAGATGCGTCAGTACTCAGTTTAATTGGACCAGCTCCTTAGAATCACGACCTGTAAGTATGAATAATTATTGATGTATATATTTTCTACCGGGTGTCCAAAATACATAGTTTTTTGTTTTATATTGTGAAAGTTTCCAGCTAACCAGCTAACTCACGTTATTACGGTCTTACCGAAACACTTCTGCTCATCAGCTGTGGGCCACTATTACCTAAAACTGTGTCTATTAATGCAGATTGTCTGTCGCTCTCACTACTTTGAGTAAAGAGAAAGGATGGCGCAAGATTTGTTTTGCAAACTTATGTTACATCAGTCATTCATAGTGCTCTACTAATGTATGCGCTGTTATTGATACAGTTCCCACATGTGCACTGCAATAAATGAGAAATACACACATGGGTTTGCCGATGGACACACACTTCTTAATGCTGATGGTGAGGAATTACAGCTCCAACATCTCATAATGAACCTCAAAATGTGTAGCATCACTGAGAAACGTCCTGCTCAAGTCGTCCTTATGATGGAGGTTCAGGTTGAATAACTAGTCCTTGAATGTTTCATCATCGGACTCGTGCGCAGGTTGATATGGTAAAATCACCACCATCGTTACAATCTCTCAGTGTGTACTTTAAAAGCAGAGCTTTAAGAAGCGGAGCTGAAGTTTATGGTAATGGCCGCATTGTTTCTGATGTGTGCTGTAAGTGGTAGACCAATCACAACAGACTGGGTCATCTGACCAATCAGAGCAGAGTAGACCAATCACAACAGACTGGGCCATCTGACCAATCAGAGCAGAGTAGACCAATCACAACAGACTGGGCCATCTGACCAATCAGAGCAGAGTAGACCAATCACAACAGACTGGGCCATCTGACCAATCAGAGCAGAGTAGACCAATCACAATGGACACAATGGAAGTGTAAATGGACATGAGCATCTGATTGGGTTTCCACAGTTGTACCTTGACAGGCTGTAGAGATCTCTGATGAAATCACGTGCTCATGCTCTGATATCAAAGATGTATAAAGTTGAGTTGTGTTTGCAATATTTGACATTATATTTGTTGTATATATTCTATAGTTTTCATATAATATATTTTATATACTGGTTCGTTAAATACACACAATATCGCTGTGTTATAACGGCATTATGTTTAATACAGTAAATCTTCAGTTTAAACCATAAACACATCTAAAAAAATCTCTTTGAAAAATATGTGTAAAAATAATTAATTTAAAAATCTTGTTTTTCACGCCCTAAGAGCAATAAAAACACATAGGGAAAAAATCCTGACTGAGGTTATAATTCATGCATGAAAGGGTTAATGACTTTTTTGTTTAATGCAATACTGATTTAAATTGTGCAAAAAGAGAAGTCCATAGGCTAGTTCCTGTCTGGATATTCTTGATAGTAAATCTCAAAAATTGGGAAGACTGAGATTCAGATCGTGGATTGTGATTGTTTGTTATAAGACTGTGATATGAAATTTTGGGAAGATCACCCTACCCTTTAATGCTCACTATAATGTTTCTTGCACAGACTGATCGTTTCCTTTCATAAGACCTCAATGTATCATCAGGAGCTGCAGGTATTCATACTGTGTATGTTTTTTTTGACTCTCAAAGTGACAGTATCCATTGACTGGCATTGTATGAAATCACCAAGGACAACGGTTTCAACTAAAAGTCTTCTTTACAGTTCAAATGAAAAAAAAAAATTCACTTACATCTTGGATGGCCTGGGGGTGAGTAAATTTACAGCAAGTTTTCATTTAAGCTCACCAGGGCCAGCGCCACGAGGGGAAAAAAGGAAGCAATGCCCCTTCAGATTGGATTTGAGCCCTGTTGAAAATCTCAGATGCGAAGAATATGAGACTTGGACGTATCTTCAGCAGGGCTGCGTTCAGCCCCAACAAAACATTGCAAAGCGTTTTTAAACGGAAACGGTTCTGCTTTTAACACCCGTTCTGATGACGCAAGAGTTGCAACTATGGCAGCTGACAAGGCCATTCTTTGCGTTCTTTTTGAAGAATTTCCAGAGCCTGATGAAATCAGTTTAATAGGCTACTGCAAAATATGCTCAATGTTACAGTCACTGCGCTTTCCGTCCAGAATAAAAGAGAACATCCCAATCAAGTGAAGGGATTTGTGGAAACTGTGATCCCTAATTATTCTGATCCAACATTTGCCTCACATTTTAGAATGAAAAGACAAAGATTTCAGGTTAAGGATAATCCACTTCCTACCTCCGAGACTGTGTAATGATCTATTTTTATTGAGAGTATTAGGCTTATCAATATTGCTGATCTATGGTATTGTAATATTTACCGTTATATAATCAGAGGAGTATAGAAAAGTTTATGAAAGTGTCACTCCACAATACAAGAGCAAAATATATAAATATGTACAGTATTTTTATGGAACCATTGTGCAGTGTACTTTGTAGTTTATATAGATTTTAGGGGGCAAGGGAGACAAAATGAGTGACAACCCTAAAACAAAGCATGCAAATGAAGTCTCCATGTATAGGAACCCACCCCAGACTCTAGAGTATCACCAGTCCTAATCCAGTCCGCATAACGATTCAAAGAAATGAAAAGGGGCTCCAAGAGCCATTAAAGACCAAAGGTGACAATCTCAGTAATCTGGCCCATTTCACTCACAATAAAGAGAACAGGAACTGGCAGAAAACTCTTGCTGGAAACTTTGCTTAACAGAATAAATTTTAATACATTTTAATTTTAAATGCTAAATTCAATGTACTCCACCATAGTTTTTCATGTTATGTTATGTTAGGACTGAGGATCAGCAGAGCTTAAATCAATTCTTAAATTTGTAATCTCACAGCCTCCTCAGTTTCAATTTGTCCACCCTCCAACACAGAAATGTGATTGATTTAAACCCTTCGACACGTGCAATCACACCGGTGTGATTAGAACGTGCATCACCAATAATTCAAACGTGCTTTCGCACTTTGGCTGCCGTTGAGCCAGATACAATGCACTCAGTGCTTTTCATTTATCACAACTACTCAGTATTTTCCAGTGTTCATTTCATTGACAAATAATTTTCAGAACTTTTTTCCCTGACAAAAACTAAACTAAATAAAAAACAGTTTTGGATGACAAAAACTATGAAATCTACTGTCATTTTCATCAACGAATAAAAACCAGACGAAAATGTTAGTGAGGGACGATTAGGAAAGAGAGGGAGTCAGAACTGATGCCCTGTGTCACAGATGCACACGTTTGAATTGTAACGTGCTGATCGAAGACAGCGGCACTGTTGTGCTTCTACAGGCTCATAAAACAGCACTTCAGAGCAGCTCAATCAATGAATAGTGCACATTTAAGCCAGGTAATTGTCATTATTCATCGGAATTAGTTCATAAACAATGTTTACTTGACAATGTTTATATGGTAATATGTTTTAGACGGTTGTAACAAAGCATTTTATCTCCCTCATCTGAACTTGAATGAGCGGCTGCAGCTGCAATAGTAAGGTGCAGACATTTCAAAATAAGAGTCCTGGTGTATTTCGAACTTGTTTATAATTAAAAGTCACGCATTATACGTTTTGGGTTACACAATAAAATGTATTTAATTTCATTCTTATTTTTAAATATTTGGGTGTGTACCTTGATAACAAACTAGATTGGAAGTGCAACACTGAAGCAATCTTCAAGAAGGGACAGAGTAGACTCTACTTCTTGAGGAAGTTTAGGTCTTTTAATGTATGCAACAGGATGATGTATATGTTCTACCAGTCAGTTGTCGAAAGTGCTATTGTCTTTGCAGCCATCTGCAGGGGCAGCAGCATCATAGCCAGTGACAGTAAGAGGTTGAACAAACTAATAAAGAAGTCTGCCTCTGTGCTTGGTTCTGCTCTGAAACCCCTGGAGAGAAGAATGTTACATAAACTATTTAACATCATGGACAACACTTCACATCCACTGCACAACATGCTGGTCGGGCAGAAGAGTGCATTCAGCTGGAGACTCCTACAACTCCGCTGTAGCAAGGACCGTTATAGGAAGTCATTCCTACCCACTGCCATAACAATACACAGAAACTCTTCTCTGGGTAGGGATAGGAGATTGAGGAGACTAAATGACACGTAAATGATAAAGGACATCATATTATTGTAATATTACACTCTACACTTTAGTATTTACTAAATTGAACATCCTTGCACACTGTTGTATTTATTTATATTATCTTATTTAAATCTTTTAATTTACTTTTAAAAGAAAATTTGCATATTACATTATATGTCAGTTTGTTTAATATGTCTGGTCTATATTTTGTGTCAATTTTGCTGCTGTAACACCGCAATTTCCCTTTGGGGATTGATAAAGTTTTTCTATTTCTATTTCTATTTCATTTATAGTCAGGAGGAAAGACTAAGGACAGTATAGTTAACTAAAACCATTAAAAAACCTTCATTACTTGAAATTAATTAAGCTTTCTTTCCTGTATTTTTGCACATGAACAGTCAAAAACACAGTTATGTCAGTTTTGACATGTATCCAAGTAATAGTCGGTTTTGTAAAGCTTAAATGCTCAGTGCATTACAATTGAACTGAACTCATTAGATTTTAGTCGACTAAATCTACTGTAGATTTAAAATCGTATGATATTTAGTCGACTAAAAGTTGACAAAATCTAAAAACAATTCAGGTGGCTAAAATGTGACTAAAACTAAATCAAAATTTGCTGTCAAAATGAACACTGGAGTTTTCAAAAACAATTACAGTGAGGAAAATAAGTATTTGAACAATTTCAGACCCCTACATGATTTATAAGTGGAAGAACTTGCAAAATAGCAGGGTGTTCAAATACTTATTTTCCTCACTGTATTTTAGGCTTCAGACATTTAAATAAATAAATCACAAATGTATTTTTTCGTAGTACTTAATTTAAATTGTCTGTTAGATACAAATTCCATACACTGATGGAAGCTGCAATAATAATCCTTTCATTTATAATTTGAGTGTTTTAATCACATCAGTTTGTATTCAAAAGTGTTTTAATCATATCAGATGCACAGTGTGTAGGAAATTATACATTTTACTCAATTCTTCTCCCAGTTCACAGTAGGGATGGGCATTTCAAACAAAATTAATATTCAATGATCGCTGGGAATTATTAGAAAATCGCAACTCTCCCCCCGCATGCACACATTTATAGGCTACTCACACAAAAACACAGAGAGAGAGACCAAACCGGGTTTGATAACAAACCGTTTAATTCATTAGAGCAGTGGTTTTCAAACCTGTCCTGGAGCACCCCCAGCCCTGAACATCTTGTGTGTCTCCCTCATTTATCACACCTGATTCAACTCATCAGCTCATTAGTAGAGACAACAAGACCTAAAATGGGTATATCTGATTAGAGAGGCAAGCGAAATGTGCAGTGCTGGGGGTGCTCCAGGACCGGTTTGAAAACCACTGCATTAGGGAATAGGCTATATTAACTCAAGCCATATAATTGGCTGAAACATATGACTGTAAATTTGACATCACTCCAAGTTACCATAACCATTACATGCCACGCAAGTCTACAGTGTGCGTGTGAGACAATGGTAAATGGACTGCATTTATATAGCGTTTTTTTAACAGACCCATGGCCATCCAAATCGCTTTACATGTTGCTTCACATTCACCCATTCACTCTCACTCTCAGCTCAACCACAATGTGTTCTTCTGTTGTCTCAGGACATTCTGTACACTGGTAGTTTAGTTTGAAATGGTGCGCGGTTCGCATGAAAAATTGCTAATGTGCAAGCTGTCATATGGAGCTTGGTGCGCACTGAGGTACCAAACCTGAGAACCCACAACCGAACTGTACTGCGATTCACATGAATGTGAAAGCAACACTCAGGTGCGACTCAGGTGCGCACTTGTTCAGGAAGAAAAGTAACCAGCGCATGCATTTTAGCCGATTACAATGTTATTAGTTCAATACTATACATGCAAGGGATGATAGTGTTGATGATTTACCTGAGACTCAATAGAGTCTGTTTGCAAGCAGCAAAAGCCGCCTTCAAGCGACACATATGTTAACCCAAATGTCATTTACTCTGCTGTGCATAAAAGCTATCATGCCTATATTATCATTCTATCATGCCCGTGCACATTTATGATGACGTAAGATGAATGAAAATGCACCAGGGTTCAACAGAATCAAGTTAAGTGTGAAACCAGACCAACGCTGCGGGGCCCCAGGAAGAATCACGCTCGGACCGCAGCAAACGTGCCCAGCAGTGATACACGGGTTGATCCAAAATGAGCGAGTGCCTGCGGTCACGAGTCATCCAAAAATAATTTATAATGATATTCGGGTCGCGGTCGGTCGGGTCGTTTGAAATTAAGATGCCAATTAAACCTTTGTAATTTATATAGTACTAGACAGAATGTTCTATGAAATACATAGGCCTACACTTTATTGGCTGAATAACCCTTTAGCCTTCTTTTTAAGTCTAGGTTAAGTTTACTGTGTGTTCGGGGCAGGGGTGGCCTGAGCCCACCCAAACGTCTGCCTTGCCCACCCAATCATAATTTAGGAAATGATAGTGTTCATTTGTTTTTACTATTTGTGCATTGACAATCTGAGGTTGGCTCTGTGTTGAAAGTTTTGCTCTGTGTGGAAAGCCTGTAGAATGCCCCAAACAAATCACAAAAATAACACCAGAAATTTGCAGTATGTTTTCCTTTATTAAACGAAAGTGTGTTATAGGCTGCTCGCGCGCTTCTTTACTCTGTAGCACAAAAGCAGAGGCTGCAATCATACGAACGAAAACGGGTAGAAATATTTGTGTGCTATTAAGGTAATTATGATTGAGTTGTATTCGTGAATATGTATCTTGTAAATATTATATTACAGGGTTGCCATCTCTCACGCATTTGGTGTGATTCTCACGCTTGCAGGCTTTACATTTTTTTAAGTTTTAATACGAAATTCTAACAATAAATAGCGTTTTGGCGCACTTAATGTGGCATAACTGTTAGGCCAGTGACACACTGCAAGCGTGGTGTTTCTGTTGCGTGTCAGCTGCGTGGCTTTTCTATGTCTTTGCACACCAGAAGCGTGTCTGACGCAGCGCTGCTGCTGCTGCTGGTGGTACAGGAAGGCCTATACTTCATGTATACTTCATGTTAAACCTAAATATATAGCCTACTGATACAGCAAAGACAACGTCGCCAGTATTGACCATACTATATGGTATTGACGGCAAAATAGGCTACAGAATATTTTGTTCTGTATTGATGTACAATATTTGAAAATCGATAATTATTTTTATTTAAATTACAGTTATATCTGCATTTATGTCAAAACTTAAGAGACTTTCAAACATCAAAATGTCATTTATTAATATGTATTCATGTCAAAATTGCATATAAATATATTTTCTTATTCTATTTTGCATGGAAACGCTTCCAACACGCTTGTGTGTCGCGTGAAAAATAGCTCTATGGCCCATTGACGCTACGATGAGCATTTACTACTTTTTTAAAAATGCGGGTCAGGTACATTATTATTTTTTATTTTTTTGCGGTCCGAGTTGCGGGCGGGTTAGCTGAAAACGTTGGTCGGGTGCGGGTTGTTTATACTCTGACCCGCGCATCACTGGTGCCCAGTAAAAAACACCCAGTTGATTGACAGCTTTTAGGTGCGTTATTGCGTTATATATACACCACCACATCAGCACTGAGAACATGGGATTTTTTTGTTGTTGATGATAATTACACAACCCATTCAATATTCTATAATTAAATCCACTAAACGAATATTCGAAAATCGTGACTCATCCCTAGTTCACAGGCCACTTGCTTTTATATATTTAAAGAGAAGTGGACGAATTTACGTGGAGAAGTGGATGAATTTCCCGAAATGTAGTGCAAACTAACATGGCAGCGCCCGTCATGCATTAGATCAACTACAATGATAATAATGTTTAAATGGTAAATGGAGTGCATTTATATAGCACTTTTAACAGACCAATGGCCATCCAAAGCGCTTTACATGTTGCCTCACATTCACTCTCTCATTCATACACCGACGGCGGTGTCAGCCATGCAAGGCGCCATCCAGCTCGTTGGGAGCAGCTGGGGTTAGATGTCTTGCTCATGGACACCTCGACACTTGGTCAGGTGGAGCCGGGGATCGAACCACCAACCTTCCGGTTTGTAGACAACCTACATGAACCACTGCCGCCCAAGAATGCCCAAAAATAAATAATCAGAATACATCATATAGTTCATTACATAATTAACAAATGTGTGAATATTTTGAATAAAGGAGAAAAAGTAGAATACACCTGCCATACAGCATGGCTGCATGATGGGTCGGCATGGAATTAAAACACTCTAAAATATTCTAAAGTAAAATAAAAAACTCCCGCTAGGGGCTCAGCACACAGATCTCTCTTCCCCTCACCCTCAGAGACTCAGTGTCTCCCTCAAGAATTATGACTGCCCGGCCAGTCTGTGTGTCCTGGCACCGGCTCTGAAGCTCCCGTCTGAGCAGCCAGATGGTCCTGACACGCACTCCAACAGACAGAGAGGATTACAGAGCACTACTCACTTGTTTGTTGGCGAGCAGCATGAGAGGCAGACAGGGGTCAACCGACAGGAGCTGGTGCAGGAGACGTTTAGCCAAAGGGAATCGCTCGGGGTCAGACGAATCCACCACGAACACCATCACGCGCTTTACCCAGATACATCCGCCAGTAATCACGCAGCTTCTCAGTGCCTCCAACTGCATGACAGACAAAAATATTACACACTTCATTTCAAGACACCTTTGGATGCATGCATTTCCTGAAATTCAACCCCATATGATGTTGCAAGCCACAGGAATCACTATATTTACTCTCTAAGAACTCGATCTGAAGCTCTTCCTTGTTGATGGAGACGGCATTGAAGCCCTGAGTGGGACACACGTCTTGTTCCAGACTGCCTGTGGCAAAACAATGCAGTAAACTCGTCTTTCCTGCCCCGTCCAGACCCAAAACCAGAACCTGAGTACCTGCCGTCCTGGGCTGCACAACACAGAGGACAAATAAAACCACATTAGAACAGCATTCTCGGCTGCTTCACTGCAGAAATCACCACCTGATGGGAGAGCAAAGCTGCCTCACACAGGAACAGACGGATTACACTGGAACTAAACTAAACTTAACACCAAACAACACATGCTAATTTATTTTAAGAGAGGTTTTTAATGAACTTTTAGGCAAAACTTTGAAATAATTAAAGGGTAACACTTTGTTTTACAGTGTCCTTGTTGCATATGTTACATGAACTTACCATAGTAATAACAGTAAATTAGGCATAATTGCATGCAACTAACCCTCAACCAAACCCTAATCCTACACTAACCCTATAGTAAGTACATGCAGTTATTAATCTATATTACTCAGTGTAACGATGACACCTTAAAATAAAGTGTAACTTTAAAAAATCATTATAATAACTTTTATGAAGAATAATTACATAAACCTTGAAAGATCTGTAGCTCATTATTTTATTAAAACATGAATCAATGTCGCATGACCTTTCTTAATATTTGGCATGTACTTTCAGCATCTGTGAAACATGATCAATTATGTTAACAAATTACTATTGATATTTCTAAATATATGAATAATAGTTAATATTATAATAATACTAAAGATGCATGGTATTTTTTGAATTATTTGCATCTAATGTTATAAATTACAATGTTAACAAATTCATATTAAATTTTCTAAAAAACAAAATTTGAATCAAAGTTGCATGTGCACTTAAAGTATGTTTTACACATTATATTTTCTGATGTTTATTAATGAATATTTACATTAGAGAATATATGCATGATGTTTTTTTAACTATTTGCATCGACTTTAAAGATTTGTCATGCATTATAATAACAATAATAGAATACTAATATCTATGAGGATATAGACTTTACATGGTCTGTTAAGCATTAAACATTACAAGAATATGAGATATTGAGAATTATCAAAACTGTAAACTGGACTGTTATTTTATTTCTGATGATTGTTGCAATGAGGCCTCGCGTGCAAACAAAACACTACAATAAATTGAAATCCAAGAGGATAAACTGGATCAAAACCAACAAACCTCTGATATTTTAGGCGTTTGTTGTGCATTTTCGGTCTTGCTCGCTTTATGCACGTGCTCTTTGTTGCTCTCGTTCTCCTCATTCAGCTCGTCCTTCACTTTTGTCTTGTGTTCTCGTGTTTGATGCATCAGATAGCAGACAGCGCACGCGACTCCTCCCGTCAGCGCGAGCGCGGCGCCCACCATCCCGATCTCGCGCGCACCGGGCATATTAAAGCCCCCAAAATTAAATAAAGTTAAAATGTAAACAAATGCGATACTTTTTCACTTGCACGCGGAGATAATGCGCCACACACAGGCCTCGGCGCGGCTCCACAAGTGGATTAGAAACTCTACAAGTGGATATTTCCGGGGATCTGAAACAGCGAGAGCGAGAAATATAACTATTAGTGCCGTAAGAGATCAAATATGAACGCTAAATGAAGTTAATTCGTCGTCCTTGCAAAAACGGAAAAGGTGAAATCCGAGCGTTTCCTGGAGATCAACAACAAAAGCGCTCGTCTCGTGAGTAAATCACAACAAACCGCGAGAGATTTTGATCTTAAGTGGCTCTGCGGGAAGTCGGAGCTCAAATAATCCCCTGAGATGAACTAACCTGCCACCGAGAGGAAAGATTTTCCATTAAAGGTGCACACTAGTAGTCGGTGACATGTTTGATCCACGTGATGCGTGATCGTTCCGGCAGAGGGCGCTCGAACAGACAGTGAATTCATTAATGCGCAGCAGCAGCGCCGCCTGCTGGTGAAATAAAACAACTCACAGAGACGTCATCTGGGAGGCATGGACTCCACTAGACCCCAGAAGGTGTGCTTTGGTATCTGGCTGGCACCAAGATGTTAGCAGCAGATCCTTTAAGTTCTGTGAGTTGCGAGGTGGGGCCTCCATAGATTGGACTTGTTTGTTGAGCACATCCCACAGATGCTCGATTGAATTGAGATCTGGGGAATTTGAAGGCCAAGGCAACAAACTCATGCTCCTCAAACCATTCCTGAACCATTTGTGCTTTGTGGCAGGAGCATTATCCTGCTGAAAGAGCCACAGCCACCAGGCAATACCGTTTCCAGTAAAGGGTGAACATGGTCCACAACAATGCTTGGGTAGGTGGTACGTGTCAAAGTAACATCCAGATGGATGCATCCAGAACATTGCCAAAAAGCATCACACTGCCTCCGCCGGCTTGCCTTCTTCCCATAGTGCATCCTGGTGCCATGTGTTCCCCAGGTAAGCAACGCACACACACCCGGCCATCCATGTGATGTAAAAGAAAACGTGATTCATCAGACCAGGCCACCTTCTTCCATTGCTCCGTGTTCCAGTTCTGATGTCCACTGTTGGTGCTTTCGGCGGTGGACAGGGGTCAGCATGGGCACCCTGACTGGTCTGTGGCTATGCAGCCCCATACACAACAAACTGTGATGCACTGTGTATTCTGACACCTTTCTATCAGAACCAGCATTAACTTGAGCAATTTGAGCTACAGTAGCTCGTCTGTTTGATCGGACCACACGGGCCAGCCTTCGCTCCCCACGTGCATCAATGAGCCTTGGCCGCCCATGACCCTGTGTCCGGTTCTCCACTGTTCCTTCCTTGGAGCACTTTTGATAGATCCTGACCACTGAAGACCGGGAACACCCCACAAGAGCTGCAGTTTTGGAGATGCTCTGACCCAGTCGTCTAGCCATCACAATTTGTCCCTTGTCAAACTCGCTCAAATCCTTACGCTTGCCCATTTTTCCTGCTTCTAACACATCAACTTTGAGGACAAAATGTTCACTTGCTGCCTAATATATCCCACCCACTAACAGGAGCCGTGATGAAGAGATCATCAGTGTTATTCACTTCACCTGTCATAAAGTTATGCCTGATCAGTGTATATTCAATGTATTATTTAATTAATTCATCTTTCTTGGCTCCCGCAGACATAAATATAAACATACAAGTATAATACCTGACTGACTTTGAGGTTTTAATGTATGAAATAAGAGTACAGTCACTGTTACTTACTAAAAATAAAGTCTTTAGAAATTAGGACTGCATGCTAGCATGAAACTATTTCTGCAAACAATGGTTTTAAAATGTTACAGTGTTGTTGTTTTTTTCATGCAAAAGATTATTAAGTTTTACACATCCAGTGTTATGATAACTTTCTCGTCGCTGGTTGGGATGGACAAATCACTTATTTGTGAGTACGGGATAAGGCAATTTATTTAGAGTTTATTTAGAAATCGCAACCTTCGGAATTAATCGTTAAACCCCTTTACTGTCAGTCCCACTTTTGAGGCATAGAAACCAAAATGACATTTCCACTTTAAATTGTTATAAATCTTGAATACAGACTTAAGTTTGGTCTCTTTTTAAAGGAGACACATTTTTATAAAAGTGAAATAAAATACAATTTTAAAGTTTATAAAAATATAATTGTAATACATTTTTTAAAAGACATGTTTTACACTAAAACTGGAAGAAATTCTAAGCCATAAATCTGAACAAGTTGTTCCAAATTTGAGCTTCTAAAAAAAAAAAAAAGAATTCAGTGAAATTTTGTTTGGGCGCAGTAGCAAATGCTTCAACTAGATGGCAACAAGACTCCATTAGTGACCATATATGGACTTCAATTTCCATATATGGTTTGAGTGATCATCTGAACATAGATTTCCATAATTTTCATACCATTTATGAATTAGACATCGTATTCAGAAGGAATATTGGCAGTCTGGTGGTGTTTGATTTGAATTTAACCTTTAACAAATGCATAAAAGATGCAGAAAGCAAACTGAGATTTCTACTAATGTTTATTGCCATTTCAAAATAAATGTCTGAACACACTTATGAGAAAATATACTTGTAGCAAATCAAATAAATAACCGTTTTGTCATTTGTATTGAAAATTAAATTGTAATCTTTCATATGATATATAGTTTGTCAATATTTAGATTTAGACGAAGATATTGTTTTAAATGTATAATAGCAAACTTTATTTTTACTTGTTGCACAATTGTTTTTATAATTAATAAATAAAACAAAAACAATTTAAATAATAAAAAATATTATGGCAACAGGAGTTTATATATGAAGTAAAAATAATAATAATAAAAAAAAACACTAAAAGTTCATTGTTTTTTCCTTTATTAAGACGTAACACTGGAGATCCGCTTCAGGTTCTCTGACTGAGGATGGTGTTCAGAATTATTAGGGTTGAGCACAGGATTTAAAAAATAAATCTCAACTTTGCATAAGCAGCCTCTATTGTAACACAAAGTTGCTTTATTAAGCATTCATGTACCAAGCAAGGACAAAAGATGAACAGAAATTATCCAGATACAGAAAAAAAACAAAATAATCTGAAATTAAAAATGCCCCAGACTCTTGAACATTGATAGTAATGCATGTATACAGTGAATTGGATGGTTAAAAATAAAAATAAAAATGCATCAACTAAAGACGGGCTCCTGAACCGATTCCCGTTTATTCCATCCGACACCGTCGCTCAAATCACATTCCTTTTCCGTCGTCCGTCACGATTTAATGATAAAACATTTCTGCACAATTCATCCTCCAGGCACTGGAGTGGGTGGCATCTTCGTTATTACAACTGTTTTCAGTGTTTCAAAACCAACAAGCAAAGGGAGCGAGACAAAAGTAAGAGCAATGGTTTTGCTTTTCCTCTACCATCCTCCCTTCCCTCCTTTCTTCTTCTTCTGCGGAGCCTTTTTACGAGCAGCTGCGGGCACAGCGGGTTTCTGTTGTCGTGGAGGCACCGCGTTGCTCGTGGCGCTGCCGGTTCCTGAGCCGGGTCGAGGGGAGGTGGGCGGACTGCTGGCGCTCTTACTGGCGTCACTGAAAAACAAAACACAAAACTGTGACTGATGTTGCTTCCGGTGCATTAAATGAAACTAGAAAAGGTCTGATTGCACTGGTACTGTATGTATGCAGAAAAGTTATTGTAGTTAACTAATACCATTAAAAAAAAAATGTAAGCGCTCCTATTATGCTACTTTAAAGGCTCCTAATGTTGTTCTGGAGTCTCCTACAACAGGGTGACATGCATTCAAAGTCAAAAACTTTTAAATTCTCTCACAATATCCACTGCAGCATCAGCTCTTTTCTCTCAGTGTGTGAAACGATTCGATCAAGGATTCAGTTTCTCTAAACCCCCGCCTCTCTGATTGATCAGATGGCTCTGCCTGTTGTGATTGGTCGAAAGCTTGCAGGACATGTCCGAAAAAACAAATGGCTATTAGCGTATCTGACTTTCAGCTCCGGATCCTCCTCAGCTCTTGACACAGTGATATGAACAGTACCGACGGTGTGGGTTTTACCGTATCAATCTCATCAGAGTGGATTTGCTTGGCAGCAGAAAACAGCGTCTTCTCATCATGAACAACCAACCATCACCAACCAACTCTTTCAGTCTCAGACACAACTACTGTGCTTGAGGGCGGGGCAAAGAGACGCTGTTCAGCCAATCAAAACCACAGGCTGGCATTATGCAAATTAATTACAAACCTACACAAGTTCAGCATAAAGTGAGACTGGAATTACTGACAACTCATTTCAGGGAGTTCAGATCAATTCGTTCTTTTAGGACACAATAACTCAATTTATCTGCACTTTGACCTCTGTACATCTAAGACCTTTTACATCCACAAAAAGCTATATTACACACTACAATGAAAGGTAATACCCTTACAAAAAGCATAATAGGGGCAATTTAAACTTTTTAATTTCAACTAGTTGGCAAGTTAGAGATCGACCGATATATTGTTTTCCCGTTATTTAAGCATTTTCCCATAATCGGGTTTTGTAATATTGGCTTCAGCGATTAATGGTGCTCGTGACCGTTTTGAGAATTGCGCTCAAGACCGCCATTAAAAAGCTGCGCCTGACAGGAGATGAGGCAACAACAGTGTTCAGAGGTAAAATAACTAGCCTCTCTTAATTAATTCACTTTATTTAACATCAGCATTTAATGCACAAGTGAGATGTGATACATACGTAGTTTTAAGTTGGCACAAAAAATGGTGTCAAACTCAGAGTCACATAATCCATCAAGTCATGTGCCAATAAAGACGTAACTTCACATGAATTAAATAAATCAGCCATGACAGAGCATGTTGGAAATAAAAGCGCTGAATTGGATTCTCTCTGTTATCTATCATTAGTCTCATGAAGTTTTGTTCATAGTGCCATCACTGGACTGACGCTCCAGCATGGCCACTGTAGCTTTACACGATCCACTCGTTTAAGACTCCTTAAATTATGTTAACATTTTCCATATATCCTTTATTTCACTAATGAACATCTAAATAAATACAGCTCTGTGGAAATGAATGATCTCACGAGAGTCGAATGTGTGTGAACACACAGATAAAGGCAGCACTCCGTCAGCAGGTATTTCATAATCTAGAGGCAGACAATTTTTTTTAAATAAATCTGATTACATGCCAGATGAACAGAGGAGATGGACTCGGTAACTGTGTTGATGTATTCGCAGTTGTTTATTTTTCTGACAGTGTTTGCATATTCCAGTGAATATTCCAGTCTGTTCGGTTCTCTTCAGCCTATCAAACAACACAGAAACCTTTTAAAACTGTAGTTTAAAATGATTTATTTTTATTTATATTATTGTTTAGCTTATATTTATGGGGAGGTGATAGAGTCCCCTGTCATTTATTTATGTTAGAAAACGTGCCCATTGTTAATATCACTAGCGTAGCTACGAGTGGGCAGATCCAGGAAAATACTTTTTTGTAAATAATACTGATTTCTAATGTTTAACAATTCTTCAACAATTATTTTAAATGTGATTTATTTTGTCATGCATTATAACTCTATTCTAATATTTATAAAAATATGCTAATTTGTCTCTTCAGTTACGTCACGCCAGTAGCTCTTCGCAGCAATTTCCGGATTCGATTCCAACTAGCAGCGCTTTTTTTGTTATTAAAAAAAATGCCATTTGACACAGAAAGAAACAAAAGACGCCATAACACTTTGAAAGTGAACAAACACAATATGATGATATCAACGTCTTCAATTCAATAATTTATTTTGAACAGACTTCAGCCATACAAGGTAAGCTATGGGTTGGTTTTTAGTCTGGCCTGCCATGGCATGTCATTTGCATGTAATAGTAGTGAGCAAGTTTTTTTCTGAAATGTACATAAGCCACATGTAAGTTACTGTATTAGCGATGGCAGGTTGTCGATACCGGACTCAGAAGTGATTTCTCTTCATAATATAGTTATCAGGGGCCTATACCATGAAGCCGGTTTAGCTGGCTAACCAGATATGTTTGAGCTTAGTTTGTGCCAATCCTGGGTTTTAGGTACCATGAAAGTGGTTTGGCTTTTAGCAGTGTTCCTCTCCATAGTAACTTACGCTCCAGGGCAGGTTATGTTCTGGATAAGAGATCTCAAACTGAAACTGGACCAATCAGCTGTGTGCACAGTGACACACCTCTGATGTAATAAAGTTAAATTAAAGGTCAATACATAGCAAATGGTTTTTAAAGACTAAAGCGTCTGGCTTTTAACAATGCTTATTAATAATAATAATAATAATTTTGAATGATTTAGATATCATTTATGTAATTATTATTCCCTTTATCAATTACACATATCATTTTAGTAAATCAATCATTAATGGGGTACTTAGTTAAAATTAATATAAATTAGCCTATATAAAAGGTCATACAAATAAGCTTTAAACTCAATAAATAAAGCTTTTAAAACATGTGAGCTTAACTGTTCAATTCTCTCTATATATCCACTAAAACAACTTCATAACTTTTACTTGCATTGACGTGTAAGATTTTCCTTTAAGTTATCCTTTTTTATAGAAAGCTCTTTTGCTGTGTAAATTTGTTTAAATTCTTAATATTTTTCAATCAGAAGTGAATCTCAGTGTCACTGATCCAGAGCATGAGATTGGCTGTTCACTACTGATGTCACAGCTAAACTCCTAAACTCAGGATCAAATTCTGAGTTGACAGAGAAAGCTGATGATCAGCATCATGGGACCAACAAAGCCTGAATAGATTGGTTTGGTTTTGTCAACTCGAAACTAATGCTGTAACCCTGAGTTTGTTAAACTACCATCATGGTACTTGATTCAGGCGGTTTTAGAATGTTTTATGCTTTTCTAATTTGTTTGAATTATTTTTACATGCTATATTCATTACCTTTTTGTTTCCCTTATCAAAGATTTTATTTAAACAAGACATTTTAAATTACATTGCACTGTATTTGTTTGCACTCTTTCAGACTATTATTGATATTTATTGTGTTTTGTATGCATGGAGGGAGTGAAATAGCAACAATTACAGTATTTTAAAAGTGTTTAATAAAAGTTTGTTCAGTTCAGTGCTGTTGTTATAATTGTCAAAAACAGAAATAAAACACTTAAATGTCGGTTTTATATATCGGTTTTAGGACACATAAACATGCAAGTTGGCATGGTCAATCTGGCAAGAAAAAAAATCTAATTTTAATTTAGTTGAACTTGATGTAAATAACTAAAACTGAAAAATAACTAAACTAAAATAACTAAAACTGAAATAAAAGTAATTACAGACATATTTACATATATTTATAAAAAATTAAATAAAAACCAAGGGCTATGAAGCGATTACATTACATAAAATCGAATTAATTACACAATGTGGCGATTAATTATTCAAATTAATCGCACATCAAATTTGGCTGAGAAATTACTCCCAAAAGATAATTGTAATTAATAAGTCATTATTGTATTTAAAAATAAAAAAAATAAAAATGGGCATTACAAAAAGCTTCAGAAAGAAATATTTTTGGGTGAACTATAACTTTAATGTTTTTATTGATATGGAAATATGAAATTATACTTAAAGAAACTGCCAGTAGGTGGCGGTAAATGTCTAACGGAGTCATTCATTCATTGGATTCGTTTCATCAGGGGTGAAGTAATGGTTCTCTTTATGGTCCATTGAATCATGGGTTCACCCGATTTGTTCAAACCGCAGATTCAGAAATGAAATGCCACTGTGAGTTGCTCAGAGTCAGACAAGAACAGTTCTGCTTTGTCTTTATATTTTTGTTGGCAAAACAGACTAAAAACAGCCCAATGTTGTCTAAAACAACACAAATATGTTAACTGTTGCATAAGATCATTATCACATTTGCACTCGTGCTATTCTGAAAAAAAAAACAGAACTAGTGTGATATTGCTTATATATCAAAGTAAATGTGAGGGCATTTTCACACTGGCAGTTTAGTTACATGAAAAATTGGTAATGTCAAAGCTGTAATGTGAGCTCAGCTGAGCTCAGGGGTAACGTACCCAATCCAAGACTATCTGAAGGAGCTGGTCTGAGTTTGATTGCTCAACTTGCACTCGAGCTGTGGCACGATTCACGTGAATGTGAATGCAGCACAGATTTGGGTACGCAAGAAAAGTAACCTGCGCATGCATTTTATCAGATGATGGTGTATTTAGTTCAATAAAACACATGTAAGGGATAACAGTGTTGATGATTGGGAGGTGAGCCTGCAGTGTATTTGCACATAGCACCGGCAGGAACAATCGTGCTCTGAGGCAGAGCGCAACAAATGTGCCCAGTGTAAAAACGCCTAAAACTCAAACATGGGCATAAAATTCAAGATATGAGGCAAAAATGCCCATTCTAACTGCATTCTATAGGCATCATCACACAGTGAGTTGATGACATATTCATAAATCAACTGTATGAAATGTAAGATGACCTAAGTAGGTCTAAATAGGTTTAAATACGTTAATAAATTTTAACACGTTATTTTTCATCGTAATTAATCTAAAACGTGTTAAATCAACAACCCCCCCCATTTTATTTAAATAACAATAAATAAATGTGTGTGTGTGTGTGTGTGTGTGTGTGTGTGTATGTGTATGTGTATGTGTATGTGTATGTGTATGTGTGTGTATGTATGTATATATATATATATATATATATATATATATATATATATATATATATATATATATATATATATATATATATATATATAAAAAATACAAAATCACATTACTAAAAATTCAAATGAAAAATAAAAACAGATTCACAATATTACTAAACTATAATAGTATGGTGATGATACTTAAATAACACTGGCATGCATTATTATACACTACAGAAAGAGATGTATACAAGTTCTTCACCAGCATTTGACGTGTACACTTACAGCTCTGCAGAAGCTCCAGAGGTGGCTCCCTGTGTGCCGCGGCCGACCTGCTCCTTCTTCTTGCCCTTCTTCTTGCCACGGTAGTACGAGCGCTCTCGCATCGGCAACCAGCGCTCGGGGTCAGGGCTCGAACTGGGGTCGTAGTTCTTGGGCAGCTTCCCTGAACAGAAAATGCATTATGACTCTGAACGACTTCTAGTGCTGATGAAACAAGAGACCAGCAGCGGACATACCTTTCTTCTTTTTCTTCTTCTTTTTAACATCCTCTGGACTGAAACAAGCAATCAACATGTTAAATGGTGCTAAAAATGACATGAAATGTTTTCATCTAGATACAAACATGCAGCTATATCTTCCGATAGACTTGGTTCTGCTTGAGATGGGAATTAGTTTTAAAATTAATTGTTACCCTTGTTCTTTAGGCTGGCTTTCACCCACGACTTTGGCAGCTTTCTTCCTGATATACGTGGCTCCGTGCGAGTTCTCCAGTTCATCAACATCCACATTAAAGGACATGGTTTCCGGAGAAGGAAGGTGCTTACTCAGACTGAATTAAATCAAGCGCTCAGGAAAACACCAGTGCAAGAATATACATTTATGTCATTTAGTAGAAAGAAAAGTAGTAAGAAAATATCGATACACGTGAATATTGCGATATTATGATTGGCGATACTGTATCGATTCTCAAAAACGCTGTATCGATATTTATATATTTAGATCCAGGATTCATGGCTTTGTGTTCGGTGTAAACCACAGACTGTATGAAACCCAACCGCTAGATGGCAGTGTTATCACAGAGCGTAACTGACGTGGAGCCGGAGAAGCGAGATGAAGGTGCGTGCATCGCAGCTCACGAGACGATAGTTATTCCGCTGCTGCGGTGTACAGAGCTGAAGTGTGGACTCATTTTGGCTTCAGCTATAAAGAATCCACAAAGGAAATCGACAAGAGTCATTTTGTTTGCAAAATAGGCCAAGTTAAGATCCAATACTCCGGAAACACATTGAATCTGAGAGCTTGCTTAACATCCCAACGTCATCCGCGCCGCTGAGAACCGTTTCGATATGTAAAGCATATGCTTTCCTCTCAGTAACAAAATAAACACACAACAAACGAAAGCAGATGATCATAGCGATGTGGATATGGATGCACCAGCTCTGCAGTTTAGTGCTTGAAATAGCATTTTGCACAATAGACTGCTTTAAAGGAAACAGCTTTACAGTATTAAATATAACAAACAGTCCTTCAGTCATGGAATGGACTATTCACTTTCTGTAGTTTAATAGTTTAGAAATGAAAAAACTGCTATACTGATAAAGGATCCTTTAGTTACTTTACTATTTCCCTTTACTTAGATTGCACAAAATAGTGATTAGTGATATAAATGATACTGTATTAATTAAATAAAAAAGTTACTTGTCATGTTTTAAGCATATGGTTGTGTCCTTTATTCTTTTAAATTAGATCTTTAATAAAAAATAAAAAATATTGCAATATATCGCCTTTCTTACAATATACCAATATATAACAATATATCGTATCGTAACCCCTGTATCGTGATATGTATTGTATCGCCAGATTCTTGGCAATACACAGCCCTATCATTTAGCAGTTCCTCACCCAGAGTTAAGTAGCTTGAATTCAGCTCACAGAATGAAACGAGTGAGCTGTGAGTGATATTTGAGGATACGCTTTGGCCTTGTCCTGATCCACGAGCGAGTATGCAGAGATGAGCTGGGCGAGCGTACGGACATCATTTGTGTTCTGTTTCCACAGCTGCTCCAGATCACTGGTGGCCTCTTTCTTACGGCCATATTTCAGCTTGTAGTTCGCCGCCTCCCGCACCAGAGAGAGGTGGATAGCAGACCCTGGCTGGGAGAAAAAAAACACACAAAAAAAACAGATTTATGCAGTCCAGAGCGAATAAAGGCTTATTAAACCATCACATTCTCGCATTTACCTGCTCTTTCTGGTAATACTGGATCGCTTGATAGAATATGTCAATTGCGCTGTCAATGTCTTCTTCATGTGAGTACATCGTTACCAGAGCAGAAATCTGTTAAAAAATACAGAACAAAACGAAAGGGATAAATTTAAAAAGAAACCACAAACACTGATAGAACACCAATAAAACATCTTAACTGTGTGTGTTTTTTTTTTTATATTTAAATATCTAGTATTGCGACACCCCCCCAAATCATTGACTTCAGGTGTTCAATCACTTCATGGCCACAGGTGTATAAATCAAGCACTGGGCATGCAGACGCTTCTACAAACATTTGTGAAAGAATGGGTCGCTCTCAGGAGCTCAGTGAACTCAGGCGTGGTACCATGATAGGTTGCCACCTGTGCAATAAGTCCATTCGTTAAATTTCCTCATTACTAAATATTCCACACTCAACTGTTAGTGGGATTATAACAAAGCGGAAGCGATTGGGAACAACAGCAACTCAGCAATGAAGTGGTAGGCTACGTAAAATCACAGAGCGGGGTCAGCACATGCTGAGGGTCACAGTGCACAGAAGTCACCAACTTTCTGCAGAGTCAATAGCTACAGACCTCCAAACTTCATGTGGCCTTCAGATGAGCTCAAGAGCAGTGTGTAGAGAGCTTCGTGGAATGGGTTTCCATGGCCGAACAGCTCACCCAAGCCTTACATCACCAAGTGCAATGCAAAGCGTGGGATGCAGTGGTGTAAAGCACCAAACATGTTTGTTGTAACCAAACAGTTTATGGACCCACCATTGACTTCCATAGTGTGGAAAAAAATATGGAAGTCAAGGGGGCCCATCAACAATATTTTCTTTAATGGTCATCTCTTTAAAAGACATTAATAAAACTATAAACAATGTTCCTTAAGAGGAACAGAATGTTGAAACTGAATGCACTACAACATTATGAAATGAGGGGAAAATATGTATTTTAATTATATTACATTTATATATATATAAACAATCTACTGACAGCCCTTATAAATATATATTATAAATATAAAAATAAATCAAAAGCAAATTAAATCTCACCATTCCTGGTTTGTACTTAAATTCTTCAATGGACATCAGAATATCACAGGCTTTAGTCACATGACCTGTTGAGGGGTGGACACATAAATTACACATCAACGATCCTTTTAGGTTCAGTCTTCTCTCTGCAAGTGTGTGTGTTTGGTCTGTAAGAACGTACCTTGTGTCAGGTAGAGTTGCGCCATGGTAAGTTTGATTTCAGAAGCGCTCTCAGGGTGCTTATCTGAAAACCGCTGCAGGAGAGACAGAAATGGTTACAGAATGCCACAGAGCAGAAATGAAGAGTCAGGAGAGTGAAGTACCTGTAGGAGCTCTATGGCTTTGTTGTGCTGTTTTTCTCGGCAGAGCTGGGCCACCTGGATCAGAACGGGTCTGGGGTGACTGGGATTCTGGGCCTGCAGGCTGGCCGCCAGCTTATTGCACTGATCGGCCTGTGGGGCGACAACCGAGAGGTCAAAACAGGTCACATCCATCAGGAAGAACGCATACTGTACAGTACAAACTGGGTGGTCACCTGATTAGTGTACATGGCCAACAGGGCTTTGTTGAACTCAATGGCCTGCAACTGTTTTTTGGCCAGTTTGTGCTCAACCCCCTCAGCATTGGTCAGTTTCACCTTTTTCTTGGAGTCAAACACGTTTTGGTCCTGGAGGTTCAAAGAGCACAGATAAAAACACTGGTTACCAACAAGACTGACACAATCAGCTCTTCAGGCATGTGAAAGAAGATTACAAGAGGAAGATCTTGGTTTTATTTTTTGGGTTTGACCTTGTTAATGGTGATGATGTTATTAGCAGTCACAGCCAGCAGACCCACATCAGACGGCCTGAACGCAAACAGAAAAGACAAGACTCTCATTTAAGTCAAATGTGGCAACCTTAACATCCATTTCAATCAATCAAAACGTCTTTTGCAACTTTCAAACAAATACAATTCAAAGCATTTCACAAAATGAGCAATGAAAATGATAAGGCAATATGAAAATAAACTAGAGCTTGAAGCCAGACTAAATGGAAGGCTTTAAATTATGTTTAGGGATGCACCGATGTGAACATTTTGGCCGATGCAATAACTCTTTATATTTGAAGCCGATAACCAATATATTGCCAGATAAATCTAAATCCAAATCTAAAATTAATATAATCATTTCAGATAACAGCATTGCTGTCTGAAGCCGAAAAGCGAATGAACACTGGGAAACTGAAGCGATTTGTTAGCGGGGTTAATTAACTCAACGACACGCATCCTACATGAGCTTAATCAGATATTTATGCAATATAAACATAATATTACAATTTATATTTGCACAAAGTGACGCAAATACTCAAGTGAACCTGAACTAACGTTTCACGAGTGTGTTCAGGACACTATAGTTCATTTCTGTAAGTGAGGAGAGCAAAATAAAGTCAACTGTGACATATTATACACAAAACTTCTTCATACAGTGACTACCAGTAAAACATTTTGAATTTGAAAACACATGAATTTACACTCATAAATTATACTGTATGCATGCCTTTAAGGACACGATCATATACCAAGTTTGCTTATTATGCACATGTGAAAAACGTGGTTTTAACTAACAAGTTAGGTGTTCCTTTATTTAATTGGTTTATGAGAGTTAAGTTCCATTATATTACAACGTACAATTTCACAAAACAAAATCATGAAAGTGTAACTGTTGTGGATGCGCTCTTCACACGCTAAAACATGCATGCAAAGAATTCACAACAGTCTTTTACAGTAGTGTTATCATTATATTTTTATGTAGCCTATGTGTGATTCCAATCATATTTCAAGCAATTCAAACCCATCATGGTGAAATGAGTCTCAGCTGAAGGAAATAAATTATTTATCAGTTTTAATATATCACCAAAATGTTCTTATCGGGTCAAAAAAGATTAAAATGATCATATATCAGCAAATACCGATATGGTGGCCGATATAGCGTGCATCCCTAATTGTTTCAAATGATCAATATTTTCTGCAACTTTTGAAACTCTTTTTGGAGTTTTTCTATGCATATCTTATAATCTGAACATGCATTTATTTGCTGTTTTATTAATTAAGACGTGTTGGGTTATGAGTATATTAAATGTGCAGTTTATAACACGCACTTGAGTTTAATGACTTGATTGTAGAGTTGAAGAGCATCTTCGGTTCTTCCCTGTAGCTGCATCACATAAGCCATCTGAGAGTGAATGATGGCCAGCTCAGCATCAACGTCCTCTTCCGTCACATCCTAAGTAACACAATATTCACAATGAATGAGTGAGATGACAAATATTTAATGACTTTTTAACACTAGGTTTGTGCATGTGATGCTTAAGCTAGCAAAATCCACTAATGAATGTGCACATGTGCTGCAAACACACCAGAATACAAATATGAAAGAATTACTCACTGAGTCCTCAGCCAAAGACTTCCGGCACAACTCTGGGAAAAAAAAAAAAACGAATGCATAAAACAAACAAACGGACTGAATCATTCAAGTTATTCTTAGCAGCTCACATTACCCATTACAGTCGCAGAGACTCAAAGTGAAACTGTGTAGGTGGCACAGAGAGCTAATTTTGTAAAAGCTGGCACAGCATTAGTGGCCAAAGACTAGATTTACTACCACAGCATTACATACACTTGTATGATACATTTCATGTTAATCGGTTCATTCATTGACAAACAATAATGCAAGGAAGGATTTTACCACCTACAGATTTAATGAGCCAAACCAAAGCTGTAATGCACAGCTGCAAGCTCTTCTGACAGTAAATAATCTGCCTGTTTAGATTGCACAACACGATTTCCCAGCAGTTCAGACCAGTTGATTAGAAACATACGCTGCAGAGACCCTCTACGACCTCTGGAGGTTGCAGAGATCTGGTCTCCAACAAGATGTATTCCATTGAATATTTAAGCACAATTATTTAAATAAAAATACAGTAAAACCAGAATATTGTGAAATATTATCGGTATTGACCGATAAAAGCATTTACTGTCACTATCGACCACTGGCAGATTGCTTTAAAATAGCGGATGATCAGGGCCGTTTTATATCCTGTCAATCAAAAGGGGGGGTGGAAAATACATGTCAGACTGCAACTCATACTGTGTGTGAAGAGACTTAGGGCTGTCAAAGTTAAAGAAAATGAAAGCATTAGTTTAAAAAAATTAATGCATTAGTTAACGCAATAGTAAAAAAGGAAGGGGGAAAAAAGGCAACATTAAAGCAGGCTCTATTTGACCCTGTGGTTTTTCCCTACACCAAGTATTATTTGTAGATATACTTCTAGACTATCTAGACTAAAAACGCATCTCTTTAACCTGGCATACAGGTCCTTCTCAAAAAATTAGCATATTGTGATAAAAGTTCATTATTTTCTATAATGTAATGATAAAATTAAAATGTCATATTTTAGATTCATTGCCCACCAACTGAAATATTTCAGGTATTTTATTGTTTTAATACTGATGATTTTGGCATACAGCTCTTGAAAAAAATTAATCTAAAAAAATTAGCATATTTCATCTGACCAATAAATAAAAGTTTTTAATACAAAAAAAGTCAACCTTCAAATAATTATGTTCAGTTATGCACTCAATACTTGGTCAGGAATCCTTTTGCAGAAATGACTGCTTCAATGCGGCGTGGCATGGAGGCAATCAGCCTGTGGCACTGCTGAGGTGTTATGGAGGCCCAGGATGCTTCGATAGCGGCCTTAAGCTCATCCAGAGTGTTGGGTCTTGCGTCTCTCAACTTTCTCTTCACAATTTCCCACAGATTCTCTAAGGGGCTCAGGTCAGGAGAGTTGGTAGGCCAATTGAGCACAGTAGCACCATGGTCAGTAAACCCTTTACCAGTGGTTTTGGCACTGTGAGCAGGTGCCAGGTCGTGCTGAAAAACGAAATCTTCATCTCCATAAAGCTTTTCAGCAGATGGAAGCATGAAGTGCTCCAAAATCTCCTGATAGCTAGCTGCATTGACCCTGCCCTTGATAAAACACAGTGGACCAACACCAGAAGCTGACATGGCACCCCAGACCATCACTGACTGTGGGTACTTGACACTGGACTTCAGGCATTTTGGCATTTCCTTCTCCCCAGTCTTCCTCCAGACTCTGGCACCTTGATTTCAGAATGACATGCAAAATTTGAGCGACAGTCCAGTGCTGCTTCTCTGTATCCCAGGTCAGGCGCTTCTGCCGCTGTTTCTGGTTCAAAGTGGCTTGACCTGGGAATGCGGCACCTGTAGCCCATTTCCTGCACACGCCTGTGCATGGTGGCTCTGGATGTTTCTACTCCAGACTCAGTCCACTGCTTCCGCAGGTCCCCCAAGGTCTGGAATCGGTCCTTCTCCACAATCTTCCTCAGGGTCCGGTCACCTCTTCTCGTTGTGCAGCGTTTTTTGCCACACTTTTTCCTTCCCACAGACTTCCCACTGAGGTGCCTTGATACAGCACTCTGGTAACAGCCTATTCGTTCAGAAATGTCTTTCTGTGTCTTACCCTCTCGCTTGAGGGTGTCAATGATGGCCTTCTGGACAGCAGTCAGGTGGGCAGTCTTACCCATGATTGCGGTTTTGAGTAATGAACCAAGCTGGGAGTTTTTAAAAGCCTCAGGAATCTTTTGCAGGTGTTTAGAGTTAATTAGTTGATTCAGATGATAAGGTTAATAGATCGTTTACAGAACCTTTTCATGATATGCTAATTTTTTGAGATAGGAATTTTGGGTTTTCATGACCTGTATGCCAAAATCATCAGTATTAAAACAATAAAAGACCTGAAATATTTCAGTTGGTGTGCAATGATTCCAAAATGTATGAAATTTTATTTTTTATTATTACATTATGGAAAATAATGAACTTTTATCACTATGCAAATTTTTTTAGAAGGATCTGTAGATTAAAAAGTCTCATTTGAATTCTGCCGAAGGCATTTACAATATGTGTGATACCCAAATAATGACTGGTGCTTTCACACTTGGTTTCGATTGCCTGGACCGAACCTGAGTTCGATTGCTCCCCCCTCCCCCTGCCACCGCTGGAAAGTGTTCATATTATATTATATGGGTCCGAACCGGGTGCGTCATCAAAGCAGCAGCTGTTTACCCCGTAACTTGGTAATTTCGTTGAGACAGTGGCAAAATAAATAGCGTTGTTCTCCTAACTTTTATATTTTTGTTTTTTTTTATATTGTTGGTTTTGTTGCCAAAGCTTCAGTAGGTAATGGCACTTGCGTCTATCTGCCATGAATGTAATTTACTGCAAATGCTCTAAAGAACGCTGACGACGAGCAGAAATGATATTTACAGCTCTCTGCTTACAGTACGTCAGTCATGCTCATCAGGACTCGAGTACGGTTCGCGGGAGCGCACCAGAGTTCAGAAGCCAGCGTTCACGCTTCATATGGTAATTTCACAGCATACACGCGCGTAGGTTCAAAGACTCGTTCTCGCTCCCAACAGTGCAATTCAGCTAGGTAGCTATTAGGGATGTTAACCGATCAAAGTTATCGGTTGTCGGTTAAAACAATTATTAAAAGGCATACAGTGAGTTAGACCTGCCTTGGCCGGTACGTCTTTTACGCATTCTGAAGGTGCCTGTTTTATCCATTGGTTTTATCGTGTTGCAGTCTATTCATAGGCGTAATTTACGGGTGGGACATGTCCCCACCACTTTTTGCCACTTTTTAAAAGTGACTGAAAAATAGATTGCGGAAGGTGTGTATTAAAGCAAAAGCACGATCTACAAATCGTCATTCTTCATAATCTAATTCATTCATTTAACACATATTTTCGCCGGTCTGAAGCTTTTTTTCCTTTACAGATTTACGCAAAACTTTTTTGATATTTCTTAATAGTCGATAAAAAAATATAGCTAAATGACGGCGTTTCCATTAACTGATGTTATGCCACTAAAATCATTTTTCCCTCTCTTGATAAGTCACTCCAAAAATTATGCTACGAAGGTTGTTAGGTTTATGTACATGCAGCCGCATTTGCATACGCCATAAAACGACATATATTTTATCATAATAAGGACATATGTTGTATTGTGCTGTGTACAAAATGACCTTTATCCACATTAGAGAATTTATATAGCCTATACATTTGCCTGTCACTCCATGTTTCTATACTAGATATATTTCTATAAAAGTAGGTCTATAATATAGCCTATATCAGTCTGGCGACTAAACAAAACAAAAAAAATAAATTACTGGTCAATGGCGATTCTATTGCCAATGTTTGTGTAGAAGGTTGTGCTCACGTTTCATAATCAACATATGAAACTAAAAAAAAATACTAGTATAGGCTCATAGTTAAACATAGCCTACGAAACAATATAGGCTAAGTTTTCTATACCCCTCTGTCTGATGAAAGCGCAGGTGCGATGCGTTCTGATGGATTTTTTCCTTAATGACAGAGGAAACGACTCAGAACGCTCTGTCTTGTTAGCCATACAGATAAGACCAAGACATAATTAAACACTATAAACTGTCTACTTTTATTTGTGTAAGCCTAGACTCACAATAACAAGGGCCGTGGATTAAGGAAACAGGTTATTTTGCATGCGCTGCTCTCCGTCCAAACGCCGTCTTCATTTCAAAAATGTATTTTGTTTATTAAACGCAAAGTTTTTCATTTTATAAGCATTTCTAAATTCAGTTTATATTTTCAACAAACGAAATTTCAAGCCAAAATAACGAAATAGTTTAAAAAAACAAAAACAAAAAAATGAAAAGTTACCACCATACAAATTCAAACATTTCCCTCTTTTAATTATAATAAATGCTTGAATAACAGGCCTATGTCTCCTTCCATTAAATAATGGCTATTGTGGTGGCTGGGATACACATAAACCTTACACAAAATGTTTTTTTGAATGACATAAAAAAACGTTTTAGTCGCATACCATCGGTTAATGGAAATGCAATAATTTCGTAATAGTTTTTTATCGACATTTAGAAAATATCGCTACATGTATAAGTTAAATAGGCCTATTTACAAATATAAGTTTTGCGCAAATAGGCCTAATGGAAACGCGGCTAATGAAACGGTAAGTTCGCCATATTTATCTTGCATATTTTGATTGATATTAGTATAACGTTAGATGTGTTGTGAATATTACGTTTTGCTTATTGGATGTTTATAGAATCATTTGTGAATGTAATGCATGTGTTGCCTACATTAAAGTAAAAAATTAAGAGCATTTTCAACTCTGAACTCAGTTCACAAGTAAATTCTGTTATTAAATAAACACAGCAAAACGAGTTGTGCAGTGTCCCCACCACTTTTCAAAGCAAAGTTATTTTGGCCAACATTCTGCATAAGATGGGCTTACATTTGGAAATATATTACATCTACATTTCAGTGGTAACACATTGTTAGCACTACCTCGAACTAAAGCGGCGTCTCTTCGGAGCTGTCATTTTCTTAAATGAGCCGCGACAATGTTTCAAATGAGCTTCTAATGCTAGACAAATGCCTTTATTTTCAACGCTATCACCTTATACCCAAACCATTTCGAAACTAAGGAGCCATTTGTCCTCCGATTACAAACAAGTTCCTCGGTGCCGCGTTTGCGGGACTCACGCAGGGACAATGTGTGTGTGAGAGCGGGAGGCAGACCAGCAGAGAGATGCGACAGAGTTGCGAAATTGCAGGTGCGGCTCGCGGCTGTTATTTCAAATAGCGCAGCATATTTTAAACTAATCGGTTAACCGGTTTCAACCAGCTAATGTGGCTCGGTGGTAGGTCAAGAACATTTTTAGTTTTCGCCATCCCTAGTAGCTATACATCCGCGCTAAAATATCAAGGTGAAAGTCATCATAGCTTGCATGGTATAGACCCAGCTCCCAACCCAACTTTGAGAATAGATTAACGGCGATATTTTTTTTAAATCGCCTGATAAGAGTCTCATGTTAACGCAGCACTTTAATGCCGATAACGACCCACCACTAATTTGAAAACATTTTTCAAGAAGTGTTTATGAACAATACCCTTACACACACAAAAAAAATCTTTAGATGACTCCTAGATGCATGTTATTCATGTTGACATTTAGTTTTCTCCAATGATATGAACTTAGAGGATGCAATCTCTCCATTTAAAGAAACCCCTAAAATAAAGACATGACCTCTGACCTTCAGCCTTCTGTAGTTTCTGCATGGCCTGGCTGAGCTGCCCTTGACCAATCAGGCAGCAGGCAGAGTTGTAGCACAGCTCGTAAGAGCTCTCCGGTAAACCCAGATCATCCTGAATACAAACAACACGTCAAACATGCGTCAAATTACCACTTAAAGCAAATTTGCATAGTTGAGCATGTGCATTTCTCACCGGCAGTGTGTTCTCCCAGGTGCTTTGTGCCGCTAACACAGCTGACAGATTCGTCTTCCTCTCCTCTTCATACTCATCCTGAGAGTTTCTAATCAGGTCTTTATAGACAGCCTCACACTCGTCATACCGCTCCAGTCTGTACAGCTACACACACAACTGCATCAACTCATGCATTTTGACTGAAACAGCAAATCCTACAACTCAAAATTCTTCTAAAATCATGCAACATACAGACAGCAAACACTGAAACCACACGATTCTTACCACTTGGCCGTAGAGCTCTTTGAGTTTGTCTGTTTGCTCTGGGATTCCCTGGATAGTTTTCAGCGCGTTCTCCACCCTGTTCAGACGGTATTCGCAGTAGGCCTTCTCAAACCCAATAATATCACTAGAGATAAATGACAATCATTTATTACACTGAGAACAGAGGCAACATGCGGCTGAAACCTCTACCAAATTCAGCTGTGAATTTAGACTCTTAGAAGCATAGTTTATAACAGTGTTCATGATACTGTACTCTGAACGAATCCTACTCTAACATATATGAACGAGCTAATCAAGGTCTTTGTTTTTTTTTGAAAATTACAGGTCTTCGGGAGGAAGAACATAGATGTAAGGGATAATCCACGGTTAGCTGTGCATTCAACTCGTTTAACCTCCTGGGTGCCACTGTCCTCGTACAATGACATATTTTAGTGAATTTCTATGACACCTTACATGTCACAGTTTAAAGTCTGGATGTCCTGTAAAGAGCACATTAAGGGCTTTTCAGAAATACTGTTTTTTTTTAACAACGGAGTCCCGGTGTCCACTTACGGGGACATAGCATAACATATGAATAAAATATAATTTTTCAAATGTTTCTTATGCTTTAACAATGTAATTACATGAAGAAAATACTAAATTCAACAGACTTAGTTTTCCTGGGTCTTAGGAGGTTAATGCACAGCTAGCCGTGGGTTATTTAATTTATACCATGGTCATTTGATAGCACTGACAACTTAAAGCTGTTATTAATGTTTGCAGCACAATATTTGACCAGAACGGTAAAACTGGAAGTTATTTTCATCAGTAACAACTCGTTACATCAAGCATTCTGCCCGCTTTGAAACGGACAAAGAGATAAAGTAGTGCATAAGATTACATTTATATAAATTAAATTAATTATAGCATTTATTTAAATTAATAATAGATTATGCATTATTATAGAATGATGGTTAAACTGACTTGGAACTACCTGTGCATTAAAAGGCTTTATTGGACACCTCCAGCCAATCGAAGAACTGAGTATTAAGACAGACCACGGAATAAATGTATTATATATATATATATATATAAACATATAAACACACACACACAACAGTGCGTGCGCTGTGGTCAATAATCTGGTAAATCTGTGAGAACTGGAAATCATATTTTCACAAATAAAGACCAGGTAAGTTTCCATACAGTACCCACTGAATATAAAATAAAATATATCAAGCAAGCAGAAAAACTGGCACCATTTTAAAAAACACCATAAATCCACCTTGTCGATATACTGTATATAGCATTGTCTATACTGTACAGGGCTCGACATTAAGCCTGTTCACATGCTTGTCCTTCAGACAAATTAATCTGACATTTAAAAATGTGCTTGTCCTGATTTTTTTTTTGTAAATATTTTTTCTGAAGCAATATTCTCACCAGTGTTCAATCAACTTGGGGGTATTTAAATCTGCATATTTGTGATATTTTACCTTTTATAAAGGGCATTTTTTCCTAATCTTATTAAAGGTATAGTTCACCCAAAAAATTTAAATTACCCCATGATTTACTCACCCTCAAGTCATCCAAGGTGTATATGACATTCTTTCAGACAAACACAATCGGAGTTACATTAAAAAAGTCCTTGCTCTTCCCAGCTTTATAATGACAGTGACTGTTGATTTGATGTTGTTTTAAGCAGTGTTGGGCACGTTACTTAAAAAAAGTAATTAGTTATTAACTGTTAGTAACTGAGTTACATCATCATAAAAGTAACTAATTACCAGGGAAAGTAACTACTGAGTTACTTTTTATTTTTTTTCAAAACTTGGATGCCCCCAATATTAAATATGTTAAATAAATTAGTTGGAAATAAAATAGAATAAATTATTATTACAAAACATTGTACATTAATGTACATTATTGTAATGTTGCTGTGGGACAATGTGAGAGACAACTATCAAATTCAGTACATTTTTGTAAATATTAGGCTATATCAGTAGGCCTATAGTGTAAATGCCTGGCCGCCCGCCAGCCCACACACACACACACACACACACACACACACACACACACCAGAGGAAAAAAAACGTTGCAGGTCCGAATGACAGGGAGCTGTTCGGATGAAAACGTCTCAGGTTACTCGCGTAACCTATGTTCTCTTTCATAGGTTCACTCGACGCTGCGTAGTGACGCATTTGGGAACGCCCACTGGGTGTGCCGATTGTCTGAAGCCCTTATAGAATCACGCCAATTCATTGGCTGATGGCAGCGCCGCCCCAAGCTCAACACCTTGAGCCTATACTAGCAGCGCGCCATCTTATCTCCAGATTTTTCTGCGAAAAGAAAGCCTGTCGGCAGTACAAGGAGCTTGGCAGCGTCGCGGCGTCTAGTTCCTATTCAGAGAACATAGGTTCTGCGAGTAACCTGGGGCGTTCTCTTTCATGGGTTCACTTTCGCTGCGTGGTAGCGCATTTGGGAAGCAGTATACCAAACACGCCAAGCTAACGTGCTGCCGCATCTGGCACAAAACGCCAGGAAAAATCCTGCATGGCTGGATTTAAGCAGAAAGAACATGCGAACCGGAGCCATGTCAAGATCCAAACTATAAAACTTCACAAATGTGTGCGGAGAGGACCAACCTGCCGCTACACAAATGTCTTCTAAACAAACTCCCTTAAAAAGAGCCTGAGGCGGCCACACCTCTAGTAGAGTGTGCTCGAGCGCCTAGAGGTGAAGGAAGTCCGCGCACCTCATAAGCTAAGGAAATAGCCTCTGTTAGCCAATGCGAAACTCTCTGTTTTGAAGCGGCGAGCCCACTGCAGCCAGCTCCAAAACATACCAGTAACTGGCTAGACTTCCTCCAACCACCCGAACGGTCCACATATATCTTCAATGCCCGGACCGGACATAACAAGTTCAACCTTTTCGTCCTCCGAAGAGGCAAAGGCGGAGGGTGGAAAGAATGGAGGACAGTAACCTGCGAGCAAAAAGAGGTTGACAAAACCTTGGGCACATAACCCGGCCTGGGTCTTAAGGAAACCTTAACCAGCCCAGGAGCAAAATCCAAACAAGTCTCGCTAACAGAGAGAGCTTGTAAGTCCCCTACTCGCTTCAAAGAGGTCAAAGCCAACAAAGAGCCACCTTAAGAGTCAGAATCAACTGGTGCTGACTCCAGGGGTTCAAAGGGAGCTCTCCGACAACCCCTCCAGGACAACTGACAGGTCCCAAGGAGGAACAGTAGGGGCGACTGGTCTCAGGCGCCTAACCCTCTCATGAAGGACAAACTAGCCTCTGTCTCCCCAAAGGAATCTCGTCCGCCTCTCTGTGAGCGGCCATGGCGGCTATATACACCCTGAGCGTAGTGACGCCGCGCCGCCGCAAACTTCTCTTGTAAGAACTCCAGTACCGAACCAACGGGCAGTTAACTGGGTTCACTTTACGAGCCTAACACCATGTCCCAAACACTCCCCACTTCGAGGAATAGAGCTTTCTAGTAGAGGGAGCTCTAGCATTATCAATGGTCTCCTGACATCTGGGAAGACCAACACTTACAGTGGGTGGCCCTGATCGCCACACCCATAGCTTCCAAATCTCTGGACGAGGATGCCAGATCCTGCCCTGAAGCTGGGACAACAGGTCTTTCCTGACTGGAATCTCCCAGGGGGAGGACTCCAGAAGAGGAATCAGCTCTGAGAACCATATCTGGGACGGCCAAAATGGTGCTACCAGCAGGAGAGACAGACCGCTCTGTCTCACTCCTGTGCAGGACCGGAATCAACTTGATGGGCGGAAATGCATAAAGTTTCAGCCTTGGCCAAGGATGAGCGAACGCATCCAGTCCCAGCGAAGCTGGAGGGTTTAGGAGAACCAAAGCGGACACTGGGACGACTCTTCCGACGCAAAGAGGTCCACCTCTGCCCTGCCGAACCTCTCCCAAATCTGGGCTACCACTAGTGGGTTCAGCATCCATTCCCTGACCTGAGTTTCTGCCTCGATAGAAAATCTGCTGCAGGTTCAGGATCCCAGGAACATGGACCGCCTGAGGGATAGGAACTTGTCCTGAGCCCACAGGAGAAGGCGACGCGCATGCCCGCTCAGGGTGCGCGACCGCGATCCCCTGGCGATTTACATAAGACACCACCGCCATGTTGTCTGTCCTGACAATGACATGGTGCCCTATAAGGAAGGGAAGAAAGTGCCAAAGGCCCAGGAAGACCGCTCTTAACTCCAGACAGTTTATGTGCCAGGTTAGAGTCTCCCGTCCCAGATTCCGTATGCTGGCCGGCCTTCAAACACGCACTCCCAACCGTGAGAGAGGCGCCCGTCAGAATCATCTGGCGACGGAATACAACCCCATGCTGACACCTCTCTGGAGAAAGAGAGGGTCTCGCCACACTGATAGAGCTCGAGAACAACTTTGCGACTCTCAGTAGGCGATAGGGCGATCCTGTTGATCGAGCCCTGCAGACTTCATCCACCAGTGGAACGGTCTCATGAAGCAGACCCAAAGGAAGCACTTGGGAGGCTGCCATGAGACCTAGAAGCTCGCGACAGGTCCCGACAGACACATGCTGGCCGAGCACGGCCGGGCCAGACATGTCCTGATGCTGGAAATCCGAGCAGGAGCCAACCGGGCCTGCATTGACACGGATTCCAGACAGACCCCTAAAAAGATGGTCTGCTGGGACGGTATGAGAACACTCTTGTCGGTGTTCACTCTAGGCCAAGAGACTGGACATGGCGAAGCACAATGTCCCTGTGACGGTTTGCCAGCTCCTTGGACTGAGCCAGAAGGAGCCAATCGTCCAGATAGTTCAGTATACGGATGCCCTGGAGCCTCAGCGGGCCAGCGCGCATCCATGCACTTGGTAAAAGTCCTTGGCGCTAGAGCAAGACCAAAGGGGAGTACTTTGTATTGAAAACCTTCCTCAAAGGCAAACCTGAGGAACTTCCTGTGTCGCCAACAACCTGAATATGAAAATAAGCATCCTTCAGGTCTATCGACACTAACCAGTCCCCTGCACGAACTTGGGCAATGATAGACTTCAGTGTAAGCATCTTGAAACGCCTCTGATGAGGGAGAAGTTCAAACGAAGCAGGTCTAGTATAGGCCGCAAACCGCCGTCCTTCTTCGGAACCAGGAAGTAACGGCTGAAAAACCCTGTTCTACCTCCGTAGGTGGAATTTCCTCTATCGCTCCTTTGAGAAGGAGGGAAGATAGTTCCTGTTGTAGAACAGAGGCCTCTGAGGCGCTGTTTACTACAGTTTGGAGGATCCCGCTGAAACGGGAGGGCGGCAAAACTGAAGTGTGTAGCCCGACCGAATCGTGCGAACTACCCATGGCGATACCCCTGGTAGACATTCCCACTCGCGGAAGAAATGAGACAGAGGAAGCGGAGTGGTGAGGTGCAGAAAGCATACCTGTTTTGCTGAGGTGAAGAGTTGGACCTCGTGGGGCATCTGACCGCAACGGAGAGCCCTTGGCGTCCGGATGCGGAGAGGGAACTTCCCTGGCCTGGGTAGATGAAAGAAGGTTGGCCCCTCCCTGGAGAAAATCGACTGTGTCTCCTATACAACGGGCGGCCGCGGTTAGGCTCGACGGACGTAAGGGGAGAAAGTCTAAAAGGTCTCCTTTCTCTAACGCCGGAGGTGAAAAGGGAAGAGTCAATTCCGCGACATCGAGACGCCGCTGGGCGGCGAATGTGACGGTGTGGACTCAGGAGCAGCCAAGAGGAGGGCAGAAACGCTTGCGCGGTCTGACCCTGTCCCGTACGTCGGACGCTGCTCTCCTTTTTCTGACCAGAGGGTCAGGAATGGCTCAGGGGAGCCAGAGCGTTCTTGGGTCTGCCACCAGAACGCTTAGGCTCGATACGTCTATGAGGCCTCTGGCGCGGGAATGGACGGCCACGAGCTCCCAAACTGTAGCAGGTGGGAGATGACTCTGGTCACTCCTTCCGCAGGGAAATCCTCCTGCGGGAAGGGCGCTCTCTAGGCTGGGAGGAGGAAGTAGTAGGGGAATCCTCGTCCTCCTAGGCATAAACTGCCTAAAAGCAGCTGACTGGGATTTGGCGGCTCTGAATTTTTCAACTACCGTGCTGACGGCCTCGCCAAATAATCCGGACTGGGACATAGGAGCGTCCAGGAGGAAGACCTTCTCCTTGTCACGGATTTCCGTTAAATTCAGCCAAAGGTGGCGCCAGCGCCACCGACTCCAGCCATCGAGCGCCCAACAGCGCGCAGTATGTTTAGTGGCCCTAAGAGCCAAGTCCGTAGCTCTGGCTCCTTAACGGCCTCAGGCGTAAGGCCGCCGCCTCGCCCAAGTCCTTCAAGACATCCGCTGATAGGCCTGGAGAATGGCCATCGATGAAGGGCCAGACCAGCCTGACCGCCGCGACGTAGGACTTTCCGATTAACGCGGAAGTGGTCCTGCACGGTTTAGACGGAAGGAGAGGGCGTGACTTCCACATGGCGGCCGAGGAAGGAGAGAGATGGGACGCCAGCGTATCCTCGACTGACGGAACGGTAGAGTAACCGTGCTCCACTGAACCAACTAGGTTGGTGAAGTCAGCGGCTGCCGCGTTAGTCAGTCGGGAGGAGAACGGCTGTTTCCAGGATCTGGAGATCTCATTATGTAGATCGCGGCGGCAGCTTTCTCTCGCTGGGCGGCGTTAGAACCACTCAAAACCTCTCATCAAGTTTAGAGGTTTGAGACTCGTGAGGTTCGCCAGGCCAGTCGATCGGTGGCGGCGCAAGCACGTCAATAAGCTCGAATAGGCCGCTGAAGGCCGCGCTCCTGGCCGCTGGGCGGGAGAGCGTCATCAAGTGAAACAGGCCCGAAATCCTCGGAGTCGGACGCTGTAGTAAACACGACATCATCCAGACCGAAAGAAACGGCATCGCGTGCTTCCGGCTAGGCATCATATAGTCGGAACATACTCGACTGGCAAACGACGTGCTCGGGAGAGGGAGGGAGAGAGAGGGAAGGCCCGCCTGCTCGCACTCGACGCCTCGAGCTCAACATCCGAACCCCAGGCCGCGGATCCGAGGAGGCCTCGCCGCCTCTGAAGCGCGGCGGGGGGGAGCGGATGATTCCTTCTCAAAAAGCGCGAGCCTCGTACGGAGGGTTTTGAGAAGGAGATTTTCGCAAAATCTACATTTCGAGGTGCCCTGAACCGCCTCGCGCGCGTGAGCAAAACCCATGCACTTAACGCACTTACCATGCGGGTCGTCACTCGAGATAAAGCGAGTGCACGGCGGGGGACAACGACGAAACTCCATCGCACTTCACGAAGAGGAGAACAAAGTTCCGCTATCCGAAGTCGCTGAAGTGCGAAGGTGATAGTAAAGTAGTAGTTTTGGGTCAGAAGAATCGCACGAAGGGAGCGATGCTACCACTTCGTGAAGGCAGAAAAATCTGGAGATAAGATGGCGCGCGCGCTAGTATAGGCTCAAGGTGTTGAGCTTGGGGGCGGCGCTGCGCCATCAGCCAATGAATTGGCGTGATTCTATAAGGGCTTCAGACAATCGGCACACCCAGTGGGCGTTCCCAAATGCGTCACTACGCAGCGTCGAGTGAACCTATGAAAGAGAACTGCTTCAGTCAGCTCAATTATAGTAACTAGGGATGCTCATTTCGGTTATTTTTCCCGACCGACAACCGATGCTCATTAATTGATTATTAACCGTTAACTGATAAGATTATAATATTGAATTGACATCAAATAAAAATACAATTGATGAGTGTCTGTGATCCGTTAAAAATACTTTTTTCACGGGTTTATTTTACTGTGCAAACAGCAGCAAACACAACAGATCAACAACAGAACCTGGATTCACACATAGTCACATTTTCACACACCTGCAGCTTTTCTGACAACACAGAAAAACTGAATAAAATCATTGAAATAAAAAGCATACAATAAATATTTTTTTAAATTAAATAATTACCAAATTAAGATAAAATTAAAATACACTGAATCCGTTTGACGCTTTGAAGAACCGGAATAGTTTTTCCAGTCAAATCAAAATAGCAGGCCTACCTCAATCCACAGCTTGACTGGTTTTTATTTAAAAAAAGAAATCAATAAAATAACATGTCTAAATGATGTAAGTTAGCCTGTTGACAGTTAGACCTGCGGCAGAAAGCCTCGTTTATACGGTCTCCGCAGTGCGAGCCTCCGCTGACTG